>CM038143.1:389686087-390397816 GCA_021437245.1 Aegilops speltoides
TTGTTCTTCGAAGCTGCAGGGTCTTGGGAAGGTGATGGCTCCACTTGAGTGGAGCATTGTCCTTCTCCTTCGCCACAAGGGGTTCCTCAATGGGTAGAATATGACCAATACCCATTCTTCTTATGGCTTGGGGAGGAATTTCAACACCTACATCACAAGTACCACTTTGCTCCACTTGGGAGCCGTTATTTTCGTCAAACTCCACGTTACACGTCTCCTCAATGAGTCCGGTGGACTTGTTGAGAACACGATAAGCATGAGAGTTTGTAGCATAACCAACAAATATGCCCTCATGAGCTCTAGCCTCGAATTTAGACAAACGGACACCTTTCTTGAGAATGAAACACTTACAACCGAACACCCAGAAGTACTTGAGGTTGGGCTTGTTGCCGGTGAGTATCTCATAAGGAGTCTTGTTCAAGCCTTTGCGGAGATAGAGCCGATTGGATGCATGACATGCGGTGTTGATGGCTTTGGCCCAAAAGTTGTATGGAGACTTGAACTCCGCCATCATGGTCCTTGCTGCATCCATCAACGTCCGGTTCTTCCTCTCTGCTACACCATTTTGTTGAGGGGTATAAGGTGCAGCATATTGATGCTTGATCCCCTCATCACTAAGAAACTCGGTGCCGTTGCCACTTCTTATTGTCAAGATCTTTGCATTATGTTGACGTTGAGCTTCATTTGCAAAGTCAATGACGGTTTGTTGAGTCTCACTCTTCCTCTTGAAGAAGTATACCCAAGTGTATCTTGAATAGTCATCCACAATCACCAAGCAATACTTTCTACCTCCAAGACTATCAAAAGATGGAGGCCCAAAGAGATCCATGTGAAGGAGCTCCAAGGGTCTCTTCGAGTAGATGATGGTTGATGGAGGGTGAGCCTTCTCATGAAGCTTTCCTTCAATACAAGCACTGCAAGCACGATCTTTGGCAAAACTAACATTTGTTAGTCCACGGACATGGTCCCCCTTGAGAAGAGCTTGCAAAGATCTCATATTGACGTGGGCCAAACGGCGATGCCAAAGCCATCCCACGTCAACTTTAGCCATTAGGCATGTCGCGGTCTTAGTGGGTCGCTCCAAAAAGTTAATCACATAGAGACCGTTCTCGACATGCCCAACAAAGGCTACTTTAAGAGTCTTGCTCCACAAGAGGGCCACAGTATCAATGTCAAAGAAAGTAGCAAATCCCATGAGTGCAAGTTGACGAACGGAAAGCAAATTGTATGCAAGGGACTCAACAAGCATGACTTTCTCGATCGTTAGATCATGAGAAATGATAACCTTGCCAAGACCCAATACCTTAGAGTGTGAGGCATCACCCCATTCGACATTGGTGGGCATAGATGGAATCTTTTGCACGTCCACCACCAAGTCCTTGCTTCCGGTCATATGATTTGTTGCTCCACAGTCGAGCAACCATGACCCTCCACCGGAAGCAAACACCTACAAGAGATTAATGCTTGGTTTTAGGTACCCATTTAGTAATGGGTCCTTTGATGTTCGTAACAAGGGTCTTAGGAACCCAAATAGACCACTCAATGTACTCATAAGGAGAACCAACAAATTTAGCATAAACATGTCCATCACTAGCACGGCACAACACATATGACGGGTTAAAGTCGTCGGCTTTGTTGGAGGAAATGCTTTTGCCCTTTTGGACGTCAACTCCCTTCACTTTTTCCTTCTTCTCCTTAGGAGCACCCTCTCCCTCTTTCACAAAAGTTTGCTTGAGAGGAGGAGGATGTTTGGTCTTGTCGTTCTTCTTGTTCTTGCTCTTGGACTTGGGTGCAAACCCAATTCCTTCCTTGGCCACAACTTCCTTTTGATTGCTCAAAAGGTCGTTGAGGTTCTTCTCACCTTGAATGCATGTCACAAGGCCTTTCTCAAGTTGATCCTTCAACTTGGCATTCTCCTCCACAAGATGCACATGATCACAACATGGGTTAGTAGCACATGCATTATCAATTAATACCATATGAGGGAAGGTGGACTTTTCCTTGGTTAGCTTAACTTGGAGTTGAGCATGAGACTCCCTGAGGTTAGCGTGAGCACCCTTCAAGACCTTGTGGGCCTTGTCAAGTATCTCAAACTCCTCTTTGAGTCTAGCATGATCAACCCCAAGTTTAGCCTTCTCGGAAGTTAGCACACAAGACACGACAAGAGCATGATCAAGATCTTTCTTTAACTTAGCATGGTCATTGTTGTATGACTCCTCAAAAGTCAAACGATGCACACGCTCTTCCTCAAGGGCATTAGAGAGATCCGATATCTCATCGGCATAGTCACGACTATGACCTTCCATCTTAGAGATGGTTTCTTCGTGAGCCTCGATCATGTCATTGGCCTCACCAAGTTGTTCCAAGAGAGCAACAAAATGCTTCTTGGACTTGCCCTTGAGCTTACTCATAAAAGACTCAAATTAATTCACTTCCTCATTAGACCCATCATGTTCATCAATGCAATCCTCCAAGGAGGGATTAGTAATGATGGTGGTTTTGATGTTGGGTGTTACCTTGTTTGAAGCTTTAGCCATGAGGCACTTGGCGGTGATGTTCTCGTTGGGTGAATCAAAGAGAGACACCCGAGGAGTAGTAGCAATGGCAACGGATGCCATGGCCATCGCTTCTCCATTTTCATCATCATCGTCATCCTCTTGGTATTCTTCTTGAACCACCAACCCACGAGTGGGAGTCTTCTTGGCGAAGTTGTTCTTGTTGGTGAAGGACTTGGCTTTGTCTTTTCGGATGAACTTGCCACCATTGTCTTCCCGCTTCTCGTAAGGACAATCCGCAACGAAATGGCTCACATTGCCATAGTTGAAGCAAGTTCTAACTCGTTGCTTGCCCTTGACGCCACTTGAGTTGTTCTTGTTGAAGTTGGGTCTTGTATCCTTTTTGCTCCAAAATTGTCTTGAAGCAAGGGCCATGTGCTCATGATAATCATATTTGGTGTCTTCGGGGTTGCTCTCCTCATCTTCCACTTCTTCCTCTTCTTCCATAATAACCTTGGCCTTCAAAGCAAGGTTGGGCTTCTTTGCCCTTTGAGAATGGAGCACCGCATTATCGGCGGTCTTGTCCAAGATGCTCATTGCAACGAACTCATTCAACACTTCACTTGAGGTCATGGAGTGAAGTCCGGTCTTTGACGGATGACGGAGGACATGGCCTTGTTGTAGGGCATCATGGCCTTGAGGAACTTGCGCTTGATCCAATTGTCATCCGTGTCCTTGCTTCCATGCTCTCGGAGTGAGACCGCGAGTTTGGTCACTCTTCGAAAGAGCTCACGAGGTTCTTCATCTTCTTTCATTGCAAACTCATCGGCTTCATCTTGCACCACTTCATAGTTGGAGCGTTGGATGCTAGCACTTCCTCGATAGAGAGACACAACACATTTCCATGCGTCTTTAGCCATGGCATGAGGTCAAAGATGAGAGAGATCTTCGGGAAGGATTGCATCTTGGATGATGAAGAGAGCACTCTCATTGAATTGATTATCCACGGCTTCTCGAGGGGTGAAGTTGCTTGGGTCATGAGGATAGAAACCTTCTTCAATGATTCTCCAAAGGTTAGTATTCACATGTTTTAAATGACGATTGAAGCGATAAACCCAAGAATCAAAATCTTCATGTTTCTCATACTTAGGAGGAGGACCGGCATGCTTCAAATGAGTAGAGGGAATCGGTCCTCCATAAATTGGGGGTTCCACATGGGCAAAGATGCCGGTGCCATTTTTACCACTAGACATAGGAGCTTTCTCACTACTAGCTTCCCCCTTGTCGGGGTTAAAATCCATCACCGTGTTGGCGAGATCACCCACTTTCACGGCGCGGTGGAAAGTTTAAGCCCTTCTAAGAAATCCTTAAACATGTCCTTGACCTCGGTCGTCATGGAGGTTTTCAATGTGTCCAACGCCACATTGAATTCCTCACATGAGATCGAGTTACCCCCATCTCCCGTAGATGATATCAGATTCGCACCAGAGTGCTCTCCCACATCATCTACGATGTCAACCATACTCTTCGGACGGTAAAGTCCTTAAAAAGAGACAAGGCTCTGATACCAATTGAAAGGATCGATATGGTTGACTAGAGGTGGGGGTGAATAGACAATTAACAATTTTAAGCTTTTCTTTACCAATTTAAACTTAGCAACAAAATAGGTTGTCTAGATATGCAACTATGTGAGCAACCTATATGATGCAATAACAACTAGCACAGAAGCAAGCAAGGGATACAACACAAGTAGGCTTGCAAAAGTAAAGGCACGAGATAACCAAGAGTGGAGCCGGTGGAGACGAGGATGTGTTACCGAAGTTCCTTCCGTTTAAGGGGAAGTATGTCTCCGTTAGAGAGGTGTGGAGGCACAATGCTCCCCAAGAAGCCACTAGGGCCACCGTATTCTCCTCACGCCCTCACACAATGCGAGATGCTGTGATTCCACTATTGGTGCCCTTGGAGGTGGCGACCGAACCTTTACAAACAAGGTTGGGGCAATCTCCACAACAATTGGAGGCTCCCAACAACACCACAAAGCTTCACCACAATGGAGTATGGCTTCGAGGTGACCTCAACCGTCTAGGGTGCTCAAACACCCAAGAGTAACAAGATCCGCTAGGGATAAGTGGGGGGAATCGAATATCTCTTGGTGGAAGTGTAGATCGGGCCCTTGTCACCCAATCCCGAGCAAATCAACAAGTTTGATTGGCTAGGGAGAGAGATCGGGCGAAAATGGAGCTTGGAGCAACAATGTAGTTTAGGGTTAGAAGAGGTGAGTCTTCTTGGAGAAGAAGACCCCATTTTATAGTGGGGGGACAATTCCAACCGTTACCCACCACTCAGCCCGCGGCCCACGGAACTACCGCTCCACAAAGCGCAGTACAATCAAGATGGCGTGCGGTACTACCATGATTGATCTGCGGTACTACATGAAAGCACGGCAGAGCCAGCCGAGCAAAAGGAGCACCGACAGCGCGGTAGATCGCGGTAGCGGTATTATCATGTCTCGTCTGTACATCCGCAAGGCAAACATGGGCCAGGCCTGGTAGGCATAGAGGTAAAAAATTACATCCATGACTACCTCCGCTGAGAAAAAGTCATGCAAAATCCGACACGGAACTACCGCGACCGAGGGTGCGGTACTACCGTGAAGTGTGCGGATGTAAAAAATTACATCCGCCCCTACCTCCGCTCCTGCTACGGAACCTGGACTGGTGCCACGGTACTACCACGCCGCAGCACGGTACTACCGCGGGGAGCGCGGATGTAAAAAATTACATCCGTGCCTACCACCGCTTGAGAGGGGTGCCAGACCAGAGCTCGCGGTACTACCGCTCGGGTGAGCGGAACTACCATGGGAGCCTGCGGTACTACCGTGCCGTAGCCCGGTACTACTGCTGGCTCCTGCGGTAGTACCGCTAAAGAGAGCAGTACTACCGCCAGCCTGAGAAGAGCAAGACCGAGGCCTTCATTTCGTAGAGATACGCGGGACGGAGGAACACTGCAAGGTACTCAAAGAAAGGCGGTGCAAAAGGGAATGTGTACGTGAGATTCCACCCTAACCTTTCCAAGGTGGACCCCCTCTTAATAGTACGGCTCTCCTAGGACTCAACTCCACCGAACCAAACCGTAGACAAACGCCGTCTTCAATACTCTTCGAGGGGCATCAAATCGTCTTGTGTTTAGTCGTGATGGATCTGAAAAGCTCAATACACACGATTAGTCCGCAAAGGAATTGTCATCAATCACCAAAACTACTTAGGGACAAACGTGCCCTTACATCCTCTCTGAGGTTCAGTCCTCCCCCTTGACAGGTCGCCACACTAGGTGGCTGCTCATTTGGGTGCTCGCTTGGACGCCGTGGACTGTGCAAAATAAGCTTGTCATTCAACGGGTCCCCCTTCGACGTGCTACTGACGCTGTGTTCAAAATGTGTGGCTACTTGCAGCTCTGGCGGCCGCTTAGCCGTCACCAGGATCGCAACGCCATCACCTCCATCATTGCCGACCTTCGCTCGATGGCTCTCCGCTTGGCGCCGCCGCTCCCTCCTCCACCTCCAGAGCCGGATTAGATCCTTTGTTGATGCTTCGGATGCTGCGGTGGACCCGCCTCCTTTGTTTATTTCCAGGGCTTGTTGAGCTGTGCCCTCAGCAGAACCGTATGTACTTTGCATTGTGGTACTCTCTGTGTGTGTGAACCTTCTTGTACTATGTGGCTCTGGTGGTTTGCTCTATCTATAAAGCGGGGCGAAAGCCTTTTTCGGTATTGTCCAATTCAGAATGATAGATCTAAATTTTAACGCGCATGACGAGACTCTAATGGTTGAAGAGCTAAACATGAAGTTGAAGCGGTTGACCTCGTACTGACAATGCCAAAGCTGTCTCGTGTGCCAACTGACGGCTCACATCTCCGTGGAAACGCCTCCGAGAGAAAGCAACATTAAAGATGTCGGTTACCACCCAATTCAAAAGGAAATATGCGTTTTCACTCGCAATACAAGACTAATGGTTGAAGTGCTAACATGGCTCCCTAATGATACCACACACAATCAAGAAGAAAATGGTGCCCAAAAAAGTCATCACATCTCTAGGGCAACTCCAAGAGAGAGCAAAGTTCAAGATGTCGTTGTCGCCCAATTTAGAAACACAGGTCTGACTTAGGACAAAGCTAGAACTTTAATTAATTTGAAATGAAGGAAGTATATACACATCGACGATTAGGTAGCCAATGGCTCTACAAAGCCCCTCTCCTACATACACATTGATGATTAGGTAGCTTCAAAGCCAATCTCAACTTGAGTAACAACTGTGATCGCCTAAGTTGTCAGGTTGGATAAACCCTCGGGTTTTGGAGTTTATTGTAACGGTCAAGATATAAACTATGCTTGTTTCTTTTGTTTGCGAGAAAATTTTCGAGATATTAATATTCAATCATGTCAGTACAACAAACACCAGAAATAATAAAAATTACATCCACATTCGTATACGACCTAGCGACGACTACAAGCACTAAATCGAGACATTTTTAGGGTAAAACCATTATAGGGTCGGATAGAGAAGACTTTACATCACTGCAACAACCTTTCTTCTCCAAAATTGCATACATATTGAAACAAATCATGATATGATAATTAAAATTCATGTCAAATGAATCCTAAAAAACAAAAAAAACAAATAGTACTAATTGTTACATAGTTCATGAATTGATAAGCTCAAATTCAACACAATTCATCACAAAGAAAACAAAGTTCATCACAAATGGTAGTGGGGACTTAGAGTTGGCTGGGATGGTAAGAATTCAGTGGAGGTCCTTCTACCGCCACCGAGAAGTTGTAGGTCATGGGGTAGAGTTGTCGTCGTCAGGCCGGTCAACAAGGTGCGGCATCTCGGCGTTGTCCAAGTAACTAAACTAAACGCCCAAGTATAATATGTGGAATAATCCCATAAATCACATTTGCTCTGAAGCTTTGGCCAACATGTGGGAAACAACATCAAACATGATCTCCTTGCTTTAAGCCTTTGCCCCCAAAAAAGTAGGGCCATTAACATCATTAATTCTAGCACGAGAGGAGCCTTTTTGAAGATTAGAAAGAATCCAATTAATCTATTTCTTCCCCAAACCCCTAGAAGCCAACATCTCCACCAAGAAATCCTAGTTAACTCCACCATATACGTTTTTTTCATAGTCTAGTTTGAGGATAACCCCAGGCTTACCAAAATCGCATAGTTCACGCCTTCATGGATAGTTTCATGAGCTGACAACACTCTTAAGAATAAACCTCCCCCTGACGAAAGGATACTGGCAGAGAGACAATAATCTATTACCAATGGGAGAAATTCTATTGGTCATAGCCTGGCTGAAAATCTTCACAGAATAGTTACTCAGACTTACAGGTCTGAACTTTCTCATATTCCTACCATCTCGCTCTTTAGGGATCCAAGTAATAATACCATAGTTAACTTTCTGAATATCTAAAGCCCCGCACTCAAAGTCTCTAACTAAAGCCATGAAATCCTTCTTAATAACTTCCCAGAAATGTTGGTAAAATAAAAAAGACAGTCCATCGGGGCCAGGGGCCCCACTAGCATAGGACGCCATGATGGCTTCTTTAATTTCCTCTTAGATAGAGCTTTTTCCATAAGCTCATTTTCACTATCAGAATTCCTCATTAGACCAAAAAATGGTCACCCAAGGTGAATATTAGGTCTAGGTTCAAACCCAAAAAGTTTTATAAAACTTAGTAGCAACCTCAAGCATATCTTTAGTGGAGTACACATACCCATCATTCCCATCCAGGACAGAGAGGTGATTTTTCCTTCTATGTTGATTGGCTACATCATGAAAATAAGCAATATTTCTATCACCCTCTAAGATTTTCCTCTCTCTAGATCTGCCACATGACAGTCTCCTCTTTCTTCCAAATGTCCTACAGCTGGGACTTTTTTCTCTCATCCCGACGATATCCTCAGAAGATACCAAGTGTTACTCTGAGAAAACATCCATGATATCAAATTCCTGGAGTAAAACTTCCTTTCTTTTTCTTCATATCAGCTTCCAAATTAATATTCCACCCTTTGACTTTCTTTTGAATGTTACCCTTTAACTTTCTATCCAAATAATTTAATTTAAATTGCCAAGTCTCAATTGCAGAAGAAAAGGGGAAAAGAGTGGACCAGATTTTATGAACCAAGGGAACAAAATCAGGTTGCCATAGCCACCATTTTTCAAATATGAAAGGCTTGTCAGCACATCTTCTACTAACATTAATATCAAGGAGGAGGGGGCATGATCACTTCTCACCCTAGGTACATAGGGTGGTTAGACGAAAATGGCTATCCCAATCAGTGGAAGAGAAAACTCTATCAATCGTTGCAAAGAAGAGATTATATTGATTATTACTCCGGGTATAAAACCTACTAGCCAGTTTACTTTCCATGAGGGCACATTTATTAATCCAGATATTGAATAAAAAAGGACCAAGAATTATTAACCACTCCAGAGGATTTGTCCTTAGCTTCTCTAACTAATTAAAGTTGCCACCAAACATCACATGATAGGATAACCCACTCATAGTGTCATGAAATTCAGCAATAAAATTAACTTTACCTAGCTACAACATAAGTTGTGTCATGAACTACAATAAGATGCCAGCAAAACCCATCAGATCTGTTTTAACTGTAAGAATCATCTAATATTTTGTAAAAAATGAACCAAACTCAAAAGTATTTTCATTAATGCCTACAAGGAGGTCACCAACAGAACCAACAACAAATAAAATATGCCAAGAATAACTGATAGAACTAGCTAAGGCATTGAAAACAGAATCTTTAGTCTCTTGGAACCCAACAAAGTCGGGTTTGAACTTACTAACCAGGACATACCTCTAATGTTCCAAAAAACACCAATTATGACATCGGGCGGGATAGGCTACAAAGCCTAGATTTGAGAACAATATCTACATCAGCTACAGAACCAACGGTACCCCGTGTTTGTAGTTAGTAGATATAACAATTTTAGGAGTACAAACTCTAACATTAGTACATAAAGCATCAACTAATTCTTCTGATAAGGAACTCTTAGGGTTTTGAGAAGCAAAATTTAAATATTGTTCAGTGTCACTCCTAATCATGTCTCTAGTAATAGAGTATTTCTCACCATCATTGCAACCAATTTTTAAGGGAGAAAGGCGCATGCGAGGTCAAAGCACAGCGCACCGCCCAGGGAATGCCTTGCCTAGCATTTCTGCTGTTCTTGCTTGGTCTCTTCCTCCCCCTCCTCAGCCACCAACGCCATCACCATTGATGCTCGCTACTGTTCCTCTATTTTGACTACATCCTCGAGCTCTCTGCACTGCTATTGATGATAACAATGAAGCTGCCAATAAGCAGGCCGGGCAAAACGACCGGCTGCAGAGAAGAGGATGGCCAAATGAATATTTCTGCCAATTCTGCCTCAGAAACTTGGAAACCTCGCACCACCTGTTTTGGCAATGCCCATTCTCATTGGCAATCTGGGAAAAGACTGCTCAACGCCGCGGATGCAGCTCCTTGCACCCCGCAGTTTGGCAGCACAAGAACAGGGCCGTGGAGATCATCGCAGAAATGATCAACGAAGCCGCGCATGAGCAAAAGAAGGGCATCAAGACAATGATCATCCTGCTACTGGGAAGCATTTGGCAGCAGCACAACGAATGCACTTTCAGGCAGAAGATAGCAAACCATACAGAAACGCTACCAACCATCACAAAAACCGTCGAGCTATGGCGCCAAGCTGGAGCGACGCACCTGGAGCACCCGTTCTGGGAACCCCCCTAGAGTGTCGCTGCCACCGTAGCCAAGGGCTACTGTTTTTTTGTTTTTCTCTTTTCAGTTCTTCTCTTTTCTCATCACTAGATCAAACACCACCTTTCAATGTTTTCCCGCCTGCTTCCTGCTATGATTTAAATATATGCCAGCCAGCAGCTGGTCCGTTCAAAAAAAAAAAAAAAAACGCGGCCGCCACGTCCTGGCCTAGTGGAAGATATGATATGTTCATCTCCTATTTCCTGGTTTATGTCCTAAGCGTACTTGCTGCTGTGCTTACATGTTTACATATCAATGTAAGATTAATATTGTTTTTGGCATCATCATTAGTTATTTATGGATCAAATCAATCAAAAATTGCTAATTTACTGAACACGAAGGATAATGCAACTAGAAACATGTAACATGACCGAATGATGAATGATGATATAGACCGGGTGTATCCGTTGTTTCTACACTAACGTAGCACATCAATATAACAATTCACAATCCAGCAATTTGCAAGAGAGAAAGGCGCGCGCAAGGTCAAACGAGCACACCAGCACACTGCCCGGCGAATGCCTTGCCTATCATTTGTGCTGTTCTCGTTTGGTCTCTTCCTCCTCCGCCTCCTCGGCCGCCAACGCCATAATTCTGATCTGCCCTTCCTCGCCGTACGCCCAGCTGCACCAGATGAAGTACACCAAGTTGGCCACGGACAGCGCCGCGAGAACCAGATAGTAGTAGTCGTAGCGGCCCCTGTTGAGGTTGCTGGACAACCAGCTGTCGCGCCCGTCCCTCCCGGTGGCGCTGTTCATGATCCCCACGATGGCGCTCCCCAGCACGGCGCCGAAGCCCACGCCGAGGGCCAGCAGCGACACCCCGATGCTGGACATGGTCTTGGGGAACTCGGAGTAGTAGAACTCGATCTGCCCGATCAGGTTCAACGCGTCGGCGAGCCCGATGAGGCAGTGCTGCGGCACAAGCCGCATCGCCGACATGTGTACCACCGCATGCTTCTGGTCCTGGAAGCCCTCCGCGATGGCCGCGCCGCGGCGGAGGGCCTCGGTTCGCGCGGCCACAGCCATGGCCACGGCGAAGACCGCCAGCCCGGCTCCCATGCGCTGCCGTAGGCTGAGCCCGCGCGCGTGGCCGGTGAGCCGCGAGAGGGGCCGCACCAGCACGCGGTCGTACAAGGCCACCCAGATGGTGAGCGTGATGATGCCGAAGACGCTGTAGGATGCGGCGGGGACCTCCACCTTGCCCATCTGCCGATCCATCGTACCTGCCTGCAGCACGGGGAACATCACCTGGGCGACGATCACGCCGGGAATGATCCCCGTGGACCATATCGGCAGAACGCGGATGACGGCCTTGGCGTCCTCCACCTGCTGCACCGTGCACAGCCGCCAGGGATCACACGCCGACCCGTCGCTGTTGAGCTCCTTGCTCGGGTTCCTCAGCACGCACGCCCGGTTCAAGGAAACCATCTTCTTGGTGGGAACTCTGGGCCTGGAGCCAGCTTTGTTGTGGAAGCACGACGCTTCGGCCGTCTCCGGCGGCAACAGCTCGCGCCGATTCTTGTAGCTGGCGACGAGCACCTGCACGATGCCCACCAGCACGCTCCTGTCGGCCTCCGCCTTGAGGTACAAAGGCGAGCCGGCCAGGAAGAGCATGAGAGCGGCGAGCATGAGCACGACGGGCACGGAGAAGCCGATGACCCACCCCATGTGGTCCTGTATGTAGACGATGACGAGGACCGCAACGACGAGGGAGAGCCCCAGCACGGTGTAGTACCAGTTGAAGAAGGTCTGCAGCCTCCTCACGTTCTTGGTGCTGTTGTCCCGCTTGTCCAGCTGGTCCGCTCCGAACGCCAGCGCGCACGGCCGGATGCCGCCCGCCCCGAGCGACATGAGCAGGAACGACGTGAACAGTAGCGGCAGCTGGTAGGACAGCATCGTGCACGCGCTCGGGTTCGCCGGGTCGCACCCCGGAGTCTTCTTGTACACCGGCAGGATCGCAGTCACCAATAGCAGGCACATCCCCTACAATTAACGTACGCCAACAAGATCAATTAGGCTGAAAGATCGGTGCAAGAGGAACGGGCGGGTGCACTGTGATCTGCTTACCGAGAGGCTGACGACGCATCCCACGGCGATGACCGGGAACCGGCCGAAGAAAACGTCCGACAACACGCCGCCGCCGATGGGCAGGAAGTTGGTGAGGGCGGACCAAAGGTAGAGCACCATGGCGCTGGCGGCCGGCGTCATGTTGTACCGCTTGGTGAGGTATACGACCATGTTCGCTTGCAGCCCGTACGTGGCCACCTTCTCGAAGATCTCGTTCGCTGAGATTCCAGTCCAGCAGAGGGTGTCATCTCATGAGCGTGTTAATTTGTACGTACAGCAAAAGGGAAATCGGCTAACTAAGGTGCATGATCGATGCAAAAGGATTGCTTACAGATGATGAACGGTATGGTTCTGAGGCCGCCCTTCCTCCTCGCCGCAGGGACAGGGACGGCTGCTTCCTCCATGGCCGAGACCTCCATGCTCTCTGCCTGGCTAGCTAGCTAGTGCTCCTGCAATCCAACTGCAACGGCGGAGAGAGCAAGATATATAGAGTTATAGACACAGATACTTTGTAGACGCAACAAGAAGAGCCCGGGAGATGCTTTGTATAGGCAACAAGAAGAAGAGGCCGAGCGAGGCGATTTATATGGGCAGCTGACCGGTGATGACATCAACGCTCACCGTAGATAAACAAGAAAAGGGATTAGAAAAAGAGAAGAAGTAGAAGAAGCTGAGCAGCTCCAGGGCACGAGGGATAGAGACAAGTGCTGTAGCTCAGCACTCCGTACGCCAGTCTAGTAGTGTGCGGGCTAGCTGTGAACCATCGCTAACTGCCTAGGTTCCGGCGGAGATTGGGAACGGCCGGCCCTGCCTTTGATCCCCGGACCATCTATCTGACGGGGCCTTTGAGAGAAGCTTTGGGGCATGCCGGACACGTCGCTTCGGCAGGGATGTGCATGCGTATCCATGTCGTTGAAATGCAGGTACTCCTACGTCAACGTATCCTCCTCCCTCGCCAACCATGAGATGAGAGGATTTGGTTGCGCAAGGCGCAATTACATCGTCAAACTTGTAGCGTTGCATTATAGCAATGTGAGATTGATGTCGACGGACTCAAGGATCTACGTTTTCAAGATTTCTGGTAGCTGGGGTCGCCCGCTTAGCAAGCCCCGCACGGTCATTTTCAGACACTGTCCCGGCGTGGACTCTTTCTGACGGCATAACATTTTTCTCCACACATACTGACTTCAAAAAAATCTTAAACAACTTTTGAAAATAATACTCCCTCCGTCTCATAATATAAGAATGTTTTTTACACTAGTGTAGTGTCAAAAACGTTCTTATATTATGGGACGAAGGGAGTAGTTTTTAGATGATTTTTTATAGATATTGAATCAACTATTAAAAAAGAGTTTTTTTTAACACAGTACAGACGTAAGCGAGAGTTGGTAAGTTGTCCTCACCTCCTCCCTCGTCCTTTCTGCCTTGTTTCTTTTTTCCTTTCCACGCCGCTCTGGTTTGAAATAAAAATCGATACTTTGATTTCCTTGTCCTACTAGAATCCATGTTCTGAATTAACTCAATCAAATCTTCTCAAAATACTGCATTAGCTCAATCAAATCAAATCAAATCTTATCAAAATCTCAATTAAATCAAAACTTTCATTGCCTTCCCCAACACATAATCAATCAAATCAAATCTTAACAAAACCTAAACTAAATCAAATACTTCCATTGTCTTTCCTTACCTATACTCAAATCTTATAACAAAACCTAAACTAAATCAAACATTTTCAGTTTTTTTCCTTAACTATACTCAAAATCAAATCTTACCAAAATCTTGAATATGGTGGGTGTAAGGTACATGCTGGACACGATTAATTTTTTTAAACAGACATAGACGCTCATACATACACACATACACTCACCCATATGAACTCACGCACACACACGCTAGCCCTACAAGCATCTCCGAGAGACTGAGCTGGCACATAATCTTGAGGTTGACGAAGTCGCCATGAATGCCTACGTAGTCGATGGAAATGTCTTCTCCCACTGAATGCACATTACTGGAAGACCTAAAATAAAACCAGGAAAATGCGACCACCAATGCCAAGTCTAGGACTTGAAGCTTGGTGGGTTGATTCCACCACACGAAATCTACTCCCTCCAGCCGTAGCGTAAGACGTTTTTAGACACTACATAGTGTAAAAAAAGCTTCCTACATTATGAGACCGAGGGAGTAACCATCTGAGCGCTCAGTTCGCTGAGACGATTGGTGTTGAACCAGTAGAATATGTATACCCCTAATGCAAACAATTAGCTAGTTATTATAACATTGTACAAGTTTCAAATTTTTTTACACGACTTCTCAAAAATGCAATTCACGGGTTCCTAATTCAACTTCCAAGAAAATTCATTAGCACCTTGTTCGCCTCCCATGAATTGGACTAAGAATTCAAGAGCTGAAATTTGATTAAAAAAATGGGTGTTTGCATGACACAGGATTGGGAACCGTAAATTTCAAAGTAGAATCCCTTGGGTTACAATAGACCAACCAATTATTTACTTTTTTGTCTCGACAAGGCTGGACTGTGTTCGCTCAAAATGGATCATCAAAGGGATATAAACATAATGAGCACACACCCAGCTTCTGCTTAGCTAGGATGCCCACGACAACTTTCGGCAAGATCGACCCTCCTTGATCTGGTCATCGACGCGTTCCGGAACTGCTGACGGTTATCTTGCCCAGGAGATCTGGATCAGACAATATCCGGTCGTGCGCGCCCAGATCAGCCTACGAGATTTTGAGGGCGCGGCGTGAAGATCTGGAGTTTGTTGATACCATGGAACATGTTGGCCTCTAGATTTCCATGGAGTAGACAGCGATGGGGAAGGTCATGGTGGCTGAGATCAGACGATCAGTTAGTCGGATGGGCCTTGGTGGAGATGGAGTCAGCCAAGTGTTTGATAACTCTTAGTGAAGGAAATATGCCCTAGACGCAATAATAAAGTTATTATTTTATATTTCCTTCTTCATGATAAATGTTTATTGTTCATGCTAGAATTGTATTAATCGGAAACTTGATACATGTGTGGATACATAGACAAAACACCGTGTCCCTAGTATGTCTCTACTTGACTAGCTCGTTAATCAAAGATGGTTAAGTTTCCTAGCCATAGATATGTGTTGTCATTTGATGAACGGGATCACATCATTAGGAGAATGATGTGATGGACAAGACCCATCCATTAGCTTAGATTATGATCGTTCAGTTTTATAGCTACTGCTTTCTTCATGTCAAATACATATTCCTCCGACTATGAGATTATGCAACTCCCGGGTACCGGGGGAATGCCTTATGTGCTATCAAACGTCACAACGTAACTGGGTGATTATAAAGATGCTTTATAGGTATCTTCGAAGGTGTTTGTTGGGTTGTCATAGATCGAGATTAGGATTTGTCACTCCGAGTATCGGAGAGGTATCTCTGGGCCCTCTCAGTAATGCACATCATAAGAAGCCTTGCAAGTAATGTGACTAATGAGTTAGTTGCGGGATGATGCATTATGGAATGAGTAAAAAGAGACTTGCCGGTAATGAGAATGAACTAGGCACGAAGATACCGCCAATCGAATCTCGGGCAAGTAACATACCGATGACAAAGGGAATAACGCATGTTGTCATAACGGTTCGGCTGATAAAGATCTTCCTAGAATATGTGAGAGCCAATATGAGCATCCAGGTTCCGCTATTGGTTATTGATCGGAGAGGTGTCTCGGTCATGTCTACATAGTTCTCGAACCCGCAGGGTCCGCACACTTACGTTTTGTATTATATGAGTTATATGATTTGGTGACCGAATGTTGTTCCGAGTCCCGGATAAGATCACGAACATGACGAGGAGTCTCGAAATGGTCGAGAGGTAAAGATTCATATATAGGACTGAACCGCCTGTGGGAGTCCTGGACTAAGGGGTCCTCGGGCATCCGGTCTATTCGATATGGGCCGGACTAATGGACCGTCAAGATACAAGGAAGATGACCACCTCTCATGTCTGGTTAGGACTCCCGTATGCGTGAACGGCAAGTTTAGGTGTCCAGATATACTGTTTCCTTTCTGTTAAACCGACTTTGTACAACCCCATGCCCCTCCAGTATTTATATAAACCGGAGGGTTTAGACCGAAGGCAGGGTCAGAACATTAATAGGCTAGCCTAGCTAGGGTTTAGCCATTACGATCTCGAGGTAGATCAACTCTTGTAACCCCTATACACATCAAATATAATTAAGAAGGAGTAGGGTTTTACCTCCATTAAGAGGGCCCGAACCTGGGTAAACATTGTGTCCCTTTGATAATTGTTACCGTCGATCCTCAGACATACAACTTGGGCCCCCATACCCGAGATCTGCCGGTTTTGACACCGACATTGGTGCTTTTATTGAGAGCCCCGCTCTATGGTCGACAGAAGGATTGATGGCTCGCCTCTTCATCAACGACGACGCTGCGTCTAGGGAAACCTTCCTCCCCAGACAGGTCTTCGTGTTCGGCGGCTTCATGCTTCATGCCAACTCGACTGGCCACCTTGAGCAGGTCGACAGTTACGCCCTCGGCCACTAGATCAGGTTTGGAAACCTGAACTACATCGCCGATATCCGAGGAGATATGATCTTCGAGGGGTTCACGACCCCGGTTGCGCCCCTTGCCCCCATGAAGGAAGCTCTTCGGACTCGCTCTCAGATCCCATCCAGGGGTCAAAACTCACGTCCGCCTCGGCCTTAGATCCGGAGCAGGTCGTATCGTCCAAAGACGGGAGTATCAGCCCTGTTGGACTCTTTTCTATCAAGGAACTTCTAACTGGAGACCCAGCCGCGATCTTGGACTCGCCTCTGGACGACAACTCTGAACTGTCGAAGTCTGCGTCGATCAGGCCCGATCAGGTGTCTGTTACCGAACTCAGCCCTACAGATCTGCAGACTCATGCCCAGCTTTCACCCTTAGACGAAGCACTAGGCTTAATGCGACCTCTCTCCATTACGGAAGCATTGCCTATGGACTGCTCCCAGCATGGGCTGGGGGCTGAGAGCGGGGAATTTTATGACCAGCCCACCACCCACTTAATAGCCACTGCCGAGGATCTAACCGACATGCTAGACTATGCATCCGAAGACATCAACGGTACGGACAACGATGCCAACGCCTAGTCAGGCCAAGTCCCACCCATCACAGGGCGTTGGATGGCCACCTCAACCTATGACGTATACATGATGGACACTCCTGAGAAGAAGGACGACGATGGCATTCACGATCCAGACAAGGACAAGCCCGTCGATGAACCACCAAAGTGTCGGTGCAAGTGGCGCCGCTCACGATCGCGTCGGGCGAAGGATAGTAATATCGGCACCGGAGATAATGAGACTCTGGATAACACCGAAGATCCCGAACACCACGTCGAGCCCATGACCGAACAAGATGACAGGGAGGAGGGTCAGTAGAGCCCCGAACACGCTGATCATGAATATTCGGAAGACAACAATTATATGCCAGTCTCCGAAGAGGATGTTAGCCTCGGGGACGAAGATTTTATCGTACCAGAGGAACCCCTCGAACAAGAACGCTTCAAGCAACTTCTCATCGCCATAGCATGGAGTCTGAAAAAGAAACAGCAGCGGCTCAAAGCTGAACATGATACGCTCAACGAAAGTTGGACCAAGGTCCTCGCCACCGAAGAGTATAGCCCGAGCGACCAGTAAAGAGTTACCCCAAGCGTAAGTTGCTACCATAGTTTGACAACGAAGCCCTGGAGCCGATACTGTTGAAATACAATTATGCAGATCAACTAGACCGACCACCACGTGGACGGACAAAACGGCACATCAAGCCGAACACCGACCTGCGCCCCCTCATCGAAGAGGCAAGGAGACAACGGCTGCAGGCTATACATATGATTTGTATCAGGACCTGGCCAATAAAGCCAGCCAGACCAGATCAATCTAAGGATCAAGAGGCCGTGCCCCGACGAGAAGTAACGGCTATGAAGCCCAGTGCGATGAACATTACAATATTCGGGATCCACACCGAACACAAATGTCACCCGACCTCCGCCGTGATGTTGCACGGTATAGAGGTGCCGCACACCCTATGTGTTTTACCGATGAGGTAATGCCGCACCAGTTTCCGGAAGGGTTTAAACCCGTAAACATTGAACAGTACGATGGAACGACGGATCCGGCCATCTGGATTGAAGATTTCCTTTTCCACATTCATATGGCTCGTGGAGATGATCTCCAGGCCATTAAATATCTTCATCTAAAGCTGAAAGGACCGGCACGGCACTGGCTGAACAGCCTCCTAGAGAAACCGATTGGAACCTAGGAACATTTAGAAGATGCTTTTCGGGCCAACTTTCAGGGCACTTATATGTCCGGCCACCGGATGCGGATGACTTGAGTCACATAATCCAACAACCAGGCGAATCAGCTCGCAAGCTTTGGAATCGGTTCCTAATTAAAAAGAACCAAATCATGGACTGTCCGGACGCCAAAGCCTTAGCGGCCTTCAAACACAGCGTCCGAGATGAATGGCTCGCCCGACACCTAGGGCAGGAGAAGCCGAAGACCATGGCAGCTTTAACTGCACTGATGACCCGTTTTTGTGTGGGTGAAGACGACTGGTTGGCTCGTAGAAGCAACAGCTCCGGCGACCCCGACACTTGTGAGGCCAGGGATGGCAATGGTAAACCACGCGATAATAAAAACAAATGTCGGAGCAACAATGACTACGCAGATGATACGACAGTCAATGCCGGATTCAGCGATTCTAAATCCGGTCAGTGGAAGAAACCTTTCAAAGGCAAAAGGGGCAGTCCATCCAATTTGGACAAAATCCTTGAGAGGCCATGTCAGATTCATGGCACACCAGATAAGCCTACGAACCACACCAACAGAAACTGTTGGGTTTTCAAATAGGCCGGTAAGATAAATACCGAACACAAGGGAAAAGGACCTCCAAGTGAGGATGATGATGAGCCCCGTCAGCCGAACACCGGGGGCCAAAAGCAGTTTCCCCCCGAGGTGAAAGCAGTGAACATGATCTATGTCACTCACATTCCCAAAAGGGAGCGCAAACGCGCACTTAGGGACGTCTACGCCATAGAGCCTGTCGTCCCAAAATTCAATCCATGGTCAGCCTGTCCGATCACCTTCGATCGCAGGGATCACCCAACCAGTATCCGTCATGGGGGTTCGACCGCCCTGGTACTTGATCCAATCATCGACAGATACCACCTCACTAGAGTCCTTATGGACGACGACAACAGTCTCAACTTGATTTATCAAGACACTGTCCGCAAAATGGGCATTGACCCATCAAGAATCAAGCCTAGTAACGCTACCTTTAAAGGTGTGATACCCGGCGTGGAGGCCTGTTGGACGGGCTCATTAACACTGGAGGTAGTATTCGGCTCCCCAGACAACTTCTGAAGTGAAGAATTGATCTTCGACATCGTCCCCTTCCGCAGTGGCTATCACGCACTACTCGGACGAACTGCTTTCGCCCGCTTTAATGCAGTCTCACACTATGCTTATTTGAAGCTTAAGATATCCGGACCACGTGGCGTTATTACAGTCAATGGAAATATGGAGCGCTCCCTCTGTACTGAAGAACACACCGCGGCCCTTGCAGCCGAAGTGTATGCCGGCCTCATTAAGCCGAATAGTTCGTTGGACAATAAAGCCAATGACGTCTCTAAACAAGTTCAGTCCACTCACCACTGCGATAAATCGACAGATCCGGACCTCAATTAGCAGTTCGTCCTCCGCCGACTGCCCCATAAGGTTGCGGCTTACGTACCGCGCGTACATAACTACGCACTCAAAATACCTTGGGCAGCACCGGAAGCACACCGCAGAAAAAGTCCATAGTACGGCTTGACCCTATTTGGACCTCATACATTTTTTCACTACAGGTTCATCAAGATCCCTATTTGTTGCATGGTTGCATCAAGGATCCTTCTCGAGGCTAGCTTTTCCCTCCTTTACAGACAACCATCAAACACCCATGTCAAAGGATTCGTTACTAAGGAGAAATGGTGCAGACGTGCGGCAGGGCATCACTGGAGTCTTCGAACCATTACTTTTAGGCCCTGTGCTAGACTTTCCCTTATGTAAATTTTTAGGCATGTAACATGACCTCAATAGTTATGGCATTGTCCGTCGAAATACACCTCGATGTACTGATAAGGATATAAAAGGAAGCAGATGATCACCACCTTTTTGTTGGGTTCTTATATTTTCTCACCATCCGTATTCCCTCCTTGCTTTCGACTGACATATGTGCTTCAGCACAGCCTCCATACCAGGGGTTGTATTTGGCCCCGCAAATTTTTAAGTCCGAACACCTATACGGAACTCTTCGGCGTCCCAGATATTGCATTGGCTCCGAATCATGTCTTTGGTCTATAGTTGGATTGCCCAGCTCCTGTGTTTGCCACCTTACGTTCCGCAAGTTCGGCTAAGGTAGCAAAGGGTGATTGTATTTCTGGTTCGCCCAGTTAACTACCTCAATAGAGAAAGCCAAAAACTGACTATCATGATATGCGAGAGCGGGTCAGCGATCCGGCGACGTAGTGTTATACTACAAATCATTCGCGATTTATGTCGTGTTATACGAGGGGCTGGGATTCGACCATCCGTGTTGCAAAGGCACCGTAATCCGGATTTCCGTTCATGCAACAAGGGCTAGTACTTAGCCCCACCAACGGACTCTTATGGCTAAGTGAAAGTAATAAAGCCGCATAGTCTGATTGCCTAGTTCATCTCGTAAGACGCCTCCTATATAGGACCAAGATGTTGGATAAAGTGCAGACATGCGTTCCTGAACACCCCTGTAATATTTACATGGGGGCAGAAGCCGACGACTGGTAAACTTTCAGATTTATAAACTAAACGGCCAAACAGGAGGATAAACTAACAAAATTATAAAGCACAAGCATAAATATTTCACATTATGAGTTCATTACATGGTTCTTACAAACCGGACTCCACTACTCAAATATGATATCCTTTGAGCATTGACCCTCTACAACGCGGGCTCCCTCGAGGACCTCGCTGAAGTACCTCTCCGGCCTCCGGTGATCCTTGCCTTCAGGCGGCCCTGCGGTGGCAATTTTGGTGGCCTTCATCTTTGCCCATTGCACCTTGACTCGGGAGAAGGCCATCTGGGCACCTTCTATACACGCCGACTGCTTTATGGCGTCGATCCAAGGATGCGCATCGACCGGCCGCTTCACGAGTCCAAAGTAGCTGCTGAGTATGGGCTCGGCTGGCCAAAGTCGGACTATTATGTCCTCATGGCCAACCCAGCCACCCTATGCAGCTCGGTCAGCTACTTCAGTTGATCACTAAGGGGCATCGGATGCTCTGGTGCAAGGTACTACGACCAGAATAGCTTCTCTGTTGAGCTCGCCTCTTCGGCTCGGAAGAACTCTGCAGCGTCAGCAACACTCCTCGGTAGATCCACAAGCGCGCCTGGAGAACTCCAAACTTGGGTCAGCAAGATGTATCTTTTACTTGTAAATTTTACACTGCGGAAGAAAGGCCTTACCAGCCGCTATCTGCCTCGCCTCCTGGATCTCCTGGCGAGCGCCCTAGGCTTCAACCCGGGCCTCCTTCACACTCTAGAGAGCCTTGGCAAGTTCGGAGGCTTGTTCCAAAGTCTTCTGCTCAAAGGATTTGCACTTATTAATGGCGTCCTTGAGCTCTTGCTTGACTTCGCCTACCCGCGCCTCGTGTTTTTGGTGGGTAGTTTGCTCCACCTCTAGCTCCTTTGCCGCCTTGTCAGCGGCCACCCTGCTCACCTCCACCTCTTTCTTGGCTTGGGCAAGCGATATCTTGAGGGACTCGACCTCGGCTGCGCCAACTATGATTACAATCATAAAATTCAATAAGTTAAAAGAAGCACTATACATATCTATGTAAGTTCCGCATACCTTGCGTGTCGTCAAACCGCTTATTGACGCGGTCGAGCTCCTCATCGGCTAATCTAAGTTTCCGATTGAGCTCAGAAACCTCTGCGGCTTGGGCAGTAGCCGCCAACATGGATGCCTGTCCCACACAATAGCATAATACATTATTAACTTGTTTTGGGATCCTCCGTCCAGATTGTTCCAATCCAGACAGAGTCTCAGGGGCTACTGTATATACATGGGTTCAACCTTGCATATAAAAAAGCTTGTTAGAGAATTACATCGCATACCTCAAAGCCCGTCAGTAGGCTATTGAAGGTTTCCTTCAGTCCGCTTTTCATAGACCGAACCTTCTCCATAACCGCACCCATCAGGGTGCGGTGCTCCTCCATGAAGGAAGCGCGTTGCAGCGCTTCCGCCAGAGTATGAGCAGCCTCCGGATTTATGGAGGTCGCCGATGGAGCTGCTCCTCCTCCCTCCTCCATTGAAAGGGGTTGCTGAGCCGATCCTGGAGCCATATTGGTCTCCGGGACGGCGTTCGGCGGGGGCCCAAACTGTTGAGACCCCCACCTTCGGTGGTCATGGCGGTCGCCATCCCCCGGTGGGCGGCATCCGAGGTATTAACCTTGGGCGCCTTCTGAACGGCCTCATCCACCCCTCCCCAGCCAGGAGAGGTCCTCTGGGACAACACCTCGATGTCTTCCATGGCAGGGGGAGAGACGGCCGGCGATGGTCCGTCACTCTCCGCCTCTTTAGGCGCTAGAGAGTTCCCCGATGAAGACGAGGTGTTCGGAATATTGCGTGGAGGGCTGAAAAGTAAACAAAGACATAATTTACATAACAAAGGCGGGTAAGCGGAAACTGAACAAGTAAGGTTTTGATACTTACGATTCGGCCAGGGGCTTAACCCTAGGGGCTCTCCTAGGGTTGTGTTCGTACTCCAAGTCCAAACTTACCGAGAGGGTAACCTTCTTCCTCTTCGGCGTTGCCTCCTCCGGATTCTCGGAAGCCGTCCTCTTCTTCCTCCTCATTTTGCGAGGGGAGTCACTCTCCACCTCCTCCTCCTCCTCTTCATCCTCGTCTTCCTCGTGAGAGGAGACGACCTCGGTTTATTCGGACACAGCATCCGAAGGACCTCTGCAGCGGGGCCCGCCCTTGGGCTCCTTGCCCTTCTTCTTACCCTTTTTCTCTGGCCCTTGGTAGGTGATACGTCTCCAACGTATCTATAATTTTTGATTGCTCCATGCTACTTTATCTATTGTTTTGGACTATAATGGGCTTTATTTTCCACTTTTATATTATTTTTGGGACTAACCTATTAACCGGAGGCCCAGCCTGTAATTGTTGTTTTTGCCTTTTTCAAGATTTCAAGAAATGTAATATGAAACGGAGTCCAAACGGAATGAAACCTTCGAACATGATCTTCTCACCGAACGTGATCCAGAGACTTGGACCCTACTCCAAGAAGCACCAGAGGCAGTCACGAGTGGTGGGCGCCTCTGGCGCGCCCGCCTCATTGGCCCCTCGACGCCCACCGACGCATTCTTCCTCCTATATATACCCACGCACTACCCCGACGATCGTAAAAGGAGCCAAAAACCTAATTCCATCGCCACAACCTTCTGTATCCATGAGATCCTATCTTGGGGCCTGTTCCGGAGCTCCGCCGGAGGGGGCATCTACCACGGAGGGCTTCTACATCAACACCATAGCCCCTCTGATGAAGTGTGAGTAGTTTACTTCAGACCTTCGGTTCCATATCTAGTAGCTAGATGGCTTCTTCTCTCTTTTTGGATCTCAATACAATGTTCTCCCCCTCTCTCGTGGAGATCTATTCGATGTAATCTTCGTTTTGCGGTGTGTTTGTTGAGACCGATGAATTGTGTGTTTATGATCCAACTTATCTATGAATAATATTTGAATCCTCTGAATTCTTTTATGTATGATTGAGTTATCTTTGCAAGTCTCTTCGAATTATCTTTTTGGTTTGGCCAACTAGATTGGTAGTTCTTGCAATGGGAGAAGTGCATGGCTTTGGGTTCAATCTTATGTGTCCTTACCCAAAGGATGTAAAGGGTTGCAAGGCACGTATTGTATTGTTGCCATCGAGGATAACAAGATGGGGTTTTTATCATATTGCATGAATTTATCCCTCTACATCATGTCATCTTGCTTACGGCGTTACTCTGTTTTTACTTAATACTCTAGATGCATGCTGGATAGCGGTGGATGAGTGGAGTAATAGTAGTAGATGCAGAATTGTTTCGGTCTACTTGTTTTGGACGTGATGCCTATATACATGATCATACCTAGATAACCTCATAACTATGCTCAATTCTATCAATTGCTCAACAGTAATTTTTTCACCCACCGTAGAATACTTATGCTCTTGAGAGAAGCCACTAGTGAAACCTATGGCCCCCCGGTCTATTCTCATCATATCAATCTCCATTACTTTATTTACTTGCTTTGCTTTTACTTTTTACTTTGAATCTTTATACCAAAATTACCAAAAATATTATCTCTATCAGATCTCACTCTCGTAAGTGACCGTGAAGGGATTGACAACCCCTAATCGCGTTGGTTGCGAGTAGCTATCATTTTGTGTAGGTACGAGGGACTTGCGCGTGACCTCCTCATCGGATTGATACCTTGGTTCTCAAAACCGAGGGAAATACTTACGCCATCAGGCTGCATCATCCTCTCCTCTTCGGGGAAAACCAACGCAAGCTCGAGACGTAGCAAGAAGGATTTCTGGCGCCGTTGCCGGGAAGGCTTAGGCAAAAGTCAACCATACCAAGTACCCATCACAATCCCTATCTCTCGCATTACATTATTTGCCATTTGCCTCTCGTTTTCCTCTCCCCCACTTCACCCTTGCCGTTTTATTCGCCCTCTCTTTCCCAATCTCCTCCTCTCGTTCCTTTGCCTTTTTCCTCGCCCTTTTGTTTGCTCGTGTGTTAGTTTGCTTGCTTGTCATCATGTCTAATTCCTTATCCGCTCCTATGTCTCCCGAGTTTGAAGGTCTACACTTCAAGCAAAGGCAAGGAGAAAATTTAAAAGATGCTTGGTATAGGATGATGGAATCTTATCGTAAGTGCACCATACAGTAGAATTCTTCTTCGCAATTTTTACGTTGGGTTAAATATGGCACATAGACAACTCTTGGATTGCATTGCCAAGGGAAATTTCATTGAGATTGATCCCAAGATTAAGATGAAATTATAGAGGGAATAGTGGGAACACTACCCCAAAAGGGAGGATCTCATCCTACCCAAGAAGAAACCCAAGTCTTTGAGAAGATTTGCGAAGTAACAAATTTTTTACAAAAGTCTCTTGAGCCTCTTAAAAGTGTTAGTGGAAACCTTCACCGCATGAATATGTTGATTACTCTTTGTAATAAGCGGTTGGATTCTTTAGATCTAAAAATTTCCGAGTATGAAGGGAAGTGGAAAGAACCCCCCGGATTCGAGCATGACTCCGCTAAAAAACTGAAAATTAAAGATGGCAACACCTAGATCTATCCTTGCTTTTATGCCTAGCTAGGGGCGTTAAACGATAGCGCTTGTTGGGAGGCAACCCAATTTTATTTTGTGTTTTTGTTTTTGCTTCTGTTTAGGAATAAATAATCCATCTACCTTCTGTTTGGATGTGGTTTTATGTTTTAATTAGTGTTTGTGCCAAGTAGAACCTATAGGATAACCGACGATGATAGTTGATTTGATTCTGCTGAAAAACAGAAACTTTGCGCGCACGCATTTAGTTATGATAAATCGCAGGAACGTGCTTTTGCGTTTATTCGTTTTTCTGATGATCAATAAATAAATTTTCCAGGACTTCCTATTTTGGTAGAATTTTTAGAGTTCCAGAAGTTTGCGTTAGTTACAGATTACTACAGACTG
Organism: Aegilops speltoides; assembly: GCA_021437245.1. Classification (NCBI taxonomy): domain Eukaryota; kingdom Viridiplantae; phylum Streptophyta; class Magnoliopsida; order Poales; family Poaceae; genus Aegilops; species Aegilops speltoides. The sequence continues at coordinate 389,712,302 of CM038143.1, forward strand.
TTCTGTTTTTGACAGATTCTGTTTTTCGTGTGTTGTTTGCTTATTTTGATGAATCTATGGCTAGTAAAATAGTTTATGATCCATAAGAAGTTGGAATACAGTAGGTTTAACACCAATATAAATAAAGAATGAGTTCATTACAGTAACTTGAAGTAGTCTTTTGTTTTCTTTCTCTAACGGAGCTCACGAAATTTCTGTTGAGTTTTGTGTTGTGAAGTTTTCAAGTTTTGGGTGAATTCTTTTGATGGATTATGGAACAAGGAGTGGCAAGAGCCTAAGCTTGGGGATTCCCATGGCACCCCCAAGATAATCCAAGGACACCAAAAAGTCAAAGCTTGGGGATGCCCCGGAAGGCTTCCCCTCTTTCGTCCGCTTCCATCGGTAATTTACTTGGAGCTATATTTTTATTCACCAACATGATATGTGTTTTGCTTGGAGCGTCTTGTATTATTTGTGTCTTTACTTGTTAGTTTACCACAATCATCCTTGCTGTACACACCTTTTGAGAGAGCCATACATGAATTGAAATTTGTTAGAATACTCTATGTGCTTCACTTATATCTTTTGAGCTTGATAGCTTTGCTCATAGTGCTTCACTTATATCCTTTTGAGCGTGATAATTTTTGCTCTAGTGCTTCACTTAGATCTTTAGAGCACGGTGGTGGATTTGTTTTAAAGAAACTTGATCTCTCATGCTTCACTTAGATTATTTTGAGAGTCGTTAATAGCATGTTAATTTGCTTAATGTGAATATACTTGGTATTCAAGATATGTGAAACTTTCTTTTGAGTGCATTGAATACTAAGATAAGTTTGATGCTTGATAATTGTTTTGAGATATGGAGGTGATAATATCATAGTCGTGCTAGTTGGGTGATTATGAATTTGAGAAATACTTGTGTTGAAGTTTGCAAGTCCTGTAGCATGCACGTATGGTTAAAGTTGTGCAACAAATTTGAAACATGAAGTGTACCTGGCTTGTGCATCCTTATGAGTGGCGGTCGGGGACGAGCGATGGTCTTTTCCTACCAATCTATCCCCCTAGGAGCATGCACGTAGTACTTGATTTTTGATGACTTCTAAATTTTTGCAATAAGTATATGAGTTCTTTTCACTAATGTTGAGTCCATGGATTATACGCACGCTCACCTTTCCGCCTTTGCTAGCCTCTTCGGTACCGTGCATTGCCCTTTCTCACATTGAGAGTTGGTGCAAACTTCGCCGGTGCATCCAAACCCCGTGATATGATACGCTCTTTCACACATAAACCTCCCTATATCTTCCTCAAAACAACCACCATACCTACCTATTATGTCATTTCCATAGCCATTCCGAGATATATTGCCATGCAACTTTCCACCGTTCCGTTCATCATCATCATGACATACTTTACTTTTGTCATATTGTCATTGCATGATCATGTAGTTGACATCGTATTTGTGGCAGAGCCACCATGCATTATTTTTCATACATGTCACTCTTGATTCATTGCACCATCCCGGTACACCGTCGGAGGCATTTATATAGAAGTCATATCTTGTTCTAGTATCGAGTTGTAATCCTTATGTTGTAATCAATAGAAGTGTGATGATCATCATTATTAGAGCATTGCCCAAAAAAAGGCCAAAAAAAAAGAAAGGCCCCAAAAAATAATATAAAAAGGGCAATGCTACTATCTCCTTTTCCACACTTGTGCTTCAAAGTAGCACCTTGTTCTTCATGTAGTGAGTCTCATATATTGTGCTTTAAAGTGGCACCTTGTTCTTCATATAGTGAGTATCATGAGTTGTCTTGTTCATACTAGTGGGAATTTTTCATTATAGAACTTGGCTTGTATATTCCTACGATGGGCTTCCTCAAAATGCCCTAGGTCTTCATGAGCAAGCAAGTTGGATGCACACCCACTAGTTTTGTTTTGTGAGCATTCATAGCTCTAGTGCATCCGTTGCATGGCAATCCCTACTCCTTGCATTAACATCAATCGATGGGCATCTCCATAGCTCATTGATTAGCCTCATTGATGTGAGACTTTCTCCTTTTTGTCTTCTCCACACAATCCCCATCATCATATTCTATTCCAGCCATAGTGCTATATCCATGGCTCACGCTCATGTATTGCGTGAAGGTTGAAAAAGTTTGAGATTATTAATTATGAAACAATTGCTTGGCTTGTCATCGGGGGTATAGAAGTTGGGAACATCTTTGTGTGACGAAAATGAAGCATATCCTAACTATATGATTTTGTAGGGACGAACTTTCTTTTGCCATGCTATTTTGAGAAGACATGATTACTTTGATTAGTATGCTTGAAGTATTATTATTTCTATGTCAATATGAACTTTTGTCTTGAATCTTTCGGATCTGAATATTCTTACCATGATTAAGAAGATTTACATTGAAATTATGCCAAAGTATCACTCCGCATCAAAAATTCTCTTTTTATCATTTACCTACTCGAGGACGAGCAGGAATTAAGCTTGGGGATGCCTGACACGTCTCCAACGTATCTATAATTTTTGATTGTTCCATGCTACTTTATCTATTGTTTTGGACTATAATGGGCTTTATTTTCCACTTCTATATTATTTTTGGGACTAACCTATTAACCGGAGGCCCAGCCCAGAATTGTTGTTTTTTGCCTTTTTCAGTATTTCGAAGAAACAGAATATCAAACGGAGTCCAAACGGAATGAAACCTTCGGCAACGTGATCTTCTCACCGAACGTGATCCAGGAGACTTGCACCATACTCCAAGAAGCGCCAGAGGCGGTCACGAGGGTGGAGGGCGCGCCCCTTGCCTCGTGGGCCCCCTGACGCTCCACCGGTGTACTCCTTCCTCCTATATATATATATATATCTACGTACCCCCGTATGATCAGAAAAGGAGCCAAAAACATAATTCCACCATCGCAACCTTCTGTATCCATGAGATCCATCTTGGGGCCTGTTCCAGAGCTCCGCCGGAGGGGGCATCTACCACGGAGGGCTTCTACATCAACACCATAGCCCCTCCGATGAAGTGTGAGTAGTTTACTTCAGACCTTCGGGTCCATAGCTAGTAGCTAGATGGCTTCTTCTCTCTTTTTGGATCTCAATACAATGTTATCCCCCTCTCTCGTGGAGATCTATTCGATGTAATCTTCTTTTTGCGGTGTGTTTGTTGAGACCGATGAATTGTGGGTTTATGATCCAACTTATCTATGAATAATATTTGAATCTTCTCTGAATTCTTTTATGTATGATTGAGTTATCTTTGCAAGTCTCTTCGAATTATCTTTTTGGTTTGGCCAACTAGATTGGTAGTTCTTGCAATGGGAGAAGTGCATGGCTTTGGGTTCAATCTTATGTGTCCTTACCAAAGGATGTAAAGGGTTGCAAGGCACGTATTGTATTGTTGCCATCGAGGATAACAAGATGGGGTTTTTATCATATTGCATGAATTTATCCTCTACATCATGTCATCTTGCTTACGACGTTACTCTGCTTTTTACTTAATACTCTAGATGCATCTTTGGATAGCGGTGGATGAGTGGAGTAATAGTAGTAGATGCAGAATTGTTTCGGTCTACTTGTTTTGGACGTGATGCCTATATACCTGATCATACCTAGATAACCTCATAATTATGCTCAATTCTATCAATTGCTCAATAGTAATTTGTTCACCCACCGTAGAATACTTATGCTCTTGAGAGAAGCCACTAGTGAAACCTATGGCCCCCGGGTCTATTCTCATCATATCAATCTCCATTACTTTATTTACTTGCTTTGCTTTTACTTTTTACTTTGCATCTTTATACCAAAATTACCAAAAATATTTTCTCTATCAGATCTCACTCTCATAAGTGACCGTGAAGGGATTGACAACCCCTAATCGCGTTGGTTGCGAGTAGCTATCGTTTTGTGCAGGTACGAGGGACTTGCGCGTGACCTCCTACTGGATTGATACCTTGGTTCTCAAAAACTGAGGGAAATACTTACGCTACTGTGCTTCATCATCCTCTCCTCTTCGGGGAAAACCAACGCAAGCTCAAGACGTAGCAGTAGGGCACCGGGACCAGCATCTCCTCCGGCTGGGGAGTGACTGGGTCTTCGGGCAACGGAGCCGGACTCTTGATCTGCTCCGCTTTCTTTGTCCAGCCCTGTAAAGAGGTGGGCTGATAAGATTCATATTGATCAAAAATATAGACTGGACATATCTTCGGAAAACTAATACTTACTGGAGTGGTCGGATTCTCAGTGTCGAGCCCGACGTCTTTGGTCTCCATGGGCTAGCTCTTCTGCGCCTTGAAAAGAAGCTTCCATATTCCCTCATGCATCGTGGCGAGGAAGTGTTGTAGAGTCCGCGGCTCCTCCGAATTGAACTCCCACATGGGGGAAGTCTGGCATTGGCAGGGGAGGATGCCGTGGAAGAGCATGATCGGCACCACATTGGTGAGACCAACATTCTTGCTCGGCACGTTGGTGATGCGCGTTTGCAGCGTCTACACCTCCGTCTGGGACCCCCAGTTGAGGCCCTTAGCGGTCCACGAGATGAGCCCCATGGGGGGTCCGGATCTAAACTTCGGAATCGCCGCCCAGTTGGTGCGGCGCGGCTAAGTGATGTAGAACCACTCTTGCTGCCAAACCTTGACAGTCTTGATGAAGGCCCCCTTGGGCCATGTGGCATTAGGCAACTTTCTTATCATGGCCCCGCCGCAGTCCGCATGTTGCCCGTCCATCGGCTTCACATTGAATACTTTTTGCCATTAGCTAAAGTGTGGGGGATGCGGAGTAAAGCCTCGCACACGACGATAAATGCCGAAATGTGGAGGAAAGAGTTTGGGGCTAGATCATGGAAATCTAGCCCGTAATAGAACATGAGTCCCCGGACGAAGGGATGGAGTGGAAAACCTAGCCCTCTAAGGAAGTGGGGGAGGAAAATGACCCTTTCACCGGGCTCCAGAGTAGGGATGATTTGACCTTTGGTGGGGAGCATGTGCGCGATGTCTGCGGCTAGGTACCCCGCGCTCCGGAGATTCTTCACCTCCTTCTCCGTAACGGAGGAGGCCTCCCACTTTCCCTTGGAACCGGATCCGGCCATGGCTGGAGAGGGTGGTGGCGGTGGGGAAGAAGGAAGTTTTTTTGGGTGCTGAGAGCTTGGGAGATTGGAAGGCTGAGGCAGGAAGAAAGCGTGGGCATGCGTCGTAAATGGTTGGATTACCCAAATCTCATTGATGAGCAATCCCATAATAAGTGGGCACGATCTCTGTTTTGACAAGACGGGCCAAGGGGGCTCTTCCTCGAAACACGGAACGTTGGGTCTAAAAATGGTTCAAAACACTGAAGGGTCAAGTCTGACACTTCACTGAAAAAATTTGTCAGTAAAGATACTGTACCTATTTTTTTATATCTTGCCTTCGCGTCTAAGGGTTGTGTTAATTATGCAAAGCCGAATACAATTCTTTTATGAAGGAAAGCTGATGTATATTGTTCAGGGAACCCGCCTCGCAATGCCAAAGACAATCTATGCGCCGAACACATCATCATTGAAGACTGGTTCAGGGGCTACTAAGGGAGTCCTGGACTAAGGGGACCTCGGGCGTCCGGTCTATTTGATATGGGCCGGACTAATGGGCCGTCAAGATACAAGGAAGATGACCACCTCTCGTGTCCGGTTAGGACTCCTGTATGCATGAACGGCAAGTTTAGGTGTCCGGATATACTGTTTCCTTTCTGTTAAACTGACTTTGTCCAACCCCAAGCCCCTCCGGTATCTATATAAACCGGAGGGTTTAGACCGAAGGCAGGATCAGAACATTGATAGGCTAGCCTAGCTAGGGTTTAGCCATTATGATCTCGAGGTAGATCAACTCTTGTAATCCCTATACACATCAAATATAATCAAGCAGGAGTAGGGTTTTACCTCCATTAAGAGGGCCCAAACCTGGGTAAACATTGTGTCCCTTTGATCATTGTTACCATCGATCCTCAGACATACAGCTTCGGCCCCCTCCCCGAGATCTACCGGTTTTGACACCGACACCGCCCGTCGCCGTGCCCCTACGCCGGTTCGAGGACTTCCCCGTCCTTCCTTTGGCTCGGCCACCGATGAGTTCCTACCTTGGGGTCCGGCAACGGCGGTCAGGGATGTGGATCGCTAAGATTACGCATCGGGAGACCCACACCCGCCGGTGGCTCGGTAGCTTCCACACGGCCAAGCTCGCGGCCATGGAGTATGACCACTGACAGGTCCACTACAAGGTGCAACAGCTAGGCTCAATTTCCTCTTCGGCACACGTCCGTTCAACCTCGTCTCGCTGGAGCAAGGGATGGTGAGCTCGGCTATGGCGCGGGAGGACTACGAGGCGAGGGAGCGACTCGAGGTCAAGGCCGCTAACGAGGCCTACATGCAAGAGCTCCGCCTGTAGCACCCGAAGCTCATGGAGGCGGAGTGGATGATCTTTTCCGGCGCGGAGGGCAGCGAGGCTATCGTGCTCTCATCCGATAACAAGGTCGAAGGCGGAGAGGGCAATGACATAGAGGGCGTTGAGGTGGGCGGCGAGGACGAGGAGATCGACGTCGACGAGTGGAGGAGTGTCTTCCCCAACGACCCCGACGATGGCACCAGCCCGGACCCGGCTCGCCGCACACCGTACCTGACGAGGAAGAATTGGCCCGACCTCCACTTTGACCAAACGTAGTTTATTTAGTTTAAATTTATATTTTATGTTTGGTTATGCAAAACTATCTATGTTTATGTTTGAATTCATGCTACTTTCGATTGAACCTGCTATGAACTTGATCAAATTGAAGTTTACAACATTAAGTTTAGGGAATCGACTAGAAACGGCCAAAAGTTGCCACTAAGGGTTTTACTCCGTTAACATTTAGAGGATCGGCAAGGGATGGCCTTATGCCTTGTTTATTTCAGTTATTGACAATGTGATGCTCTATATGCGCAACTATTTACCGTGCAGTTCAATTTCATCAATAACAATTTCAACAATACCACTATGAATTACGATATTTGGTTGATGTGAAGGATGTTGCAGTTAACACGCCTTTCCGTTTTTTCAAATAATAACTTGTTTACTTTAGACCTGCACGATACCAGTTTGAATGACTATATTTGCTTGTTTTTAAATGTTATGCCTATTGTAGTTAACACACCTTTCCACTCCTTGTTTTGCTTAACTAGCGTGCTTAAACCTGCACAATGAAGCTATCATTTGGAGATTATGTTGTCTACCATGGATATATTTGGTTGATGTTTAGCCTGTTGTGCTTAACATGCCTTTAGATGTACTCACACAAGACAATATTGGGAATAACTGATGTTTTCCGTCGAGGTTGGTTTCATCGCATTACTTATATATACTCACTGTTCAGGATATTAGTAGCTGGTATCATATAGCCCGGGGGCTGATAAGGGACTAATCGTCGAATCGGACATTTCACTAAATATATCTATAACCCATTTATTCGTAGGTTAAATAGGGCCATATTTAATATATCTAAGGCTACATAGCAACATGCATTGTACTGAATGACTAAATATGCAGTCATAGGCTACATAGCAACAAGGAAGAGTGTTACCTTAATATTATGATGATATCTAGATATACATGTAATAAGATCTTATATAATGGGATGGAGCGAGTGTTTTACTACATCATTGTGCAATTTTTGTTTAGCTTCTAATATTAACTTGGTGCTTTTAGGTACATATGTCATTGCCAAAGAACCAGCATCAAGTGATGAAACTGATAAAGATTGTTATTAAAATGGGTCAAAAGATGTCAATCGAACTATTTGTTTACACTTTATGCAAGACAACAGTGAACTGCAGGATGGTAAGTAAGAACTCCGGTAGCATTCTTTTTACTTTCCATAATGAGTTGTGTTAGATGACAATGTCTGAAATTTTTCCTTTGGAGTGGTTCCCGAAGGAGTTTAATCAAGATTACCTCTCAAACTACATGGTTGGCGGCCGACCATCACAAGGGGTTGGACTAGAGTCGTGCGTGCCTTCTACATGGAGGAGAGCACAATAGGGGCATTCTGCTTCACCTTGTTCAGCAACCAGAATGTCTCTCGCCTCTTTCTTTACCATCTTTCATAGTACAAGTATACAACCCTGGTTCATCATTCTTTATTTGGTGCTTATGTAATTCTTTTTTATGTAATTCTTGAACATATGTACATGTGAATCAAATAATGCATTGGTTGTTTGAACCTGATGGATATGAATAAAGCTATATCCTACTTTCAAATTCAAATTTGATATAATTTTAAATAGCACTAATTAAATTAGGGTGAAATTACGCTCTGCGGGTCATTAATCCGACACGGTTCACGGAGAGGAAATGTGTGTAACCATCCAAACAGTTGCCATTTGCAAAGTGTGTGTGATGTCAGACAATATCACAAATTGTGCAAGCACTAAATATGTGTGATTGTTGCCTTATCACACACGCTTTACAATCATGAACTGTTTGTGATGTGGCGCGCATTGTAAACGTAGAGCCAGTTTGCACGTGCCTGGAATGTGCCTGGCCTGTGCCTGGTATAAGGTCAAACCATAGAAGTCCGACTCCAATGGTAATGCAAGCACAAACGAGTAGCAAGGATTGAGCATTTGGCATAGGTGCGGGCATCGCATACGCTTTGTTTTGGAAAACTTATGCATTCCTACTCCCTGTCCCTAATGGTTTCTGGGTCGTGTGGGAAGGACCCCCTATCGCCCACACTCACTAGGCGATGGTTTAAAATGTCGTCGTGGAAAGGGGTTAAAAACATTTGTATAGCAGCTTACCAGTGAATGGATCTGAACATATAATCTTCCACCAAATAAACCATATAGAAATCAACTACAAGATGTAATCAACACTACTAGTCACTCACAAGTATCAATCTGAGGTTCCGGTACAAAGATTGAACACAAGAGATGAACCAGGGTTTGAGATGAGATGGTGTTGTTGGAGATGTTGATGAAGATTGGCCTCCCAAAGATGAGATGGTTGTTGGTGATGACGATGGATTCGACTTCCCCCTCCAGGAGGGAAGTTCCCCCGATGGAATCGCTCCACCAGAGGGCAAAAGTGCTCCTGCCCAAGTTCCGCCTCGAGACGGTGGTGTTCCATCCTGAAAGTCCTCTCCTTTTTTTCTAGATCAAAAGAGCTTATATACCAGAAGATGGGCACCGGAGGTGGGCTGGGCTGCCCACAACCACCAGTGCGTGTCTAGGGGGCCTTGCGCGCCCTTGTGTCTTGCGGGCACCACACAACCCCCTCTGGTGGTTATTTCCTCCAATATTATATATTCCAAAATAATTCTCCGTAAAATCTCAGCGTATTTGGAGATGTTCAGAATAGGTATCTCTGACATAGCTTTTTCAGGTCCAGAATTCCAGCTGCCGGTATTCTCCCTCTTTACCTTGCATAATATGAGAGAAAATGCATTAGAATTACTCCAATAAGTATTATTATGCACAAAAACATTATAAATAGCAGTGGGAAAACATGATGCAAAATGAACGTATCAGCCTCTCTCTCCCTCCCGAAGCGTTTTCTAAGTGGAGGCGCCCTGGGCAAGTACGCCTTCAATGTGGCCTCTTCTGGAATTTCTGTAAATTCAATTTAAATTAATTTTATTACCAGAACTTTGACCAGCTGTAAAATTCTAAACTATAAGTCCAAATGAGTTGAAACTTTTGCAACAGTTTTGTCTTGGGCCAAAGTTCCTTGTTGTAAATTTTGAAAAAATTTCTTGCCGTATAGAATTTCTGGTGAAATAAAATGCTTATTATAACATTTCCTTTTTGCATTTAAAATCATTTTTAAAAGAACCTAGTGCTGTTGGAGAATACCAGGAGTATTGTGACACTCCTCTGAACTAGGCAAGCCACAACATTCATTTGCAAGGATGGCATTGCAATGGCAATGGTTCCACCTGAATTTAATTCATTATATGTTTCATTATTGAAATGATTTACTTTATAATACTTGTTGCATTAAACTTACTTCATGTCATATTATTATTGTAGATAGTAGAGCTCATATTATATGCCATGACTTAGTATGATGCATTTTTTACTCATGTTCATGTTATCATGATCTCGTGCACCATATTGCATACTATGACTCAAATCATTTTCATCAATGCAACCACACTTGCCTGGATAGGGAGGCCCTAATTCGATCTATTGTCATGCCTCTCGCTGGTGCCTCCAACTAGGGAAGGTTATGCACTCGCGCTATCCTGGCCCGTTAGGCGGTCATAACCTTGTGTGCCTAAGTTTTACAGTACTGATGTCCCTGTTTGGGATGATTGTGTTTTTAGTTTTGCCATGACAGTGGTTGCCACATAGGTGGCGGATGTCACAAGTTGACATCGGGGCCACCCATGACATAGCCCAAAGGGGAGTTTGTCGGTGTGGCCGGGAGAGTGTCATGCAATAGATTGGTTTTGTTGGAATGTCGTTGGTCCACCCGAATGGGAGCACGAGGCCATGAGTTCCATGGTGTGGGTATGGTGTACTAACCTCTACAGAGTGTATAATATATCGATAGCCACGTCCTTGGTCATGGACACAGTTCGTAGTAGATCACACTATGGGTCAACAAAAATAACTAACCTACACACTTAATAAGGCCAAGATGGAACATGCAGAAGTTGGTGATCGGGTAAAGATCACTATGATTACTTTTGTTGTGATCGAGTGATGATCACGTTGGTAAGATACCGACGGAGGTTACAAGGTAACCCCAAAATGGTAAGTTGGTCCAGTGGAACAGAACGGTAATCCACGTGCACATCATGTTCATGCTCATGCTTTAATCTGTTACATGCCTTGTTATTGTTTGTCGTATTTGCTTTGTTTGTTGTGAGCTAGCGAGTACATTCAAAGTACTCACCTGGTGTGTCATGCCAGATGCAGGAGAAGCTGTGCAAGGAGTTGATGTCGACCGGTACGTTGCATTCTGGGTCATGTCCTAGCAGTGTCCTTGTGGGGTGGAGTTTCGTTGCCGAGTAGAAGTTTCCCTATTGTCGAGGCCTCTGACTTGTCTACTAAATAATGTACATAAGTGTAGTTGCACTGTGTGTGCCTCTTTTCCCTGCTTGTTATGTAATCATTGAACCTATGTATCCACAAGAGATCGATAAAGCAATTATTTTATGTACCAAGTTGTTGGCGGGGAACCAGTCGCATCGCAACTGTCGCTCGGTGACCATGACCATCAAATCAGTCTTTTATGCACCTACAACATTACCTTTGACATCTCTAGATTTTCTTATTGGTACCCCATTTACAAAGTTCACCCTTAAATTAGCGTGACCATCTTGGCAACTCTGAATTCATCCTCGACCATCCGCCAAACACAACCATCACAACCATCTTCTATTTCATTGTCATTGTCTACAAACTCAGTAGCATCTTCATATTTAGTGCTAGTGATGTGTCTCTATCGTATCTACTTTTCCAAACACTTCTAATCTTGTTTTGGACTCTAATTTTTATGATTTGAATGAAACTAACTCAGACTAACATTGTTTTCAGCAGAACTACCATGGTGTTGTTTTTATGCAGAAATAAAAGTTCTTGGAATTGGACGAAACTTTTTGGAGATTTTTTATGGATGGAATAAAATATACTAGAGCAAACACCCACTAGAGGGGCGCCCTGCTGCTCACAAGGTACCAGGGCGTGCCCTGGTGGCTCGTGGGGCCCATGATGATCCGCTGACCCTAATTTGGATACTATAAATTCCTATTTACCGAGAAAAAAATAAGAGAGGAAGTTTCATCGTGTTTTACGATACGGAGCCACTGCCACCTCCTGTTCTTTGTCGGGAGGGTAGATCTGAGTCCATTTGGGGCTCTAGAGAGGGGGATTTGTCGTCATCATCATCACCAACCCTCCTTCCTCACCAACTTCATGATGCTCACCATCGGGAGTGATTAATTCCTTCATAGGCTTGGTGGAGGGTGATGGGTTGGATGAGATTTATCATGTAATCGAGTTAGTTTTGTTAGGGCTTGATCCCTAGTATCCACTATGTTCTGAGATTGATGTTGCTATGACTTTGTTGTGCTTAATGCTTGTCACTAGGGACTGAGTGACATGATTTCAGCTCTAAACCTTTTATATTTGCCCCAATATATTTGTGTTCTTGATCCTATCTTGCAAGTTATACGCACCTATTACATGTTATGATCCGCATACCCCAAGGTGACAATAATTGTGATTCTTTCCGGCGATTACTTTAATTTGAGGAGTTCATGTATTCACTACGTGTTAATGCTTTGTTTCGGTTCTCTATTAAAAGGAGGCCTTAATATCTCTTAGTTTCCTTATGGACCCCGCTGCCATGGGGGGGGTAGGACAAAAGATGTCATGCAAGTTCTTTCCATAAGCATGTATGCCTATTTACGGAATACATGTCTACATTACATTGATGAATTAGAGCTAGTTTTGTGTCGCCCTAGGTTATAACTATTACATGATGAATGTTATCCAACATAATTATCTATCACTGATCCAATGCCTATGAGCTTTTCACATATTGCTTTTGCTAAGTTACTACTGTTGCTGCTACTATCACAATTGCTACAAAACTATTACTGCTACCATTACTGTTGCTATCGTTACTATTGCTATCAAACTGTCATACTACTATGCTACTAATTCCTCCAATGGAGATATTTAGTCTCAAGGTGTGGTTGAATTGACAATTCAACTCCTAATACTTGCAAATATTCTTTGGCTCCCCTTTTATCAAATCAATAAATTTGGGTTGAATACTCTATCCTCGAAAACTGTTGTGATCCCCTATACTTGTGGGTTATCACTAGCATAATATTCTTCGTGTACGACGACAACTCTGAGATTAAGTGGCATCCCAGTTTTGACTTGCAATATTGTCCCATACTCTCAATAGTATAGGCATCTTTAGATGCCTTAGTACAATTGGTATCACACAATTGTTTGCATACTTATCTACCCTATATAGATTTAGACTCTTGGTGTGGTTATATTCTTTGTAGAACTTGGCACCTTCTCCACAACCAAGAGAGGAAATGAAGTAGGCGGTGGCTCGGCTGCTTTCTGCCATAAAGGAGGTGATATGCAAATGAGAATACTTGGATTCTAGGGCACCTTATTTGAAAATGAAGGTTCTCATCTCTTCTGCCAAAGCTACATCTGACGGATGGTAGGCTTCATTTTTGGGAGCGCCAAATCTCTATGTGAGGTAATGCAGAATTTATTATCACTTCGGATCTTTATTCGTGTACTAAACGTTGTATTAGAGTATAGAGATTTCGGGGAGGGGGGGCAATGCCCCCCTGTTGACCGCATAATAGTGTTCAAGGTTTGTTATGCAAATCACATTTTTTGTGATTTACTTAGGTATGTATATGTATTGGGTACTTATTTGATATGGGCCCTAGGCCGCCGCACCTTTTGCAGTGGCGTAAGACCGACCATGGTTGCATGCTCACAGGCTCTGGCCAGCTCTACCTAGGAAGGACCTGGGGTCCGTTCATGAGGGTTGCCTACTCAGGTTGCTCCTTTAGTAGTGTTGTCCTCTCTCGGGGGGTGGCTACTTTGGAGATCTCATACTCAACAAGGTATGTGACTTATAACTCTTGCATGGTTACGAGGGATGGGATAGAGATAGACGAGTAAAAAAATAAGAGAGGCCATCCGCCAAACAAAACCATCACAACCTCCATTATCACTGTCTACAAACTCATCATCATCTTCATCTTTAGTGTTGGAAAATTTCTTCGTGTACGATGGTAGCCCCCAGATTAAGTGGCATCTCAGTTTGCACTTGCAATATTGTCCCAAGCTCTCAATAATCTAGGTATCTTTAGATGCCTAGGTACAAATGTTATCACACGGTTATTTGCATACTTACCCATCCTATACATATTTAGACTCGGTATGGTTATATTTTCTACAGAACTCGGCACCTTCGCCGCAGCCAAGAGAAGAATGAAGTAGGCGGCGGATCTGCTGCTTGCTACCGAAAAGGCGGTGATACACAAATGTGGAATATTCGGGTTCCAGGACACCTTGTTTGACAACGAAGGTTTTCATCTCTTCTACCAAAGCTACATCCGACAGACGGTAGACTTCATTCGTGGGGGCGCCAAATTTTTTTACGAGGTAATGGAGAATTTATTTTCAGTTCAGGTCTATATTCGTGTACTCAGTGTTATGTTAGAGTATAGATATTTTATACACATGAACTTAGCCATAAACAACTATTGAATAAATACAACGTGGTGAAGTGGGGGGTAATGCCCCTCTGTCCATTCAAGTTATGTTATACAAATCACAATTTTTTTAATTTATTTAGGTATGTATATGTATTGGGCCCTAGGCCGCCGCACCTTTTGCAATGGCCTAGGACCGACCCTGGTTGCGAACTCACAGGCTCGAGCAACCTCTACCAGGGTTGAACCTGGGACTGTTCGCGAGGGTTATCTACTCGGGTTGGTCCTTCACCAGCATCATCCTCTCTCAGGGGTAGGGCACTATTAAGATCTCATATTCAATAAGGTATATATGTGACTTGTAACTCTTGCATGGTTACAGGGGATGGGATATAGATAGACGAGTGAAAAAATAAGAGTGCGCCACCACATCCTCTCTTTCAAGCTAAAAACACACACCAGAAAAGCCCTACAAAATTGGAGTAAAAATTTATCCCACACAACAACCACATAATCTCCCTCCTTAACCACCTTTTGAAAGGACAACCTTATCAAACCAATCCAACTACCATCCAAGGCCATGTAGTCACATGGCCTTGGATGGTAGTTGGATTGGTTTGATAAGGTTGTCCTCCCTCCCAATAAGCAAGAACAATCATATCATATCCCTCCATGACTGCCTCATGTTTTACTGGTAAAGGGAACACTCTCCATCTTTGGCATGACAAATGGAAAATGTTACTCTCTACTTCAAACAAAAGTTCTCGTGGTTCCCCTCCTTTGCTATGGATGATAACATTTTAGTCACCCTAGCTCTAGGGCAAGGGGGCCTTCTCAACCTTTTCCACCCCATGTCGTCCCAAGCCTTTAATAAATTCCAAATCTTCTAAGATGTGATTGATGGATAAAGAGGATATGACATTCGGGCACCATAGTTCAGTGCATGTCATCCCTGCACATGCCAACTCAGGCCTCGGGACCAAAAGACAAGAAGGCGCCACACCTTCTTAGGCAACAAGGCAAAGCTAGTGATACGTCTCCAACGTATCTATAATTTTTGATTGTTCCATGCTATTATATTACCCGTTTTGGATGTTTATGGGCTTTACTTTACACTTTTATATCATTTTTGGGACTAACCTACTAATCAGAGGCCCAACCCGAATTGTTTTTTTTGCCTATTTCAGTGTTTCGAAGAAAAGGAATATCAAACAAAGTCCAAACGGAATGAAACCTTCGGGAGCGATCTTTTTGGAACAAATGCAATCCAGGACACTTGGAGTGGACGTCAAGCAGCGGACGAGGAAGCCACGAGGCAGGAGGGCGCGCCCCCCACCCTCGTAGGCCCCTCGTGGCTCAACCGACCTACCTCCTTGGCCTATATATATCCACGTACCCCGAAAACATCTAGGAGCAACACGAAAAACTATTTCTACCACCGCAACCTTCTGTATCCGCGAGATCCCATCTTGGAGCCTTCGCCGGCGCTCCGCCGGAGGGGGAATCAACCATGGAGGGCCTCTACATCATCTCCAAGGCCTCTCCGATGAGTTGTGAGTAGTTTACCACAGACCTTCGGGTCCATAGTTATTAGCTAGATGGCTTCTTCTCTCTCTTTGAATCTCAATACAAAGTTCTCCTCGATCTTCTTGGAGATCTATTCGATTTAACTCTTTTTGTGGTGTGTTTGTCGAGATCCGATGAATTGTGGGTTTATGATCAAGTTTATCTATGAGAAATATTTGAATCCCCTCTAAATTCTTTTATGTATGATTGGTTATCTTTGCAAGTCTCTTCGAACTATCAGTTTGGTTTGGCCTACTAGATTGATCTTTCTTGCAACGGGAGAAGTGCTTAGCTTTGGGTTCAATCTTGCGGTGTCCTTTCCCAGTGACAGCAGGGGCAGCAAGGCACGTATTGTATTGTTGCCATCGAGGATAAAAGGATGGGTTTTATATCATATTGCTTGAGTTTATCCCTCTAGATCATGTCATCTTACTTAATGTGTTACTCTGTTCTTATGAACTTAATACTCTAGATGCAGGCAGGAATCGGTCGATGTGTGGAGTAATAGTAGTAGATGCAGAATCGTTTCGATCTACTTGTTGTGGATGTGATGCCTATATACATGATCATGCCTAGCCAATCTCATAACTATGCACTTCTCTATCAATTGCTCGACAGTAATTTGTTCACCCACCGTAAGACTTATGCTATCTTGAGAGAAGCCACTAGTGAAACCTATGGCCCCCGGGTCTATCTTTTATCATATAAGTTTCCAATCTACTTTTATTTGCAATCTTTACTTTCCAATTTATATCATAAAAATACCAAAAATATTTATCTTATCTTATTATCTCTATCAGATCTCACTTTTGCAAGTTACCGTGAAGGGATTGACAACACCTTTATCGCGTTGGTTGTGAGGTTCTTGTTTGTTTGTGTAGGTACGAGGGACTTTTGAGGAGCCTCCTACTGGATTGATACCTTGGTTCTAAAAAACTGAGGGAAATACTTACGCTACCTTGCTGCATCACCCTTTCCTATTCAAGGGAAAACCAACGCAGTGCTCAAGAGGTAGCAAGAAGGATTTCTGGCATCGTTGCCGGGGAGGTCTTCGCTCAAGTCAAGACATACCAAGTAGCCATCACAAACTCATCTCCCTCGCATTACATTATTTGCCATTTGCCTCTCGTTTTCCTCTCCCCCACTTCACCCTTGCCGTTTTATTCGCCCTCTCTTTCCTATTCTCCTCTCTCTTTCGCTTACCTCTTGTGTGATCGTGTGTTAGTTCGTTTATTTTGTCGTTATGGCTAGTCCTCCTATCATCGTTAGTACTCCCGATCATGAAGTTCTTAATTTTAAACAAAGGGAGGGAGAAAATCTAAGAGATGCTTGGCATAGAATTTGCAATGATCAAAATAGATCTATCAGGAAGCAATCCACTCCCGTTCTTCTTCGCAATTTTTATGAGGCATTACTCCCTGGAATAGATATATCCTTGATACCATTACCGGAGGGAATTTCTTGGGTAGCCATACTTTTGATGCTTATAATGCTATGTTAGATTTGTTTGGTCCTCTTTTGGTTAATGGAACTGTTTTAACCTTGGAACATGTGATGCAAAGGCTTGAAATTTATTGAAAATAAAATTGCCACTGTTGAGTTAATTGAAATTTTGGATAAAAAGATCCACAACCAAATTACCCAATATGGATCTAGGGTTGGAGTTACTCTGAAAAGTTTTAAAGAGAAAGAACCTATAGTTAACGAACGAATAGATCTAGATTCGACGAGAATCGGTAAACTTGAGGATAATATTACCAACTTAGGGTCTGCCTTTTCATACATGAAAAATACTCCAACTCCTCCTACCAAAATTGCCAAATTTATGTATGTTCCTAAAAATAAGGGTGAATCTTCTAGTAAAGAAAATGCGGATCTCAAATCAATAAGTGTTCACCCCAATTTTCTCGCTTTCATTAAGGAACCTTTTGCTACAATCAAATCTCTTGATTTCTTGCCGAGGAGTTCAATCATTAAGAAAGAAACTACTAAGGGTTATAAGTGTTCTATTGATGAATTGAATGCCAAAGATGGCAATACTTAGATCTATTCTCGCTTTTATGCCTAGCTAGGGGCGTTAAACGATAGCGCTTGTTGGGAGGCAACCCAATTTTATTTTTGTTCCTTGATTTTGCTTCTGTTTAGTAATAAATAATTCATATAGCTTCTGTTTAGATGTGGTTTATGTTTTAATTAGTGTTTGTACCAAGTAGAACCTATAGGATAACCTACGGTGATAGTTAATTTGATTCTGCTGAAAAACAGGAACGTGATTTTTAGTTGATTCTTTTTGAAGTAGATCAATAGACAAATTTCCCATGACTTCCTATTTTGGTAGGATTTTTAGAGTTCCAGAATTATTTTAAAGTTACAGATTGCTACAGACTGTTCTGTTTTTGACAGATTCTGTTTTTCGTGTGTTGTTTGCTTATTTTGATGAATCTATGGCTAGAATCGGGGGTTATGAACCATAGAGAAGTTGGAATACAGTAGGTTTAACACCAATATAAATAAAGAATGAGTTCATTACAGTACCTTATGTGGTTGTTTTTCTTTCTTGCACTAACAGAGCTTATGAGATTTCATGTTGAGTTTTGTGTTGTGAAGTTTTCAAGTTTTGGGTAAAGATTTGATGGACTATGAATAAGGAGTGGCAAGAGTCTAAGCTTGGGGATGCCCATGGAACCCCAAGATAATTCAAGTACAACCAATATCCTAAGCTTGGGGATGCCCCGGAAGGCATCCCCTCTTTCGTCTTCGTCTATCGGCAACTTTACTTGGAGCTATATTTTTATTCGCCACATGATATGTGTTTTTCTTGGAGCATCTTGTATGATATGAGTCTTTGCTTTTTGAGTCTACCACAATCATACTTGCTGTACACACCTTTTGGGAGAGACACACATGATTTGGAATTTGTTAGAATACTCTATGTGCTTCACTTATATCTTTTGAGCTAGACAATTTTTGCTCTAGTGCTTCACCTATATCTTTTTAGAGCACGCCGGTGGCTTAATTTTGTAGAAATTATTGGTCTCTCATGCTTCACTTATATTATTTTGAGAGTCTTTTAGAACAGCATGGTATTTGCTATGGTTATAAAATTGGTCCTAATATGATGGGCATCCAAGTTGGGTATAATAAAAACTATCATAGAAAGTGCATTAAACACTATGATCAATTTGATGCTTGATAATGGTTTTAAGATATAAAGGTGGTAATGTTAGAGTCATGCTAGTTGGGTAATTATAAAATTTGAGAAATACTTGTGTTAAGGTTGGCAAGTCCCGTAGCATGCACGTATGGTAAAAGTTGTGTGACAAATTTGTTGCATGGGGTGCTCTTTTAATTGTCTTCCTTATGTGTGGAGGTCGGGATCGCGCGATGGTTAAACTCCTACCAACCCTTACCCTAGGAGCATGCATAGTAGTACTTTGCTTCGAGGGCAAGTAGATTTTTGCAATAAGTATATGAGTTCTTTATGACTAATGTGAGTCCACGGATTATACACACTCTCACCCTTCCACCATTGCTAGCCTCTATTATGCCGCGCAACTTTTGCCGGTATCATGCACCCACCGTTTACCTTCCTCAAAACAGCCACCATACCTACCTATTATGGCATTTCCATAGCCATTCCGAGATATATTCCCATACAACTTTCCGCCGTTCCGTTTATTATGACATGCCCCATCATTGTCATATTGCTTTTGCATGATCATGTATTTGACATCGTATTTGTGGCAAGGCCACCTTCATAATTTTTCATACATGTCACTCTTGATTCATTGCATATCCTGGTACACCGCCGGAGGCATTCGCCTAGAGTCATATTTTGTTCTAAGTATTGAGTTGTAATTCTTGAGTTGTAAATCAATAAAAGTGTTATGATCTTCATTATTAGAGCATTGTCCCAAGTAAGGAAAGGATGATGAAGACTATGATTCCCCCACAACTCGGGATGAGACTTCAGACTTTATAAAAATAAAAGAGGCCAAAGAAGCCCATAAAAAAAGAGGCCAAAGAAGCCCTCCAAAAAATGAGAGAAAAGAGAGAAGCGATAATGTTACTATCCTTTTTCCACACTTGTGCTTCAAAGTAGCACCATGATCTTCATGATAGAGAGTCTCCTATGTTGTCACTTTCATATACTAGTGGGAATTTTTCATTATAGAACTTGGCTTGTATATTCCAATGATGGGCTTCCTCAAAATGCCCTAGGTCTTCGTGAGCAAGCAAGTTGGATGCACACCCACTTAGTTTCTTTTGTTGAGCTTTCATACATTTATAGCTCTAGTGCATCAGTTGCATGGCAATCCCTACTCACTCACATTGATATCTATTAATGGGCATCTCCATAGCCCATTGATACGCCTAGTTGATGTAAGACTATCTTATCCCTTTTTTTGTCTTCACAACCACCACCTTATTCAACATATAGTGCTATGTCCATGGCTTGCGCTCATGTATCGCGTAAGAGTTGAAAAAGCTGAAGCGCGTTAAAAAGTATGAACCAATTGCTTGGCTGAAACCGGGGTTGTGCATGATGGGAGTATTTTGTGTGACAAAAATGAAGCATGGCCTAACTATATGATTTTGTAGGGATGAGCTTTCTTTGGCTATGCTATTTTGATTAGACATGATTACTTGTTAGTATGCTTGAAGTATTACTATTTTTATGTTTTATGAATTTTTATCTTGAATCATTTGGATCTGAACATCATGCCACAATAAAGAAAATTACATTGAGAATTATGCTAGGTAGCATTCCACATCAAAAATTCTGTTTTTATCATTTACCTACTCGAGGACGAGCAGGAATTAAGCTTGGGGATGCTTGATACGTCTCCAACGTATCTATAATTTTTGATTGTTCCACGCTATTATAATACCCGTTTTGCATGTTTATGGGCTTTACTTTACACTTTTATATCATTTTTTGGGACTAACCTACTAACCGGAGGCCCAGCCCGAATTGCTGTTTTTTTCCTATTTCAGTGTTTCGAAGAAAAGGAATATCAAATGGAGTCCAAACGGAATGAAACCTTCGGGAGCGATCTTTTTGGAACAAACGCAATCCAGGAGACTTGGAGTGGACGTCAAGCAGCAGACGAGGAAGCCACGAGCAGGAGGGCGCGCCCCCCACCCTCGTGGGCCCCTCGTGGCTCAACCGATCTACCTCCTTCGCCTATATATATCCACGTACCCTGAAAACATCCAGGAGCACCACGAAAAACTATTTCCACCGCCGCAACCTTCTGTATCCACGAGATCCCATCTTGGAGCCTTCGCCGGTGCTCCGCTGGAGGGGGAATCAACCATGAAGGGCCTCTACATCATCTCCAAGGCCTCTCCGATGAGTTGTGAGTAGTTTACCACAGACCTTCGGGTCCATAGTTATTAGCTAGATGGCTTCTTCTCTCTCTTTGAATCTCAATACAAAGTTCTCCTTGATCTTCTTGGAGATCTATTTGATGTAACTCTTTTTTGAGGTGTGTTTGTCGAGATCCGATGAATTGTGGGTTTATGATCAAGTTTATCTATGAGAAATATTTGAATCTCCTCTGAATTCTTTTATGTATGATTGGTTATCTTTGCAAGTCTCTTCTAATTATCAGTTTGGTTTGGCCTACTAGATTGATCTTTCTTGCAATGGGAGAAGTGCTTAGCTTTGGGTTCAATCTTGCGGTGTCCTTTCCCAGTGACAACAGGGGCAACAAGGCACGTATTGTATTGTTGCCATCGAGGATAAAAAGATGGGGTTTATATCATATTGCTTGAGTTTATCCCTCTACATCATGTCATCTTGCTTAATGGGCTACTCTGTTCTTATGAACTTAATACTCTAGATGCAGGCAGGAGTCGGTCGATGTGTGGAGTAATAGTAGTAGATGCAGAATCGTTTCGATCTACTTGTTGTGGATGTGATGCCTATATACATGATTATGCCTAGATAATCTCATAACTATGCACTTTTTTGTCAATTGCTCGACAGTAATTTGTTCACCCACCGTAACACTTATGCTATCTTGAGAGAAGCCACTAGTGAAACCTATGGCCCCCGGGTCTATCTTTTATCATATAAGTTTCCAATCTACTTTTATTTGCAATCTTTACTTTCCAATCTATATCATAAAAATACCAAAAATATTTATCTTATCTTATTATATCTATCAGATATCACTTTCACAAGTTACCGTGAAGGGATTGACAACCCCTTTATCGCATTGGTTGCGGGGTTCTTGTTTGTTTGTGTAGGTACGAGGGACTTTTAAGGAGCCTCCTACTGGATTGATACCTTGGTTCTCAAAAACTGAGGGAAATACTTATGCTACTTTGCTGCATCACCCTTTCCTCTTCAAGGGAAAACCAACACAGTGCTCAATAGGTAGCAACTAGCAATACGGAGCACGGTGTGGTCCAGTCCAACCAGGTGGCGCGTGCCCACCTTTAGCCCAACTCGAAGCATGTTACCTTACAGGATGGCCCGAACTTGGTTAAACCTTGTGTCTCATGTGCTACCAGCTGGACTCAACACTCGCATCCCCCTCTGAGCAATCAAGTCGTCTGTCGATGATATCACCATTCTAAAAACACCGAAATTGACACACTTGACAATTCTGACGACACTTGGAGTTCTCCTCACAACCCTAGGTGTTTTTCTTAAGCACCCTTCTATAATTTCTCCTTTGCCCATGAGCAATGCCCAACTGTCATTAAATGGATCTCGGCTTCTAAATGCACATCTAAATTAAAGGGCTTCGCCTGGAGAGGGAGTCCTGAACTAGGGGGTGTCCGGATAGCCGAACTATCACCGTCGGCCGGACTCCAAGACTATGAAGATACAAGATTGAAGACTTCGTCCCGTGTCCGGATGGGACTTTCCTTGGCGTGGAAGGCAAGCTTGGCGATACGGATATGTAGATCTCCTACCATTGTAACCGACTCTGTGTAACCCTCTCCGGTGTCTATATAAACCGGAGGGTTTTAGTCCATAGGACGAACAACAATCATACCATAGGCTAGCTTCTAGGGTTTAGCCTCCTTGATCTCGTGGTAGATCTACTCTTGTACTACCCATATCATCAATATTAATCAAGCAGGAGTGATTTCCAACAAGTTGGTTGCCCGCTCCATTGTTCCGGAGAACGGAGTCTTGGTAATCTTTCCCATGAGGCATGGTTCGCATGTGTCAAATGATTCATAATCAAGAGACTCCAAAAGTCCATCTGCATGGAGCTTCTTCATGCATTTGACACCAATGTGACCAAGGCAGCAGTGCCACAAGTATGTGGGACTATCATTTTTAACCTTACATCTTTTGGTACTCACACTATGAATATGTGTAACATCACATTCGAGATTCAACAAGAATAAACCATTGACCAGCGGGGCATGACCATAAAACATATCTCTCAAATAAATAGAACAACCATTATTCTCGGATTTAAATGAGTAGCCATCTCGCATTAAACGAGATCAAGATACAATGTTCATGCTCAAAGCTGGCACTAAATGACAATTATTGAGGTTTAAAACTAATCCCGTAGGTAAATGTAGAGGTAGCGTGCTGACGGCGATCACATCGACCTTGGAACCATTCCCGACGCACATCGTCACCTCGTCCTTCGCCAGTCTCCGCTTATTCCGCAGCTCCTGTTTTGAGTTACAAATATGAGCAACCGCACCGGTATCAAATACCCAGGAGCTACTACGAGTACTGGTAAGGTACACATCAATAACATGTATATCACATATACCTTTGGTGTTGCCGGCCTTCTTGTCCGCTAAGTACTTGGGTAAGTTATGCTTCCAGTGACCGTTTCCCTTGCAATAAAAGCACTCAGTCTCAGGTTTGGGTCCATGCTTTGGCTTCTTCCCGGTAGCTGGCTTACCGGGCGCGGCAACTCCCTTGTCATCCTTCTTGAAGTTCTTCTTACCCTTGCCTTTCTTGAAACTAGTGGTTTTATTGACCATCAGCACTTGATGTTCCTTTTTTATCTCCACTTCCACTGATTTCAGCATTGAATATACCTCAGGAATGGTTTTCTCCATCCCTCGCATATAGAAATTCATCACAAAGCTCTTGTAGCTAGGTGGAAGCGACTGAAGGATTCTATCAACGACAGCGTCATCCGGGAGATTAACTCCCAGCTGAGACAAGCGGTTGTGCAACCCAGACATTTTGAGTATGTGCTCGCTGACAGAACTATTCTCCTCCATCTTACAACTGTAGAACTTGTCGAAGACTTCACTCCATATCTCTCGACCCGGGCATGAGCTTGCAAAACCATTTTCAGCTCTTGGAACATCTCATATGCCCCGTGCTGCTCAAAACGCTTTTGGAGCCCCGATTCTAAGCTATAAAGCATGCCGCACTGAACCAGGGAGTAATCATCAGTACGCGACTGTAAGGCGTTCATAACGTCTTGAGTTGCTGGGAAAATGGGTGCTTCACCTAGCGGTGCTTCTAGGACATATGCTTTCTTGGCAGCTATGAGGATGATCCTCAAGTTCGGACCCGATCAGAGTATAGTTGCTACCATCGTCTTTCAGCTTGGTTTTTCTAGGAGCAGCGTTGAAGTTGAGGGCAACATTAGCATGGGCCATTTGATCTACAAGACATATTGCAAAGATTTTAGACTAAGTTCATGATAATTAAGTTCATCTAATTATTTAATGAACTCCCACTCAGATAGACATCCCTCTAGTCATCTAAGTGATACATGATCCGAGTCAACTAGGCCGTGTCCGATCATCTAGTCATCATCGGTGAACATCTTCATGTTGATCATATCTTCTATACGACTCATGTTTCGACCTTCCGGTCTCTTGTGTTCCAAGGCCATGTCTGTACATGCTAGGCTCGTCAAGTCAACCCGTTGTATGCGAACGTTGGAATCTATCACACCCGATCATCACATGGTGCTTCGAAACAACGAACTTACGCAACAGTGCACGGTTAGGGGGAACACTTTCTTGAAATTTTATGAGGGATCATCTTATTTATGATACTGTCGTTCTAAGCAAATAAGATGTAAAAACATGATAAACATCACATGGAATCAAATAGTGACATGATATGGCCAATATCATTTTGCTCCTTTTGATCTCCATCTTCGGGGCGCCATGATCATCATCGTCGCCGGCATGACACCATGATCACCATCATCGTGTCTTCATGAAGTTGTCTCGCCAACTATCACTTCTACTACTATGGCTAACGATTAGCAATAAAGTAAAGTAATTACATGGCGTTTTCCTTGACATGCAAGTCATACAATAAATTAAGACAACTCCTATGGCTCCTTCCGGTTGTCATACACATCGACATGCAAGTCGTGATTCCTATTACAAGAACATGATCAATCTCATACATCACATATATCATTCATCACATCCTTTTGGCCATATCACATCACACGGCATATGCTGCAAGAACAAGTTAGACGTCCTCTAATTGTTGTTGCAAGTTTTTTTACGTGGCTGCTATAGGTTTCTAGCAAGAACGTTTCTTACCTACGCCAAAACCACAACGTGATATGCCAATTTATATTTACCCTTCATAAGGACCCTTTTCATCGAATCCGATCCGACTAAAGTGGGAGAGACACACGCCCGCTAGCCACCTTATGCAAGTAGTGCATGCCAGTTGGTGGAACCTGTCTCACATAAGCGTACGTGTAAGGTCGGTCCGGGCCGCTTCATCCCACGATGCCGCCAAATCAAGACAAGACTAGTAATGGCAAGTAAATTGACAAAATCTACGCCCTCAACAACTTTTGTTCTACTCGGGCATAGAAACTACGCATAGACCTAGCTCATGATGCCACTGTTGGGGATCGTTGCAAAAATTAAAAAATTTCTACGCATCACCAAGATCAATATATGGAGAGACTAGCAACGAGAGAGAGGGGAGTGCATCTTCATACCCTTGAAGATCGCAAAATGAAAGCATTGCAGGAACGCGGATGAAGGAGTCGTACTCGCAGCGATTCAGATCGCGGTTGATTCCGATCTAAGCGCCGAACAACGGCGCCTCCGCATTCAACACACGTGCAGCCCGGTGATGTCTCTCGCGCCTTGATCCAGCAAGGAGGAGGGAGAGGTTGGGGAAGACAACTCCAGCAGCAGCACGACGGCGTGGTGGTGGTGGAGCAGCGGTTCTCCGGCAGGGCTTTGCCAAGCTCAAACGGAGGAGGAGGGCGGTTGGAGAGGGGGAGGGATGCGCCTTGGATGAGGTGCGAGTGCCCTCCCTACTCCCCTCTATTTATAGGGCGAAGGGGAAAGGGGGCTGGCCCCTCTAGAGGAGATCTAGAGGGGCGGGGGGCGGCCAAGGGGAGTCGGCTTGCCCCCCAAGCCAAGGGGGACCCCCCCTTAGGGTTTCCCCCAAACCCTAGGCGCATGGGCCCTAGGGGGGGATGGTGCCCAACCCACTTAGGGGTTGGTTCCCTTTCACATACAGCCCATAGGTCCCTCCAGGGCAGGTGGACCCTCCCGGTGGACCCCCGGAACCCCTTCGGTGGTCCCGGTACAATACCGGCAAACGCCCGAATACTTCCGGTGCCCGTATGATGACTTCCCATATATAAATCTGCACCTCCGGACCATTCCGGAACTCCTCGTGACATCCGGGATCTCATTCGGGAATCCGAACAACATTTTTTAACCACATACAAACTTTCCCTATAACCCTAGCGTCATCGAGCTTTAAGTGTGTAGACCCTACGGGTTCGGGAATCATGCAGACATGATCGAGACAGCTCTTCGGCCAATAACCAACAGCGGGATCTGGATACCCATGTTGGCTCCCACATGTTCCACGATGATCTCATCGAATGAATCACGATGTCGAGGATTCAAGCAATCCCGTATACAATTCCCTTTGTCAATCTGTACGTTACTTGCCCGAGATTCGATCGTCAGTATCCCAATACCTCGTTCAATCTTGTTACCAGCAAGTCACTTTACTCGTTGCGTAATGCATGGTCCCATGACTAACTACTTAGTCACATTGAGCTCATTATGATGATGCATTATCGAGTGGGCCCAGAGATACCTCTCCGTCATACGGAGTGACAAATCCCAGTCTCGATTCGTGCCAACCCAACAGACACTTTCGGAGATACCTGTAATGCACCTTTATAGCCACCTAGCTACGTTGTGACGTTTGGTACACCCAAAGCATTCTTACGGTATTTGGGAGCTACACGATCTCATGGTATAAGGAAATGATACTTGACATTAGAAAAGCTTTAGCAAACGAACTACACGATCTTGGCTATGCTTAGGATTGGGTCTTGTCCATCACATCATTTTCCTAATGATGTGATCCCGTTATCAATGACATCCAATGTCCATAGTAAGGAAACCATGACCATCTGTTGATCAACGAGCTAGTCAACTAGAGGCTCACTAGGGACATGTTGTGGTCTATGTATTCACACATGTATTACGGTTTCCGGTCAATACAATTATAGCATGAACAATAGACAATTATCATGAACAAGGAAATATAATAATAACCATTTTATTATTGCCTCTAGGGCATATTTCCAACAACCAATTCATCCATGAGGATAATTAGTTGAAGCTCAACTGGTATGAAATATAATGCGCTCAACTGGTATGAAATATAATGCTCCTATCATCACTTTGTAGCTGTGAGAGTTTTTCCAATTTAGTTGCCAACAATTCCTCTTGCAAGTTGAAAACTTGAGTTCTCTGTAGTTTCAAGATTGCATCTGTAATGATTTAACACTAGCATTAGGCAGCCTTTAGAGCTCCAAATTGTAGTTAACTAAAAATATCCAAAGGCACTCGTATGGATGCTTCACTATGTTAGTGAAGCGAAGTCAGATGCTCGAGGGAAGACTGTTAGCAAACCTAGCACCTGCTCGCCTCCCACCCCCTGCAATTGAGGGAAGAAGGCCCTGCTCATAAACCTTCCACATGTCTTTCACTGAGAAAAGCTAAAGTTCATTCAGCGACAGGAAAGCCCTCCTAATAGGGAGAGAACGCCCCCTCCCTTTGTATTCATGGTGCAAACTATTGTTTGCTCTAGGATGTCTCATTCGAGCGAACAGTGCCACCATAGAGTATTGCCTCAAAAAACCTCTCCTAGGGAAAAGTTCAACAATTTTCATGCTATAACAGAGATAGCGGTCATGTTATAACAGAGAGATTAGTTATGCTGAGAAGAAATAATTGCAGTGCTACAGTAGAAAAAAATGTTGTACTACAACACAGAAAAATGCTATGCATTTGAGGTAGAAAAAGGAGAAGTTGCCCACATATCTAGGATTTTCCATGATGCAGTAGGGCGAATAGCCATGCTACGCAAAGAAGATGTCATACATGCTTCCAGTTGCTACATCATATGAGAGTGCCGTGCTAAACACGGGGTCGTTTGCTCGGGATGGTGCGTGGGAGGGAACACTTGCGTCATTCTCTCGGGATGGTGCGTGAGAGGGAACACTTGTGTCGTTTCTCTCGGGAGGATGCATGAGATTCGCGCATGGGATCGGACAAATTATGCAATGTTCTCTCAAAAACAGAAAACATTCACTCTATGTGATTTCCGGTTTCTAAATAGTCCTCCTAGGATTGGAGGTAGATGTTTGGCTCTTGGGTGCCAGTGCATCGGATTTTCATTTTTTTAAATAGTAACTGCAAAAAAAAAAGTCAAAAGATCCTGAATATTTTTGGCAACAAGCATGATCAAGTGGTGCACTCGTGTTAAAAAATTCACCGAGGAATAAGTTTGTTATTGTGGGCGAAAAAAGGTAAATTCAACAATATATGCTCCCTCCGTTCTCTAATGTAGTGCGCATAGATTTTTTTTGATAAGTCAAACTTTGCCAACTTTAACTAAGTTCGTGGAGAAACTTCAAATATATAAAATATGAAACTACGTCTTATCATGTATCTAGTGACATATGTATTTTTGCGCAAACTTGGTCAAACTTTGTGATGTTTGACTTGTCAAAAAATTCTACACGCACTACATTATGAAACTGAGGGAGTACAAGTTACTATTCGCGCTTTTTGTCCTAAAAGGATATTTTCCCTGGAAATTTTCTGTTGACGATATTTTTTATACTGGTACAATGAAAGGTCAAGTTTATTTTCAAAAAGCTTCAGATTTTCAACTTTTTTTGAAAAAAAAAATATTACATTTTTTTACAATTGCTAATATATATTTTGGTTCGGCGAGGGTGAGGAGGATATGTGGCAAGACAAATATGATGCCCCGTACAATGAAAGCAGAGGGTGAAAGAACCATATTTTGCTCTCAAGATCGACATGATGAAGGCATACGACCGTGTTGAATGGAATTACCTTCATGCATGCCTGACTAAGCTGGGCTTTGCACCAGCTTGGATTGACTCCGTGATGCGGTGTGTTAGCTCGGTTCGCTATGCTGTCCGAGTCAATGGTGAGCTTACTGAGCTTGTGGTCCCTTCTCGGGGCATCCGGCAAGGGGATCTGATTAGTCCCTACCTGTTTCTTCTGTGCACTGAGGGTTTGTCTAGTCTGCTCTTCCAGAAGGAGTGCTGTGGCGCGCTACATGGGATCAAAAACGGCCGGCAAGGCCCTCCTATCTCACACCTCCTATTCGCAGATGATAGCATCTTCTTTGCTCTTTGGATTCAGTGTTACAGGTGTACTGTGCGGGGTCTGGTCAGGCCATAAACAAGGAGAAATCGTCTATCTTCTTTGGCCGGAACTGTCTGGACAACATTAAAAGCAGGGTGAAGTCAAGCCTCGGGGTTTATAATGAATCCTTTCAGGATTTATATATTGGCATGCCTACTGAGGTTGGTAATTCTCCCACTAGCACTTTCAAATTTTTGGTTGACAGAGCTTGGCAGAACATCTTCGGGTGGAGTGATCGGCCTTTGTCTAGGGCGGGGAATGAAGCTCTACTAAAGTCTATTACTCAGGTCATCCCAACTTTTGTCTCAAGCTGCTTTCGTCTTCCGGTTGACACTTGTGAAAAATTCAGACAAATTGTGGCTGATCAGTGGTGGGGACGAGAGGATGGTAGGAAGAAGCTTCATTGGAGGTCTTGGGCCTGGCTTTCGACACCCAAGTCCCTCGGTGGCATGGGTTTTCGGGATATGACAATCTTCAACCAAGCAATGCTGGGTAAGCAAGGATGGAGACTTCTAACTGATCCTGATTCATTGTGTGCTAGAGTGTTGAAGGGCAGATACTATCCTAACGGCAGTTTCTGGAACGCCTCGGTGCCACGGACGGCTTCGGCCACGTGGCGTGGTATCATTCATGGACGTGATCTTCTCAAGCGGGGAGTGCAGTGGGGGATCGGAGACGGACGGC
Source organism: Aegilops speltoides (assembly GCA_021437245.1). Lineage (NCBI taxonomy): Eukaryota > Viridiplantae > Streptophyta > Magnoliopsida > Poales > Poaceae > Aegilops > Aegilops speltoides. The sequence goes on from CM038143.1 coordinate 389,742,414, forward strand.
AGATCAATATCCTTGCCTTTCTTTGGATTCCATCTACTCCACCAAGTGTACTGCAACCCATTTCTCCTATTCCTTCTACTGCCACCGTCCACTGCCTTATTGATGCGGACAGGAAGGCTTGGGATGAGGACTCTGTCAGGGCTTTCTTTTCGCCTGGGACGGCCGATGACATTCTCCAAATCCCGGTCGATGGGAACGGTGGTACTGACTTTGTGCGATGGCCGTTCACGCGGTTTGGGGAGTATTCTGTCAAGTCTGCATATAATCTTGCCAGAACTAACCGTTTTCTCCTTGACCGAAGCAGCAATGGTTTAGGCCAGAGCTCAAGTTGGCCGGCGGAGGAGAAGTTCTGGAAGGCCATTTGACGGGTAAAGGCCCCAAATAAGATGAAGATAAACCTGTGGCGCCTAGCTCACGATTGCTTACCCTCAGGTGCTCAACTAAGCGTTCGCCAGATTCCCACCAGGACGGACTGCCCCTTCTGCGGCAGAATGGAGCGAGTGGAGCATGCTCTCCTCTTCTGCCCCCATGCTCGTGCGGTGTGGGACGACCTCAAGTGTTCCTTCGACATCAAACTCAGGCGAGCGAGTTTCTCCTCCCCCAAACAGTGGCTCTGTGATTTTTTGTCTGGGTGCTCGGATCATGAGGCAACTGTTCTTACGGTTGCCATTTGGCACATTTGGGAGGCCCGGAATGTTGCGAGGAACGAAGTTGTTGCGCCCCTGCCGAAGCATACTGCTGCCAGAGCTAGGGCCTACATCGAGCTGATCTTTCAACACTTGTACGTCCAAAATCCTGCTCCTAGGCGTGAGACCTCCCTCCCGGGCTGTCTTTGGTCTCCGCCGCCGTGGGGTTCTGTGGTGGCTTTCTCGGATGCTGCGGTGTCTAACGAGTTGGGCAAATCTGCCTTGGGTGTGGCGATGCTTGATCATGTGGGGCGTTGCGTAGCTGCATGCTCTGAAGCTCTCCTGGGCGCCCGCCGCCTGAGTTGGTTGAGGCCATAGCGCTCCGGCGTGCATATCATTGGCTCGAGAGGAGGGCTTCTCCAATGTTATCTTTAACACTGATTGCCTCTCGGTGGTGCAGCGTCTCTCGTCTCCCTCGAAGGATCGCTCTGAGGTGGGTTGTGTTCTTTCTGAGATCAAGATCATGGCAAGCAGTATCTCTTCAACTTGTTTCCAGCATGTTCGTCGGCAATGTAATGTTCTAGCTCATTTGTTAGCTAGATCTAGTTTGAACTCCTCTAGCTTTTGTGTTTTTCATTCTGCTCCGGATTGTATCCGGGAGACTCTGTGTAAGTTTGTTGCTTAATCAATAAAGACCGACGTTCTCTCAAAAAAAAGGCTTTTTTTGCTAGTAGTACTCCAGTACAACCACGTGCACCGTGGTGCGATTGGCCATCGGACCGATCGGGTGATGCATGCAAGCGTTTGGGCACAAAACGGCACCGATCAGCCGTTGTCCGTATGATTGCAGCATCCAAAACAGCATCGCTCGCTCGCGTCGGTACGTACGGCCGGCCGTTTCCGCTGGCATGCAGCTGCAGCCAGCCAATCCCAACACGTACGACTCGGTGTGTGTGTGTGTGTGAGCGCGACTCCTCTTTGACTCGGCCACGCCAGGAGAGATGTCTTTCCATCTATCTATCCATCCCGCTCGAGGTACCACGTGCGTGCCCGGCGTGCGCGCTGCCGGTGCGGTCATGCGGCGGCCAGGACATCGACCGACCCCGTAACAAACCGCGGCGCCCGTGCCGCCCACGCCTCCGGTGCGGTGCTCGCACGTACGGCTCCATCCATGTCCTGTCCAGGTTTCTTTCGATCGGTGCACGCGTCGTGGAATCATATGGAGAGCTCGACGTATCAGGCGCTGTGTCTGGCCTATCCCGGGCGTTCGGCTATTGCGGGCAGGATTTGAATTTGCTGTTTTCGATGGCACTTCCGTTCCGTACCACTCAGTTGTGCCGCTCTATAGTAGCTGAACTCGCTTCTTTTGGCCAGTGGTGACGCGCGTGGTTGTTAAGATGCGTCTACTCTTGTGTGCGGATCTTAAACTAGAAAGCTACTCTTTTCCGAGAGGCGCGTTTTGGCTCCTAGGAGCATTTGCTTCTAGATGGATAATATCAAAAAAAAATGATCAAATGTTTTTAAAAAATTGTGAATTTTTTTATGGATGATCATGTTAGTGTCGCAAGCATGCTTGACAAATTTCATGTGAAACGGAGCAGTAGTGTTTCATCAGTGGAAAAAAAGTTGGGTGACATTTTGGGGTAACATTTAGTGTTTGAATTTGTTTTTTTTTTTTTTTTGCACAGGCCAAAATATTTAACCTTTTTGCCTAAAACCTTGCAGATACCATTTGGATGTGACTATAAAACCATAAAAATTCTTGTGATTTTTTTGACATTTAAAAATTATTTTTCGTACGTAGGAGCACGTGCTCCCAGGAGCCAAATTAGATTTTCCCGAAGATGGTCCAGTTTGAAGCCATGAAGATATGTTGAAAGCACAAGTGCTCCCTGAGTGATTTTGGTAATTAATGTCAATATGTCTCTTGTTGGACTAATGCTCTTATCTAGTGTATTTCAGACAAGTTCAACAATGGCGTGGAAAGGACAAGAGGATGTGGAACCCCCTTCAAAATGCGAACGACACATATTGGCAAAAGCTCAGAACTCTTCATTTACATTTTAGTGATCCAAAATCACATTGAGTCCATAGGAAAGTCAATACTATTAAAAGGGATGAGGTGTTGCTTAATGGTCTACTTGTTCAAAGTGCTTAGTGATACTTCTCCAAATCCCTCAACCACTTTCTCATTTCAAAATATGTCCAAAGCTCAAAGTCAAACTCGGCTAACTGATTTGATCTATCCGGCGCCACCGAGTTCATTTGACATAGCCACTGCCAGAAACCCTAACACCTTGGTCACACCGATACGGATTTCGGTCTCACCGAGATGGCCCTGCAAACTCGATGTTTCCCTTTGTAACATTTCGGTCTCACCGAAATGAGCAATCGGTCCCATCAAGTTTGCTTGACCAACTCTCTGGTTGCTCTTTGCTGAAATCGGCCTCACCGAGTTCACGCAATCGGCTACACCGAGATGAGGTTTTGCCCTAGCCCTAGCACATCGGTCCTACCTAGTTGTTCCAGTCGGTCCCACCGAGAATCCTAACGTTCACATTTTGAACTAAATCAGTCTCACCGGGTTCTTTTATTGGGTCTGACCGAGTTAGGTCAAACGTGTGTAACGGTTGGATTTTATGTGGAGGCTATATATACCCCTCCACCCCCTTCTCCATTTGTAGAGAGCCATCAGAACGTGCCTACACTTCCACTACTCATTTTCTGAGAGAAAACCACCTAGTTGAGACCAAGATATACCAATCCTACCACAAGAATCTTGATCTCTAGCCTTCCCCAAGTTGCTTTCCACTCAAATCATCTTTCCACCATAGCCAAATTTGTGTGAGAGAGTTGAGTGTTGGGGAGACTATCATTTGAAGCACAAGAACAAGGAGTTCATCATCAACACACCATCTATTACCTTTTGGAGAGTGGTGTCTACTAGATTGGTTAGGTGTCACTTGAGAGTCTCCGACAAGATTGTGGAGTTGAACCAAGAAGTTTGTAAGGGCAAGGAGATCGCCTACTTCGTGAAGATCTACCCGAGTGAGGCAAGTCCTTCGTGGGCAATGGCCATGGTGGGATAGACAAGGTTGCTTCTTCGTGGATCCTTCGTGGGTGGAGCCTTCTGTGGACTCGCGCAACCGTTACCCTTTGTGGGTTGAAGTCTCCATCAATGTGGATGTACGATAGCACCACCTATCGAAACCACGCCAAAAATCTATGTTTCTTCAATTGCATTTGCACACTCAAATCCCATCCCTTACTTTCTTGCAAATTTGCATGCTTTACTCTTTCCACTGCTCATACTCTTGCCATATATGCTTGCTTGAAATGTATTGTGAATGCTTAAACTTGTGCTAAAACTCCACCTTAACTTGAAAAACTTAAAATTGCCACTTTTTCTTGTTGAGGGTCTAATCACCCCCCCCCCCACCCCCACCCCTCTAGACCCCTCTTCACGATCCTTTCATATGTAAGCAAGATCTCCTCATGGCCACCCCAAGATTTGCCTGAAGGTGTTATTTTCAAGATTTTGGCGATGCCTCCTATTAGGTTCCCGTATGATTTACTCACTCGAAGATACACTCAGTAGTTCATACCAATTACAGAGAGTGTAGTTTGTTCTTGGGAAGGAAGAAAGAAGGAAATAGAGGCGAAATGTTGCCGTCGTGCCTTTCCTTGCCTACTGAATGCCCATCCCTTCGTGGCTTCTCCCTTATATGGTCGTTGACAGTGGTGGGGCGTGAACAAAATCTAAGGGGATCCAGCAGAGCTATGGAGATTAGAGGGGGCAGATAATTAGCAAGGAGTTTAGGCTAAAGGGGGAGCTTATAGCTACAATTTTCTCATGGAAGGGGGGACCCCTGTTGGTCCCACCAATGCTCCACCAAGTTAGGGCCAATGTATCGCCTATTAGGTCGCATTATTTGAGCTGGCTTTGTGATGACACACCCTTCTCGCTGGTTGGTCCCCATGTGTGGGATCCTGCCATGGCAGCGCTTCCTGTTGCCCGATCAGTCGCTTTCATTGCCATGCTAGTGTCTAGTGATGCCATCGCAACCGGGTCGCTGACATCCCCTCCTTGAGAACTGGCTTGTCCCCAAGCCAGGAACGTCCGGTAGCTCTCGCGGATGCTTGCGGCATATTCCCGGGTGGCGTCTAGGACAAATGAGTTGGACCACCGTACGAGGAGTTGCTCACGCCTTCCGGAAGGAGTGCGGCACCATCTGTTGTTGAGGATCTCTACTGAAATCATGGGTTCAGTATTTGTACCAGGAGGTCTGTGGTAGGAGTAGTTCCCAGGGCGAGGGCCTTGCGTAGTTGCGAGACGTGGAACACCGGTGCACCTTGGAGTTGTCGGGGAGCTCGAGTTCGTAAGTGAGTAGATTGACGGTGTAGAGGATCTTGAAGGGGCCAAAGTAACGGAATGAGAACTTGTGATTGGAGCGCTTCTCGACCGAGATCTGGATAAGGCTGCCACTTAACAAAGATGGAGTCTCCGTGGGCAAAGGTATGTTCCGTGCGCCACTTGTCTGCTTGCACCTTCATGATGTGGCGAGCTCTGTGGAGGTGTTTTGCGAGAACTTGTTGCATTGGCTTGCGTTCCTCGAGCCATTCCTTGAGTGCAAGGGTCCATGTGGATGTTTCCTCAATTTCTCAATGACGAAGGGGTAGTGGTCGTAGAGGGCGGCAAATGGAGAGGTGTTGAGCATCGAATGGTAGCTTGAATTGTACTAAAATTCTGCGAGCAAGAGATATTGACTCCAACGGTTAGGGCAAGCACGGATGAAGCACCACTGGTAGCTCTCGAGGAACTTATTGACGTGCTCGGTCTGGCCATCAGTCTAAGGTTGGTACAACATGATCATGTTCTATTCAATGATGATAGTTTTGCACAGCTAGCGCAAGAACTTGCTTGTGAAGACTAGGTCATGGTGAGAGATGATCGCTTCTGATTGGTTCGCGGAGTCCTGGGTACTTGGCGCGCTCTAGTTGAAGTGCCCAAGCCATCTCATCCCAAAGGCATGTGCAAAGAGATTGTCCTTGGTCAACCTACAAGCTCAAGTCGCCCCAAGGCAACTGCTGAAGCACCTTCTCCAATTAAGTGAGTCTGCTATCCTATGTCAAGCGTCGATGTCGATTATGAATATGTGTCAGACAATACAAATCCTTCATTTTTTCACAAAAGAGTTAATCCCGAGCCTCAAACTAATTGTGAGATGCTTATGGAAGCAGGAGCTGGTGAAGTAGGAAGATAAGAAGCAAAAGGCCGCAATGATGGCATAGATCAACATTGGCATCAATTTCATTAGGATCAACCAAAACTCTGCAAACGAGCAGATGCGTCGCTCCTGGGTCACCGAGAAAGCATCATTTTGTCGAAGAACTCAAGAGGATGGGCATGGAAGAGAAGTATCACTGGACTAAAAACATTCCTTATGTATTTTATCAGCCCCAGGCTCCATCTCCTTCGGACACAAGCCCATTTGATATGTATGACATGGATGGTACTATTGCTTCACCACTAACTCTTTCAGTTCATCGCCAAGATGCACATTAAGGGCGTCCAAGTGAAAGCAAGTTTGAAGACCTTGTGTGTGCGCGCGCGCTCAACCCAGCCTATTTCTTCGAAGAGTGAAGTGTTGGGGAACATAGTAATTTCAAAAAAAAAATCCTACGCACACGCAAGATCATGGTGACGTATAGCAACGAGAAGGGGAGTGTATCTTCATACCCTTGAAGATCGCTAAGCGGAAGCGTTTATCAATGCGGTTGATGTAGTCGTACGTCTTCACGATCCGACCGATCCAAGTACCGAAACTACGGCACCTCCGAGTTCTAGCACACGTTCAGCTCGATGACGTCCTCGCCTTCTCGATCCAGCAAGATGGACGAAGTAGTAGATGAGTTCCGGCAGCACGACGGCATGGTGACGGTGTTGGTGAAGAACAATCTCCGCAGGGCTTCGCCTAAGCACTACGAAAACTATGACGGAGGATAAACTAGAGGGGACGGGGTTGCCGGCACACGGCTTGGTGTTTCTTGATGTGTCTTTGGTGCTAGCCCTGCCCATCTATTTATATGTTGAGCCTTGGGGTCAAAACTTGGAGTAAAAAGCCTCCACAAAGTCGGTTTCACCCGAAAGGCAAGAGTCCTTCTCGGACTCGGGGCGACGCCAGGTTCCCGACGTCTTGACCCGACGCCAGGACCTGGCGTTCGCCTCGGACTCATAAAACTTCCTTTGCGCTTTCCAAAACCTTGTGGGCTTTCCCTTTGGCCCAAATAACGTGTTCTCGTACCCAAACATTTCGAAACATCCGGAACCCCTTAGGTGAATTCGAGAACCCTTCCGGAGATCAAACACTATTATCCCATATATCAAACTTTATCTCGGACCATTAGGAGTTCCTCGTCATGTCCATGATCTCATCCGGACTCGAACAACATTCGGTTGCCAACATGCATAACTCATATAATACTATATATAAATCGGCTAAAGCGTTAAGCGTCACGGACCCTACGGGTTCGAGAACTATGTAGACATGACCGAGACACGTTTCGGTCAATAACCAATAGCGGGACCGGATGCCCATATTGGCTCCCACATTCTACGAAGATCTTTATCGGTCGAACCGCATAACAACATCGTTGTTCCTTTGTCATCGGTATGTTACTTACCCGAGATTCGATCGTCGCTATCCAATACCTAGTTCAATCTCGTTACCGGTAAGTCTCTTTACTCATTACATAATGCATCATTTCGTAACTAACTCATTAGCTACATGCTTGCAAGGCTTATAGTGATGTGCATTACCGAGAGGGCCCAGAGATACCTCTCCGACAATCGGAGTGACAAAACCTAATCTCGAAATACGCCAACCCAACATGTACCTTTGGAGACACCTGTAGTACTCCTTTAAAATCACCCGATTACGTTGTGACGTTTGGTAGCACCAAAGTGTTCCTCCGAAGAACGGAGTTGCATAATCTCATAGCTACAGGAACATGTATAAGTCATGAAGAAAGCAATAGCAATATACTAAACGATCAAGTGCTAGGCTAACGGAATGGGTCATGTCAATCACATCATTCTCCTAATGATGTGATCACATTAATCAAATGACAACACATGTCTATGGTTAGGAAACATAACCATCTTTGATCAATGAGCTAGTCAAGTAGAGGCATACTAGTGACGTTATGTTTGTCTATGCATTCACACATGTATCCGGTTAATACAATTCTAGCATGAATAATAAACATTTATCATGATATGAGGAAATAAATAATAACTTTATTATTGCCTCTAGGGCATATTTCCTTCAGTCTCCCACTTGCACTAGAGTCAATAATCTAGATTACACAGTAATGATTCTAACACCCATGGAGTCTTGGGGCTGATCATGTTTTGCTCGTGGAAGAGGCTTAGTCAACGGGTCTGCAACATTCAGATCCGTATGTATCTTGTAATTTTCTATGAATCCCACTTGGACTTGTCCCGGATGGAATTGAAGTGTCTCTTGATGTGCTTGGTCCTCTTGTGAAATCTGGATTCCTTTGCCAAGGCAATTGCACCAGTATTGTCACAGAAGATCTTCATTGGTCCAGATGCACTAGGTATGACACCTAGATCGGAAATGAACTCCTTCATCCAGACTCCTTCATTTGCTGCTTCCGAAGCAGCTATGTACTCCGCATCACATGTAGATCCCGCCACGACGCTTTCTTTAGAACTGCACAACTTACAGCTCCACCGTTTAATAAAAATACGTATCCGGTTTGCGATTTAGAATCATCCGGATCAGTGTCAAAGCTTGCATCGGCGTAACCATTTACGACTAGCTCTTTGTCACCTCCATATCGAGAAACATATCCTTAGTCCTTTTAGGTATTTCGGGATGTTCTTGACGCTGTCTAGTGATCCACTCTGGATTACTTTGGTACCTTCTGCCAAGCTTATTGCTAAGCATACGTCGGTCTGGTACCTGACATTACATACATGATAGAGCCTATGGCTGAAGCATAGGAACATCTTTCATTTTCTCTCTATCTTCTGCTGTGGTCGGGCATTGAGTCGACTCAACTTCACACCTTGTAGCACGGGCAAGAACCCTTTCTTTGCTCGATCCATTTTGAACTTTTTCAAAATTTTATCAAGGTATGTGCTTTGTGAAAGTCCTATTAAGCGTCTTGATCTATCTCTATAAATCTTGATGCCCAATATGTAAGCAGCTTCACGAGGTCTTTCATTGAAAAACTTTTATTCAAGTATCCCTTTATGCTATCCAGAAATTCTATATCATTTCCAATTAATAATATGTCATCTACATATAATATCGAAATGCTCTGAGCTCCCACTCACTTTCTTGTAAATCGAGGCTTCTCCAAAAGTCGTATAAAACCATATCTTTGATCACACTATCAAAGCATTTATTCCAACTCGAGATGCTTGCACCAGTCCATAAATGGATCATTTGGAGCTTGCACACTTTGTTAGCACCTTTTGGATCAACAAAACCTTCGGCTGCATCATATACAACTCTTCTTCCAGAAATCCATTCAAGAATGCAGTTTTGACATCCATTTGCCAAATTTCATAATCATAAAATGCAGCAATAGCTAACATGATTCGGACAGACTTAAGCATCACTACGGGTGAGAAAGTCTCATCGTAGTCAACCCCTTGAACTTGTCGAAAACCTTTCACAACAACTCGAGCTTTATAGACAGTTACATTACCATCAGCGTCAGTCTTCTTCTTAAAGATCCATTTATTCTCAATGGCTTGTCGATCATCGGGCAAGTCAACCAAAGTCCATGCTTTGTTCTCATAGATGGATCCCATCTCAGATTTAATGGCCTCTAGCCATTTTGCGGAATCTGGGCTCATCATCGCTTCCTCATAGTTCGTAGTTTCATCATGGTCAAGTAACATGACTTCTAGAACAGGATTACCGTACCACTCTGGTGCGGATCTTACTCGTAGACCCACGAGGTTCAAGAGAAACTTGATCTGAAGTTTCATGATCAATATCATTAGCTTCCTCACTAATTGGTGTAGTTGTCACAGGAACCGGTTCTTGTGATGAACTACTTTCCAATAAGGGAGCAGGTATAGTTACCTCATCAAGTTCTACTTTCCTCCCACTCACTTCTTTCGAGAGAAACTCCTTCTCTAGAAAGGATCCGATTTTAGCAACGAAAATCTTGCCCTCAGATCTGTGATAGAAGGTGTACCCAATAGTCTCTTTTGGGTATCCTATGAAGACACATTTCTCGATTTAGGTTCGAGCTTATCGGTTGAAGTTTCTTCACATAAGCATCGCAGCCCCAAACTTTAAGAAACGACAACTTTGGTTTCTTGCCAAACCACAGTTCATAAGGCGTCGTCTCAGCGGATTTTGATGGTGCCCTATTCAAGCGTGAATGCGGCCGTCTCTCAAGCATAACCCGAGCGATAGCGGTAAATCAAGAAGAGACATCATAGATCGCACCATATCTAGTAAAGTACGATTACGACGTTCGGACACACCATTTCGTTGTGGTGTTCCGGGTGGCATGAGTTGCGAAACTATACCGCATTGTTTCAAATGTAAACCAAACTTGTAACTCAAATATTCTCCTCCACGATCAGATTGTAGAAACTTTATTTTCTTGTTACGATGATTTTCCACTTCACTCTGAAATTCTTTGAACTTTTCAAATGTTTCAGACTTGTGTTTCATTAAGTAGATATACCCATATCTGCTCAAATCATATGTGAAGGTGAGAAAATAACGATACCCGCCGCGAGCCTCAACATTCATTGGACCACAAACATCAGTATGTATGATTTCCAACAAATCAGTTGCTCGCTCCATAGTTCCGGAGAACGACGTTTTAGTCATCTTGCCCATGAGGCACGGTTCACAAGTACCAAGTGATTCATAATCAAGTGATTCCAAAAGCCCATCAGTATGGAGTTTCTTCATGCGCTTTACACCGATATGACCTAAACGGCAGTGCCACAAATAAGTTGCACTATCATTATCAACTCTGCATCTTTTGGTTTCAACACTATGAATATGTGTATCACTACTATCGAGATTCAATAAAAATAGACCACTCTTCAAGGGTGCATGACCATAAAAGATATTACTCATATAAATAGAACAACCATTATTCTCGATTTAAATGAATAACCGTCTCGCATCAAACAAGATCCAGATATAATGTTCATGCTCAACACGGCACCAAATAACAATTATTTAGGTCTAAAACTAATCCCGATGGTAGATGTAGAGGTAGCGTGCCGACCGCGATCACATCGACTTTGGAACCATTTCCCACGCGCATCGTCACCTCGTCCTTAGCCAATCTTCGCTAATCCGTAGTCCTGTTTGAGTTGCAAATATTAGCAGCAGAACTAGTATCAAATACCGGTACTCTGCGAGCATTAGTAAGGTACACATCAATAACATGTATATCACATATACCTTTGTTCACTTTGCCATCCTTCTTATCCGCCAAATACTTGGGGCAGTTCCGCTTCCGGTGTCGATCGCTTGCGAGAGAAGCACTCGATCTCGGGCTTAGGTCCAGACTTGGGTTTCTTCTCTTGAGCAGCAACTTGTTTGTTGTTCTTCTTGAAGTTCCCCTTCTTCTTCCCTTTGCCCTTTTTCTTGAAACTAGTGGTCTTGTTAACCATCAACACTTGATGCTCCTTCTTGATTTCTACCTCCGCGGCTTTTAGCATTGCGAAGAGCTCGAGAATAGTCTTGTCCATCCCTTGCATATTATAGTTCATCACGAAGCTCTTGTAGCTTGGTGGCAGTGATTGAAGAATTACATCAATGACACTATCATCGGGAAGATTAACTCCCGGTTGAATCAAGTGATTATTATACCCGACATTTTGAGTATGTGTTCACCGTGAACTATTATCCTCCATCTTGCAGCTATAGAACTTATTGGAGACTTCATATCTCTCAATCCGGGCATTTGCTTGAAATATTAACTTCAACTCTGGAACATCTCATATGCTCCATGACGTTCAAAACGTCGTTGAAGACCCGGTTCTAAGCCGTAAAGCATGGCACACTAAACTATCGAGTAGTCATCGACTTTGCTCGCGGACATTCTTAACGTCGTCGGTTGCATCAAGAAGCAGTTCGGCACCCAGCGGTGCTTCGGGGCGTAATTCTTACGTGCAAAGCAATGAGGATAATCCTCGAGTTATGGACCCGATCCGTGTAATTGCTACAATCCTCTTTCAACTTTGCTTTCTCAAGGAACGCATTAAAATTCAACGGAACAACAAAGACGAGCCATCTATCTACAACAAACATAGACAAGCAAAATACTATCGGTACTAAGTTCATGATAAATTTAAGTTCAATTAATCATATTACTTAAGAACTCCCACTTAGACAGACATCTCTCTAGTCATCTAAGTGATTACGTGATCCAAATCAACTAAACCATGTCCGATCATCACGTGAGATGGAATAGTTTCAATGGTGAACATCACTATGTTGATCATATCTACTATATGATTCACGTTCGACCTTTCGGTCTCCGTATTCCGAGGCCATATCTGTATATGCTAGGCTCGTCAAGTTTAACCTGAGTATTCTACGTGTGCAACTGTTTTGCACCCGTTGTATTTGAACGTAGAGCCTATCACACCCGATCATCACGTGGTGTCTCAGCACGAAGAACTTTGAGGGATCATCTTAAAATGCAACCGTCAATCAAAGAAAGATAAGATGCATAAAGGATAAACATCACATGCAATCAATATAAGTGATATGATATGGCCATCATCATCTTGTGCTTGTGATCTCCATCTTCAAAGCACCATCGTGATCACCATCGTCACCGGCGCGACACCTTGATCTCCATCGTAGCATCGTTGTCGTTACGCCATCTATTGCTTCTCGACTATCGCTACCGCTTAGTGATAAAGTAAAGCAATTACTGAGCGTTGCATTTCATACAATAAGCGACAACCATATGGCTCCGCCGATTGCCGATAACCGGTTACAAAACATGATCATCTCATACAATAAAATATAGCATCACGTCTTGACCATATCACATCACAACATGCCCTGCAAAAACAAGTTAGACGTCCTCTACTTTGTTGTTGCAAATTTTACATGGCTGCTACGGGCTGAGCAAGAACCGTTCTTACCTATGCATCAAAACCACAACGATATTTTGTCAAGTTAGTGCTGTTTTAACCTTCGCAAGGACCAGGCGTAGCCACACTCGGTTCAACTAAAGTTGGAAAAACAGACACCCGCTAGTCACCTGTGTGCAAAGCACGGCGGTAAAACCAGTCTCGCATAAGCGTACGCGTAATGTCGGTCCGGGCCGCTTCATCCAACAATACCGCTGAACCAAAGTATGACATCTTTGGTAAGCAAGATGACTTGTATCGCCCACAACTCACTTGTGTTCTACTCGTGCATATAACATCAACGCATAAAACCTAGGCTCGGATGCCACTGTTGAGGAACATAGTAATTTCAAAAAAATTCCTACGCACACGCAAGATCATGGTGACGTATAGCAATGAGAAGGGGAGTGTATCTTCATACCCTTGAAGATCGCTAAGCGGAAGCGTTTATCAACGCGGTTGATGTAGTCGTACGTCTTCACGATCCGACCGATCCAAGTACCGAAACTACGGCACCTCCTAGTTCTAGCACACGTTCAGCTCGATGACGTCCTCGCCTACTCGATCCAGCAAGACAGGCGAAGTAGTAGATGAGTTCCGGCAGCACGACGGCGTGGTGACGGTGTTGGTGAAGAACAATCTCCGCAGGGCTTCGCCTAAGCACTACGAAAACTATGACGGAGGATAAACTAGAGGGGACGGGGTTGCCGGCACACGGCTTGGTGTTTCTTGATGTGTCTTTGGTGCTAGCCCTGCCCCTCTATTTATATGTTGAGCCTTGGGGTCGAAACTTGGAGTAAAAAGCCTCCACAAAGTCGGTTTCACCCGAAGGCAAGAGTCCTTCTCGGACTCGGGGCGAACGCCAGGTTCCGGCGTCGGACCCGACGCCGAGGACCTGGCGTCGCCCTCGACTCATAAAACTTCCTTTTGTGCTTTACAAAACCTTGTGGGCTTTCCCTTTGGCCCAAATAACGTGTTCTCGCACCCAAACATTTCGAAACATCCGGAACCCCTTCCGTGAATTCGAACCCTTAGGAGATCAAACACTATTATCCCATATATCAAACTTTATCTCCGGACCATTAGGAGTTCCTCGTCATGTCCATGATCTCATCCGGGACTTCGAACAATATTCGGTTACCAACATGCATAACTCATATAATACTATATCGTCAACGAAACGTTAAGCGTGCGGACCCTACGGGTTCGAGAACTATGTAGACATGACCGAGACACATTTTTGGTCAATAACCAATAGCGGGACCTGGATGCCCATATTGGCTCCCACATATTCTACGAAGATCTTTATCGGTCAAACCGCATAACAACATACGTTGTTCCCTTTGTCATCGGTATGTTACTTACCCGAGATTCGATCGTCGGTACCCAATACCTAGTTCAATCTCGTTACCGGTAAGTCTCTTTACTCGTTACGTAATGCATCATTCCGTAACTAACTCATTAGCTACATTGCTTGCAAGGCTTATAGTGATGTGCATTATCGAGAGGGCCCAGAGATACCTCTCCGACAATCGGAGTGACAAAACCTAATCTCGAAATACGCCAACCCAACATGTACCTTTGGAGACACTGTAGTACTCCTTTATAATCACCCGATTCGTTGTGATGTTTGGTAGCACCCAAAGTGTTCCTCCGATGGAACGGAGTTTCATAATCTCATAGTTACAGGAACATGTATAAGTCATGAAGAAAGCAATAGCAATATACTAAACGATCAAGTGCTAGGCTAACGGAATGGGTCATGTCAATCACATCATTCTCCTAATGATGTGATCCCATTAATCAAATGACAATACATGTCTATGATTAGGAAACATAACCATCTTTGATCAATGAGCTAGTCAAGTAGAGGCATACTAGTGACGTTATGTTTGTCTATGTATTCACACATGTATCATGTTTCCGGTTAATACAATTCTAGCATGAATAATAAACATTTATCTTGATATGAGGAAATAAATAATAACTTTATTATTGCCTCTAGGGCATATTTCCTTCATGAAGACATTGAAATCTCCTTTCAAGAAAGTTGCTTAGCTTCGATGTCGAAGTTAAGTCTTCGGGGAGGCCTAAATTAAATTCCTCGCTTAGGAGTTAGAAAACTTGCCGACCAAGTTTGTCATTTGTTCAAAGTTTGAGCTTTGACTGTCTGCCACATGTCGCATGCATGTTGAAAGTGTGCCTCCAATGGTCATATCAACCCACATGGGTTTGCTCGCTGGCTATAAATAGCCTCCCTATCCCAAGCATTTCCGGTTGGCCCCTCCAAGTGAATTTGAGACAAGTGTTGTATGAGCAACCTTTCATCCCATAGATTTGAGACAAATCCCAATTGAGGGAAAACCCCAGAGCCAAAATTCCTAAACTGGTTGAGCATCATCCAAGAATTTGAACGAGCCTAACTGAATACTTGTTACTCTTGAGGATCGTGCATCCTCTATAGGGCTGGATTAACGAGCTGCTCGGCTCGTTATCATTAAGCTCATTATCGTTAAGTTTGTTATCATTTAGCTCGTTAACATTAACGAGCTAAAACCTCAGTTCAGTTCGGTTCGTTATGGGCTCATTATGCTTGCGAGTGTTCACGAGTGCTTGTTAAGGTAATAAACAACATAGAACAATCCCATGATCCCATAAAAAATTCACAAAAGAATAAATTAAACAAGGACATTAAGGCAATAAACAACACAGAAGAATCCCATGATCCCATCAAAAATTCACAACGATATAAATTAAACAAGGACGTTTGGTTCCTGGCGGTTGGCTCCTGGTTTACTCTAAGGTCTCCTGGCAGCTAGCTCCTAGGTCTAGAGGAGAAGTGCCGAAGTGGGTTGGGGTGCTAGGCCCCAAGGCTAGGCTAACTAGCAACTCTTTTGTTAGTGGGATGATTTGGACTAGAGGTCTCATGTCAAACTTTTGAAAATTAGCGAGCTAAACGAGTTAGCTCATGAAACTTGTTTGCTTGCTCATTATGCTCGTTAATTTTAACGAGCAAAAATCACTGCTCGGCTTGGTTCATTAACTAATGAGCACGAGCTGAACTATCGAGCGCTCATTATGCTCGCGAGCTTCGAGTTTTTCATCCAGCCCTAATCCTCAAGACGTTTAAAAGTCGATCAAGAGCATCCAAAATGTGGAACTGCCGAAGAGCAAGTTTGTATCGGTTTGTAGATCACCGAGATGTACCATGAGCGATCAGTCGATTTCCAAGGACTTAGCTCAATGAGGACAAGGCGAAGACTTGTGTATCTTCATAGCAATGTGATCATCCTCTCCAGCCCAGACGTAGAACTGTGCCGGCAGTTTGACCTGGGGTAAACACACGGCGTTGTCATCTTCGAGGAACATGTTCTAATTCCTCGGTCTACTTTACTTTTTGTAGTTTGTTTTGTTTCGAAGAATTGTCTCCTTCCTTCATTCGCTGTGATTGTTGCAAAGATAGTTGAATACTTTCATTCTATTCCGCTGCTTAGATTTTTGCTAATTGTTGTACTGTGTGAAGTATTTTCTCCTGCTTAGCTTGTTTTGTTTAGTCTCAACTTTAGCATATTTGGCTTCTGCTTCTGTGATAGCATGTTTTTCTGTTATTCTGTTTACTTAATAATTTTGTTGCATTTGGTTCTCTGTGAACTGCTATATTGCTATCATGTTATTTTCAGTTTACCGAATTATTTCGTCTTTTTGAAGAATTTGTTGAAATTCTCATTCAGCCACCTCGAACTTGTTAAAATCTTCCATTGCGCGGTCCGTAATTTTCATCCTACAAGAATCATGCGATCCCAAGGAATCTGGGTGGTCCAGGTAGAAGGGAGCTAACGAGCTCTGGAGCAAAAACTGCTTACTCCTTTTTCAAACTCATGAAGGCATGCATCTTTTTTTACAAGCAAAAAATTGTCACCGCATAATGTCATTTCTCATCATTTCAGGACAGAAACAAATTGCGGCTTCCTTGCCAAAACAGATTGTCACCATCCCACCACTAGCAAGGACAAGTAATAACGGTTTACCAAATGACAGAGCTGAAGAATAATTTACTACAATCAGCGAGGCGTAGCTTTCTTATTCAGGGACAATTAATAGTTTCTTCACTAATCGCTTGTGCAAAGTGGTTTGCACGGGCATGGTATGTTCGGAACATAAAATATAGTTTCCTTCGGAAGGAGCAAAATATACAGTAAACCTACAAAATAGTGCAAAGAAGGGCAGCAAAATGAAGTGCAGGACACATCTTTCTCCTTATCCATGTATTGCAGATAGCCGTACAAATATTGAGCATGACGGTCCCCATAATTGATAACAAGGGAGATGAAATATTCCAACCGGAAGCTCCATTCCGCAGCTTATGCAGCTTGCCTTATTTTTTGTGTCTTCATCTTCAGCCGGTCCATGAACTGAGAGTTAGCCTGGAGCCTCCCCTTAACATAAGCATCTCTAGCAGCATTGGCCAACACGTCAGCTTTCATCGCATCTTCCACTAGAGCATACAGTGTTCTCAAGCAATCTTTTCTGTTCTCTTCTCGATGATCAAACCTGCAGCAGTAATTCAACTATTATCTACAAGTAGCACCAAGTGATGTTTGTAGGAATACCATCCTGAAATCTGCAAGTATAATAAGCCAAAGAACGAATATAGCATATAAATTTAAGAATACGCAAATGCTACCCCTACTTTGGTTGTTCACCATAAACACATCCAATCAATCATTGAAATGCTGAAATTTTCTAGCATTCTTCGATGTTTCAATATACAGTTTATGTTTGCCAAACCACAAACTTTAAGCATACCTAACAAGCACCCTGAATAATAAGCAGACGAAGGCTGAAGCTTGTCAGCAAACTTTCACTGCCAAGTGCAGATACAAAAGCACAATACAGATCAAACTTAACTGACTTGCATATTAGATAGTAGAGCGCTTAATATGGTAACCAGAAAATATAGCATTTCAGAACAAATCGTTTAGCAAACTAACAAAATATGTACTTGTTTAATCATGCTTTGTTTTCATCTGATAATTAACAGTTGCAACCTTCATCTAACGGGTGTTCCAATTTTACTATCTGGATACATAATCTGCCCTGAATTTGAAGCATGGACTACCGTCAAAGTACTTATATTAAGACGCAAGAACTACTGCATCTACAGAATGTACAGTTCTGCAAACAGCAAAAAAAATCACAGCAATATTAGTGTTACATGCAACAAACTGAGCGATACTAGTATGGACGATGGAAGCAGGAACATTTGGCATACCTTTCACTGATTATTGTGAGCTCATCTTTTCCTGAATTATACCTCTTTCCAACAACCTCACGTAATCGACGGAAAGCATGCCGTGAAAGTCCCAGTTCCTTGACGGTTACACTGAGTTTAACTTTCCTATTTTTGGGATGCCATGCATCACCACCAGGAGCAAAGACAATGCGTGACTCCCACCTTAGAACAGGTCCCTCACCAGGTGGATCATTCAACTCGGCGCTCTTATTATTTGCCTCAGAAAGTTCATCTACAGTCAGCGGCTCTGCTTCCATCAGTTCTGTGCACTCCGAGACCATCTTATCCTCAAATTCTTTAAATAGCTCATAAGCCTGCTCAGGTTCAAGCTCCCCCCTCTCACACATGTCCCCCAACTCGTTAAATTTGGCCTCCACCTTTTGCTTTATCTCATCTGGATGTAATATAACAGGATATACAAAATGAGTCAAAATACATCAACCACAGGAAAAAAATACAGGGAATATCAAAAGGACCCTGACAGTCTATATGGATATAACACCCTCCTAAGGTATGCATGAAAAAAAGATTTTCATATCTAAGTAATAACATGTGCAAGTCAATAGCTAGGGTGTTTGCAAATACACACCCAATAGAAAGCAAACCAGAAAGCATGTAAAAAGGGACACAATCAGGTAAAGATGTACATTCGGTTGACATGATCAGTATCTAAACCCAAATGAATACCAACTGTATAGTAATAAGTTCAGCGTATTAACATATCATTCATAATCACTGCATGTGCAACTTTATTAGCTAACAGCAGTATTTTTCTTCAGTACTAACTACTAAACTGATGAATAGAGGTTCATTTCAAAAAAAAACTTCTATTAGTGGGTACTTATACATCCATGCCAACAATTTCTTCAAAGACAAGCATGCTGTGCATCCACTTACAATGCATGCCCAGCGACGCATAAAAGACTAACAACCCTCCCAATATGGTGCCTAAGATGTCCAGGAAACTCACAAAGATTCCATATATATAATTTTATGCAGTAAACAAACACATAAATGCTAGGTAGCAAGCGGGAAAATCATACGGGTATCAGTAGAATGAATACATAGGCGATAAGGACATGGTACTAGCTGAATTTTGTTCACGGTATTGCTTACTAGGGTAAGGGCCAGGAATGCTGGACAAACAGGAGGCTCTCATTAGGCAAGATACAAATGTGCGCCTAAGCGATGGAAACAATGTAATGAACTAAATTGAAGTGAACTAATTATGGAAAGCTAACTCTAATAGATGGAATCCAATTGTCTTGTATTGCTACTGGAGACAGAGAGATGTTGCTTCACTATTGCAGGGGGCTTGTGGCAATAGAGATGGCCACAAACAGATGAAACATAATATGACTGTGCTACAGGCTTCTAGATCTGAATCAAGAGTCTATGCAGAAGTCCAGTATCTTCGATACTTCAAATATACTTATGACAGCCATAAGAAGTACTTGCAATAAAGACTGGCGTGTACAACAAATCATCCACATACAAGATAATAGAGACTGAAAAAACTCACAAGAACTGATCAGTTAAGTGAAAAGGACAAAGGAGAGACAAGCAATATTCCCTGCTGCATATGTAAGGTGGAAATATTATAGGTCCATCTAGCTGGTTGACCATAACTTACCTTTGAAGAGGTCAGAGAAAAATAGACAGAACATGCCTACTTCCCTTGAAGACAAATCAGTCCAAATCTTCTTGATGGCAATACAAGACCATAAAGCGATGCATCACCCAACAAAGACAAAAGGACGCATGGTCACGCTAACTTCATTTGGGTTCGTATTCTTCTAGAGGTTTACTATACTAACAGTGCACATACATACTGAATGAAAAATTCTACAGTTATTACTGGGTCCTTCGTGGCATAAGCAGTTTAAGTTACATATGAACCAAAATGAAAACAACTCAAACCTCATTAAATTTTATTTTAAGACATACAGACAATCTCATTAAACCTGGGTTTTTTGAAATTTCACCACGACTGGCAAACCTGAAATACCATGCCAAAGAAATCTAGCTATCATGGAACTAACTAATATGGCAAACAAATTTTATTTCTCACCATTTTATATTGAAATAATAATCTGCCTCGTCCAATCTTTAGCCCCAGTTCGACCAGGGAACTACATTCAACCCATGCAAAGTAAATTGTATTTGCGAAAGATTTACTTCCATTATAGCAATTACAGAAAGAGAGGTATAGATTCCACTAACCGGGTAGTAACTTGTCCCAGTGGAGCATGTCCTCGAGGATATCCTCACACTCCTTCATGTTATTCAGCTGGCCCTTCTCTGCTGCTTTCTTGATCTCCTCATCCCACTTGGTTTCATTCATGTTATTAAATGACTTATCGTCCTTCATCTTTTTCTCAACATACTGCCTCGCGTTGTACAGGTCAGTAAGCTCCTCATCAGTCTCATACATCTCGTCAAAGTCAGCCTCAAAGTCCCGATCATGGACCTGAGGAAGCGGCCTGTCGCGCAGCTCCTCGATAAGTTCATCATCGGTCTCACTGTGTGCATCTGCAAGATTCCGCTCGAGAACAGCCACAGCGACAGACGATAGCTCCGACTCATCCTCCACCTTATAGTAAGCTTCCAACCTCCGCTTCAACTCTGCAATCAGAGGAATCATCAAGAACAGATGCAGAAGAACGATTCAATATGGTACACATGCCGTGGCACACTGGCACTGGAAGAGCACACATTTTTCCCGCTTGAGTGCGAAGTGTTTTTGGGCGCGGCATTTGGTCGAACAGATGAAAACCTAGCAACAGTATCCTTCCTCACGTTGCTATTTGGCTCGGAATTGAGGGATGCGGGCGGCAGCAGCATTAGTATAGGTGGTGCATTTAGTCGAGCAGGAGGTGTGGGCGCGATCTCTCCGAGAAGATGGTTATCGTTCGAGTGTGGACAGACAAAAACGCACATCCTTCCACTCTGTGGCAGAGCATTTGGCCAAGCAGCTAGTGTTCGTTCGGCCGTTGGGTCGAGGGAGCGAAAATGTTGAGGAGAAAATACCTTCGTTTGGGACGTCGATGGCTGACGGCGGAGGGGGAGGCGGTGGCGCGGCGGCCGGAGGAGGGGGAGGGAGAGGCGACGGCGCGGTGGCCGGAGGAGAGGCGTCGTCGGAGAGGAGGCGACGGGAGACAAGGAAAGGGAGGTTGTTCTTGGTTGTGGGGATACGAGAGAGTGGTGGGGATGGGCGGAGGCGGTGGGAGTGGTGGTGGAGATGGATGAGAAAGCGCCTCATAGCGGCGGCCGGGAGAGGGTGAAGAGGACGGTCACTGGAGCTTCGGCGGTCGCCGGAGATTTAGGTGGCGGAGGCGGAGCAATGGTGCGGCGGCGGGGGATAGAGAGGGATGGGCCGAGAGCTAGGTCACTCGCGGAGTGTCTTCCTCCTTTCTTTTTCACGAAAAAATTCTCCTCTTCTTTGTGATGGGCCTTTAACAAAAATACGGGCCGGGATGTAGACTGCTTGCTTACGCTATTCCAGTTGGGAAAAACTTGTATTCCTCAAAAGAAAAAAGTTGGGAAGATTTTGTGGTCACCCGGCAGATCTTTTTTTTTTCGAGAGTACGCCAATGGCGTACCATATTTTTATAGAAGAGAAAAAAGATAATTACAAGATACCTGCGACAGATGCGAACATCGGTCGTCGGTAACACCACACCGAACGCAGAGCTAAGGTCAACTCCTCACAAATCTATCTAAACCTCACTGCTCTTGTAACTCCTCTAGAATCCAACTAGCTAACTCTCTTGGTCCCTTTATTTGCTCCGGTCGACGGAAGACTCGTGCGTTTCTCTGTTTCCAAACAGACCAAGCAGCCTCGATGACGAACATGTCGAAGCCCCTCCTCTCCTTGCCTTGAAAAGTGGTTCTAACTCTCAACCACCATTCATCAAAAGTGCCGCTCGCTGACGAAGCAGCCACATTCAAGTGCAGCATATCAAGGCATGTATGCCAAACCTCTCGCGCGTAGACGCACTGCACCAAAATATGCTCCGCGTTATCCTCTTCCTGCAGGCACGTGTAACAAGGTGAGGGCGTGTCCTGCAGGCCGTGTCGCGCCCTCCTATCTGAAGTCCACAATCTGTGCTGCACTGCCAACCAAGCAAAAATTTTGCATTTTAGCGGTGCCCAGCTGCGCCAGGTCCAATTGGCCGTGGGGGAGCGCATCCCACCCTGACAAAGCTGGGTGTAGGTGGATTTTGCCGTGTATGCACCCGATCGATCATGTGGCCAAGTGAATCGATCCTCCTCCTGCTCGTCTCTCGGCACCGAAGCTATTGCATGCCTCAGATGCATGACTTGCAGAAGCGCTCCGAACGAGAACTGGAGCTGCACATCCAGTGTCCAACTCTCCTCCTGTAGGGCCTGAGCAACCGTCCTGTTGTTCCTAACTTTAGCGCACACTCCTTGGATCAGCGTGGGCGCGATGTCCTTAACCGCGAATCCATGTATCCACCTATCTCTCCAGAACAAGACTTTGTCCCCTTTGCCAACCGAGATGCTCACCAAACTGTCGAACACCCGCCTTGCATCATCATCCACCAGCATATGCAACCCTTGCCAGGGCCGTAGCTGATCCGTCCGCCTTAGCCATTCCCATCTCACTCTAAGTGCGAGTGCCTGAAGTTGAAGATTTTCACACCGAGTCCACCATAGGTCAGGGGCCTGCATATTGTATTCCAAGCTACTAAGCATTGACCCCCATGGACTCGATCTTTCCCAGCCCAGAAAAAGGCTCTCATCCAACTATCAATGTCCTCAAGGACCCAAGCCGGCGCCTTCATGACCCGGCAGATCTTTCATCCCCCATCTGCCTCCTCATGCTTGCGACGCGTGTCCTTGTGGGACCAGCTCGTTCTTATCCTCACGCCAACGTCCACGCCTCCCATTCTTGAAGCTTCTCGGTGGAATCATTTTCTTCTCCTTGCGTCCACCCCGTCTGCTTCCATCTCCCCCACTCTCTCCTTGAACCGGCGCTGCTCATCCACTCTCTCATCTCCCCTCTCCTCCTTACTATGTTGCTGCATCGGGGACAAGCCTCATGCATGGGACACGCCTTGTTGGCCAGATCCATTGCATGCCTACTTCAAGGCTCTGACGTTGTAGGCTAGGCTCCGGATGCTACATGCTTTTGCTACTCACCATCGAGGTTTGGATGAAACTCACTACATGATGCTACAAGTGCTTCAGGCGGAATTTTTGCAACAAAGGTGTTGTTGCAGGAATACGGAGAAGAGGTCGTAGATGTTGTAGTTTTTGAAACAAGGGTCTTGTTGCAGGAATACATAAAAGTTTTTTTTGCAACAATGGTCTTGTTGCAGGAATGCATAGATGAGGCCGGAGATGTTGTCGCAATTTTTGCAACATGGATCTTGTTGCAGGAATCTAGGAAAGAGGCTGGAGATGTTCTTGCAATTTTGCAACAAATGATCTTATTTGCAGAATCGACAAAGGAACAAGGATTACTTGCCCCATGCCAGTGGTGCTGATTTTGCGGTGGTTTGGGGCGGCATCATGCTGGATGCAGCTCTGTTGGGGACGGTGGACAGGGGAGTTTGTTTCTGAAACAGAGCCGTTGTTGCGGGAATTAAAGAGGGGTCAGTCGGGGCAAGGTGGTTACATCGAACGGCTGTTAGCGCTCTGATCCAACGGTTGTCCAACCGGCGGATCATTATAATGCGTCCGTCGGCCGACGTGTAGCGCCGCCCATTCCAGTTTCCAGTTCTAAAACCCCTAGAAAAAATTCCAGTTCTAAAAACAAAATTGCTCATTAAAAAAGTTATAAAAACAAAAAGGTTATAGTTCAACTAAAAAAGTTATAGTTGTAGAAAAAAGGTTATAAGAGCATCTCCAATATGTGCCCTATTTTAGGGCATCAAAATGGGCTTTGAGCAAAATTTATATCACCAAAAAAAAACTTTTTAAGGCAAAAAAATAGCATCTCCAATAGGTGCTCTAAAATAGGGCACTGGTGCTTCAACAGATGCCCTAAAACAGGGCGGTCGCATCAAATTTTGTTGTCTCCAAATGCATATGTACATGTAAACATAAAAGTATCATAGCCTACCAACTTTCATTTTTCTCCATTGTCACTTGCCACATTGTGAACATTGTTCTCGTTGTGAACATTGGCCTCTAATGGTGATCATTGACTTCTTTCTCTTCATTGTCACGCGGTGCACCATAGATGCCGCGACCTAGTCCACCAAAGTCGGCTCTCATGGCACCCATGGTATTACTAAAACCATCTAACATGCCACCCATGCCACCCAAGTCTCCTCCCATAGCACCCATTATACTACCATAGCCACCTCCTATGACACTCATCATGTTACCAAAGCCACCTCCCATCATGCTCATCAAACCACTCATAAATTCTCCCATGCCATCATCCATGACACCATGTCTCATCCCTTGTCGCCACCCATGCCGACACCCATCATGTTCCTCATGAGCATGGTATTCTTCGCCAACAATTTGCCGCGAGAAAGCTCAACATATGTTTTTGCTTCGCGTTGAGACCACTTTGTGTCCATGAACATAAGTTTTTCTGCTTTTTCTTCGGTCGCCTTGAGCTCGCTGGCCTCCACCTTCCTATGCTCAAGCTCTAGCTTCCGCTCCTCAGACGCAGTCCTCTTCTCCTCTGTAGGATCGAAGAAGGTAAGAGTGTCTAGAGGGGGGGTGATTAGACTACTCGACAAGATAAAAATTATGCCTTTTGACAAGGGACAGATTTTGGCAGATTTTGCATAACACTCAAGTCAAGTAGCATACTACACATGCAATTCTAGAGTATGGGCAGCGGAAAGTAAATTGCACAAGTAGTAAAGAGAAGTGGAGAAGATCAAACGCAATTTGGAGACGCGGTGATTTTTCTCGTGGTTCCGATAGGTGATGCTATCGTACTTCCACGTTGATGGAGACTTCAACCCACGGAGGGTAACGGCTGCGAGAGTCCACGGAGGGCTCCACCCACGAAGGGTCCACGAAGAAGCAACCTTGTCTATGCCATCATGGCCTACGCCCACGGAGGGCTAGCCTTACTCGGGGTAGATCTTTGAAGGAAATATGCCCTAGAGGCAATAATAAAGTTATTATTTATTTCCTTATTTCATGATAAATGTTTATCATTCATGCTAGAATTGTATTAACCGGAAACATGATACATGTGTGAATGCATAAACAAATAACATGTCACTAGTATGCCTCTACTAGACTAGCTTGTTAATCAAAGATGGTTATGTTTCCTAACCATGAACAAAGAGTTGTTATTTGATTAACAAGGTCACATCATTAGCAGAATGATCTGATTGACATGACCCATTCCATTAGCTTAGCACACGATCGTTTAGTATGTTGCTACTGCTTTTATCCATGACATATACATGTTCTGTAACTATGAGATTATGCAACTCCGTTTACGGAGGAACACTTTGGGTGCTACCAAGCGTCACAACGTAATCGGGTGATTATAAAGGAGTACTACGGTGTCTCCAAAGGCGGATGTTGGGTTGGCGTATTTGAGATTAGGTTTTGTCACTCCGATTGTCGGAGAGGTATCTCTGGGCCCTCTCGGTAATACACATCATTGAAGCCTTGCAAGCACTACAACTAATGAGTTAGTTGTGAGATGATGTATTACGGAACGAGTAAAGAGACTTGCGTGCGAGATTGAACTAGGTATTGGATACCGACGATCGAATCTCGGGCAAGTAACATACCGATGACAAAGGAACAACGTATGTTGTTATGCGGTCGACCGACAAAGATCTTCGTAGAATATGTAGGAACCAATATGGGCATCCGGTCCCGCTATTGGTTATTGACCAAGAATAATTCTAGGTCATGTCTACATTGTTCTCGAACCGTAGGGTCCGCACGCTTAAGGTTTCGATGGCGGTTATTATGAGTTTATATATTTTGATGTACCGAAGAAGTTGAGTCCGGATGTGATCACGGACATGACGAGGAGTCTCGGAATGGTCGAGACATAAAGATTGATATGTTGGACTGCTATATTCGGACACGGAAAGGTTCGGAAGTTTCGGAGAAAACCGGAGTGCCGGAGGGTTACGGAACCCCGGGGAATATGGGCCTTAGTGGGCCAAAGGGAGAGAGAGGGGCCGCACCGGGAGGTGGCGCCCCCCAAGGGAGTCCGAATAGGACAAGGAGGCGGCCCCCTTTCCTCTCCTCTCCCTCTTTCCTTCCCCTTCTCCTTCCTAGTTGGACTAGGAAAGGGAGTCCTACTCAACTAGGAGGAGGACTCCCCCTCCTTGGCGCGCCTATAGGGGCGGCCGGCCTCCCCTCCCTCCTTTATATCACAGGCGGGGGCACCCTAGAACACACAAGTATTGATCTACGGATCGTTCCTTAGCCGTGTGCGGTGCCCCCTCCACCATATTCCACCTCGGTCATACTGTGCCGCAAAGCTTAGCGAAGCCTCGCGCAGTGAAACATCAAGATCGTCACCACGCCGTCGTCTTGTGGAACTCTCCCTCGACACTCGGCTGGATCGAGTACGAGGGACGTCATCGAGCTGACGTGTGTTAAGAACTCGGGGCGCCGAGTAACGCCGGATCGGTCGGATCGCGAGGAGAACGTCGACTACTTCCTCTACGTTGTGATCGCTTCCGCTCGGGTCTCACGAGGGTGCGTAGACAACACTCTCCCTCTCGTTGCTATGCATCACCATGATCTTGCGTGTGCGTAGGAAAATTTTTGAAATTACTCGTTACCCAACAAAGTGGTATCGAGCCTAGGTTTTATGGTTTGATGTTTTGCACGAGTAGAACACAAGTGAGTTGTGGGCGATACAAGTCATACTACCTACCAAAGCATGTCATACTTTGGTTCAGCGGTATTGTGAGATGAAGCGGCCGGACCGACATTACGCCAGACGCTTACGCGAGACTGGTTTCACCGCCACGAGCACTCGTTGCTTAAAGGTGATTGGCGGGTGTCTGTCTCTCTCACTTTAGTTGAACCGAAAGTGTAGCTACGCCCGGTCCTTGAGAAGGTTAAAGCGAGTCTATTTGACGAAATATCGTTGTGGTTTTGATCGTGAGGTGAGACTGGTTCTTGCTTAAGCCCGTAGCAGCCACGTAAAATTTGCAACAACAAAGTAGAGGACGTCTAACTTGTTTTTGCGGGGCATGTTGTGATGTGATATGGTCAAGGCGTGATGCTATATTTTATTGTATGAGATGATCATGTTTTGTAACCGAAGTTATCGGCAATGGCAGGAGCCATATGGTTGTCGCTTTATTGTATGCAATGCAATCGCATCGTAATGCTTTACTTTATCACTAAGCGGTAGAGATAGTCGTAGAAGCATAAGATTGGCGAGACGACAACGATGCTACGATGGAGATCAAGGTGTCGCGCCGGTGGCGATGGTGATCATGGTGGTGCTGCGGAGATGAAGATCACGAAGCACAAGATGATGATGACCATATCATATCACTTATATTGATTTGCATGTGATGTTTATCCTTTATGCATCTTATCTTGCTTTGATTGGCGGTAGCATTATAAGATGATCTCTCACTAAATTATCAAGAAGTGTTCTCCCAGTATGCACCGTTGCCAAAGTTCGTCGTGCCCGGACACCACGTGATGATCGGGTGTGATAAGCTCTCGTCCATCTACAACGGGTGCAAGCCGTTTTGCACACGCAGAATACTCGGGTTATACTTGACGAGCCTAGCATATGCAGATATGGCCTCGGAACACGGAGACCGAAAGGTCGGCGTGAATCATATAGTAGATATGATCAACATAAGATGTTCACCATTGAAAACTACTCCATTTCACGTGATGATCGGTTATGGTTTAGTTGATTTGGATCACGTGATCACTTAGATGACTAGAGGATGTTTTTCTAAGTGGGAGTTCTTAAGTAATATGATTAATTGAACTTAAATTTATCATGAACTTAGTACTGATAGTATCTTGCTTGTTTATGTTTGATTGTAGATAGATGGCTCGTCTTTGTTGTTCCGTTGAATTTTAATGCGTTCCTTGAGAAAGCAAAGTTGAAAGATGATGGTAGCAATTACACGGATCGGGTCCGTAACTCGAGGATTATCCTCATTCTTTGCACGAGAAGAGTTACGTCTGGATGCACCGCTAGGTGCGAACTTCTTCTTTGGAGCAACACCGGATGTTGTGAATGTCCGCGAGCAAAGTCGATGACTACTCTATAGTTCAATGTGCCATGCTTTACGGCTTAGAACCGGGACTTCAACGACGTTTTGAGCGTCATGGAGCATATGAGATGTTCCAGAGTTGAAGTTGATATTCCAACAGAATGCCCGGATTGAGAGATATGAAGTCTCCAATAAGTTCTATAGCTGCAAGATGGAGGAGAATAGTTACATTAGTGAGCACATACTCGGAATGTCCGGTACTACAATCACTTGACACAATTGGGAGTTAATCTTCCGGATGATTGTGTCATTGATGTAATTCTTCAATCAACGCCACCAAGCTACAAAGGCTTCGTGATGAACTATAATATGCAAGGGTTAGTAAAGACTATACCGAGCTCTTCGCAAT
The DNA here is from genome assembly GCA_021437245.1 of Aegilops speltoides. Lineage (NCBI taxonomy): Eukaryota > Viridiplantae > Streptophyta > Magnoliopsida > Poales > Poaceae > Aegilops > Aegilops speltoides. Next base: position 389,771,083 of record CM038143.1, read on the forward strand.
GCTAAAGGCTACGGAGGTAGAAATCAAGAAGGAGCATCAAGTGTTGATGGTCAATAAGACCACTAGTTTCAAGAAGAAAGGCAAAGGGAAGAAGAAGGGAACTTCAAGAAGAACAACAAGCAAGTTCTTTGCTCGGGAGAAGAAACCCAAGTCGGACCTAAACCTGAAACCCGAGTGCTTCTCCGCAAGCGATCGTCCTTTGGAAGCGGAACTGCCCCAAGTATTTGGCGGATAAGAAGGATGGCAAGGTGAACAAAGGTATATGTGATATACATGTTATTGATGTGTACCTTACTAGAGCTCGCAGAGCACTGGTATTTGATCTGGTTCATTGCTAATATTTGCAACTCAAGCAGGACTACGGATTGCGAACACTAGCAAAGGACGAGGTGACGATGCGCGTGGGAAATGGTTCCAAAGTCGATGTGATCGCGGTCGGCACGCTACCTCTACATCTACCTTCGGATTAGTTTTAGACCTAAATAATTGTTATTTGGTGCTGCGTTGAGCATGAACATTATATCTGGATCTTGTTTGATGCGAGCGGTTATTCATTTAAATCGAGAGAATAATGGTTGTTCCATTTATATGAGTAATATCTTTTATGGTCATGCACCCTTGAGGAGTGGTCTATTTTGATGAATCTCGATAGTAGTGATACACATATTCATAATGTTGAAACCAAAAGATGCAGAGTTGATAATGATAGTGCAACTTATTTGTGGCCTTGCCGTTTAGGTCATATCGGTGTAAAGCGCATGAAGAAACTCCATCTTGATGGACTTTTGGAGTCACTTGATTATGAATCACTTGGCACTTGCGAACCGTGCCTTATGGGCAAGATGACTAGAACCCGTTCTCGGTACTATGGAGAGAGCAACAGTTTTGTTGGAAATCATACATACTGAGATGTATGTGGTCCGATGAATGTTGAGGCTCGTGGCGGATATCGTTATTTTCTCACCTTCACAGATGACTTAAGCGAGATATGGGTATATCTACTTAATGAAACATAAGTCTGAAACATTTGAAAAGTTCAAAGAATTTCAGAGTGAAGTTGAAAATCATCGTAACAAGAAAATTAAGTTTCTACGATCGATCGTGGAGGTGAATATTTGAGTTCTGAGTTTGGTCTACATTTGAAACAATGCGGAATAGTTTAGCAACTCACGCCACCGGAACACCACGGCAGTAATGGTGTGTCCGAGCGTCGTGTCGCACTTTACTAGATATGGTGCGATCTATGATGTCTCTTCTGATTTACCGCTATCGTTTTGGGGTTATGCTCTAGAGACGGCCGCATTCACCTTGAATAGAACACCGTCGAAATCCGTTGAGACGACACCTTATGAATTATGGTTTAGCAAGAAACCAAAGTTGTCGTTTCTTAAAGTTTGGGGATGCGATGCTTATGTGAAAAAGCTTCAACTGATAAGCTCGAACCCAAATCGAAATGTGTCTTCATAGGATACCCAAAGGAGACAGTTGGGTACACCTTCTATCACAGATCCGAAGGCAAGACATTCGTTGCTAAGAATGGATCCTTTCTAGAGAAGGAGTTTCTCTCGAAAGAAGTGAGTGGGAGGAAAGTGGAACTTGATGAGGTAATAGTACCTTCTCCCTTACTTGAAAGTAGTTCGTCGCAGAAACCGGTTTCTGAGACATCTACACCAAGTAGTGAGGAAGTTGATGATGTTGATCATGAAACTTGGATCAAGTTACCGCAGAACCTCGTAGATCAACGAGTAAGATCCGCACTGAGTGGTACGGTAATCCTGTTCGGAAGTCATGCTACTAGATCATGATGAACCTCGAACTATGAAGAAGCGATGGTGAGCCCAGATTCCATAAAATGGCTTGAGGCCATGAAATCGAGATGGGATCCATGTATGAAAACAAAGTATGGACTTTGGTTGACTTGCCCGAGGGTAGGCAAGCAATAGAAAACAAGTGGATCTTCAAGAAGAAGACTGACACTGACGGTAATGTTACTGTCTATAAAGCTCGACTTGTCGCAAAAGGTTTTCGGCAAGTTCAAGGGATTGACTACGATGAGACCTTCTCACCCGTAGCGATGCTTAAGTCCGTCCGAATCATGTTAGCAATTGCCGCATTTTATGATTATGAAATTTGGCAAATGGATGTAAAGACGCATTCTGAATGGATTTACGGAAGAAGAGTTGTATATGATGCAACCGAAGGTTTTGTCGATCCAAAGGAGCTAACAAAGTGTGCAAGCTCCAATGATCCATTTATGGACTGGTGCAAGCATCTCGGAGTTGGAATAAACATTTTGATAGTGTGATCAAAGCATTTGGGTTTGTCTGGACTTTTGGAGAAGCTGTATTTACAAGAAAGTGAGTGGGAGCTCAGTAGCATTTCGATATTATATGTAGGCGACATATTGCTGATCGGAAATGATATAGAATTCTGGATAGCATAAAGGGATACTTGAATAAGAGTTTTTCAATGAAAGACCTCGGTGAAGCTGCTTACATATTGGGCATTAAGATCTATAGAGATAGATCAAGGCGCTTAATTGGACTTTCACAAAGCACATACCTTGACAAGATTTTGAAGAAGTTCAAAATGGATCAAGCAAAGAAAGGGTTCTTGCACGTGTTACAAGGTGTGAAGTTGAGTAAGACTCAATGCCCGACCACTGCAGAAGATAGAGAGAAAATGAAAGATGTTCCTATGCTTCACCATAGGCTCTATCATGTATGCAATGTTGTGTACTGCACGGATGTGTGCCTTGCTATAAGCTTAACAGGAGGTACCAAAGTAATCCGAGTGGATCATGGACAGCGGTCAAGAACATCTGAAGTACACGAAAAGGACTAAGGATATGTTTCTCGTATATGGAGGTGACAAAGAGCTCATCGTAAGCAGTTACGTTGATGCAAGCTTTGACACCGATCGAGACGATTCTAAATCGCAGACCGGATACGTATTTACACTAAGCGGAGGAGCTGTCGGTTGGTGCAGTTCTAAACAAAGCGTCGTGAAGGGATCTACATGTGAAGCGGAGTACATAGCAGCGAAGCAGCTAATGAAGGAGTGCGGATGAAGGAGTTCATATCCGATCTAGGTGTCATACCTAGTGCATCGGGTCCAATGAAAATCTTCGTGACAATATGGAGCAATTGCCTTAGCGAAGGAATCCAGATTTCACAAGAGGACCAAGCACATCAAGAGGCGCTTCAATTCCATCCGGGACTTAGTCCGGTGGGAGACATAGAGATTTGCAAGATACATACGGATCTGAATGTTGCGAACCGTTGACTAAGCCTCTTCCACGAGCAAAACATGATCGGCACCAAGACTCCATGGGTGTTAGAATCATTACTATGTAATCTAGATTATTGACTCTAGTGCAAGTGGGAGATGAAGGAAATATGCCCTAGAGGCAATAATAAAGTTATTATTTATTTCCTTATTTCATGATAAATGTTTATCATTCATGCTAGAATTGTATTAACCGGAAACATGATACATGTGTGAATGCATAAACAAATAACATGTCACTAGTATGCCTCTACTAGACTAGCTTGTTAATCAAAGATGGTTATGTTTCCTAACCATGAACAAAGAGTTGTTATTTGATTAACAAGGTCACATCATTAGCGAATGATCGATTGACATGACCCATTCCATTAGCTTAGCACACGATCGTTTAGTATGTTGCTACTGCTTTTATCCATGACATATACATGTTCTGTAACTATGAGATTATGCAACTCCGTTTACGGAGGAACACTTTGGTGCTACCAAGCGTCACAGCGTAGCGGGTGATTATAAAGGAGTACTACAGGTGTCTCCAAAGGCGGATGTTGGGTTGGCGTATTTGAGATTAGGTTTTGTCACTCCGATTGTGGAGAGGTATCTCTGGGCCCTCTCGGTAATACACATCTTTGAAGCCTTGCAAGCACTACAACTAATGAGTTAGTTGTGAGATGATGTATTACGGAGCGAGTAAAGAGACTTGCGGTAGCGAGATTGAACTAGGTATTGGATACCAACGATCGAATCTCGGGCAAGTAACATACCGATGACAAAGGGAACAACGTATGTTGTTATGCGGTCGACCGACAAAGATCTTCGTAGAATATGTAGGAACCAATATGGGCATCCAGGTCCGCTATTGGTTATTGACCAAGAATAATTCTAGGTCATGTCTACATTGTTCTCGAACCGTAGGGTCCCACGCTTAAGGTTTCGATGGCGGTTATTATGAGTTTATATATTTTGATGTACCGAAGAAGTTCGAGTCCGGATGTGATCACGGACATGACGAGGAGTCTCGGAATGGTCGAGACATAAAGATTGATATATTGGACTGCTATATTCGGACACGGAAAGGTTCGGAAGTTTCGGAGAAAACCGGAGTCTTGGGAGGGTTCTGGAACCCCGGGGAATATGGGCCTTAGTGGGCCAAAGGGGAGAGAGAGGGGCGCACCGGGAGGTGGCGCGCCCCCAAGGAGTCCGAATAGGACAAGGAGGGGGCGGCCCCCCCCCCTCTCCTCTCCCTCTTTCCTTCCCCTTCTCCCTTCCTAGTTGGACTAGGAAGGGAGTCCTACTCAACTAGGAGGAGGACTCCCCCCTCCTTGCAGCGCCTATAGGGGCGGCCGGCCTCCCCCTCCCTCCTTTATATCACAGGGGGGGGCACCCTAGAACACACAAGTATTGATCTACGGATCGTTCCTTAGCCGTGTGCGGTGCCCCCTCCACCATATTCCACCTCGGTCATACCGTCGCAAAGCTTAGGCGAAGCCTGCGGCAGTGAAACATCAAGATCGTCACCACGCCGTCGTCTTGTGGAACTCTCCCTCGACACTCGGCTGGATCGAGTCGAGGGACGTCATCGAGCTGTACGTGTGTTAAGAACTCGGGGCGCCGGAATAACGGCACCGGATCGGTCGGATCACGAGGAGAACGACGACTACTTCCTCTACGTTGTGATCGCTTCGCTTCAGGTCTCACGAGTGCGTAGACAACACTCTCCCTCTCGTTGCTATGCATCACCATGATCTTGCGTGTGCGTAGGAAATTTTTTGAAATTACTACGTTACCCAACAATCTTCACGAAGTAGGCGATCTCCTTGCCCTTACAAACTTCTTGGTTCAACTCCACATCTCAACGGAGGCTCCCAAGCGACACCTAACCAATCTAGGAGGCACCACCCTCCAAAAGGTAATAGATGGTGTTGATGATGATGAACTCCTTGCTCTTGTGCTTCAAATGATAATCTCCCCAACACTCAACTCTCCTCACTGATTTGGCTGTGGTGGAAGAAAGAATTGAGTGGAAAGCAACTTGGGAAGGCTAGAGATCAAGCTTCATATGGTGGGAGTGGAGCAACTTGATCTCAACACAAGGGTAGGTAGTTCTCTTCTCAGAAATGTAAGGTAGGAGTGGTAGTTCTTTCTGATGGCTCTCTCCACGAATGAAGAGGGGGTGGAGGGGTATTTATAGCCTCCACACAAAATCCAACCGTTACACACATTTGACCAATCTCGGTGGGACCGAAGTTGACAACTCGGTGAGACCAAAAGTTCAAATAATGTGAACGTTGGGATTTTCGGTGGGACCGAAAATACAATCTCGGTTTGTCCGATTCGTGCAAAGACAAGAGCTTGCCAATCTCGGTGGGACCGACTTCATCATCTCGGTGACACCGATTTGATGACAGAAGGTTACAGAAGCTTGGCAACTCAAGTTTCGGTGAGACCGAGTTCAGAATCGGAAAATCCGAGTTTTCTAGGGTTTGGCTTTGTGGTGAGGTGGTTCATCTCGGGTGACTGGTTTGGAAAATCGGTGGGACCGAGATTACTTATGAGTGTATATGGCAGTGAAAGTTCTTGATAGTTTAGGAGATGTATCACTAAGCACTTTGAGCAACCAGATCATCATCATAACCTCATCCCCTTTTAATAGTATTGGCTTTCCTATAGACTCAATGTGATCTTGGATCACTAAACCAAAAATGGAGTCTTGAGCTTTTGCCAATTCTTGCCTTAGCATTTTGAGGGGTCCACCCCTTCAGTCCTTTTGCCATGCCAATGTGATTGAACTTCCTGAAACATACTTAATAAAAGCATTAGTCCAACCACAAAGTATGTTGTCATTAATTACCAAAACCACCCAGGGAGCAAATGTGCTTTCAATCTCCCCCTTTTTGGTAATTGATGGCAACACACTAAACAAGACATCAAAGCTTACCGAAAGAAAGACAGAATTATCACGAAAGCTTTGACAAACATGTAGTACATAGGCTCCCCCTACAAGTGTGCAAGATTTTCATAGATTATGGTTTTGGACTACCACAAGCACACAAGAGAGAAAGGCAAGATGTGCTACATGCAGCTTGGCTATATGCATCAGAGCAGATGAAAAGAAGTGAGTGATAATGCATATGTGCACGGTGATTTCTTGCAAACAAGTATTCACAAGCAAGTCACCATCATGCACATTCTGTAAGGTGCACATACTTACCTTGAGGTTCCTTGGCATTGTACCTGAAGAGATAAACTTGGGAAAACAAGGTTAGATAACACAAGAGTATTTCTTCAACCAACTGCAAGAACATCAAGAGTACCAAGCCAGGGATGACATGAATAAAGAGTGTCTCATATTGAGCACAAGCTTGAATCAGCAAACATGTCTCCGAAACTAAAAAGATTTTCAATGAATTCTGAGAGATTTTGCTTTCCATAAGATATCAATTGTGAAGGTTCCTCTCCCTTTGAGTTGTCTCAGATCAAGGGATTTGATGGAAAGAGCAAAATCAAAAGAATGATGCCAAATGTAATATCCAATGTGGAACACGGCAAAGCTTTGATGTGATTCTCTCCCCCTTAAGGTAAGATTGCTCTTCTTCTCCCCCTAAATCTTCTCTTCTCCCCCTAAATCTTCTCCCCCTTTGACATCAAGTGCCGAAAAGGACAGCCAACTAGGAAGGCAGGGAAGATGGAAGGAAAGAAGTGGGATCCTTAAGAATCACAACAGGCTAAAAGAAACATGCATAGAGAATCATTGAGTGGAGCTGCAGAAGATGATATCCTGGAAGAAAAATCGGTGACACCGAATTAAGATGGATCGGTGGGTCCGAAAGTCAGGGACTTAGGGCAGATCCTTTTCGGTCAGACCGAAATATTTAAGTCGATGGCTTGAGTTTAATTCAAGGAAATCTGAAATAATTCAGCTCACTTTGCAAGGAATGTTTCAAAGGATTTGCAATGAATTTGTAAATGATTTTCGAGGAATTGATCAGAGCCAAAAGTATATTCACAAAGACAGAAGAATCGAAATGAAAAGGATTGCTAGATGAAGTTTTTTTAAAGAAAACTCAAAGAGAGAACATAAGAGAAAATGGAAAGATTCCAAAAACATATGTACTTCATCTAGATAGGGGTCGGCGACAAGGTCACCTATGTTTGAGTATTTTGACTTAGGAGTCAAATGAGAACATTTGATCATAGATCATACTCATCGTTTAAGCTCAAAATGGGGTTGCCATTTTCGATTAAGCATTTGATGTGATCACATCTTATGAAGCTGCTTGTACTCATGACTTTGAGCAAAGCTCCTTAAAGATGTGAAGAATATACCTTGGGCTTGTTGTTGCTTTGCTCATGTAGGTGAACTTGATGTAGGTGCTCATTGAATGTGAAGTTGGAGCGCCATTTCCACTTGTGTAGTTCATCTTTCTACATGGGTTAGGCAAGCAAGGAAATACTCAAGGATATCCAAGATGACAAGAGTGAAATACTAGATGTATAAGGTGTCAAAAAGGATATGTGGAATTTTGTTCCTTGAACTCAACATCCCAAAGGGCTAGATACTTGGTTAATGACAAGATTACTCATGATTTGAGTGTGTGGTAATCTCGTGGAATGGAGATCATCCAAGTACCTGCAAGGAGTTAGATGCAATACAAGGAGGCAAATGTGTCCAAGACATATGATCATCATCATAAGAGAAATATCAAGGATTAGTCAAGTAGGCTCATGCCTTGCATGCATCAATGGAGTTTTCACTCCAAGTTTGAAGCATCAATGATGTTCAACTCACTCCTTAAGCGACAAAACACCTTCTCATCAAGAGGTTTTGTAAAGATATCAGCGAGTTGTTTGTCAGTACGAACATGCTTAAGATTGATGTCACCCTTGGCAATGTGATCACGAATAAAATGGTGACGAACTTCAATATGTTTCGTTCGAGAGTGCTGCACGGGATTATGTCCAATTTTAATCGCACTCTCATTGTCACAAAGCAAGGGAACATGTCTCACATGTATCCCATAATCCTTAAGCGTTTGTGTCATCCATAGCAATTGAGCACAACATGAACCAGCAGCAATATATTCTGCTTCGGCAGTGGATAATGATACCGAATTTTGTTTCTTGGAGGACCAAGATACAAGGGATCGACCAAGGAATTGACACGTACCCGAAGTTGACTTTCTATCAACCTGTCTCGGCATAGTCCGAGTCGGAATAGCCAACAAGATCGAAAGAGGCCCTCTTAGGATACCAAATGCCAAAGTTTGGTGTGTGTATCAAATATCTCACAATCCTTTTAACAGCTTTAAGATGACATTCTTTAGGGGCTGCTTGATATCGAGCACACATGCATACACTCAACATTATGTCAGGACGAGAAGCACAAAGATATAGTAGAGAACCAATCATAGATCGGTAAACCTTTTGATCAACAGGTTCTCCATTTTTTGTCAAGTCATTATGTCCACTTGTAGGCATGGGGGTTCTCATACCTTTGCTTTCTTGCATGTTGAACTTCTTGAAGAGATCCTTGGTGTACTTTGTTTGTGAGACAAAGGTACCCTCCTTAGATTGCTTGATTTGCAACCCAAGGAAGAATTTGAGTTCACTCATCATGGACATCTCAAACTTCTCCGACATTAGCTTCCCAAACTTTTCACTAAAATGAGGGTTAGTTGAACCAAATATAATATCATCAACATAGATTTGGCACACAAATAGTTCACCATTAACCCTTTTAGTAAAAAGAGTAGAATCAATTTTCCCAATTTCAAAGCCTTTTTCAATAAGGAACTTGGTCAAGCATTTATACCACGCTCTAGGAGCTTGTTTAAGACCATAAAGAGCTTTGTGAAGTTTGTAAACATGATTAGGCTTTTAGGATTCACAAATCCGGAGGTTGTTTCACAAATACTTCCTCCTCTATTTCACCATTTAGGAAAGCACTTTTGATATCCATTTGATAGAGAGTAATATCATGGTGATTGGCATAAGCAAGAAGAATGCGAATGGACTCAAGTCTAGCAACGGGGGCATAGGTCTCACCATAGTCCATACCTTCGACTTGTGTGTAACCTTGAGCTACGAGACGAGCCTTGTTGCGGATGACTTGTCCATCTTCATCTTGCTTGTTCAAACACCCATTTGGTTCCAATGACGTTTTGATCATCCTTGGGCTTCTCTACCAAAGTCCATACATTGTTCCTCTCGAAGTTGTGTAGCTCTTCGTGCATAGCGTTCACCCAATCCGGGTCTTCAAGTGCTTCTTCTACCTTCATAGGTTCAATACTAGAGATAAATGAGTAATGCTCACAAAAGTTAGCTAAGCGAGTTTTAGAGCGAGTAATTCTCCCGGAGTTGATGTCGTTCATCATTTGTTCCACGGGATGATTCTTCTTGACTCTTGCTCGGACTCGGGATAGCTTTTGTTGTGGTTGTGGCTGAGCTTCCTCATCATCCTCATCTTCCTCTTCTTCTTCATTGTTGTTGGTGTTGTCTTGAGGCGGTGGAGAAGGAGGTTGTGGTGGATCTTCTTGTTGCACTTCCTCATCTTGGTAAGTTCCACTTGTGGAGGCCTCCATGTTGCCTTGAGGTTCATCTTGCCGTGAGGTAGGGCGCTCCACATATGTAGATGAGGTACTCTCCTTCACTTCCATGGGACGGATCTTTCCAATAGATAAATCTTGGATGGCTTCCGATGGGTCCTTGTCTCCTACATCAATAGGCATTTGCTCTACTTGTGAGCCATTAGATTCATCAAACTTCACATCTACCGTCTCTTCAACCTTTCGGGTGAAATTATTGTAGACACGGTAGGTGTGGGAGTTTGATCCATAACCGAGGAAAAAGCCTTCATGAGTTTTAGGAGCAAATTTAGACCGACGATGCTTATCAAGGATATAGCATTTTGAACCAAAGACACGAAAGTATCCCACTTGGGGTTTGTTACCGGTGAGGAGCTCGTATGAAGTCTTGCCGAGGAGCTTATGAAGATAAAGCATGTTGATAGCATGACAAGCTGTCTCGACGGCTTCTCCCCAAAAGTGCTTCGGTGTCTTGTATTCATCAAGCATCGTTCTCGCCATCTCTATGAGCGTTCGGTTCTTCCTCTCAACAACTCCATTTTGTTGAGGAGTGGACGTAGCCGAGAACTCATGTAGAATCCCTTCCTCATCGAGAAAAGAGTCTACATTGGCGTTCTTGAACTCCGTTCCATTGTCACTTCGAACTTTCTTGATCTTCACCTCAAATTGATTTTGGGCCTTTCGCAAAGGTTTTGAAGATTCTCTCGAACCTGCGATTTGTCATCAAGGAAAAATACCCACGTAAATCTGGAATAATCATCAACTATAACTAGACCAAAGGAATTACCACCAAGGCTTTTGTAAGCATTGGGACCAAGAGATCCATATGAAGAAGCTCAAGCGGTCTCCTTGTGGTCATGATGTTCTTCACGGATGACTTCCACCTACTTGTTTTCTGCTCGACAAGCACTACAAAGTCTATCTTTGTCAAAGAAAACATCTTTAACACCAAGAATATGATCACCTTTGATTAGCTTATCTAGATTACGCATACCAACATGTCCAAGCCTTCTATGCCATAACCAACCTTTAGCGGATTTAGCAATGAAGCAAGTTCTAGGTTGGGATTTCTTAGTGAAATCAACAATATATAGATCACCTCTACGGATACCGGTAAATGCCATGTTATGATTGTCACGACGAAAGACTTGGCAATCTACTTCGGTGAATAGCACATTGAATCCAAAGTCAGCTAATCTTGACACGGAAAGTAAATTGTATCCAAGTGATTCTACCAGCATGACATTTTGAATAGAGCTATCATGAGATATGGCCACCTTACCAAGGCCAAGTACCTTACCCTTGGAGTTGTCTCCAAAAGTCACATACTTGCGTGGACCATCGTTCTTTGCAAGCTCTCGAAACATGTCTTCGTCTCCGGTCATGTGATCGGTGCATCCACTATCAAGAATCCACTCTTTTCCACCGGATATGTAGTCTCTCAGATTCGCCATAAGATTGAGACTCTTCATGATCTTGTCTAACTCGGTGTCTGAATCGGAGTAATCATCATCATGCTCATGCTCATCATCATATTGACCCATAGATTGTTCATCATCAACACCTAGGTCAATTTGACAACAACTTGCATTAGTTTTGTCAATGTGACAATAATCATCGGAATGCAATACAAGAGCATTTCTAATTAGAGCATTGATAAGACAAGGATCACCCTTCTTTTCATAAGATCACGAAGCTCAAAGAAGCATTTATCAAAGTTGGGATCATTAGAAGCGCATCATATCAAATTCAATAGTCTTGTATAGAATTTCATCAAGACCTCTCAAAGAGTAGTCCGGATAAAGTTCTTCCAAGAACTTCCACATAGCATAGGCGCACTCAAAGTTTGTAACTAGCTTAAGCAAATTATCGGGCAAACCTCTAATGATAAGATTTACAGTTCTAAGGTTACGAAGCAAATCAAGCTCTTCATCCATGGTAGGGTGCAAGGGGTCAAATGGAGGCACATATGGGGTTTCAACATATTTTCGCAAATTGTATGTCTTAAAGATAATAAGCATTTCAATCCTCCACGAGTTATAGGACACTCCATTAAGAATAGGCACTCTATGGCTAACACTCCCAAACGTAGACACGTCCATCTTCCTCCAATGGTGTGTAAACCAAAGCAATGGAGACCAATGCTCTGATACCAATTGTAGGATCGAAGAAGGTAAGAGTGTCTAGAGGGGGGTGATTAGACTACTCGACAAGATAAAAATTATGCCTTTTGACAAGGGACAGATTTTGGCAGATTTTGCATAACACTCAAGTCAAGTAGCATACTACACATGCAATTCTAGAGTATGGGCAGCGGAAAGTAAATTGCACAAGTAGTAAAGAGAAGTGGAGAAGATCAAACGCAATTTGGAGACGCGGTGATTTTTCTCGTGGTTCCGATAGGTGGTGCTATCGTACTTCCACGTTGATGGAGACTTCAACCCACGGAGGGTAACGGCTGCGAGAGTCCACGGAGGGCTCCACCCACGAAGGGTCCACGAAGAAGCAACCTTGTCTATGCCATCATGGCCTACGCCCACGGAGGGATAGCCTTACTCGGGGTAGATCTTCACGAAGTAGGCGATCTCCTTGCCCTTACAAACTTCTTGGTTCAACTCCACATCTCAACGGAGGCTCCCAAGCGACACCTAACCAACCTAGGAGGCACCACCCTCCAAAAGGTAATAGATGGTGTTGATGATGATGAACTCCTTGCTCTTGTGCTTCAAATGATAATCTCCCCAACACTCAACTCTCCTCACCGATTTGGCTGTGGTGGAAGAAAGAATTGAGTGGAAAGCAACTTGGGAAGGCTAGAGATCAAGCTTCATATGGTGGGAGTGGAGCAACTTGATCTCAACACAAGGGTAGGTAGTTCTCTTCTCGAAATGTAAGGTAGGAGTGGTAGTTCTTTCGATGGCTCTCTCCACGAATGAAGAGGGGTGGAGGGTATTTATAGCCTCCACACAAAATCCAACCGTTACACACATTTGACCAATCTCGGTGGGACCGAAGTTGACAACTCGGTGAGACCGAAAGTTCAAATAATGTGAGCGTTGGGATTTTCGTGGGACCGAAAATACAATCTCGGTTTGTCCGATTCGTGCAAAGACAAGAGCTTGCCAATCTCGGTGGGACCGACTTCATCATCTCGGTGACACCGATTTGATGATGAAGGATTCTGAAGCTTGGCAACTCAAGTTTCGTGAGACCGAGTTGAGAATCGGAAAATCCGAGTTTTCTAGGGTTTGGCTTTGTGGTGAGGTGGTTCATCTCGGTGTGACTGGTTTGGAAAATCGGTGGGACCGAGATTACTTATGAGTGTATATGGCGTGAAAGTTGCTAATAGTTTAGGAGATGTATCACTAAGCACTTTGAGCAACCAGATCATCATCATAACCTCATCCCCTTTTAATAGTATTGGCTTTCCTATGGACTCAATGTGATCTTGGATCACTAAACCAAAATGGAGTCTTGAGCTTTTGCCAATGCTTGCCTTAGCATTTTGAGGGTCCACCTCTTGATCCTTTTGCCATGCCAATGTGATTGAACTTCCTGAAACATACTTAATAAAAGCATTAGTCCAACCACAAAGTATGTTGTCATTAATTACCAAAACCACCCAGGGAGCAAATGTGCTTTCATCCTCGATGCCGCCTTGCGTTGCTCGACATCTCCCTCTCCTCTATTTCTTTCATTCTCAAAAGCCTTTTTTCTTTGGCATACTGCTTTGTCACAATGGCAATGACTTCGAAACCTTCCTTAGGATCATTGTCTTTTACTTTTGTTCCCTTTTCTTTATTTTTTTACCATCAGGCCTTCTCAATTTGGCAATGGAGTGGGGAGTGGGGCTCTTTTCCCTCATCGCCACTTGATGCATAATCATCACCATCACGATCAACAACCAAGATCTTCCTCCTGGAACTTTAAACAACTCCTGGTTCTTCCACTTCTACTCATGTTTAAGCTTTCTGTGACTACGTAAGAAAGTGAATAGTCTTCCTTTCTTCTTCCTCTTGTCCCCTTTATTCCCTCTTTGTTGAAACAAACCTTGAGCAAGCAAGAGCTACAACACAATTAAGAAGCATAGTTAGCCACCTATGCATACTTAAAAGAAAAGGCACTCAGATTTAGCAAACAATAACCTTATCACTTTCATTGCAACCACTTGAGTACATGCGATCGACATTGGTCAAGCAAGCCGACCATTTTTTTTACATTTGGTGGATATTGTGCTCCATCGGTGGCGGAGAGAAGGGGGTGATCGGTGATGACCACTAGTGTTGCTTTCAATAAAGAACTCTTTGATGCACTTTCAATATGCGCTCATTGGTTGATCGGTTCTGATGGCGGCATCAAGAGAGATTTTCCTCCAACTTGTACATATCAACACGTCTTCAGTGTCGGTGTAGTTTGTGGTTCCTCCCCATGGAGCTTCAAGAAAACACTCTTCCTCCATGTCAAGATTGTGCTTATCATATTGTGTTACATCCTCCTAGGGGGAAATGTTGAGAGACAAAATCTTCATTCACAACTTTTGTGTATTGCAAAAATTTATCGTCATCAACACTACAAATATGCACACAAAATCTAATGTAAGCACACATCAACTCATCATTGATTGCATTAATCTCAACATGACAAAAAATAATTGGAAAACAAGGTATTTTTAACCTTTCCGACATTTAATTGAACAAGTTGCAAACATCGGCGATGGGTGTCGACGGCTCCTCCTCCATGGCCGGAGGCGGTGGGGGAGGAGGCACGAAAACAATAGTAGATGCAGACAAAGCAAGGAGGCCATGGTGGCGCCTGTCTTTGTCTTCTTCGCCCGGGACAAAGACATAGAGGGTTCGCGTGACAGCCACTTCCCACCCCTGCCGCCGGATTGATTGGTCACGGTGGCGTTCCTCCGCGCCGGAGGATCCTTTCCGACGACGACAGTAAGTTATGGGGCCCCAAATCTATCGGGCTGAGGCGGGGGGTGTCAGGGTTGAATCTGGCGGATCTCAAGTAGGGGGTCCCGAGCTGGTGATCTTAGCTTGATGGTAACAAGATAAAGGGGGTCGGGATGTTTTACCCCAGGTCCAGGCCCTCTCAAAGAGGTAAAACCCTGTGTCTTGCTTCTGTTGTATTGATTGCGGATGGGGTACGAAGTATAGGATGATCTACCTCAAGATCGTATGTGTTTGTCTCTAAGTTAACCCTATGGACTATACCCCTTGGCTTATATAGGCACCGGGGTACCTAGGGTTACATGTAGGTCGGTTACATCTAGGGACAAACTTGTTGATGCTTCAAATGTGTCTTGAAGTATGCGCCAAGTCTTTGGAGGATTCCATCTTGAGTACACCATGGGCCATGGGAAACATGGCCCATTCTTCAGTTGTCTGGGGGGTCCTCAGCCCGGCCCATGATGGCAGGCTGACATACTTAGCACCCCCCAGTCCAGGACACCGCCAGTAGCCCCTGAACCGGTCTTCCAAGCCGAGGATAGGTCCTTGGACGGCTCGTCCTCTGCTGCAGATCTTCGGCCTTGCAAACGGGTTCATCGTTCTCTTCATCTTCCTCTATCGCAACCGTCTTTTAATCCGAGAAATAATATACCTCGGACATCCAAAGAGCCCAAGCTCCCCGAGAAGTGCTTTTATTTTCATTGGATCCAAAGACCCTATCTAGACCTCGATAGATTAACGACAAAGTCTTGTAGTGTTGGCGTAGTGGGTCGATTGGGTCATGTTCTAACAACTTAGACCAAAAACCGAACCGACACCATGTACTGTAGAACTGAAAGGTCCCAGTAGTCATTACGCCGAGTTTATCATGGCCTAAGGCCATTGCCATTTGCATGTCCTGTCAATAAAGGGATCGTGCTCTGAATTTTTGGTGGCATTATTAACAAAATCCCTCGACTCGCGCACACACATAATGCACGTCGTGTTGGGAAATGATGAAATTACCATGCGACATTGTGCCCTTTGGTATTTTTTACTGGCTTATAAAAGGATATGGATGAATCCAATCCATTCTCATGCCTTCACCCCTTGCTTCTTGCCCCCGTATCACTCAAGCTCCAGCACCCAGAGCATAGAGCTCAGCTCCATCCTTTCCATCCTCTCCCCACCTCCTTCCAATCCTTAATGGCAGGCAAGGGCAAGGGTGCTGCCGCGACGATGGCCGATGAGAAGGCGGCCATCACTACAAAAAAAGACACATCCATTACATTTTGGGCCGAACAATTTTTTTTCTGTCATGCTTATGTGAAAGCACAAGTGCTCCCTGGGTGATTTTGGTAATTAATGTCAACATATCTCTTGTTGGACTAATATTTTCATCTAGTATATTTTAGATAAGTTCAACATTGGAGTGGCATGGACAAGATGATGTGTAACCCCTTCTAGATGCTAAGGACAAACATTGGCAAAAGCTCAAGACTCTACATTTTCATTTTAGTGGTCCAAGATCACATTGAGTCCATAGGAAAGCCAATACTATTAAAAGGGGAAGAGGTTTTGCCTAATGGCTTGCTTGCTCAAAGTGCTTAGTGATATGCTCAAAAGCCCTCAACCACTTTCTCATATCCACATATGTCCTAAACCTAAAGACAAACTCAGCCCCACTGATTTGATCTATCCGGCGCCACCGAGTTCATTTGACATAGCCACTGCCATAAACCCTAATCAGTTCGGCCTCACCGATGGGATTTCGGTCTCACCGAGATGGGCTTGCAGACTCTTTGTTACCTATTGCAATAACTTCGGTCCCACCAAAATATGCAATCGGTCCCACCGAGTTTGCTTGACCAACTATCTGTTTGCCTATTACCAAAATCGGTCTCACCGAGTTTGTGTAATCGGTCAAACCGAGTTGAGGTTTTAGCCTAACCCTAGCACATCGGTCCCACAGAGTTGACCTTGTTGGTCCCACCAAAAACTCTAACGTTCACATTTTGAACTGAATCGGTCTGACTGAGTTTCACTATTCGGTCTCACCGAGTTAGGGAATCTGTGTGTAACGGCTAGATTTTGTGTGGAGGCTATATATACCCCTCCACCCATTCTTCATTCGTAAGGAGAGCCGTCAGAATGTGCCTACACTTCCAACATTCATTTTCTGAGAGAGAACCACCTACCCATGTGTTGAGACCAAGACATTCCAATCCAACCACAAGAATCTTGATCTCTAGCCTTCCCCAAGTTGCTTTCCACACAAATCATCTTTCCACTATAGCCAAATCTGTGAGAGAGAGTTGAATGTTCGGAAGACTCTCATTTGAAGCACAAGAGCAAGGAGTTCATCATCAACACACCATCTATTACCTTTTGGAGAGTGGTGTCTCCTAGATTGGTTCACTGTCACTTGGGAGCCTCCGTCAAGATTGTGGAGTTAAACCAAGGAGTTTGTAAGGGCAAGGAGATCGCCTACTTCGTGAAGATCTACCCGAGTGAGGCAAGTCCTTCATGGGTGATGTCCATGGTGGGATAGACAAGGTTGCTTCTTCATGGACCCTTTGTGGGTGGAGCCCTCCATGGACTCGCACAACCGTTACCCTTCGTGGGTTGAAGTCTCCACCAACATGGATGTACGATAGCACCACCTATCGGAACCACGCCAAAAATCCCCGTGTCTCCAGTTGCGTTTGCACACTCCAATCCCATTCCTTTACTTTCTTGCAAGTTGCATGCTTTACTTTCCGCTGCTCATATACTCTTTGCATGCTTGCTTGAATTGTATTGTGAATGCTTGAAATTGTGCTAATTTCCTACCTCAACTTGAAAACTTAAAAACTGCTACGTTTACTTATTGAGGGTCTAATCACCCCCCTCTAGACACCTCTTCTCGATCCATTCAATTGGTATCAGAGCCAAGTTTCCATTGCTTTGGTTTAATCACCATTGGAGGAAGATGGATGAGTCTACGATCGGGAGTATTAGACGTAGAGTGCCTATGCTTGATGGAGAGTTCTATAGTGAGTGAAAAATGAGATGCTTGGATTTTTTCATGAATATCACTTGAACAAGTACATTACTACTCCTTGTGAACCCCTTGTTGACCCCTTGCATCCTACCCCTGATGAGTCTCTTGACATGATTCACAATCTTAGAACTATCAATCTTATCACTAGAGGTTTGTCTAGAAGTTTGGTTGGTCGCTTGCCAACTCTTGAATGTGCTTATACCATATGGAGATTTCTTGAGGAACGATTTTCGGACTATTCCTTGAAAAACTTAGATGAGATTCTTCATAAGTCTATTGCTTTGAATAAGATGAATCCCAATGATCCTAAGTTTGGAGATTGTTTATTTGATCTTCGTGACCTTATGCGTGCCAAAGGAGATGTTGGAATCATTAGCAATATCATTTCTGAAGCCATTAGAATTCATAGAGATGAACATTGTCAAAATCATATATCTAATGAATCACTCTCTCTAGGAAATGATCATTTGCAAGACGATGTTGAACATGGATACTATGATGAGGATGATGATAATGACTTTGATCTTTATGAGTCTACGAGACACTTTGGTCTTATGGCTAACCTTCGTGGCTACATGGCTGGAGGAAAGGAATGGGTTCTTGATAGTGGATGTACCGATCATATGACCGGAGACAAGGATATGTTTCATGAGCTTGTTGAAAACGATGGTCCTCGAAAGTATGTCATTTTTGGTGATAACTCAAAGGGTAGGTGGTTGGCCTTGGCAAGATGGCCATCTCACATGACAGCTCCATACAAAATGTTATGCTTGTTGAATCTCTTGGCTACAATTTACTTTCTGTATCTAGACTAGCTGACTTTGGCTTCAATGTCCTATTTACTGAAGTAGATTGCCAAGTGTTTTGAACAGAAAATCATAAAATGGTCTTTACCGGCATACGTATAGGTGATCTATACGTTGTTGATTTCACTAAAAAGGCTCAACCTAGAACTTGCTTAATTGCTAAATCCTCTAAAGGTTGGTTGTGGCATAGACGGTTAGGTCATGTGGGCATGCGAAATCTTGACAAGCTTATTAAAGGTGATCATATCCTTGGTGTTAAAGATGTTATATTTGACAAGGATAGACTTTGTAGTGCTTGCCAAGCAGGAAAATGATAACCCACAAGTATAGGGGATCACAACAGTTTTCGAGGGTAGAGTATTCAACCCAAATTTATTGATTCGACACAAGGGGAGCCAAAGAATATTCTCTAGTATTAGCAGCTGAGTTGTCAATTCAACCACACCTGGAAACTTAGTATCTGCAGCAAAGTGTTTAGTAGCAAAGTAATATGATAGTGGTGGTAACGGTAACAAAGTAAAGACATCAAATTTAATGATTTTGGTATTTTTGTAGTGATTGTAACAGTAGCAACGAAAAAGTAAATAATTGTAAACCAGTATATGGAAAACTCGTAGGCACCGGATTAGCGATGGATAATTATGCCGGATGTGGTTCATCATGTAGCAGTCATAACATAGGGTGACACAGAACTAGCTCCAGTTCATCAATGTAATGTAGGCATGTATTCCGTATATAGTCATACGTGCTTATGGAAAAGAACATGCATGACATCTTTTGTCCTACCCTCCCGTGGCAGCGGGGTCCTATTGGAAACTAAGGGATATTAAGGCCTCCTTTTAATAGAGAACAGGAACAAAGCATTAGCACATAGTAAATACATGAACTCCTCAAACTACGGTCATCACCGGGAGTGGTCCCGATTATTGTCACTTCGGGGTTGCTGGATCATAACACATAGTAGGTGACTATAGACTTGCAAGATAGGATCTAAAACTCACATATATTCATGAAAACATAATAGGTTCGGATCTGAAATCATGGCACTCAGGCCCTAGTGACAAGCATTAAGCATAGCAAAGTCATAGCAACATCAATCTTAGAACATAATGGATACTAGGGATCAAACCCTAACAAAACTAACTCGATTACATGATAAATCTCATCCAACCCATCACCGTCCAGCAAGCCTACCATGCAATTACTCACGCACGGCGGTGAGCATCATGAAATTGGTGATGGAGGATGGTTGATGATGACGACGGCGATGAATCCCCCTCTCCGGAGCCCCGAACAGACTCCGGATCAGCCCTCCCGAGAGAGATTAGGGCTCGGCGGCGGCTCCGTATCGTAAAACGCGATGAAACTTTCTCTCTGACTTTTTTCTCCCGGAAAGCCAATATATGGAGTTGGAGTTGGCGTCGGAGGGCCACCAGAGGGCCCACGAGGTAGGGGGCGCGCCCAGGGGGGAGGGACGCGCCCCCCACCCTCGTGAACAGGGTGTGGGCCCCCTGGTCTTCATCTTTGACAAGGATTTTTTATTATTTATTCTAAGATATTCCGTGGAGTTTGAGGTCATTCCGAGAACTTTTGTTTTCTGCACATAAAACAACACCATGGCAATTCTGCTGAAAACAGCGTCAGTCCGGGTTAGTTCCATTCAAATCATACAAGTTAGAGTCCAAAACAAGGGCAAAAGTGTTTGGAAAAGTAGATACGACGGAGACGTATCAACTCCCCCAAGCTTAAACCCTTGCTTGTCCTCAATCAATTCAGTTGACAAACTGAAAGAGAAAAAGAAAAACTTTTACAAACTCGTTTGCTCTTGTTGTTGTAAACATGAAAAGCCAGCATTCAAGTTTCAACAATTATTATGAACTAACCATACTCACAATAACACGTAGGTCTCACAATTACTCATATCAATAGCATAATCAGCTAGCGAGCCATAATAATAAAACTCGGATGACAACACTTTCTCAAAATAATCATAACATGATATAACAAAATGGTATCTCGCTAGCCCTTTACGAGACCATAAAACATAAATGCAGAGCACATTTAAAGATCAAGGACTGACTAAACATTGTAATTCATGGTAAAGAGATCCAGTCAAGTCATACCCAATATAAACCAATAATAATGAATGCAAACGACAGTGTGCTCTCCAGCGGGTGCTTTTTAATAAGAAGGGTGATGACTCAACATAAAAGTAAATAGATAGGCCCTTCGCCTAGGGAAGCAGGGATTTGTAGAGGTGGCAGAGCTCGATTTTGAAATAGAGATAAATTATATTTTGAGCGGCATACTTTCATTGTCAACATAACAACTAAAAGACGATGATATCTTCCATGCTAAACAGATTATAGGCGGTTCCCAAACAGAATGGTAAAGTTTATACTCCCCTTCCTCCACAAGCATCAATCCATGGCTTGCTCGAAACAACGAGTGCCTCCAACATTCAACGGGTCCCAAGGGGAGTTTTGTTTCCAGTTATTTTGATTTGGTTTGCACAAAGCATGGGACTGGGCATCCCGGATAGCAGCCATTTTCTCGTGAATGAGGAGCGGAGTCCACTCCTCTTGAGAATAACCCGCCTAACACGGAAGATAAGGGCAGCTCTAGTTGACATATGAGCTATTCGAGCATGCAAAACAGAATGTTTATTTGAAGGTTTAGAGTTTGGCACATACAAATTTACTTGGAACGGCAGGTAAATACCCCATATAGGTAGGTATAGTGGACTCATATGGAATAACTTTGGGGTTTAAGGAGTTTGGATGCACAAGCAGTATTCCCACTTAGTACAGGTGAAGGCTAGCAAAAGACTGGGAAGCGACCAACTGAGAGAGTGACAACAGTCGTAAACATGCATCAAAATTAATTTACACCGAATACAAACATGAGTAGGATATAGTCCACCATGAACATAAATATCATAAAGGCTATGTTGATTTGATTCAACTACATGCGTGAACATGTGCCAAGTCTACTCACTCAATACATTTAAAGGAAGATACCATCCCATCATACTACATCATAATCATTCTAATAGCATGTTGGCACGCAAGGTAAACCATTATAACTCATAGCTAATCAAGCATGGCACAAGCAACTATAATCTCTGAATGTCATTGCAAATATGTTTACTTCATAATAGCTGAATCAGGAATGGTGAATCATCATATTTACAAAAACAAGAGAGGTCGAGTTCATACCGGCTTTTCTCTTCCCAATAAGTCCATCATATATCATCATTATTGCCTTTCACTTGCACGACCGAACGGTGTGTATAATAATAAGAGTGCACATGCATTGGACTAAGCTGGAATCTGCAAGCATTCAACTCAAGAGAGAAGACAAGTAATATGGGCTCTAAGTTAAATAAACAATCATGCATAAAAGAACCACTAAGCATTTTCAATATAGTCTTCTCGACCCCCAAAGAAAATAAAAGAAATAAAAACTATTTACATGGGAAATCTCCCAACAAACAACAAAAGAACGGGAAATATTTTTGGGTTTTCTTTTTAATGACTACAGCAAAGAAATAAACTACTACTAATTGTTGGGGAACGTAGTAATCTCAAAATTTTCCTACGCACACGCAAGATCATGGTGATGATATAGCAACGAGAGGGGAGAGTGTTCGTCCACGTACCCTCGTAGACCGTAAGCGGAAGCGTTAGCACAACGCGGTTGATGTAGTCGTACGTCTTCACGATCCGACCGATCCAAGCACCGAACGTACGGAGCCTCCGAGTTCAGCACACGTTCAGCTCGATGACGATCTCCGGCCCTCCGATCCAGCAAAGGCTCCGGAGATGAGTTCCGTCAGCACGACGGCGTGGTGACGATGATGATGTTCTACCGGCGCAGGGCTTCGCCTAAGCTCCGCGATGATATGACCGAGGTGGAATATGGTGGAAGGGGGCACCGCACACGGCTAAGGAACGATCCGTAGATCAACTTGTGTGTCATGGGGTGCCCCCCGCCCCCGTATATAAAGGAGCCAAGGGGGAGGAGGCCGCCGGCCTAGGGGGCACGCCAAGGGGGGGAGTCCTACTCCCACCGGGAGTAGGACTCCCCTTTTCCAAGTAGGAGTAGGAGAGAAAGGGGAAAGAGGAGGAAGAGGGAAGGAAAGGGGCGCCGCCCTCCCTGCCCTATTCGGACTAGGAGGGGAGGCGCGCAGCCCCTCCTGGCTCCTTCCTCTTCTTCCTCTTGGCCCATGTAGGCCCATTAACCCCCCGGGGGGTTCCGGTAACCTCCTGGTACTCCGGTAAAATGCCGATTTCACCCGGAACCTTTCCGATGTCCAAACATAGGCTTCCAATATATCAATCTTTATGTCTCGACCATTCCGAGACTCCTCGTCATGTCCGTGATCACATCCGGACTCGAACAAACTTCGTACATCAAAACTTATAAACTCATAATAAAACTGTCATCGAAACGTTAAGCGTGTGGACCCTACGGGTTCGAGAACTATGTAGACATGACCTAGAACCATTCTCGGTCAATAACCAATAGCGGGACCTGGATGCCCATATTGGTTCCTACATATTCTACGAAGATCTTTATCGGTCAAACCGCATAACAACATCGTTGTTCCTTTGTCATCGGTATGTTACTTGCCGAGTTTCGATCGTCGGTATCCAATACCTAGTTCAATCTCGTTACGGCAAGTCTCTTTACTCGTTCATGAATCGTCATCTCACAACTAACTCATTAGTTAGAATGCTTGCAAGGCTTAAGTGATGAGTATTACCGAGAGGGCCCAGAGATACCTCTCCGACAATCGGAGTGACAAAACCTAATCTCGAAATACGCAACTCAACATGTACCTTCGGAGACACCTGTAGTACTCCTTTATAATCACCCAGTTACGTTGTGACGTTTGGTAGTACCCAAAGTGTTCCTCCGGTAAACAGGAGTTGCATAATCTCATAGTTACAGGAACATGTATAAGTCATGAAGAAAGCAATAGCAACATACTAAACGATCAAGTGCTAAGCTAACGGAATGGGTCAAGTCAATCACATCATTCTCCTAATGATGTGATCCCGTTAATAAAATGACAACTCTTTTGTCCATGGCTAGGAAACATAACCATCTTTGATAAACGAGCTAGTCAAGTAGAGGCATACTAGTGACACTATGTTTGTCTATGTATTCACACACATGTATTATGTTTCCGGTTAATACAATTATAGCATGAATAATAAACATTTATCATGAAATAAGGAAATAAATAATAACTTTATTATTGCCTCCAGGGCATATTTCCTTCACTAATTTTTTTGGTTTTTATTAAGGTTCATCAAACACACAAGAAGAAAGCAAGAAAAATAAATGTAAACTAGCATGGATATTATAGTGAAAAAGTATGAGCACCGACAACTAGCAATGAGTGTGTGTGAACATAAATGTAATGTCGATAGGAAATACGTACTCCCCCAAGCTTAGGCTTTTGGCCTAAGTTGGTCTATTGCCAGGGATGGCCTGGCGGATATCCGTAGGTGAAGCTGGGGTTGTAGTGTGACGAAGAAGACTCTGACTGCCACTGGCTGGCAGCCTCCTCTGGATCCCAAGAATAAACAGATAGTCGTGGAGGCTCATCTTGTGGCTCCGTCTCCGGGGCTGGTGCAGGATTCCGATAGGCTTGAACAGCCGACCACGGAACGATGTGAGGTTCTGTAGACAAGTTAAACAAAGAAGGAGCAGGCAAAGTAATAGTCTCAGGGTGATGTTTATCAAAGTACAATTTATATTTGAGCTCCCCATCGCGACTCTTAACAAGAAAATCATGCGCTATCATACTCTTGTAATCTAAATAAGCACAGGGCAACGCTGTTTCTTCTTTCTCCGCATGCTTAATAGGTATTTCATAATGTTCAGCTAGGCGTGAAGCATAAATACCTCCAAAAATGGGGCCCTTAGTACGGTTCAGACTTAACCGTCTAGCAACAATTCCACCCATACTAATAGAGTTATCGCGGTATAAACCATGGAGCAAAATAATAATATCAGGAATACTAAGGTTCCCATAGTTTCTGCGTCCAATCAAGCAACGACTAGCAAATATGGCAAAGTAGCGTAAAACAGGATAATGAATGCTAGTTATCCTCGCATCAGAAACCTTCCTGGTTTCTCCCACCGTGATAGTGTTGACAAAAGCTTCTAATTCATTAGGGTGGGGTTCATCTAAGGTGCCCTCAAAGGGTATTCTGCAAACCTCACAGAATTCTGCTAATGTCATCTCTTTAACAACGTCTTATAAATGAAACTCTACTGTTGGAGGTGATTTCTTAGTGAAAAAGTAGAAGTTTTGCACAAATGTATTTGTGAGTAAGAGATACTGATGACGTTGGTCGTGGAGGAAGTCGGTGTGGCCGGCGTTCTCAATCAATAAATAGAAATCTTCATGAATCCCAGCTCTCCTCAAGAAGTCATCGGAAGGCCATTCACACGGCCGGACCTCCATGATCTTGAGGTAAATTAAATTTGGGCTTCTCCTCTTCTTCCTTTTGTTTTTCCTTAGAGCTTCGGCTCGACGAGCCCCTCAAAAGTCTCTTCATTATTTCTGAAACAATATGAAATTTTTAGTAACCTCAAATAAAAGTGAACCAACTTCAATAAAATTGATAGCAACAACTCCCACAAGTGCCTAGGGCCTATATCAAGCATTAGAACTACTTGGAACCATATAAATTTGACATGCAAGCTCAAGAACATGGTCACCTATGCAGCACAAATTTGCAATGAATAAAGCACTAGAACAAAAACTAATTGGACCAATGGAGGAGTCACATACCAAGGAACAATCTCCCCAAGCAGTTTTGCGAGAGGTGCTTTGAGCAAAGAGATCGAAAATCACAGCAACGGGGGCTGGAACTCGTGCTTGAGTTGGTTTTTTGTGTTTGTGTGAGACAGAGGAAGAAGATGGGTGCAGGGATAAGTGGAGGAGGGCCACCGTGGGCCCACAAGGCAGGGGGCGCGCCCAGGGGGGTAGGGCGCACCCTCCACCCTCGTGGCCAGGTGGCAGCTCCCCCCCTGGTAATTTTTGCATAGTAAATCCTCAAATATTCCCGAAAAAATCATATTAAATTGGCATGGCATTCTAAGGACTTTTATTTTCAGGATATTTTTATATTGCACGGATAAGTCAGGAAACAGACAGAAAAATACTATTTTACTTTATTTCTACTAAATAACAGAAAATATAAAGAGGGTATAGAAGGTTGTGCTTCTAGTTTCATCCATCTTGTGATCATCAAAATGAACCCACTAACAAGGTTGATCAAGTCTTGTTAACAAACTCATTCCGAATAATCTCGGAACCGGAGAAATTTCGAATGACACTAAGTTACCTCAACGGGGATATGAAAATCCCCAACAATAAGAATATCATACTTTTTCTTGACAGTAGGGAGAGGAAATTCAAAACCTCCAAATATAATCGATGGGATTTTTCCAATAGAGTTGATACTATAAACTTGAGGTTGTTTCCTCGGAAAATGTACCGTGTGCTCATTGCCATTAACATGAAAAGTGACATTGCCTTTGGTGCAATCAATAACAGCCCCTGCAGTATTAAGGAAAGGTCTTCCAAGAATAATATACATACTATCATCCTCGGGAATATCAAGAATAACAATGTCCATTAAAATAGTAATGTTTGCAACCACAATAGGCACATCCTCACAAATACCGACAGGTATAGCAGTTGATTTATCAGCCATTTGCAAAGATATTTCAGTAGGTGTTAACTTATTCAAGTCAAGTCTACGATATAAAGAGAGAGGCATAACACTAACACCGGCTCCAAGATCACATAAAGCAGTTTTAACATAACTTCTTTTAATGGAGCATGGTATATTAGGCACTCCGGGATCTCCAAGTTTCTTTGGTATTCCACCCTTAAAAGTGTAATTAGCAAGCATGGTGGAAATTTCAGCTTCAGGTATCTTTATTTTATTAGTAATAATATCCTTCATATACTTAGCATAAGGATTTGTTTTGAGCACATCAGTCAATCGCATACGCAAAAAGATGGGTCTAATCATTTCAGCAAAGCGCTTAAAATCCTCATCATCCTTTTCTTGGATGGTTTGGGAGGAAAAGGCATGGGTTTCTGAACCCATGGTTCTCTTTCTTTACCATGTTTCCTAGCAACAAAGTCTCTTTTATCGTAACGTTGATCCTTTGATTGTGGGTTATCAAGATCAACATCAGGTTCAACTTCTACATCATTATCATCACTAGGTTGAGCATCAACATGAACATTATCAGTAATATTATCACTGGGTTCATGTTCATCACCTGATTGCGTTTCAGCATCAGAAACAGAGATATCATTTGAATTCTCAGGTGGTTCAGCAATAGGTTCACTAGAAGTTTGCAAAGTCCTATCATTTTTCTTTTTCTTCCTCTTAGAAGAACTAGGTATATCAATATTGTTTCTCTAAGAATCTTGCTCGATTCTCTTAGGGTGGCCTTCAGGATACAAAGGTTCCTGAGTCATTCTACCAGTTCTAGTAGCCACTCTAACAGCATAATCATTTTTATTACTATTCATTTCATTAAGCGCTTCTTTCTGAGCTTTAAGTACTTGTTCTACTTGAGTGGTAACCATAGAAGCATGTTTGCTAACAAGTTTAAGTTCACCTCTAATGTCAGCCATATAATCACTCAAGCGTTTAATCATAAAGGTATTCTGTTTTAATTGTCTACCAAAATAAGAATTAAAGTCATCTTGCTTAAACATAAAGTCATCAAACTCATCCAAGCACTGACTAGCAATTTTAGTAGGAGGAACTTCAGCTTTATCATATCTATAGAGAGAATTTACCTTTACTACCTGTGTCGGGATTTCGGGAGGTTCTTCAGTAAATAAGTAATTGAGATCATATACTTCTTCAACAGGCGGTAAGTTAAGACCATGTATTTCTTCAATAGGAGGTAAATTCTTAACATCTTCAGCTTTAATACATTTTTCTTTCATAGATTTCTTTGCCTCTTGCATATCTTCGGGACTGAGAAATAGAACACCTCTCTTCCTCGGAGTTGGTTTAGGAATAGGCTCAGCAATTGGCTCAGGAGGTGGCTCAGGAGTTGGCTCAGGAGTTGGCTCAGGAGGTGCCCAATTATTTTCATTTGCCAACATATCATTCAATAAAATTTCAGCGTCATCCGGTGTTCTTTCCCTGAAAAGAGAACCAGCACAACTATCCAGGTAATCTCTGGAAGCATCAGTTAGTCCATTATAAAAGATATCAAATATTTCAGGTTTCTTAAGAGGATGATCAGGCAAAGCATTAAGTAACTTGAGAAGCCTCCCCCAAGCTTTTGGGAGACTCTCTTCTTCAATTTGCACAAAATTGTATATTTCCCTCAAAGCAGCTTGCTTCTTATGAGCAGGGAAATATTTAGCAGAGAAGTGATAAATCATATCCTGGGGACTTTGCACACAACGAGGATCAAGAGAATTAAACAATTTCTTAGCATCACCCTTTAATGAGAATGGAAATATTTTGAGTAAATAAAGGTGGCGCGATCTTTGATTATTAGTAAACAGGCCAGCTATATCATCTAACTTACGAAGATGTGCCACAACAGTTTCAGATTCATAGCCATAAAAAGGATCAGATTCAACCAAAGTAATTATATCTGGATCGACAAAAAAATCATAATAACCCTGATCAGGAACACAGATAGGTGAAGTAGCAAAAGCAGGGTCGGGTCTCATCCTACCTCTAAAAGATTCTTTACTCCACTTAATTAGCAACCTCTTACGTTCAAGACTATCCTGGCAAGCAAGAACAGCTTCAATAGATTCAACATTAAAAAGATAACCCTCAGGAATAGCAGGCATAGGTTCATCATCACTCACATCATCGTGTTCAGGTTCAATAATTTCTCTTTCTCTAGACCTAGCAATTTGCTCATCAAGATATTCACCAAGTGGCACAGTAGTATCAAGCATAGAAGTAGTTTCATCATAAGTATAATGCATAGCAGAAGTGGCATCATCAATAACATGTGACATATCAGAATCAATAGCATAGTAGGTTTAGGTGTCACAAACTTACTCATAATGAGAAGGAGAATCTAGTGCAAGGCTAGATGGCAATCCTTACATCCCTCGTAGTTGAGGGCAAAATAGTAGTTCGATCATCTTTCAAGTTCTTCATAGTGTCCAGCAGATATAAATCCCAAGTGACTCAAAGAATAGAGCTATGCTCCCGGCAACGGCGCCGGAAAAAGGTCTTGTTAACCCACAAGTATAGGGGATCATAGCAGTTTTCGAGGGTAGAGTATTCAACCCAAATTTATTGATTCGACACAAGGGGAGCCAAAGAATATTCTCAAGTATTAGCAGCTGAGTTGTCAATTCAACCACACCGAAACTTAGTATCTGCAGCAAAGTGTTTAGTAGCAAAGTAATATGATAGTGGTGGTAACAGTAACAAAGTAAAGACAACAAAAGTAATGATTTTGGTATTTTTGTAGTGATTGTAACAGTAGCAACGGAAAAGTAAATAAGCGTAAACCAGTAGATGGAAAACTCGTAGGCACTGGATTAGGTATGGATAAATATGCCGGATGTGGTTCATCATGTAGCAGTCATAACATAGGGTGACACAGAACTAGCTCCAGTTCATCAATGTAATGTAGGCATGTATTCCGTATATAGTCATACGTGCTTATGGAAAAGAACATGCATGACATCTTTTGTCCTACCCTCCCGTGGCAGTGGGGTCCTATTGGAAACTAAGGGATATTAAGGCATCCTTTTAATAGAGAACCGGAACAAAGTATTAGCACATAGTGAATACTTGAACTCCTCAAACTACGGTCATCACCGGGAGTGGTCCCGATTATTGTCACTTCGGGGTTGTCGGATCATAACACATAGTAGGTGACTATAGACTTGCAAGATAGGATCTAAAACTCACATATATTCATGAAAACATAATAGGTTCAGATCTGAAATCATGGCACTCAGGCCCTAGTGACAAGCATTAAGCATAGCAAAGTCATAGCAACATCAATCTTAGAACATAATGGATACTAGGGATCAAACCCTAACAAAACTAACTCGATTACATGATAAATCTCATCCAACCCATCACTGTCCAGCAAGCCTAAGATGCAATTACTCACGCACGGCGGTGAGCATCATGAAATTGGTGATGGAGGATGGTTGATGATGACGACGGCGACGAATCCCCCTCTCCGGAGCCCCGAACGGACTCCAGATCAGCCCTCCCGAGAGAGATTAGGGCTTGGCGGCGGCTCCGTATCGTAAAACGCGATGAAACTTTCTCTCTGACTTTTTTCTCCCTGAAAGCCAATATATGGAGTTGGAGTTGGCGTCGGAGGGCCACCAGAGGGCCCACGAGGTAGGGGGGCGCGCCCAGGGGGGAGGGACGCGCCCCCCACCCTTGTGAACAGGGTGTGGCCCCCCTGGTCTTCATGTTTGGCAAGGATTTTTTATTATTTATTCTAAGATATTCCGTGGAGTTTCAGGTCATTCCGAGAACTTTTGTTTTCTGCACATAAAACAACACCATGGCAATTCTGCTGAAAACAACATCAGTCCGGGTTAGTTCCATTCAAATCATACAAGTTAGAGTCCAAAACAAGGGCAAAAGTGTTTGGAAAAGTAGATATGAGGAGACGTATCAGAAAACAGGTTGGAGGAAGCCACCCTGTGAAGAACATCATGACCACAAGGAGACCGCTCGAGTTACTTCATATGGATCTTTTCGGTCCCAATGCCTACAAGAGTCTTAGTGGTAACTCGTTTGGATTGGTCATTGTTGATGATTTTTCAGGATTTACGTGGGTGTTCTCTCTTGATGATAAATTGTAGGTCCAAAAGATCTTCAAAAATTTCGCTAGGAAGGCCCAAAACCAATTTGAAGTGAAGATCAAGAAGGTTCGCAACGACAATGGAACGGAGTTCAAGAATGCCAATGTGGACACCTTT
This sequence comes from Aegilops speltoides, assembly GCA_021437245.1. Lineage (NCBI taxonomy): Eukaryota > Viridiplantae > Streptophyta > Magnoliopsida > Poales > Poaceae > Aegilops > Aegilops speltoides. The sequence goes on from CM038143.1 coordinate 389,801,730, forward strand.
CTTGACGAAGAAGGGATTTCACATGAGTTCCCGGCTACATACACACCTCAACAAAATGGAATTGTTGAGAGGAAGAACCGGATGCTCATCGAAATGGCGAGAATGATGCTTGATGAGTACAAGACGCCAAAACACTTTTGGGCGGAAGCGGTTGAGACAACTTGTCATGCAACGAATCGTCTATATCTTCACAAGCTACTCGGCAAGACGGCATACGGGCTTCTCACCGGTAACAAACCCCAAGTTGGATACTTTTGGGTATTCGGCTCAAAGTGCTACATTCTTGATAAGCATCGTCATTCTAAATTTACTCCTAAATCTCATGAAGGTTTCCTACTCGGTTATGGCTCAAACTCTCACACTTACCATGTCTACAACAATTTCACCTGAAAGGTTGAAGAGACGGTAGATGTGAAGTTTGATAAATCTAACGGCTCGCAAGTAGAGCAATTGCCAATTGATGTAGGTGACAAAGATCCTTCAGAAGCTATACAAGACTTGTCTATGGGCAAGATTCGCCCAACAGATGTGAAGGAGAGTACCTCGTCCGTCCAAGTGGAAGCCTTAACTTCACGCCAAGGTGAACCACAAATTGACTTGGAGGCATCCACGAGTGGGACACATCAAGACGATGAAAACGAGGATGTACAACAAGATGAACCTCGATGACCTCCTTCTCCACCTCCACGGGAGAACAACAACGCCAACAACAACGAAGAAAGACGAGAGGAAGAACAAGACAATGAAGAGGATGTTCCACCCCTACCCAAAAAAAAGCTCTCACGAGTTTGAGCAAGAGACTCAAGAGATCATCCCATCGAACAAATCTTTGATGATATTCAAACTGGGAGAATTACTCGCTCTAAAACTCATTTGGCTAATTTTTGTGAACATTACTCATTAATTTCTAGCATTGAACCTATGAAGGTTGAAGAAGCATTGGAAGATCCGGATTGGATAAATGCCATGCACAAAGAGCTACACAACTTTGAGAGGAACCAAGTGTGGACGTTGGCTGAAGAGCCCAATGAGAAGCACAATGTCATTGGAACCAAATGGGTGTTTTGGAACAAGCAAGATGAAGATGGACAAGTTGTATGCAACAAGGCTCGTCTCGTCGCTTAAGGCTACACCCAAGTTGAAGGTATGGACTATGGTGAGACATATGCCCCCGTTGCTAGACTTGAGTCCATTTGCATCTTACTTGCTTATGCCAATCATCATGACATCACCTCATATCAAATGGACATCAAAAGTGCCTTTCTTAATGGTGAAATTGAGGAGGAAGTTTATGTTAAACAACCTCCCGGCTTTATTAATCCTAAGAAACCCGACCATGTTTACAAACTTCACAAAGCTCTTTATGGTCTTAGACAAGCTCCTAGAGCAAGGTATAAATGCTTGACTAAGTTTCTTATTGAAAAAGGCTTTGAAATCGGTAAAATTGATTCTACACTCTTTACTAAAAGGGTTAATGGAGAATTATTTGTGTGCCAAATTTATGTTCATGATATCTTATTTGGTTCAACAAACCCTCATTTTAGTGAAAAGTTTGGAAAGCTAATGTCGGAGAAGTTTGAGATGTCTATGATGAGTGAACTCAAATTCTTTCTTGGTTTGCAAATCAAGCAAACTAAGGAGGGAACCTTTATCTCTCAAACCAAGTACACCAAGTACTTATTCAAGAAGTTCAACATGCAATAATGCAAAGGTATGAGTACCCCCATGCCTACTAGTGTTCATCTTGACTTGACAAAGGATGGCGAACCGCTTGACCAAAAGGTTTACCGCTCTATGATTGGTTCATTGTTATATCTATGTGCCTCCCATCCCGATATTATGCTAAGTGTGTGCATGTGTGCACGATATCAAGTGCCCCCCAAAGAATGTCATCTTAAGGCTTTGAAAAGGATAGTGAGATACTTAATTCATACACCAAACTTTGGCATTTGGTATCCTAAGAGGTCTTCTTTTGATCTTCTTGGCTACTCCGACTCGGACTATGCTGGTGACAAGGTTGATAGAAAGTCCACTTTGGGTACTTGTCAATTTCTTGGTAGATCTCTTGTGTCTTGGTCCTCCAAGAAATAAAACTCGATATCCTTATTCACTGCCGAAGCAGAATACATTGCCGCCGGTTCATGTTGTGCTCAATTACTTTGGATGACCCAAACTCTTAAAGATTATAGGATATATGTGAAACATGTTCCATTGCTTTGTGACAATGAAATTGCTATTAAGATTGCTCATAATCCCGTGCAACATTCTCGAACTAAGCATATTGAAGTTTTTCATCATTTCATTCGAGATCATGTTGCTAAGGGATATATCAAACTTAAGCACGTTCGTACCGATAAGCAATTGGCGGATATATTCACCAAACCGCTTGATGAAAAAGTGTTTTGCCTCTTGAGAGGTGGATTGAACATCATTGATGCCTCAAACTTGGAGTAGAAACTCCATTTGGATGCATGCAAGGCATGAGCCTTTCTATATGACTAATCCTTGATATTTCTCTTATGATGATGATCATATGTCTTGGATAATTTTGTACTATTGCATGTCATCCAACCCTTGTAGGTACTTGGATAAGCCCAACTCTATGAGATTGCAAGTCAATCACATTCTAAGCAATCTCTACATCTCCAAGTCTCTACAATATGGTGGTTGAACATAAGGAAGCACAAATCCTTTCAATATATCCTTTGACAATTTCTTTATATCACATTTCATAATTGTCATTTTGGATACACAAGTGCTCTTCCTTGCAAGACTAACCCATGTAGGTAGATGAACTCAAATTACAAGTAGTGCTCCCAACTCTTGATGAGCTACCTCAACCTTGAGCATCCCACACAAGTTCAACTACATGATCAAGATCACCACCACTAAGGTATGTCATTCCATATTAGAGAAGCTTTACCCCAAGACATGGGTCAAAGCAACTCAACAAGATGTGAATACATCAAAATGCTTAAATGGAAAATGGCGACCCCATTTTGAGCTTAAATGATGTGGCCTATGATCAAGTGACTTCACTTGACTCCTAAGTCAATATACTCTAACATAGGTGACTTTATCGCCGACCAATTCTAGATGAAGTTATCTTTTGTTTCTCTGTGTTCTTGTATTGTTTTCTTCCATGCATTTCCCCTTTTCAAAAAAAACTTCATCTAGACTTCTTTTCTTTTCTCTGTTATTTTTTGCATTTCCCTGCATCCAATTCATTGCAAATCCTTCAGTTAATTCCTTACAAATCTTTGTGAGATCTTATTTGCCTAAGTGAGCTGAGGTGACGATTGTTTTCTCTCTGGGTTGAACTCGTCCTCACCGGTTTGTTTCTTTCGGCTAAACTGAACCACTTCAGTGCCAACCACTACAAAAAAATACACTTCCGTGATGATACGTGTTTGTCACAGTAGGCCGCGTTTTCTGTCATGCATGTACATCCATGACGATTTTATGACAGAATCAAGATAGTCATACCTGTGCTATCGTAGAAGTGTTCCATGACATTACCAAAATTATTATCACGGACGTGTCCACTTCCATGATGATAAATCGCGCGTCACAGAAGTGCTTTCGTCAAGGGTGACCGACACGTGGCATCCACCGTAACGGAACGCCGTTAAGCTATCGGGTCGGGTTTTGGATCCGATAACCCATTAACAGCCCCGACCAATGGGGATTTTCAACATGTAAAATCATCATTGGTTGGAGGAAACACGTGTCGGCTCACCGCTGGGACAGATGTCATCCACTCATTGGATAGAAGGCGCCTATGATACGTCGACACGTGGCACGACCCAACAGAGGCACATTCCTGTGAAAAGGCCGGCCCATTTGACTTGGTCAAAAGGTGGCCGGACGGCCCATGGAAAGCCTGTTAATGGCCTATTCGCATATAGCCCATTTACAGCCCGCTAACCCAAGGCCCGTTATGCCCTATCCGAATTAGGCCCAGTAGCGTCATTTGGGCCATCCAATATGATTCCAGCCCGTTTTCACTTCTGGCCCATGTATGGCCCATGACGTCTTTTGGCCCATATGAGTCCCTATGTAACTCTTGGCCTATTAATGTCCCGTGGTGAAACTGGCCCGTAATGAACAGTGTATCACTTTACACCCATTGACGGCCCGTGGTGAAACTGGCCCGTAAAGAACAGTGTATCACTTTATACCCATTAACGACCCGTTATTCCGTTGGGCTGTTTCCAACCCATGTTATCTTTCGGCCTTCTCAGAGCCCATTTATTCTTGGGCTCATTTCCAGCATTCGTTTACTTATGGCCCGTTACTGTCATTTTCTGCTTGTGGGCCAAATTCAGCCCGTGGTTACAGTCGGCCCGTTTGTGGTCCGTTAATACATTGGGCCGTTTTCATAGCGTCATCAAATACGACCTATTAACGATGGCCCATTATGGTCGGCCCATGAACGGACGATTCCAACTCTAGCCCATTTACGGCCATAATGCGGTCTGTTTGGCCCATGTTTGGCCAATCGATCATATGCCCCGATAAGGCCCATTGATGATACGACCCGTAGAAGGCCCATTGTTTCTACGGCCCGTAGAAGGCCCATTGTTTCTATGGCTCATAGAAGGCCCACTGTTTCTACGGTCCATAGAAGGCCCACTGTTTCTACGGCCCGTAGGAGGCCCAGTGTCACTACAGTAAATATTAGCCCATGGTTATTGTGGCCTCGTTTTAAAAAATAGGTTATTGTAGCCACTAGCAAACCGCGGAAAAAGAACTGCACTGACTACAAGCAAACAAATAAACAAGACAACAAGGAAATAAATAAGCAAGCAACTTACGCTAGGCTATCACGGCTATTACACATATTACATCCGCTGGGCATCAAGTTCGCCACCAGTGCAAATATAGGGAAAACAGCAGCATATAAATGCCGCAGCAAAACAAGTCCAGAACTGAAACCACTTCAGAAGAGCTCAAGAAACAATATCCTGGGTACCCATAATGCTGGCAAGATGCTTAGCAAGCTTATTAACTTTCTCTTGTTTGGCGCTTAAGTCCTCCAGCACTTGCTATTGCACCAGAAAGTATGCATCTGAATTCTGCAGGGACTTCGGCTTCTTGTCGCATAACATCTGATCGATGTCTTTCAACTTGAAGTTGAGACTCAAGAAGCCGAACTGATTCAGGCAACAAGTTCAAGAGCTGGTGCCAAGAATGGTAGCCGAGAATCGAACACTACATCAAGACAGACTTTGGGGTTGTCTCAGTGTCTTCAATATAGTTTTTATCAGCTTTCTTGGAGACCAACAGGGATGTCTCACTATCTTGAACCTTATCTGCATTACTTCATTTACCATTGCATAACGAGGTACTCTTCTCCAATATTTTATCTGCGTTCTAAAAGAGAAACAAACAAACACATCTCAGGTTTACAATGTAGTATATGAAACTCATTTTGGTAAACCAGTTCAGTAGTAAGGTGGACAGGATAACGGCATGAAACAAACATATATCTATGTAGTATGGTCACTGTATGGTCTATATCATTCTAGTTTATGTTGCCAAATCAAGATAGATACAGTTCATAAGACAAAGCAGCATAGACAGAATATAAGTGTGGGAAACTACACAGCAATAACAACACTTGTAATGTGCATGGCATGAGAACATAACTATTTATTCAATTGAAACCGAAATCAACATATAGCAAGTTACAACAGCAAACAGCCAAACACGTTGAAGAAATAGGTTTAAAACATACCTGTTGTGCCATTGGAGTTTCAATTACATCCTTCAAATTTGAAATTAGTTGGTATCAGTAAATACAGTGATGCAAGAGCAAAGTAGTATGAACGATAGCTACGGAACCTGACCTGAGAAAAAATCTTCTTCTGCTTTAAGCATTGACTTCGGGTTCGGAGTGGTGGTCCTCATGATTTGGGCACTGCAGTTGCCTTACTAACTGCTTGTGTTTGGGTGCTCTGTGGTGGATACGGTGCTGTGTCAACGGGAACTGGGTGTCTATCTGCTGGGGTTGGGTTAGAAGGGGTGTAGTTGGTTCTCTGTCCAACTGGGTAGGGGTACAATCTGCATGAGTGTGGGTTATGTGTGGTGGGGCTGGTTCTTGGGCAAGTACAACCGTGGTTCTATCTGCATCGACAGGTAGCACGATCTTTTCTGAAGACCATGTTTTTACTCCGACAGATACTGCCATCACTCCCTCCAATTGAAATGGCTGATAAACAAGAAAAGTAATTGAATGTACAGACATTGTAAGATAGACAAGTGCAATGGATAGTAGGGAAGAAAACATGGCATGAAATAATTCACATTTATGTTGTCTAAGCAAACAGAATAGCAGGACATAATTTCACATATATGATGGCTAATTAAACATGATAGCATGACACAATTTCACATGTATGATGGCTAACTAAATAGGATAGAATGACATACTTCAAAATATGATGACTATGTAAACAGGATGACATGATATAACTATATGATGTGTCTATTAAAGTGGTTGGCATGCCATAAATCACAAACATGCCGTCGATGGAAACATGATGGCATGATATAATTCACTAATAGAATGACATAATTTAAAATATGATGACTATGTAAACAAGATGAGATGATATAACTATATTATGTCTTTAGAAAATGGGTTGGCATGCCATAATTTAGATACATGTTGTCTATGTAAACATCATGGCATGACATAATTCAAATATATTATTTATATACTAAGGAAGTGAGCAGAGGGCAATCGCATATATGATGTGTCAACTAAGGAGATGGCATTCAGTATTGTGTATATAATGTAAAAACTAAGCATTGCAATACAACATATGCATTATATGAGTAATATAACCCTGCCAAGTTTGAGCATACACCTCAGGGGGATAATAGGACTAGTCATCTGCCTCTAAATCCTCCTCTGAAGAGCTATCTATAACCAGCAAGATATCTGCTTCAGCAGGTACCATTGTCTGCTCTGAAGACCTTGTTTTCACTCAAGATTTCCCCATCACCAATTCAAATGGCTGATGCACAGGAAGAGCAGTTGAATACACAAACATTGTTGACAAAAGCAATGAGAAATACAAAAAAAGGACGGCATGATATAATTCACATATATGACGCTTGCCTAAACAACATGGCATTGCATAATTCACATACATAATGCCTTGCAACAAGATAACATTGCATAATTCACATATATAATGTCTTGCAACAAGATGGCATTGCATAATTCACATATATGGTAATTAGACACTAAACAGGTGGCATTCACACAAAGCATGTCTAAACTAAGCAAATGACATAGCAATGCAAGATACCATACGCACGATATGAGCAACATAACCCTGTCAAGTTAGGGCATGCACCTCGGGGATATGACTGGTCATCTGTCTCTGAATCCTCCTCTGAGGAGCTATCGATAACCAGCAAGACATGCGCTTGGTCAGATAGCATTGTCTACTCTGAAGACCTTGTTTCCACTCCAGATTTTCCATGACTGTGCCGAATGGCTGATGCAAAAGAAGAGTAATTGAATGTACTAAAATTGTTGACAAATATAACACGTAATAAAAAATGATGGCATGATATAATTCACATATAAGATGACTGTCTAACTAGGGTGGCATTGCAAAATTCACATATATGATGCCTGGCTAAACAAGATGGCATTGCATGATTCACATATACGATAAAGAAACTAAACAGATGGCATTGACACAAAACATGTCTAAACTAAGCAGATGACATCTTTAATGTATACAGTAAGCAATGCAAGGCACCATATGCATGATATTACCAACATAAGCATGCCAAGTTAGAGCGAAGACCTCATGGGGTAAATAGGAGTGGTCTTCTCCTTCTGAATCCCCCTCAGAACAGTTATCTTCCTCTTGATTACGATCCGAAATGGGTGGAGGGGGGCTGCCTTTGCGCCCACCATGGAACGACGTCTGCATGAAATTTTATTGCCACGCAAGGCTCGTCTCTTTTGCTCTACATGATCAGTTCCATTGTGTACAATAACTGGCATGCATAGGAATAAAACATAGTGAGATTATGTAAGGAGTGCATGCACAAATCCAGAGTGATGGTAGCAAAGCGTGGATAGACCCAAAACCAATGATAGCAGCGGATAATAGCTTTAGTTAAAAATATAGATAATGGATCCTTTAATGTTTGTTTGCACCCAACATGAAACTCATAGTAGACACCGGAGATTAACCGGATAGTAGGCAGATAGTCTTGATTAATGCCCCAATATGTACCCCACAACCATTTAAAAACTCAAGTTTCACATTAGTTTGGACTGACTCGAGTCTAATAGGTGAACACGATGATAATGTAGCATGTCATCATATTAAGCGACGCATAACGTAAGCGGACACGGAAGAGTGCGACCTCTCTTGCGGACCCATGTAGTCCTCAAGGTCATCTCGCTCGATTGATGATGGTAATGCAGATTGTCATGGCTGTCGTGGCGGGAAGAAGATCTCGAGGCGGCGAAAGACGATCTGGAGAGCGGATCCTGCTGTGGTGAACCCTTCCATCGTTGGAGCAACCGAGTGGGGTGGAACACAAGTGCAGCAGAGCAGGACAAACCACACAAGGTTTTCTTTGACACATATCTGTAACAGAAGTAATTGAGTAAGGGCTTGTTTGAATTTGAGGATTCTAACAATGCAAGGATAGGAAATAGACAGGAATAGGATAGGAATGCACGTGCAAAACATAGAATTTAAAAACACAGGATTTCTGCCAATCTGGGTGTTTGATTCACAACAATTGGAAGATCACAGGATGCAAAAAAGCATGGTGAGATGAAGTCAAACCACAAGAAAATGTACAGTTATAATGCTATTATGCTACTATCTCTTAGTCTTGTGCTTGATCAATAGGAATATGAAAAGGAGGAGAAGTGGAAATTAGAATTCCTACGGTTTTTCTTACAAGGAGACACTAAAGGAACAAATCCTACAGTTTTCCTTTGCTCCATTCCTTTGGACCAAATTCATGAAAAGTAGTACCATAGGAAACTTTCCAATTCCTATGTTTTTCATTCACTTTTCCTTTCAAGCATTGGCTATTCTAGTAGGCAGGCTTGAGCAAGGAAAATCCTACAATAAAAAATGTTTTTGTGCTACTTCTATTACTTTGGACCCAGGCCACTGCCAAACTAGCTCAACTCCTAGGCCCATCGACAAATGCGCAGCTCAAACGCGTAGAGATAAATAATGATGGCGTTCAAGAGAGTCCATCACGGATAGCTAAGTTTCCTGGTACCTCACTGCTTGTCATATAGTAGGATAAAATAACATATTTCCCATTACTACGAGTGCTCACTGGACAATATATATTACATGTAGAGTAAAAAAGAGATGCAACAAGTGTACAACCTCTTTGGCGAAGCCATGTCGATCTCAGCGTGATTGGGTTGGCCGGTGAGGATGCTCCGGATGACTTGGCTGTCGGAGGAGGGGAAGAAGATCTTAGGCGTCTGGAGATGGAGCCCGAGGTACTGCTCCGCTGTGATGGAGGGTTTCGTCGTTGGAGCAGCTCCGGTGAGTTGTACAATGCCGAGGCTGAAGCAGGACAAGAGAGACAACGAACAATGTTAACCTGAGTGGAATTCTAATAGCATCTCCAATACATGACATAAAATACATAACCACAAAGTGCTAGATGTAAAACACATTAGCTGCTCATCTCTGAACTTAACTGTCGAAACTGAACTTAACTGTCGAAACTGAACTTAACTGAATTTTGCTATCGAAACTGAATTTTGCTGTTGAAACTGAACGCACTAGCAAGGTGAGGCTACACGTCGGTCGACTGCCTTTTTCATCTCTGGTCAGTCGATTTTATAGCCGTTGGATACGAAATCAAGGGCCTGGTGTTCATCTTCAACTCCACCTCCCTGAGCCTCCAGCCACCACCGGCCAAAAAGCAGCCTCCCCCCCCGCCCGTGGCCGGCGGTGCGCTGCCCCGCCCACCCCGAAAACACTCCCCACCGCCGGTCCGCCACTTCCCCGCCCGCCTCAAAAACACTCCCCACCGCCGGTCCGCTGCCGCCCCGGTCAACCCTCTAGCCCCCCCCCCCCGTGCCGAGCTTTTTCTCCACTGATCCCCACACCACCACCCCGCCAACGCCTCGCCATCGCCGGCGGCCACCGCCCCCACCCTGAACCCTAAGATAGATAGCGGGGTACCTCTCTGGCGAGCCCCCCTCCCCGCTGCGGCTGGTTCTTCCTTCACCCTAGTGAGCCCCTCCCCCCCTGAAAATCGACTGACCCAAAAGTCGATTCAGTCGATCAAGTGTAGCAATCGAGCAAGATCGCAAGCAAGAGCAAGAGCGAGAGCAGCAGCGGAAAGCAAGAGCAATAGCAAGAGCAGACCAGGCAGGGGACCGAGAGCAAGAGCAGAGCAGCAGTGCGAGCGAGAGCTAAAGCAGCAGCAGCTCCTACTGATGTGGACGTCACCGCCGAGGGAGCGATGCCGTGGAGGAAGTGTCTGACGACGCCGCCGTGGATGGAGTCGCGCCGTGTCGGCTCGGGACTGAGCGCCGGCAGCACTGTGAGATCGAATCAAGAAGAAAATGTGGCGATTATTGTACAACCTCTTTGGTGGCGCCAATTAGGCCGCAACTTCATCCGAGGAAACGGTGATGATGATGCTCTTCTGGTGGTGCAGTTGAAGACGACGGTGTGGGAATGGAGGTGGCACGAAAGACGAGGGGAACGTCGGGGCAGCTCCTTGGAGGTGGAGGACGGGGTGGCTGAACCGGCGGGACGACGAGATCGACGACAGATCCTCATCCGGTACGGTGGATGAGGGACATCGAGGTGTTGCTGTGGACGACGTCGTCGGGGAAGAGGCTCCGGCTAGGTGGCGGATGGAGCAGGGTGTGGGGTTTCGTCGTGGGTTTTGGCGGCCTCGGTGTACGAATGGGTGGGCGGATGGGATGGCAGTGGGGAACCATGGCTTAGGGACGCGCTTGTCCGAAATGTGGGGTAAGTTACGAAAGTACCCCCACCGATTTGAGGTGGTTCTTTCGGTTCAGGGTACCACGGGCATTTCGCGTCTCAGGATTTCACAGGAAGTGGGAGTTTTCGCGCGCATTGTAATTTAGGAATAGAAAGGCGCGGGTTGAGATGGAGGGAGTTGTCGGAGCACAATGAGACAAAGATATATCTTAAATATTTCGGGCTAACAAGGCGCGGGTTGAAGAGGCGGGAGTTTCGCAGCACGATAGACAGAGACGCTAGTTTGAATTTTCGGCATAACAAGGCGCGGCTTGAATTTTTGGAAGAACAAGCTTAACGTGTACCCAAAAAAAGACAATTTGCACCTCAACACGCATAACACACACACACAAACACCATTTAGACTAGAGTAAGGTACACGTGCATTGCACGCATGAGATTTGGCAACCAAATTATGAATAAATACCACATTATAGCATGTAAGCTTTGAGTCATATATGCATGATGTAGATGTTCGTTTAATTCTTAGTTCATTTCATTCAAAATCATCTAGTTTTTATAAGAAAGCTAATCTATTTTAAGATTCATGGAATTGTGCGTTGTAAGACATAAAGTAAAAATAAATAATGGCAAATCATGTAGAAAAACATTTGGGCAATTCTGATATGAAAGATTCTAGAACAAATAAGAAGTGCTTGTGTTTTGATGTTTGTGCATTATGCTTAAGTTCAACCATGGAGTCTTCTAGATTATACATGTGGCGAAATCTGGTGGAATCTAGATGATATCCAACGGCCAGTAGTGCTCAAATTTGCCATCTTTGGACCATCGGATTCGCCTCATCCAACGACCATCTTTCAAAGTTAAAGTTACCCGCACACAATATAAAAAATATAATATATAATATATATAGGGGTATAGATATAGATATGTGATGCGAAAGCCGCCCATCATCTCCAATTAGAATAGTGTGTCCATGCATGGATCCGACGTGGCCAAATGATGGCTGCCATCGGTATCTCAAATTCAAATCAGTCTAACCTTGTTCAATGTGTATACATTAAAACATGCTCATTTCCAAACCACACCGCGTAGATCTCCGTTATATTCATGCATGCATGGGTTTCAAACATCAGGATCTCTTATTCAAATATTTCAATTCAACTTTACATTGATTATGACCTCACCTAGTCTTTTACACCCACACAATCATCTTCTCTTTATAATTGTACCACTAACTTTCTCTCATGCATGCATGCACACACACTACCAGTCGGCATTATCCATTGCACACATGCAATCTTTTTCTTCATGTCGGTCTCCCATGAAGGCACACACCCACACACATCCCCCTCTCCATCATATCGGGCAGTCTTTATCTCTCACGCGTGCATGCGCAACGATCGATGTTCCTCTATGTATGTGTGTATATAGCTAGGTCTTTCATAGTTTTCCACACAAACCGATCAATCGATGTATCTAGTGAGGTCTCACCCTCTTTCCCACGTCCACATCGATCAATCTATACCTCTCTATATAGGATTAACATATATAGCTAATGCACCCACATTAATTATATATCCAATGTCCCCCTCTCATCATCCATGCCTTCCGCTTCATCTCTCAGACGCGTGCACAATGGCGAAGACAAGGGGCAGTAAGGGCCCTGCCCCCCTAACATCACTATATATCGAGGCTAATATGAATGTGATCATTAGACAATTGCTGCTAAAAATGGTTTAAGTTCATGAATTGACCCTCCTCGTAAAGGATTAGCAATGCTTGCCCCCCTAGCTCATTTATTTTTCATGGCTCCGCCACTACGCGCAACAGCGCACGTTCTCGCCCCCCTCTCTCTAAATATCGATATCGCACTTGCGCATTCCTTCATAGTCTCCCTCCACTCGGCCTCTCGCACCATCTTCTAGCCCCCCATCAGATTTTGCCACATGTACAATCTAGCAGACTCCATGGTTGAACTTAAGCATAATGCACAAACCTCAAAACAACAATGGTTCTCTTTTGTTCTGGAATCTTCCGTATCATAACTGCCCAAACTTTTTTCTAGTTGAATTGCTATTATTTGTTTTTACTTTATGCTTTACAACACACAATTCCGTGAATCATAAAATAGATTAAGGGCTTATTTGATTCAAAGGATTCTCAAAGGAATTTTGGAGGATTCCAATCATTAGGATTTTTTCCTATCTTGGTTGTTTGATTCGTAGGATTGTAAACCATAGGATTTTTTCCATATGATTCATTTGCACTAGATTTCATAGGAAACATCCCATCCACTCAAACCTCTTTGAAAGAATTCTGCGTTTTTTCTATGCACAATCAAACACTCGTACAATCCCGCAGGATTCAAGACGACATTCCACTATAATCCCATGTTTTTCCTATTCCCGCGTTCTTAGCTTTTTTATAAAAACTAATTGATTTTGAATGATATGAACTATAAGAATTAAACGAAGGGCTACATCAGGCATATATGACTCGAGCTTACATGCTATAGTGTGGTATTTATTCATAATTTGGTTGCAAAATCTGATGCGTGCAATGCACGTGTACCTTACTAGTACTTCGAGTATGTGCAAAACACGTAAATTAGAATACCAATGGCACGCTACACAGTGTCTCTCTTACAGTTCATGAAGCCACGTGGCACATGTGGAGGCGTTGTCGCGACCTCCTTGCGTGGATTGATCACAGTGACGTGCTGCTGGTTCCAGAAGAATGTACTCGTCCTTCCTGAGCCATACTGGCGGTACATGCATGAAGCGAAGATGTGCATGCACGCCACACACGCACTCATTCCCTCACACACACACACGGGTACACGGGCGGACGCAATTTTGTACCAAGATCCACTCCATATGATAATTTGATGCGTGTAAAGTCGTTCACTTCATTGATGGTCAATTAATACATCGCATGCAAATTGAGTGAACGTGAGGGCGGAAGAAAGACATTATTACTCCACTGCGCGCATGCTAGTAGTTAAATCATGGGTTGCTAGTAGTACTTCCATTGGTCTCCTTTGTATTTTGTGCCAATTTTTTACAGTAACACAATATTTACGCATTTGAGCAGTGTAGTACTTGAAATTTATGTTCAGCTAAACTCATCGGGAGCCGTTTCGGGCCTCGAAACCAAAACCATCAATTAATCTTTACCTTGTTCCCATCACATTCGAAAGCCTGCTCACACCTACTAGTACATACCAAACGTGAATGTGTTCCCACTATGCAGGTATTAGTACTAGTGCTAGTACTTAGGTTATAAAAAGGGGAACTACCTAACCGAAAATTACTCTACCTTTCCTCCTCATAAGTGCTTCTTCTTCGTCCGTCGTTGCCATGGCCGGTGAGCAGAGCTCTAGGTCGAGAACTACTCGTAACAAGGGAGCGACAACCAAGGCTGCGAAAAAAAAGAGAGGGCTCGCCGCCACACAGAGACCTCGAAAGATCTCTCATGGGCATGCGATGGCTCCCAGGAGCGCCCTAGCCGTGGAGGCGAACATGCCAAGCCAGCGGCGCTGGAGTCATTATCCCTCAACGGCATGCCCGATCAGCTCGATAAGCACCTCAATAAGCAGAAGGAGTTCATCCAAGGCTTGATGGAGTTGCTGAAGGAGAGCCTCGACGACATGCCCGCTGAGCTCAATAAGCAGGGGGAGTTGACCGCCGGCTTGGTGATGCTGCTGAAGAAGAGCATTGCCTCGGAGAAGAAGACGACCGGCAAAATCCTGCGACTTCAGGAGGACAAGGCGAAGCTCTGCCACAAGATCGACCTATTGAAGGAGAAGAACACCGGCTAGAAGAAGCTGCATGAGAATAGTAGTTCCTCGATGAAGATGCTGCAGGCCCTTGTCATGGAACAGAAGGAGGAGTTGGCGAAGCTCCACATCGAGCACCCGGCTGCTGTCAACATACGTAATGCGTCCGTGGAACAGATGATGAAGGCTCACGTCGAGAAATCCCACGTCATGGACAGAATGAAGAAGATGGCGGAGGAGACGCGCATGGAGATGGAGGTCGTGGAGGTGATGAAGAAGCAGTTACGACTCCGTGGTGAATTAGATCATTTGGGGTGATAATCTTCCTTCTTCTTTTGCTCCTGTGTTTCATCTTTTGCTTTGAGTGTTTCGCCGCACGTGTCATGTTCTCTGCGAGGCATGAATAGAGCAATGCTTTTTTTTGAGCGAATGAATAGAACAATGCTAACAATGAGATGACTAGCAAATTAGATCATTTTTTATCGCCATATGGCACTAGGATGCCGTGTTTTGTGCTCCTCCGTCGCAGTACTACTCTAGTGGAAAATTTGAGTATACCGCATGGTTCTTTGCTCCTCCTTAGGTCGTCGGCGCATTTATATGAGCAGTCAAATCACAAGGCCCCACCTTCCAGCAGTAATGAGCTGTCAAATCACAAAGGCCCTCGCCTCTCGTGAAATCGACCAAGCTAGACTGCCCCGCCCTCTAGCCTTTTAAAAATTGTATACTTTTATAAACTAGTAGTACCGATGGATTGCGCCATGGAGCAAAACTTGAAATTAAAAGAAAGGTGTTACATATAGAGAGAGCTCGTCGCCAAATTATGCATACAGTACTATTAAAAAGGCTAGTCACAATAATGGTGTCCAGCACAACCCACCCCTCAAATAAAACTAAGCATCCTGGAATTCTTTGACAAAACTAAGCACCCTGAAATTCTTTGACAACTAAACTGCTGGCTATATGATGTTGGCCATATATATTGTACGTATATAATGTGAAGAAACGAGTGGTAGTACTATACCAACTAAAATATGAAATGTAAGAAGTACTAGTATGTACGTACTGAAGATTTAAAGTAACGAGAAGAAACATAACATAGTTCTGCTGGGGGCTCAGCACAACAC
Source organism: Aegilops speltoides (assembly GCA_021437245.1). Classification (NCBI taxonomy): domain Eukaryota; kingdom Viridiplantae; phylum Streptophyta; class Magnoliopsida; order Poales; family Poaceae; genus Aegilops; species Aegilops speltoides. The sequence continues at coordinate 389,817,623 of CM038143.1, forward strand.
ACCCCTCAAATTAAATTAAGCACACCTGAAATTAAACTTTGCAACTATTTCGGTAGACACTACATTAGAACCACCATGAGCAACGACACTGCCACCTTACTCGGAGTCCTCGTCCACGTCCTCGACTTCGTCCTTGTCCCTCTTCCTCTTAGCCGATACTTCTTTGCTTGAACCGCACACTTGGCTCTTGCTCTTCATCCAACCCTTGTAGATATTGAAACAAAGGTAGCCGTCCATTGCAGCGTAGTGGATGTGGTCTATATCTAGTACATTCCGCTGCCATGCATAACAATGAAACGTGTATGGAGGTTTCTCCAGTTTACCGTACGAAGGATGAACCATGGCTCCTGCCAGGGTCAGCATTGAAGGCTGACGAGAGGACACTAGCCAATTCTTTTGGAGGTCGAAGGTGTTGCCTACAATGAGGCCTATCCGACCCAGGACTTCTTTGTCGTTACCAAAGTCTACAGTAACGAATTTGACTAGGTTGCTCTCGAGGAAGTCCTTAAATCCATGCATTCAACGTCGGCATGGCATATGTGGTAGACAAGGCATAAGTCATGCACGCAAACCTGGATCATGGCGGGCTTCTTCCTCTCTTCGTCCTTTAGATCTTCTCTTGTCCCAGGACTATGGTGTACTCAACATCTAGCCCAGCGACCCACTCATCATCTAAGTTTTCGAACATGCGTCTGAAGTGAGAAAGGCATCCTTTTATTGTCGCGGAAGAACGGGTGTAGATGACGCCAAACTCATCGCCGGTGATGGTTCTAACCTTGTACTCACCGTCGATCATGGAGATTTGGGACGCCATGGATTTGGGAGGAGGGTTAGTATTAGTGGAACTGCCGTAATGTGAAAGGACGGGACGACTAGGAGCGAATCGCCGTAGTATTGAAGGACGTGCGGGGACGAGTAGGAGCGAACAGCCAGCGTGCGAACGGCAGGGTAGTGGCTTTCGATTCTCCCATGATACGGGCTTCCGAGAGCCCTTGGATCTGAGATCGAACGGTTGCATGACGTGATTCTAGACCTATGGCTGAATATCCTATCCTGAAGGGTTATTCTGCAAATTTTCAGCAACTTAGCATGCGATCGTTTGATCTCATATCCAAGGGCTGCCAGCAGCCCGTATCATGGTCACGCCTACTGTCGGGGATATACCCCGCGGTGTAAACCGGCCGGAAGTTAACCCGGCCGGACTTGGCGGTTTATCTGAAGACCCCGCTAACACTTGGCGAGTTACTGGCGACCCGCCCTGACCTGGCGGTTTACGAGCAACCCACCTGGTCAGTATGACTCACTGGTGATCCGGCGTGCGGGACAGACGGATGACAAGGCCCAAGGCCCAGAAGGCCGGTTCAACCATTGTGGGCCGGTTTAAGAGGAAAGGAATATTTACCTTACAAGGAGTTAAGACCAGGACTTGTATCCGGTTTGTATTAGAGATAGACTAGTCCTAATCCTAATAGGACTCCACATGTAACCCGCCCCTTCAACATATATAAGGAGGCGGGGCTCAAAGAGGGACGAGTTAGAAGCTACAAGCTACAAGCAATAATCTCTAGGGTTAGACACAAAGAGGAGAGCGGTTCTGGCGACTCCCCATGAGCATAATGAGATCTAGCCTCAAACAGCATGTAGGGCTATTACCGGATGATGTTTCCCGGGGCCCGAAGCTGTCTAAACCTTGTCTTGCGTGTTGATCCGCCCTGTGTCTCTCGTCCCACTCAACCCCTCTCAAGCTACCACATAGATGCGTTGGCCTCGCGACTAAGTCCTGACACTAAGGACATCTGCCGTGACAAATCCACGATAGTTGGCACCCACCATGGGGCCTGCGCACGGTGGTGTTGAGTTCTTGAAGGGATCTTTTTTAGGGTTCGGAAGTTCGCAATTTTCCGGCTCAACAAAAGCCGGCATGGAAAAATTCATATCAATTCATTAATGAAGAGTGACAAAGTGTTCTGCAGGGGCAGATATGAGATTGATATTGCTTTAGGGTTACAGGTCGTGCGGCTGCCTCGCGCGCCGTGGTAATCGCCGAAACCGAGATGAAGCTTTTTTGCTGCAGTTTTGCTTTCTCAGATTACGGGACGGATATACAAGGCCAACTCGGAGCAATCCTGCACTACGGTCAAATCGCCGTAGTCCTTTATTTTTCTCGAGCAGGCCAAGCAAGGTACACGCACAGGGACCGGTCCTGTTACGATGTCCTCTATAACTCCAAATTTTTTTACTTACCAAAAGCTGCTGCATGGGGAGGCAACCAAGATCAGAATTGCCTTTTGAAATTCATACGGGATATACTACCAATGAAGAATGAAGCTTTCACGTGGTCAGACAATCCATCATTGTGCTGGATTAGTGAGTCCGATGATGGGATTCGACCTTCACGGCCTCGCCCTGCCGCCCGCTTTAGACCAAAAGTCCTCAAGTCTCCGCCTCGGTTTCTGTTCCGAGTTGCTGTCGGTTTTCTTTGCTCTGCCCTCTACCGGAGCACCTCCGAGCTACGTTGAGCCGCCCTAGACTCGCCTTGTCGTTTGCAAGACAGGCCCTGCAAACCGCACCACGGCGGCCGAGGCTGCCGCGGCCCGGTCTCCGTTCTTCGCAAATCGCCACCGCTCCGAGTCGCCATCCCCGCAGCTGCACCAACGCCGCACAATTGATCCCTGCCGGGTTACACCTTTGCTTCGGTCACTGAGAACCGCCCGCACCTGGACTCCGTCTCGCATCGACCGAGGCCCGTCGCCGTGGCTCCGCGTTACTGACTTCAAGCCGCCTCCTGACACTCTGGCCTCGGTCTCGACTCTGAGCCGTCGCTTGTCCGAAGTGCGCCTCGCCGCCTACTCCGCTGTTTCTACGTGGAAGCTTCCGTCACTACGCTTGAATCGGCCACGCCCGGAGCCACTGAGCGCCCCCGCTAGAGCAGGCGTCGACCCGGCCCTGCAGTTCCTTGCACCACCAGCACCTCCACCCGCCAGTCTCCTTTCTCTCCTTCGTACCGCGGCGTTCGACCGCCAATCACGTCTCGAGCAAGACCACGGTCCCGCCCTTGCCCGGCCTCGTCACTGTTCCTCAAGCCGGCGGCTCGCTTCTGCCATCGAGGCCTATTGTCAAACAATGGGAACTGAAGTGGCAGGTGTTCCACGATGTGCTATGGGAGTCTCATTATACTGCACTGGATATGATTAAGAAGATACAGGGAAGGCTATACATGCTCGTTTGAGGAGCACGTTGATGGTTTGAGATCAGCAAAAGAATGATGAGGATTCTGGGGTATGAGCAATGCAGACGAAGCAATAGAGGTGTATCAAATATTTGAAAACTCATCTAAGGGCATGTGGAGTACGTGTGACGACATATGTCAGTATTCTGGATGCTTGGAACAAGTCTGAAAGCCTCAAGCTAGCTGCGGTCGTTGGTACAGTTCTGAAGTTTGCATCCCTGCTGTGAGCCTGTGACTGAGTTGATAAAAAAAAAGGGATTGGTCAAAAAATGACCCGGAGGGTCCGTGCTGAGCCGCCCGGTTCAAGGCTCCGCCACGGTGAGGTTTTAAGCCATCATTTCCGCCGTCGCCACTGGGACCTTGTGCTAAGCCACCTTTGGCTGGCCTTATTCCGAGCCATCGCGAGTCTGATTTGAGCTGCCACGGTCTCGAGAGAGTGGCTAAATCGCCGTTGAAACTACTGGAGACTATTCACGAACACTAAATACGGATCATCCGTCATCCGAACAAATCAGGTGATATTCATCTATAGTTTATTTTTCTTAACACATATTGTTTTTTATCAAAGAACAATTACTTGGTCTTGTAATACTTTTGCAGGACCGTTACAAAAAGATGTCGCCTAAGGGGGCGCATCAACATCACTTTTTGCATTGGTGTTTATCCGTGCTATGATGTTCGACGGATACACGTGCAAATCGCCGCCCCGATGTTCGGATTACCTCCGTCCGCACCTGCCGCCGATTCATGCATCTACTCCAGTTAAAAAACATCACGTTTGACTCGCCGCCCGCGCCGCTTTACAAACGCCATGGACGACTCGTCCATCTGCCCTCACGGCGGTTCACGCGTCCGCACCGGTGCACGCGTCCGCACCGGCTTGCAGTGCCACGGCCGACTCATCTGATATTCAACCGGGCGACTCAGGTGATATCCCTCTAAGTATAATTTTATCACATATTGTTTTTGTCAGAGAGCAATTACTTTGGTATTTGCATTTTATATGCGGGACAATTGGTCATTGCAAAGCCGATGGCCGGATCATGAATCTATAAATTGCGTAATTACTGTCATGTGTTAGCATATGACCATGCCACAATGATCAAAGAATATGTGTGCAAGACGCCGCCCTTGTGGCGCGGACTACTTCGACTCACCAGGACCACACCCGCGATTAACTCGCTCGTCCGTGCCGGTTTATAACACCGGTGAAGATTTTCCCCGTCCGCACCAGTTTACAACGCCGTGGCCGACTCGGCCGTGATTAATTTCGGCTTCACCATGGTGATCATCAACTCCGCAGTGATTATTTCTGGCCTGACACATCAGGTGATATCCATTTTAAATATATTTTATTGGCACATATCATTCTTGTCAAAGAGCAGTTTATCTTTGCCTTGGTCTGCAATATTGTTGATGCAGGACAATTGTTCGCTGCATCCAAATGACGTGGTTGACTCGCCTGCGCCGGTTTACAGCCCCGCGGCCGATTCATCCGTCTGAGCCGCTTCTGATGATGCGCTCGTCCTTGCCATCCGTCTCTCGCGGCCTGGTCTACATCAACATACCAGGTCGCACATGTCCGCATGAGCAAGTCACAGCTTGGGTAGCTCGGTTTTCTTTCAAATTGGAGGCAAATTATCATCAACAGCCGTCTGCATTGGATGGTTCAATGGGCAGGCGCATAAGTCACCGCCACTACAGTTTGATTAACTTCAAATCGCCAGTTGGAAGGAGCCATTGGCCGAGTTGCTGACACGGCTCATACGGGACCGTTTATAACCCGCTTGATCACCTCAAGCTTCGTGGATTTACATCGTTATCAACACCAATGATATATACCGTGCGCTATGGTCAAAGTACGGAGAATCTCAAGACAACCCCTTGAGTCATCTTAAGACTCGGGGGCTACAATGATATGATTCAGCAAGTCTTGCCAGTTTCAGCAAATTCAAGTACCCCAGGATGTTGAAGGGAAAGATAACTCGATCCCAAAGGCTACTGTTATTTGAAGGCCGTCAGAAAATTTCCGGCTTAGAAAGTATATGACAATTACAAAATCCCGGCTCAATGAAGAAGTTCCGGGTCATCAGAAAAGATTCGGTTTAAAATCCGACTCAAGGAAGCCGGTCTCACTGAAGCTCTCAAATCCGGTTTAAGAATTTCCAGTTCAAAAAGGAATTAACTTCTCGCAAGTTCGAGTTTAAAGGCCGTCAGAAAATTTCCGGCTTAAAAAGAAGGATTCTGGTTTAATATCCGATTGAAGGGGAAGATATCTCCCACAAAGCTTTGAAGCTCTCCATATCCGGTTCAAGATCTCGGTTCAAGAAGAATTTATCTCTTGCAAAAAGTTAAAAATTGCCGAAGAGGACCTGCTGCCATGATGTGCGGTTCAAACATGGGTATCCTGCCTTTATTGGCCTAACATATTGATCATATGGGGCTTACGCTTCATAAAGCGGGGTCTTTGTTCTTTTTACATCATGCGTGGTTACGGAGGTTACATCTTAAAACGGCCTCCGGTTTACCCTTGACATTTGTTTTTATCACTTGGGGGCTTGGTGGTGTCGAACCAATGCAACACCTCATGATAGGCGAAAGCCACCAGATCATTTGGGGACACGGTCACGTCTGAACAGTCACGCCTCTTGGTCGGCCAATAGGCCCAGAGTCATTTGGGGGCTTGGTCGAACCCGAACCAATGTCATGCCACTTGGCCGGCGTACTCGCCAAGAGTCTTTTGGGGACCTGGCCGACTTGCACCATCGCTACGCCTTCGGGGAGCTTGGTTGCGTCTGACCATGGTAATGCCATCTGACCAGCTCAGTAAAGCTTTTCTTTTGCAAAAAGTTGTTGCCTTTGCTTGCATATTTTTCATAATTGTTATTTGATTTTTGTTGCGTTTTTTAAACCTACAACGTTTTAATCCGGTTCAACTGTCAATTACAAATGGACGGAACACGGTTAAATCTTAATCCAGAGGTTATCTGCCCGGTTTGATTTTCTGTTACCATCCTATTATGGAGTAGATCGGTGTTTATCAACTCGGCTTGGCTTTCAACTACAAGTTGTCAGTACACGATCAAATTATTATCCGGAGACTATCGGCCCGGTCTGGTTTTGACTATAAGTCGCCAGCATATATTTGGATTGCGCCATTGGAATCATGCGCTTATAAATGATTGGGTTATATTATTCAAATAGCCAAACTTGGCTGGATTTTCATTATGATATTGAATGATTGAGGTTTCATACCGGATTATATTATCTTGAATAGCCAACATGGCTGGATTTTTATTATGGTTTCATATTATGATTGAGGTTTTCAAAGTCGCTTTAGCGCAATGGACATTATGTTCTCAATGGATATGGCTTTTATTCTGCAATTGAAGGAATAGTCCCGAGTTGCTGCAGGCTTACAACCCGGCACTTGGGGGCTACATTATTTAAGTTGAGATTACATCAAATATGCAAGTCTCATGTCGCTGCAAGCATGCACCATGACACTTGGGGGCTAATGCAAAGTCATTCTTTGTTCATCTCATTGAAGACCCGACTCATCACATTATAATGAGCCGGCCCTTGGGGGCTACCAATTGCTCCTGTTAAACAATTCAAGGTACAAAGCTTTTTATTTATTATATTGAAGGGTCCACTGCTCAGTTGGTAAAGCACAAGGCTCTTAACCTTTTGGACGTGAATTCAAGCCCCATGATGGGGGTTACATCATATGGTGTTATTTTCATTGAAGTATATATCAAAGTCCTGCTCATTATTGCATAATGACCCGGCCCTTAGGGCTCTACGCTGGTTGAAGTTTTTATGAGCATCAGAAATTACAAGTCCGTGTTGTTGCAAGCATATCAACCCGCACTTGGGGCTACATAATATGGAGTATTCAGTTTTACTAAGTGACTGGGATGAACAACATGGATTTCTTCTTAAGTGGCAGTATTTATATTGAAGCAAGTCTTAAGCCATCACTTTGTTCTGCTCAAGGCTTGGGGGCTACAGGTATTATATTATTATTGAAGAAATATTTTCAAATTCTAAACCGGCGTTGGCAACAATCATGAACCGGAGTCTGCAACAATCATGACTTGGAAGTATCAGTTTTTATAACCCGACAAAGGTGGTAATCATAAACCGGCAAGTTCTGCATCTTCAAACTGGCTGAATATCCGATGAATATTTCAAGACCAATATTTCTTAAACCGGTGCTTTGGAAGTCGACTCAAGTGGATTATTCTTCACAATATTTTTCTGTGAGAAACCAATGTCAGAAAAATGAGTATGACGCTGGCTTATTGACCTGGATTTTCTAGAAGGAGGAAATGACAAGGATTTAAGGACGATCAGGTGCCGGTCTACAAGAATTCTTAACCCGGAGCACAACCTGTCAAATTTGTTCTGGTGTTTATTTTGCAGCATAAGTTTACCATGGATGAATCCAAGCTAAACTTGGGGGCTAATGTCGGGGATATACCCCGCGGTGTAAACCGGCCGGAAGTTAACCGGCGGACTTGGCGGTTTATCGAAGACCCGCTAACACTTGGCGAGTTCTTGGCGACCATACGACTGGCGGTTTCTGAGCAACCCACGGTCGATATGACTCACTTTGGTGATCCGGCGTGCGGGACAGACGGATGACAAGGCCCAAGGCCCAGAAGGCCGGTTCAACCATTGTGGGCCGGTTTAAGAGGAAAGGAATATTTACCTTACAAGGAGTTAAGACCAGGACTTGTATCCGGTTTGTATTAGAGATAGACTAGTCCTAATCCTAATAGGACTCCACATGTAACCCGCCCCTTCAACATATATAAGGAGGGGCAGGGCTCCCCAAAGAGGGACGAGTTAGAAGCTACAATCTACAAGCAATAATCTCTAGGGTTAGACACAAAGAGGAGAGCCGGTTTACGGCGACTCCCCATGAGCATAATGAGATCTAGCCTCAAACAGCATGTAGGGCTATTACCGGATGATGTTTCCCGGGGCCCGAAGCTGTCTAAACCTTGTCTTGCATGTTGATCCGCCCTGCGTCTCTCGTCCCACTCAACCCCTCTCAAGCTACCACATAGATGCGTTGGCCTCGCGACTAAGTCCTGACACTAAGGACATCTGCCGTGACAAATCCACGACACCTACCACGACCATCACGTCGCTCGCGGTCACGCCCTTGGAGATTTAACACTGTGCGTTAGGCTATCTGATGTTGGCATGTCATACATAGTCATCACTTAGTCACTCATACTACAACAAGGTTGGCTATAAGGTTGGCTATAAGTGTATTTTTTTACTTCTCTCTATCTCTTTGTATGGAGTATCTCACTGGTTGGAAAGGCATGCAAATTCCCAAACCGCTTCCTACACCCTGAATCGAATTTTTTGCTTAACAAGTTGTGCCATGCAATTGGAATTCCAACTTGAGTACTAATACTAGTAGGAGTACCAGTGGCAGTTCTTTTAGGCTTCTAGATTAGTAATCCCATAACTACTACCTCCGTCCTGGTTTATTGGTTCCCATTGTAATCTGTGTCAAATTTGGATCATAAATTTAACTAATGAAATGTTAGTGCATGTCACATGCACTAACATTTTATCAGTTAAATCTTTGGTCAAAATTTAGCACAAATTACAATGGTGAGGAATAAACCAGGACGGAGGTACTATACTACTAGTACTAGTTTAGAAGCCCAAATAAATGAGTGAGGCATACAGCTGCTAAGGGTGCCACATAGGCAAGAAAATGATGTGGCAAAGCAATTAAAGAAGAGAGAGAGCATTAGGGTGACCCTAGGAGGAAACGGTGCTAAGCGCGTGAACCTATGCAAAATGACTATCAACCAATGAATGATGGAGTTTAATTGTTAAACAATTCAATGAGGGAGGCTTAGCTACAAAAGCTAAGCACTAATGCACTGGGGAGACTAGTTGCTAAGGTTTTAAATGCGCTTAGCACCTCACGTAAGCACCAATGCATTGGAAGCATTACTCTCCACTGTGACTAGTCTTATGGGAAAAGGTGGGGAAGCCGCCAAAAGAACTAGCCCTAGGAGTAGTAGCTAGGGATCGAGTGTGCGAGATGAACCAGAGAAAGTAAATGCAGAGAGATGAAATGCAAAAAAGACGGAGGGATGTGATGGTTGCTTGTCCGTTTATTTTACCAGGCCACCTATTACTGGGAGTGGTTGGATTTTGTGATATGACGGCTTTACTGCCGCGCCACGAGCGGGGTGAGAGGTGAGACTCCCGTGCAGCGCCGCCCTCTACACTAGCTACTACATCGGTCGTGGTTTATCCCCCATTGAATTTGACTGAAGATTTAACTGACAAAATGTTAGTGCATGTCAACAAAAACAATATCGTATTTGAACATAGTTTTCAATGATATAATTTTAGGTGACATGCATCATCATTTATCGTACTATATATAATGTTAGTTCATTTTCTGGTCGTACTAATCTATAGTAGTAAGGTGCTCGTGCGTTGCACGGAAGAGTGAAATGCATTGATCGGGGTGTTATTTATTTTGACAAAGGATGTGGGGGTCATCTCATGTGTAACAGGTATCGATAGGTTTCTTCGGATATTATTTCATCTCTAGAGCTCAGAAACATCCGGGTGAAATAGATAAAAAAGTATCTTTTGCAAACAAAAGCGTTCAACTGTTCAACCTGCATCCAAAACTTGTGAAGAAATAACTCTTATTGTGCTTTGCATGAAATGGTTCATCATAAGTATTTCACCAGTACCGTAGTAAAAATTCATACATGGAATATTCTAGACTAAACCATAAATGGATACACTTTTATTCATGCGCGATACTCCAATAGAGCAAGATCATGCATGGAAGTCTCCACATGCTTAGACAGCGAATTACATTGAGCGAAGACTAATGATCAACATTTAGCTTAGTAATGCAGATGTCCAGGTGAACCTCCTTGGAGTCCCCATGCACATTGTTGGGGGTCAAATAATACCATGCGTCTTCCATGTCCACATCAGCGGGAAGGTCCCAGCTCGGCAGAGTCCAAGTTAGCTTGACGTAGCCAGTGTCGTCGCCCACGTACCTTCGAGGGGTAGTAATAGTGAGCATGCACCCGTACATCGTCCTTGTGTTAGTGTCAGCATCAGCGGCGTCGCCCGGCGGCCTGCGCGGGCCTCGCTGGTGGCCACAATCAAGAGGAAGACGTTGCCGTCCTCCTCCGAGACTAGCAGGCGGCGCTGATCCTCCAGCGACTCCGGCATGGTGAATGGTTAGCACGTATCGTACTTGATGTTCTTCGCCAAGGGCCAGTAGTGATCGCCGCACGCCTGCGTCAGGTGATGCACGATGTCCGCCGGCGAGCCCCAAAACGGCACCGGGCACTCATAGCAGTAGACGAAGGGATCCTTGGAGGCATCGACCAGACCGTCCATGAAACGAGAGTGGCTGTAGGGGACGTTTCGCCAGTTGAATATATGAGCAAGTTACTACGAGATTTACTACAAAATAAATCATGACGGCTATAACAGAGATTAAACTAATCATGCGGACTAGCATAGTAGATGAACAGATCGAGTCTAGGACATAGACTAGAAACATGAATTCTACCACGATTTCAAACAGGAAGGACAGAAACACATACGATGCAACGGGAGCAGCACCATTGGCGTTGAGGTTGTCGCCCATGTCGTTGAGGAAGAGGTTGCCGAGGTTGGGGAAGAAGTCGTCGTCGGTGAAGTCGTCGCTGCTAGCAGTCGCGAGAGTGCGCTCCCCAAATGTCAACAGCGCCCGCCGAATGGAGCGCAGGAGGGAGTGGCTGTAGGGGACGTTGCGGCAGCCGAATGGAGCGCAGGAGTAGCCCACGAAGCAGTAGATGGTGCTCCTCCCTAGTCTCTATTCTTATCTCTATCTCTACTACTCTTCTTTGTTTTTATAATATACTAGTTGTAGTTGTCAAATCGAATAGTACTGCGACGTCCACTGCACGCCCGGCTGAACACGCCTCCTAGCCTCCATCAAACCCCTCCACTAAACCCGCATGCAAACCGAGAAACCTACTCCGGCCCACGGGAGGAAATTTGCCGGTTGCCGAGGGAGGGTTATTCTGCAAATTTTCAGCAACTTAGCATGCGACCGTTTGATCTCTGATCCAAGGGCTGCCAGCAGCCCGTATCATGGTCGCGCCTACCACGACCGTCGCGTCGCTCGCGCGGTCGCGCGGTCGCGCCCTTGGAGATTTAACACGGTGCGATAGGCTATCTGATTTTAGCATGTCGTACAAAGTCATCACTTAGTCACTCATACTACAACAAGGTTAGTTATAAGGTTGGCTATAAGTGTATTTTTTTCCTCCTCTCTATCTCTTTCTTCGTACTCCGTGTAGTGCCAAAAACGTTCTTATATTATGGGAAACAGGGAGTACTAGTATTTATTGCATTTCCCAAGGAGTGACCTCTTCCAATGAAATGGTGTGCTTATTAGTTTTTTGTTGCTAAGTTTGCTTCATTTAATTAGCTATAGACTCAAAATTGTCTTTTCCCCTTGGTACACGCGCTTAGCACCGTTTCTTCCTTGGGTCACCAAACTAGTCTCTCTCTTCTTGATTAACTTGCCACATCAGACTTTATGCCTATGTGGCAAGCTTAGCACCTGTAGGAGCAAGTAAGTACAATAGTGCGCTTTACATGGCATTTTTGCATATGTGGGGGAAAGAGAGGCAAGGAAAAAGTGGAGAAGTGGGCTCTCATGCAAGAGCTAGCCTCTACTACATGGTGGAGCATTGGGAGAGGCACCTGTATGGAGGTGGTCAGGAATCGGGAGACTCACGCCGGTCATAGCGCCGCAGTTAAAATGATAATGGCAAGTCAAATCACGTGGCCCCACCTGTCCAGCAGTAACTCGCTGTCAAATCACACCGCCCTATGTTTGCAGCAGCCTACTCCCTCGTCTTCTCGCGTCTCTGTTGAACCGACTAGGCGGAACTGCCCCGCCTACCAAGCAAGAAAAGCCCCGCCCTCGACTTTTAAATAGTACTACAGTATACTAATTTTGTATCCATGGATTGCGCCATGGAGAAAAGCCTCTAGAAAATGGCGGTACACATGTACGAGTATCTGACGCACGCCGTCGCGTTAGCGTCGCACCCAGCACGGTCGGTCGATGCAGCACGCTGCTCTCGAATGGAGCGTCGTCATCTGCGTTTGCACACACATGTGGGACTGCAATTGAGAACCGACCATAGGCACACTCCCGGCCCGCAAGTCGGGTGACTTAATAGAAGAGGGAGACGGCGATAGTACTAGAGAAGTGTTGTACTACGTTGGTGCACGGCGATCCGCAAGACCACGAAGATCGGTTCGTCCATGCATGTGACCGGACTCCAGCAGACATGCTGGATTGGCTATCGTCTACATATCGTGCGGCTGTGTGTTGTACATGGTTGTAGTTGTGGTGAGAAATCTAAAAAAGGTTTCTTGTCATCTCGCAAAATTAGGTGTCATGTGCTTCGGGATCACTGCGAGGGTTAAAGAGAGACAACTGAGTTGGGCTAGTCATTTGGGGCACATGCACGAAGACTACTCGACTGCCATCTAGGTCAAGCCGGCTATGTTAATTAGGACATCTATCGACGGACCCCTTTTCTACGAGTTTATCTTTAATTTGAGCTTTGTTCCTCGTCTAGTTTGTCCGTCAGGATTCATGTTGTCTCCTTTGGGCAGTGAGGTCATGATTTCTTGTCATGTGTCATTTTTTCGTGTTACATGTTATAATCCGGCGCTTCAAATCAAAATGACGACAACTGCGCCTCCGGGCCACATGCATGAAGACTTCTCGACAGTCATTGACGAGGTCAAGCCGGCTCCGGTAGACAAAAGAAAACTAGTACTACTCCACTATATAGGCAGGAGCCTCCGCGCTTGCTTGCTAGTGTTGCTCTCTTCACACTGTCTCGGCCTCTCCAGATCTAAACACGACATCGGTGGCCACTCTCTCTTTCTCTTTCTCTCTCTCTCTCTCTCTCTCTCTCTCTCTCTCTCTCTCTCTCTCTCTCTCTGCTCATCGCTGGTCACAGATCCAGCCGGATCCGCTCCACCGGGGAAGGTGAGAAGGTGCAATGTTCACGTGGTCGTCCTTGGCGACGGCTCTTACCCACTGCTGGCGTGTCCCAATCAGCCTGCCTTGCCGTTCTCTTCTAAGCATCGCTGGCGAGGGAGGGCCTCCAACCCCTTCTTCCTTGCTGCCGTAGTGTGGGCAGATCCGGCCTCCCGCCGCCCACCTAGCGACATCCCAGCGACCATCAGGTATAACTTCCTTCGAAACTGGCCTTGCTCTACTTCCCGAGCTCCTGACGTCGCTGCATTTGTATCTTTTACTATTTCTCAGCCCCCCTCGTAGATAGGATCGATCGGCTGTTCGAAAACCACCTATTTTTTTTACGTTTAAGAGGTAAAACTAGTTCATGCACTCGAATCTAGTACTACTTGGTTCAAACAAGGAAGAGGGGGGTGGGGTGGGGGAGGATTTGTTACTTGAATCTAGGACTTGGTCGAAAGAGGAAATAATGGGGCGAAAAGTAGCAGAGACCTGCTATCCAAGCGGTCTCTAGGTCTAATAGGAAATAAAGGGAAGCAGTACAAACTCAATGTAAACCATATCTATTGGTTGAAAAAGGAAAGAAAGTGGGGGCTGGGGACAAGTCAATGAGTAAGTCTAGCACTAGATTTGCTAGCCTCACACAATATAAGGTGGCTATACCGAACAAAAATGGGACCAACCGGATATCCTGTTACGATGTTTGTTGCCCGAGCCACTCTTATGTAATGCCTTTGGTAAAATGTAGCGATCGCCTTTGTTAAAAGTAAGGACATGTTAAACCAATGTTGTTTTCAATGTAATGCCTCGATAAAATGAATCAATGGCACTTTTTACATGTCTGCTAAATTTCCCATTAAGATAAGTTGGTTCTTTTCGTTAGAAATGCAAGCATCTGGTCCGCCTACTCTCCGTGCCCAAAGTAATGTCGTATTTAACGGTTGTCATAGTTAATCCTAATGCCCACACTAATATCTAGCAATGCCACTGCTTTAGAAATTTCTACTGTCCTTGTAGGATTGACATTCAGATAAGGAACATGCTTCTTTTCATTTGATGCATGTTTCATTGCTTGTTAGTCACCCTCCTTTCCACCTTTTTTGTGCAAACAGAGATATACATTTCACGCTGGATCTTAGTTGAACTGCACAAATGATATCCAAATTATAGTTGAGCATTCCAGGAGCTTCACAACCAACCTTGATGTTGCTCAATTTTAGTGCAACTAATGAAGAAGAAGCTCTATGGGTTTTGTTTTCTGATGGAAATGGAACCGGGGCTGGAGCCCTTTTCTTAAAAAAAATTGAAGAAGAAGTTGCTAGCTCACAGGACATTGCTTCATTTTAGGTGAACTGCACCAAAAGGTCCCATGAATTGAATCATCCATGTTGGTGACTGAAAGAGCCAGCTTCAGCATCCTAGTTTAAGCACCCCCGGCCTCCATCCTTGCGACGCACGGTACACCTCGTTTGGCACCTCTATCATTTCATTTCCAATGTAGATAAAGAAAGTGCTTCTCTTTGTTAATGTATGTTTCATCAACTAGTCCCATTGTTAATGTTTAAGCATTTCTGCAAACTGGGGTGCTTAATTTTAGTTGATATGTACAAACATAGAGATTTGAATGTCTCAAGGCGCCTCCTTGTACTACCGATGTACACTAATTTTCATCACTGGCAGAAGGTGTATCTGGAAGACCTGGGACGATGTCCAGTATAAGGCGTACTGTATGAGGCGTCGCAGGGTCCATCTCGGCCTCGCAACATGGCATACTATGATACTATCGCAATATTTTCTTCTATTTAGTTTGTGTGTTTCATCAACTAGTGCCACTATAATGTAATCACGCTTTTTAATTATCTGTGCAAACAGGGTTATTCAGCTGCATTTTGGTGGAACTGCACAAATGTACGTATGGAACCGGCATATATGCAGAGTGCGAGGTGTGCCAAGTAAAAATTACCGACACCAACCATGCTGCATGCACGCATTGGCATCCACCACCACCAGTGGGATGTGTGGCGATCTCTGTGGACGGATCTTTCTTGGCAGCAAATCTTCTAACCAAATACTAGTAGCTTATATTGGCAGTTTTCTAGGGAGTACTCTTTTCTGAAAGAAGCACCAATCTATTTTTCTTTATTTGTACACTGTGTCACAACTTTGACCCAAAGGTTCAGAGCTATTTTAGGGTGATTGGTGTAGTACTCAGAGACTGATTGTAAGCATGATTTTCATTAGCTGTCACGCTGATTGTAAGCATGAGCGGGTGGAAGATTAGGTTAGTGCGCCCTACCGCCACCATTGAAATGAGGCGAGCGTCGAGGGAACCATGGAGAACGGCGGGGAAGCGACGTCGCGCCATCCGGCCTCCTCTTGCGGTGAGAGAATGAATACTCCTGTGGCTCCGGCTGGCTCTGCACCCTCACGAACAACGCACCATACTCGATCAATTCGTTATCCTCTGGGTGCTCGACCTTCGACCTGTACGCCCACCATCTCCGCCTGACTGTCGCCTCGGGCGAATCTGTCTGCTCCATCACCCAGTGGAGATACTTGATGAACTCGGAGGACTGCGGCGTGACTGCTGCCGAGGAGTACATGTACATCGCCGCCCTCATCGCCGCCGTCTCGCTCTTTCGCATACTTTGCCACATGGCACACACCGTCCTCGAAATCTCCCACTCATTGTCAAACCAAGTAAGGATCTCCTTCAACCTAGCTAACTTTGCCTGGTCGCCACCGGCGATCTGCCTGATTCGCTGCCGCATCCTCTCCATAGATGTCCTTGTGAGTGGTCTGGTGCTAGCTTTGGAAGATGGGAGGAGAGACTGTGGTCTTGCAATAGAGAAGAGGGAGAGGCGAGACGGTGATTTTGGAATGGAGATGATGGAGAGGAGAGGAGGTGGTTTTGCAATGGAGAAGATCAGAAGAGGGATAGGCGAGACCGTGGTTTTGGAATGGAGATGATGGAGAGGAGAGGAGGTGGTTTTGCAATGGAGAAGAGGGAGAGGAGCATGTGGCAGTGATTTAGGATTGGACGAGAGGGCCGGCGCGCTGTGGCTGGATCAAAATCAAAATCAATGTACCCTTCAATTAAGAAAGCAACCCCACATTAACTAGTCTCCCTTTTATTCTGGGTCATAATGACCATGATTTTCACACATAAAATATATGTTATATGTTGCAAAAATAATATAATTTGAAAGTACATTCAGATACGAACCAAATGATACAATTTTTGGTGACATGCATTCACATTTTGCTTGTCAAATCGATTACATGGTCAAACTCGACCCAAAATCATAAAACAACAAAAAATACTTCCAAGACCGGTGCCGCTCTTCCGCTCTTCTCCTCTTAAACCACCGCCGCTCCTCTCATGTTCCAATCTAAATCCAGCGCCACTCCTCTCCTCTTCCATTTCAAAATCACCGCCCCTCCTCTCCTGTTCTAGTCCAAAACCAGCGTCGCTCCTCTCCCGTTCTAATCCAAAACCAGCGCTGCTCCTCTCCTCTTCCATTCAAAACCACCGCCGTAGTGAAGGTCTGTGGAGAAATAGATCGATGGAGGAGTACAACCGATCGTGAGGATCCAGACGGCGACCTGTGAAGCTAGCTAGGATGTTGGAGATCTGATCTTGGTTTGACAACAAGGACCAACTAGCGGCAACGGCGACATCCATGGCCAAATATCTGCAACAGAGCGAAAAGGTGGTGATACCCCAGAGGGAGTCGCGCCGGAGTACATAGAGCTACTCCTATGGGCCATGGAGCAAACAGATTCACCGAATCCGATCGTGAGGGAGAGGTGGTGGGAGTATCGATCCCAGATGGAGCATCCACCAGAGATTGAAGGATCAAGCATCTACAGGGTGCCGTTTGTGCGGGTGTCCTGCCAGAGCGAGCCAGTGGAGTCTTCGTCGACCGATCCCAACTACAAGAGGAGAAAAGCAGTTGGCCCGACGATGCTTCCCCGCCATCCTCTCTCTCGCTGTTCACATCGTCTCACGGGGCGGCTGTTTGCCGTCGAGGAATAGGAGGGGACTGCCCCCCCCCCAGCCCAATAGTCGGGTAGGTTGTGAATAGTCAGGAGGAGCTTAGGGTTGTTAGTATTTGCAGGATGTGAATTGTGTTTTGTGTTGTGTATTTTGAGAGTACTTTCAGATATGAATGTCTTTTGAATTTCAGATTTGCAGTATTGAGCATATGAAGTATTTTATGAATTCTAGAGATCTATTTTGAGCACTTAAAAAATGTAGTTTCATAGGAGTATAAAAGTGCAGACAATGTGATTCTCAGAGAAGAAAGTGCAAGTTTCAGTTTCAGATAAGAAACTGCAACTTTCAGAGGCAGAGCATTTATATTAACACGGCCTTTTCAAACAGGGCTAACATCATGTTGGAAGTTTTATTCATGGTCGAAAATGGAACTACCAGCCAGTTAACATCATGCTGATCAACAGTCATGCATAGCACATCTTCATATGATGCACAGTCAAAATGCCCACACAATGTCGAGTGTGCGAAACACAGAGAAAACGAGGGACGAAGTTTTGGCAAGTGTTGGACGTGGTGTGTGTAGATGACAATGGGGACCCACATGTCAATAAAGGCAGAGGCAAAAATTTGGAGATATTTTCCCTGCACAGGTGTGAGGTGGAATCGAACCCGGCGAAGCAATTGTCGGGTAGTGTCACTTGGCCACTAGGCTAGTTGATAGTTTCATTAATAATAAGGCACTTCCTCGGTGGTCGGATCCCTCCTGCGCCTTTGTGCGCTTCGCCTTGACGCCTTGTCTGCTGCGTTGTGAACATCTTGAACAAGCGTGAGGAATCTGGAAAGGACTGTACGTGGAGAGGCAGACAGTCGGGACCCACCAGGTCTATGGCCGTACGCAAGCAAGTGCCTCATCGAAAAAGTACTTCCTCCTAATGCTATACTGACATTGGGGCCCACGGGTTTGTCAACATAGTTACATTTGTTTTAGGTGCTTCAACGTAGTTACTATAGGAGATAAATTCACAACGAAGCCGGGGAGCTGGGAGGTATCATTTATTATCACTGGGCCAGCAAGTATCAGCTAGGTTTTGGGCTGCCCCGTCTAGGCTTTCATTTTTAACATGCGCAGCCACGACCGCGGATGGGAGGTCCATAGGCCTGTTTGTATTTTATTGAGGGCCATCATGTATCGATCGGCCTATGGACCTCCCATCCGAGGTTTTATTTTTCCTGAATATCGGCAGCCTAATTTATGTATTTTTTTGAAGAAAATGCAGAGATCTGTTCTATTTTTCTATATAAGAATAGGAATGCCAGGTCCAACTTATGTTTCCCTTCTAACTATATTATATATATTTAAACTATTTTATATGTTATTATATATTATTTTTATTGTCATCATATATTTAATAGATACTTACATATGTAAGAAAACAATATCCCACATCTTATTAACTTATAAAAATAATTTGTTAACAATAAATCCTGGATTGTTTTTGCACGAAAATCCTAGTGATTGTGTACAAGAGCTTTGGTAAGATTTAAGGACGAATGTAATAATATCACTTATTATTTAAATATATTAATAACAAAATGCTCAGCCCCTTTTATTTTTTGATAACATTGCTGGCCCAACCCAACATTATAACTAGAATCAGCCCAGCAAAATCGTGTATTTCGAGAAAGTGCAAATGGCCTGTAATTTTTTAGGAAATAAAATTAATGGGTCGCATGGTGATACGTCTCCAACGTATCTATAATTTTTGATTGCTCCATGCTACTTTATCCACTGTTTTGGACTATATTGGGCTTTATTTTCCACTTTTATATTATTTTTGGGACTAACCTATTAACCGGAGGCCAGCCCAGAATTGCTGTATTTTGCCTATTTTAGTGTTTCGAAGAAACGAAATATCAAACGGAGTCCAAACGGAATAAAACCTTCGGAAACGTGATTTTCTCACCGAACGTGATCTAGGAGACTTGGACCCTACTCCAAGAAGTGCCAGAGGCGGTCACGAGGGTGGAGGGCGCCCCCCCGGGCGTGCCCCCCTACCTCGTGGTCCCCCTGACGCTCCACCGACGTACTCCTTCCTCCTATATATACCTACGTATCCCCGAATGATCGAGCAGGAGCCAAAAACCTAATTTCACCGCCGCAACCTTACGTATCCATGAGATCCCATCTTGGGGCTGTTTGAGCTCACGGGGGGCATCCACCACGGAGGCTTCTACATCAACACCATAGCCCCTCCGATGAAGTGTGAGTAGTTTACTTCAGACCTTCGGGTCCATAGCTAGTAGCTAGATGGCTTCTTCTCTCTTTTTGGATCTCAATACAATGTTCCCCCCTCGCTTGTGGAGATCTATTCGATGTAATCTTCTTTTTGCGGTGTGTTTGTTGAGACCGATGAATTGTGGGTTTATGATCCAGTATTATCTATGGAAAATATTTGATTCTTCTCTGAATTCTTTTATGTATGATTGAGTTATCTTTGCAAGTCTCTTCAAATTATCCTTTTTGGTTTGGCCAACTAGATTGGTAGTTCTTGCAACGGGAGAAGTGCTTAGCTTTGGGTTCAATCTTGCGGTGTCCTTACCCAGTGACAGAAAGGGTTGCAAGGCACATATTGTATTGTTGCCATCGAGGATAACAGGATGGTTTTTTTATCATATTGCATGAATTTATCCCTCTACATCATGTCATCTTGCTTAAGTCATTACTCTGTTTTTAACTTAATACTCTAGATGCATGCTGGATAGCGGTCGATGAGTGGAGTAATAGTAGTAGATGTAGAATCGTTTCAATCTACTTGTCTTGGACGTGATGCCTATATACATGATCATTGCCTAGATATACTCATAACTATGCTCAATTCTATCAATTGCTCAACGATAATTTGTTCACCCACCGTAGAATATCTATGCTCTTGAGAGAAGCCACTAGTGAAACCTATGGCCCCCGGGTCTATTCTCATCATATCAATCTCTATCACTTTATTTACTTGCTTTGTTTTTACTTTGCCTTTTACTTTTTACTTTGCATCTATCTATCAAAAATACCAAAAAATATTATTTATCATCTCTATCAGATCTCACCCTCGTAAGTGACCGTGAGGGGATTGACAACCCCTAATCGCGTTGGTTGCGAGTAGCTATCGTTTTGTGTAGGTACGAGGGACTTGTGTGTGGTCTCCTACTAGATTGATACCTTGGTTCTCAAAAACTGAGGGAAATACTTACGCTACTTTGCTGCATAATCCTCTCCTCTTCGGGGAAATCCAACGCAGTGCTCAAGAGGTAGCAAGAAGAATTTCTGGCGCCGTTGCCGGGGAGGCTCACGCAAGCAAGTCAACAATACCAAGTACCCATCGCAATCCCTATCTCTGGCATTACATTATTTGCCATTTGCCTCTCGTTTTCCTCTCCCCCACTTCACCCTTGCCGTTTTATTTGCCCTCCTTCTCTCTTTTCCATTTGCCTTTTTCCCGTTGCCTTTCTGTTTGCTCGTGTGTTAGTTTGCTTGTTTGTCGCAATGGCTCTACCTAGAATTGGTGACCTTCACCTTAAAAGGCTAGAGGAGATCGGAAGCAATGTCAGAAAGTTTATGGTTTTGCAATTTGATCACAATAATTTCTTTAGAAACGAGCTTAAGGAACAAAAAAAGTTTTATGAGTTATATGAATAAAGAACTCGATGATATGTCTAAAGAATTTGATGGTATCAGGGCCCAAATTGCTCGTCTTGAAAAGATGACCGCCGAAATTTCGGATATGCAAGCTACCTTAGTCAATAAGATGGCCGCTAAACCGAATTCCTATGAAAATCAAGATGAAGATCTAAAAGTTATTGATGTGTCCCCTATTAAATCTTTTTTTTGCAATATGAATCTTGATGAAACTGAACATGATCTTCCTTTACCTAGAAGGCGTTCTAAGAATTCGGAGTTTCTAGATCTTGATGATGAAATTGATGAAAGTGGGACTGAAATAAATAAAAACCGAGATGTTGCTAAACCCACTATTTTGGATCTCAAGGAATTTAATTATGAAAATTCCTCTTTGATTGGTTGTATTTCCTTGTTGCAATCTGTGCTAGATTCTCCTCATGCTTATAGTCAAAATAAGGCCTTTATCGAACACATTGTTGATGCCTTGATGCAATCTTATGAAGAAAAACTTGAGTTGAAAGTTTCTATCCCTAGAAAACTCTATGATGAGTGGGAACCTACTATTAAAATTAAAATTAAATATTATGAGTTTCATGCTTTGTGTGATATGGGTGCTAGTGTCTCTACTATTCCCAAAGCTTTGTGTGATTTGCTAGATTTCCGTGATTTTGATGATTGCTCTCTAAACTTGCATCTTGCGGATTCCACTATTAAAAATCCTATGGGAAGAATTAACAATGTTCTTATTGTTGCAAATAGGAATTATGTGCCCGTAGATTTTATTGTTCTTGATATAGATTGCAATCCTTCATGTCCTATTATTCTTGGTAGACCTTTCCTTAGAATGATTGGTGCAATTATTGATATGAAGGAAGGGAATATTAGATTCCAGTTTCCCTTAAAGAAGGGTATGGAACACTTCCCTAGAAAGAAAATAAAATTACCCTATGAATCTATCATGAGAGACACTTATGGCTTGACTACCAAAGATGGCAATACCTAGATCTATCCTTGCTTTTATGCCTAGCTAGGGGCGTTAAACGACAGCGCTTGTTGGGAGGCAACCCAATTTTATTTTGTGTTTTTTGTTTTTGCTTCTGTTTAGGAATAAATAATCCATATAGCCTCTATTTGGATGTGGTTTTATGTTTTAATTAGTGTTTGTGCCAAGTAGAACCTATAGGATAGCCTACGATGATAGTTGATTTGATTCTGGTGAAAAACAGAAACTTTGCACGAACAAATATAATTTTGTTAAATCACAGGAACGTGATTTTGCGTTGATTCTTTTTGATGCTGTTAAATAAACAAATTTTCCAGGACTTCCTATTTTGGTAGAATTTTTAGAGTTCCATAAGTTTGCGTTAGTTACAGATTGCTACAGACTGTTCTGTTTTTGACAGATTCTGTTTTACGTGTGTTGTTTGCTTATTTTGATGAATCTATGGCTAGTAAAATAGTTTATAATCCATAGAGAAGTTGGAATACAGTAGGTTTAACACCAATATAAATAAAGAATGAGTTCATTACAGTACCTTGAAGTAGTATTTTGTTTTCTTTCTCTAACGGAGCTCACGAGATTTCTGTTGAGTTTTGTGTTGTGAAGTTTTCAAGTTTTGGGTGAATTCTTTTGATGGATTATGGAACAAGGAGTGGCAAGAGCCTAAGCTTGGGGATGCCCATGGGACCCCCAAGATAATCCAAGGACACCAAAAATTCAAAGCTTGGGGATGCCCCGGAAGGCATCCCCTCTTTCGTCCACTTCCATCGGTAATTTACTTGGAGCTATATTTTTATTTACCACATGATATGTGTTATGCTTGGAGCGTCTTGTATTATTTGTGTCTTTTCTTGTTAGTCTACCACAATCATCCTTTCTGTACACACCTTTTGAGAGAGCCATACATGATTTGGAATTTGCTAGAATACTCTATGTGCTTCACTTATATCTTTTGAGCTTGATAGTTTTGCTCATAGTACTTCACTTATATCTTTTGAGCGTGATAATTTTTGCTCTATGTGCTTCACTTATATATTTTAGAGCATGGTGGTGGATTTGTTTTAAGAAACTATTGATCTCTCATGCTTCACTAGATTATTTTGAGAGTCATTAATAACATGGTAATTTGCTTAATGTTAATATACTTGGTATTCAAGATATGTGAAACTTTCTTTTGAGTGAATTGAATACTAAGATAAGTTTGATGCTTGATAATTGTTTTGAGATATGGAGGTGATAATATCAAAGTCGTGCTAGTTGGGTGATTATGAATTTGAGAAATACTTGTGTTGAAGTTTGCAGGTCCCGTAGCATGCACGTATGGTTAAAGTTGTGTAACAAATTTGAAACATGAAGTGTACCTGGTGAGGGAGTCCTGGACTAGGGGGTGTCCGGATAGCCGAACTATCATCATCGGCCGGACTCCAAGACTATGAAGATACAAGATTGAAGACTCCGTCCCGTGTCCGGATGGGACTTTCCTTGGCGTGGAAGGCAAGCTTGGCGATACGGATATGTAGATCTCCTACCATTGTAACCGACTTTGTGTAACCCTAGCCCTCTCCGGTGTCTATATAAACCGGAGGGTTTTAGTCCATAGGACAGAACAACAATCATAACATAGGCTAGCTTCTAGGGTTTAGCCTCCTTGATCTCGTGGTAGATCCACTCTTGTACTACCCATATCATCAATATCAATCAAGCAGGAGTAGGGTTTTACCTCCATCGAGAGGGCCGAACACAGGTAAAAACATCGTGTCCCTTGTCTCCTGTTACCATCCGCCTAGACGCACAGTTCGGGACCCCCTACCCGAGATCCGCCGGTTTTGACACCGACATTGGTGCTTTCATTGAGAGTTCCTTTGTGTCGTCATCGATAGGCTCGATGGCTCCTTCGATCATCATCAACAACGACGCGGTCCAGGGTGAGACTTTTCTCCCCGGACAGATCTTCGTATTCGGCGCTTTGCTGCGGGCCAATTAAGCAGCCATCTGGAGCAGATTGAAAGCTTCGCCCTGGCCATCAGTCGATTCGGAAGTTTGAACTTCACGGTGACATCGCGGAGACTTGATCTTGACGGATTCGAGCCACAACCAAAGCGCGCCGCCTTGTCTCGATGGGCATGATTTAGTTACGATGCGGACGGTACCACGGAGAGCGCACTGCGAGTCCCTCCGACCCTTAATTCGGAGCCGACTGCGTAGATCGAGGATGGGTGGCCAGACACCGCCTCGGGGGCTGCTACATCCATGGCGATGGAGCCAAATACCGACCTTGTCCCTTGTGAAGCTCGTGACTCCGAGGTGCCGGACTCCTCGCCGGACTCCGAACCTCCTGCGCCCCTACCAATCGAGTCCGGTTGGGCGCCGATCATGGAGTTCACCGCTGCGGACATCTTTCAACACTCACCTTTCGGCGACATACTGAATTCGCTAAAGTATCTCTCGTTATTAGGAGAGCCCTGGCCGGACTGCGGTGAGGACGGTTGGGATGCGGACGACGAAGAAATTCAAAGCCCACCCACCACCCACTTAGTAGCCACTGTCGACGATCTAACCGACATGCTAGACTTCGACTCCGAAGACATCGACGGTATGGGCGGCGATGCGGAGATGACCAGAACCAGCGCCCTCTTGGGCCTTTGAAACCACCTCAACTCACAACGTATACATGGTGGATACACCAAAAGGAAGCGATAACGAGGAACAACGGGACGCGGCAAAGGATAACTTCCCCGAAAAGCAAAAAAACGGCGACGCAAGCACCGCCCAAAGTCCCGCCTCGATAACAATAGCACCCATACTAACCCAGCCATAGAGCAGGGCGAACCAGTGGACGACGAACATGCCACCAAGCAACCATACAAACAGGATGAATTGGACGAGCAACCCATCCCCGGCGAAAACAACAGTCCAGACGATCTCACGCCGGACACATCACCGGAGCATAAGAACCTTCACAAAAGGCTCATCGCCATGCGCAAGAAGTTGAAGAAGCGAAGCGGAAGCTCAAAACAGCGGAAGGCGTACTCGAGAATGAGATGGAGCAAAGTACTCAAGACCGCTGAGATAAATCTGGCGATAGTCACCAAGCAAAGAGCTACCGAGGCATAAGCTGTTGCCCGAATTGACGAGGAGGCCGTAGAGCCCCCACGGTCAAAAAACAAAGAGGCCGCTGGCGGATAGATGACCAGATGATGAGGCTAAGAGCGGCGGTGCCGCCGACACAAGCGAGCACACGATCCACATAAGGATCCTCGCAAAAAGGATGGCCGGTCAGGTCCATCTATGGGCCAAAAATAAGGCTCGAGGAAGCAACACAACACGCTGAGTGTTGAAGATAACGGCACACCTAAATACAGGGCCGCACACCCACTATGTTTCAGCGATGAGGTCTTTGGATCATGAATTTCAGTGAATTCAAACCCGTAAGCATAGAGGCATATGCGGAACAATGACCCAGTGCGGATTGAGGATTATATCCTACACATACATATGGCTAGAGGAGGCGATCTCCACGCCATAAAATACCTACCCTCAAGCTCAAAGGGCCAGCTCGGCATTGGCTCAAGAGCCTCCCGAAAATACCATCGGAAGTTGGGAAGAGCTCGAGGATGCGTTTGAGCAAATTTTCGAGGAACTTATGTCCGCCCTCCGGATCTGAGGCGATTTAAGTCACATAACTCAACAGCACTGGAGAGTCGACCGCGAATTCTGGAACAGGTTCCTTACCAAAAGAACCAAATAGTCGACTGTCCGGACGCCGAAGCCTTAGTAGCCTTTAAACATAACGTCCGAGACGAATGGCTCGCCAGACACCTCGGCTAGGAAAAACCAAGAACAATGGCCGTGCTAACAAGCCTCATGACCCGCTTCTGCGCGGGCGAAGATAGCTGGCTGGCAAGATGCAGCACCAGCGACCCGAGTACATCCGAGGTTAGGGATGGAAATGGGAAATCATGACGCAGAAAAGATCGGCGCCGGAATAAGGAAAATGGCTCAAAGAACACGGCGGTCAACGCCGGGTTCAAAAGCTCTCGGCCGAACAACAAAACACTGCCTCTTAAGGACAACAGTGATGAGCTATCCAATCTAAACAAAATCTTGGATAGGATATGTCAAATTCATAGTACCCCCGGGAAGCCTACAAACTATACCCGCAGAGATTGTTGGGTCTTCAAGCAGTCCGGCCGACTTAACGCCGAACACAAGGGGCTCGACACACCAAGCGAGGACGATGACGAACCCCACAAGCAGAGCGCCGGAAAACAAAAGAACTTCCCACAAGAAGTCAAAACAGTGAATTCACTTCAAGTGATAACAAGGAAAAATAGGGCGGCATCTACCAAAGCACGTGCCGCACGGCCCACCCCAGCGGAATCCCGAGATTGGATGTCAAAACCAATTACTTTCGACCATCTGGATTACTCCAGAAGTATTCGAAACGCAGGATGGATTGCCTTGATATTGGATCCTATAATCGATGGACTACAATTTACACAAGTCCTAATGAACGGCGGTAGTGATATAAACCTGCTATACCAGGACACCATCCGCAGAATGGGGATAGACCCTACCAAAATTCTCCATAGCGGCACTTCCTTTAAAGGAGCGACGCCAGGCCCTTATGCCAATAGTACGGGCTCCTTACTACTAGAAGTTGTGTTCGGTTCATCCGACAACTTCCGTCGTGAAAAGCTAATCTTCCATATCGCCCCATTTAAAAGTAGCCATCAAGCACTATTGGGACGCGAAGCTTTCACCCGCTTTAATGCAATACCGCATTACGCGTCTCTTACACTTAAAATGCCCTGTCCACGCGGCATCATTTCATTAAAGGGTAACTTAGAGTGTTCCTCGACCATGGAAAAACGTGAGACTGCCTTGACAGCCACAAACTAATCTGGGCTGGCTGATCGAAGCCCCTAAAACAGGTCATTTAGACCCTGGACACGGCTAGGCGAGTCCGGCATAAACAAACAAGGGGCTTCCCAGCCGCATACCCCTTTACAAGAGGCTGCACGAACGAAGAATGAGAGCCAATGAAGCTCAACTTTATTCATCTTCTAAATCATACTCTGTCTTAAATACATTTTTTGCACGATATTTTTTCCAAACTAAGTTCTTCTCTTTTATAGATGAACCACGTACTACGCCCGTCGAGATCGGACTGCGGAACACGAGCACAGACGTGCAGCAGGGACTCGTTGCAAGGATTCTTTTCAGATTAAGACCCTGCGTAAACCATTTTTACTGTCTCTTGTTGATACACATCCCCCGGTTTCTTATCAACCGAGGAGGAGGCTGGCGTTTTGGCATCGGCCGCGTTAGAAGATTTCGCGTGTACCCGGACACTAGGGGCTTAGGGCATCGTTCTGCATGTTTTCATAAAGACTGAATACCTCAGGGAGTGTTCGGCGTCTCGAGTTAGGCCTTATATGCATCAGCTCCAAATCATGTCTTTGGTCAAATGTTGGGTTTGCCCGGCTCCTGTGTTTTGCTGCCTTACGTTCCGTATCATCGGCTAACGCGGCACCAGGAGAACTACTGCGATTGTGCCCCGGTTCGGCCTAGCGAGCACCTCAGTAGAGAAAGCTGAAAACTGACTGTCATGATATAGCGAGAGACTGGTCAACCACTCGATCGACTACCGGAATGTCTACAATTCCTCCGCTTTGACGAAGGACCGTTTCCCGGTCAGGTACATACGCGCCCCGAATTTGGAGAGCGCGGTGCCCCTAGGGGCTATATTGTAGCCCCACCTTCGAACTCCTATGGCTAAGTGAAAGTGATAAAGCATTATAGTCCGGTTGCCTAGTTTGCTACGCTACCACCTCCTTCACAGGACCAAGACGTTGGATTAAGTGTGAAAATGCGCCCTTTTGCAAACACCCCCGCACCATGTGCGTGGGGGCTGAAGCCGAAGACTGCCATCTTTCAGGTTATATACACATATACATTAACGGCCGCACAGGAGATATTTCCATGCTTGAACGCACAAGTATAAAAAGCACTTATATTATAAATATGGTTTCACATCATACATGTCATTTGAACATAACATTTTTCGAGCACTGCGACTCTACTAAATGAGCGCCCCGCAGGACTTCCTCAAAATAGTGCTCGGCGGGTAATCGGCTTCTATCCGAATCCCGGGATGCAACGTCGGTGGCATCCATCTCTGCCCAGTATGTTTTGACACGGGCGAGAGCCATCCGTGCACCCTCTTTGCACGCCGACCGCTTCATCGCCTTGATATGCGGCACCGCATCAAGGAATTGCCGCACTAAACCAAAATAACTCTTCGGCTTGGGCCTTTCCGGCCACAGATGAGCCACGACGTCCTTCATGGCAAGTCCGGACAGCCTATTCAGCTCAGCCCACTCAGCCAACCGATCGGTTAACGGAAGGGGACGCTCCGGACTATGGAATTGAGACCTAAAAAGATCTTCCATCTCGTGATCCTTTTGGCTTCGAAGTGCGACGCGTCCGCCGCTTTTCGCCGCCAAATCGAGATAAGGATCCTCCGCACCCACTGGCCCAAGCGAGCATACCGATCCGTGAACTTCTGCGCGGCGAAAGGGCTTTCGGCCGCAATATCTACGGCCCGGCGCAGCTCCTTCTTTATAGCCCTCATTGTAGAACGAGCATCCTTGGCTTCGGCGATGGCCTTCTTCAGGTCCTCTTGCCCCGCTCGGCGTTCTCTTTCAAGAACCTCATAGCGGTCGGTAGCATCCTTCACTTCATGGCCATTCGGCCATCTCCTCCTAACCGGCGGTGAGTAGCCTTTTTCGCTTTTAGCTCTTGGCTTCCTCGAGGCAGCCGCATCACCTTTTTTGGCTTGCTCCTTGGCTCGAGCAAGCTCGCCGAAGCCCTCCATCGTGGCGGCGCCATCGCATCAAGCATACATCTTTGTAAGGCGTAAGCATCAGCTCCTACCGGTGACGCGGAGAAACCACCCACCTTGTGACTCGTCAAGTCGCTTATGGACAAGCGCGATGTCCGCGCCGGCAGCGCCCGGCTGCCGCTTCGATTCGGCAACTCTATCGATCGGTGGCCATCGAACGCTCCGCCCCCGAATAGGAAGCAGCGACATCTTAAACTGAGATTATGATCCTCGGCACGCCGTCACTTCTAACAAACGCACCGAGTCTCAGGGGCTACTATCTATACAGGGTGCACTCTATGTGCAAAACTGTCAAAAGGTATGTCATTTTTACGTACCTCAAACCCCGTCAGTAAACTTCTGACGGCCTCTTACAACCCGCTCTCAGCGGATGAAATCCTCTCAATCACCGTACTCATTAATGTACGGTGACCTTCTGAGATAGACGCCCTCTCGAGTAAATCCTTCAGCTCCCCCGGCCGCATACTAGTTGGTGCCGCACTCTCTGGCCCCGCCGGACTCGGGGAGACCCTCCGCGACGACACCTCAGGGTCGTCGCCCTACCGACAATGGCGGCGAGATGGGGCGTCTCGCTCTCCATCATCTCCGGACGAAGATCCCCCGAAGATGAGCTCAGCTGAGAAGGGCGGAGATCTGAACTACAAGGTAAAAAACTTCGGTTATCCTCAGAAATAAAAATAGGGATGTCCCTTATTACAAAACTCCCCTTTTTCTACTCACGGCTCGCTGGAGGGCTGATTCCCTTGGGGAGATGGTGCGGCCGGGGTCTCTCCTGGCGCAGGACCCTCTGGTGAAGATTTCTTCCCCCGCTTTGAGGCCTTGACCTCCGGATCTTCGGAAGCGGTCCTCTTCTCCTCCTGGAAGGAGGGATTCTCGATCCCCCCTTTCTTAAGAGCCTCCTCAGTAGAGGCAGTAGTTTTCCTGTTTTCCCCTTCGCCCTCTTCTGAAGGCGCAACCTCCAGCATCTTGACTAACATGGGATCCGGCGTGGTCTCCGGGAGGGGGGCCGGACACTGTATCAGTTTTGCTTTCGCTGTCCACTCCTATTCGAGGGATAGCCGGTTAAAAGGAAAAACTATGATAAATAAACGGACGATATGTCCAGACACAGGACTACTTACTCGAGTATCCGGGCGATTGCAGCTTAGGCCAGCATCCCTGATCAAGTCTGGACACATATCTTGTGATCCGAAGAACAGTTTGTACATCTCCACGGGTGTCGTACCCATGAAGTGTTGGAGAGCTCGTGGTCCCTCCGAATTGAATTCCCACAGGCGGAGGCGGCGTTCTTGAGGCGAAGACGCCGAATCAGCATAACCAGCGTCACCACGACCAGATTGATCTCCCTCTCTTGGAGGTCTCGAATCCGTCGTGCAATAAAATGCGTCCTTGGGCGGCCCCATCAAGCCATTCTTGACCCATGGCGTCGGCCGTTGTGGAGGGGCGGCGAAAAGCGGCGGCGGCCTTTACTGCTGCCCACAGGAGCGGTGATATAGAACCCTCCTGTTGCCAAGCCGAGCTCCTCTGAAAAGAGCCCTCGGGCCATGGAGCATCGGCCCTCTTGCTTCTAACCGCCCGCCGACTTCTGCTTGGCGCCCTCAATCATCTTCGGCTCCACGTTGAAGGTTTTGAGCCACAAACCAAAGTGAGGGGTAGTGCGGAGGAAGGCTTCGTAGACGACAATAAATGATGAGATATGGAGGATGGACTCCGGAGACTATTCGTGGAATTCCAGCCAATAGTAAAACATGAGCCCCCTCACGAAGGGATCCATCGAGAAGCCTAAACCCCAACGGAGGTGAGACACGAACACGACACTCTCGCCAGGCTCGGGAGTAGGAATGACTTTCCCTTGGGTAGGCAACCTATGCGAAATCCCGTAGGTTAAGTACCTGGCTTCTCTCAGCTTTAGCACGTCCTCTTCCATGACGGAGGAGGGCATCCACTGGCCCTGTAGGTCGGAGCCGGACATTGTCGAAGGTCTGAAGTGCCCGAATCTGGAGCCCTGGGTGTTGGAACTCGGGGCGAGGGGCGGGTTCAATTGAGGATTGAAGAAAAGGAACGGGCCTTGGTCTCATTATAAAGGGGGAGAATACCAAGAGCCGTCCCCGTGACCGTTTGGGACTCGCCTTCGATGGAGGGGCGTGGCAACGAGCGCGGTTGGGTTACCCACATCCGTATTGATGGGAATCCCGGAATAAGGGGAACACGATCTCTGCTTCGACAAGACGTGCCAAGGAAACCGCTTCGCTAAACGCGCTGAGGTGGTATAATAAAAACGATTCGAGTAAAGGCTTGGTTGTGGTGTGACATCATGCCACAAAATACATCAGCAGATTGAACTTGGGTAAATATTATTCTCTCTACGGTGGTATGTGGAATTTATTTTATAGAGCCGGACACTATCCAGGTGTTCACAATCTTCTATGAATTATTCGGAGGAGGAACCCGCCTTGCAATGCCGAAGACAATATGCGCGCCGGACTCGTCGTCATTGAAGCCTGGTTCGAGAGCTCTTGAGGAGTCCTAGACTAGGGGTGTCAGGATAGCGAACTATCATCATCGGCGGACTCCAAGACTATGAAGATACAAGATTGAAGACTTCATCCCGTGTCCGGATGGGACTTTCCTTGGCGTGGAAGGCAAGCTTGGCGTCTGGATATGTAGATCTCCTACCATTGTAACCGACTGTGTAACCCTAGCCCTCTCCGGTCTATATAAACCGGAGGGTTTTAGTCCATAGGATAGAACAACAATCATACCATAGGATAGCTTCTAGGGTTTAGCCTCCTTGATCTCGTGGTAGATCCACTCTTGTACTACCCATATCATCAATATCAATCAAGCAGAGTAGGGTTTTACCTCCATCGAGAGGGCTGAACACAGGTAAAACATCGTGTCCCTTGTCTCCTGTTACCATCCGCCTAGGCGCTGAGTTCGGGACACCCTACCGAGATCCGCGGTTTTGACACCGACACCGGCTTGTGCATCCTTATGAGTGGCGGTCGGGGACGGCGATGGTCTTTTCCTACCAATCTATCCCCTAGGAGCATCGCGTAGTACTTGATTTTGATGACTTCTAAATTTTTGCAATAAGTATATGAGTTCTTTTGACTAATGTTGAGTCCATGGATTATCGCACTCTCACCTTTCCGCCTTTGCTATCCTCTTCGGTACCGTGCATTGCCCTTTCTCACCTTGAGAGTTGGTGCAAACTTCACCGGTGCATCCAAACCCCGTGATATGATACGCTCTATCACACATAAACCTCCTTATATC
Organism: Aegilops speltoides; assembly: GCA_021437245.1. Classification (NCBI taxonomy): domain Eukaryota; kingdom Viridiplantae; phylum Streptophyta; class Magnoliopsida; order Poales; family Poaceae; genus Aegilops; species Aegilops speltoides. The sequence goes on from CM038143.1 coordinate 389,849,786, forward strand.
TTCCTCAAAACAACCACCATACCTACCTATCATGGCATTTCCATAGCCATTCCGAGATATATTGCGATGCAACTTCCACCATCATCATCACGACATATATTACTTTTGTCATATTGCCATTGCATGATCATGTAGTTGACATCGTATTTGTGGCAAGGCCACCATGCATTATTTTTCATACACATCACTCTTGATTCATTGCACCATCCCGGTACACCGCCGGAGGCATTCATATAGAGTCATATCTTGTTCTAAGTTTCGAGTTGTAATCCTTATGTTGTAATCAATAGAAGTGTGATGATCATCATTATTAGAGCATTGCCCAAACAAAAAAAAGAGAAATGCCAAAAGAAAAAAAGAAAGGCCAAAAAAAGGGCAATGCTACTATCTCTTTTTCCACACTTGTGCTTCAAAGTAGCACCTTGTCCTTCATGTAGTGAGTCTCATATATTGTGCTTCAAAGTAGCACCTTGTTCTTCATGTAGTGAGTCTCATAAGTTGTCTTTTTATACTAGTGGGAATCTTTCATTATAGAACTTGGCTTGTATATTCCTACGATGGGCTTCCTCAAATGCCCTAGGTCTTCATGAGCAAGCGAGTTGGATGCACACCCACTAGTTTTCTTTTGTCGAGCATTCATAGCTCTAGTGCATCCGTTGCATGGCAATCCCTACTCCTCATGTTGACATCAATTGATGGGCATCTCCATAGCCCGTTGATTAGCCTCGTCAATGTGAGACTTTCTCCTTTTTTTTGTCTTCTCCACACAATCCCCATCATCATATTCTATTCCACCCATAGTGCTATATCCATGGCTCACGCTCATGTATTGCGTGAAGGTTGAAAAAGTTTGAGATTATTTGAGTATGAAACAATTGCTTGGCTTGTCATCGGGGGTATAGAAGTTGGGAACATCTTTGTGTGACGAAAATGAAGCATAGCCTAACTATATGATTTTGTAGGGATGAACTTTCCTTTGCCATGTTATTTTGAGAAGACATGATTGCTTTGATTAGTATGCTTGAAGTATTATTATTTTTGTGTCAAGATGAACTTTTGTCTTGAATCTTTCGGATCTGAATAATCATATCATAATTAAGGAGTTTTACATTGAAATTATGCCAAAGTATCACTCCGCATCAAAAATTCTTTTTTTTATCATTTACCTACTCGAGGACGAGCAGGAATTAAGCTTAGGGATGCGATCGTCTCCAACGTATCTATAATTTTGATTGCTCCATGCTACTTTATCTACTATTTTGGACTATATTGGGCTTTATTTTCCACTTTTATATTATTTTGGGACTAACCTATTAACCGGAGGCCCAGCCTGTAATTGTTGTTTTTGCCTATTTGAGTGTTTGAAGAAACGCAATATCAAACGGAGTCCAAGCGGAATAAAACCTTGAGGCGTGATTTTCTCACGAGCGTGATCCGGAGACTTGGACCCTACTCCAAGAAGTGCGAGAGGCATCACGAGGTGGAGGTGCGCCTGGCGCGCCCCTACCTCGTGGGCCCCCTGACGCTCCACCGATGACTCCTTCCTCCTATATATACCTACGTATCCCCGAACGATCAGAACAGGAGCCAAAAACCTAATTTCACCGCCGCAACCTTATGTATCCACGAGATCCCATCTTGGGGCCTGTTCCAGAGCTCCGCCGGAGGGGGCATCCACCATGGGGGGCTTCTACATCAACACCATAGCCCCTCCGATGAAGTGTGAGTAGTTTACTTCAGACCTTCGGGTTGCAAGGCACGTATTGTATTGTTGCCATCGAGGATAACAAGATGGTTTTTTTATCATATTGCATGAATTTATCCCTCTACATCATGTCATCTTGTTTAAGGCGTTACTCTGTTTTTAACTTAATACTCTAGATGCATGCTGGATAGCCGTCGATGAGTGGAGTAATAGTAGTAGATGCAGAATCGTTTCGATCTACTTGTCTTGGACGTGATGCCTATATACATGATCATTGCCTAGATATACTCATAACTATGCTCAATTCTGTCAATTGCTCAACAGTAATTTGTTCACCTACCGTAGAATATCTATGCTCTTGAGAGAAGCCAATAGTGAAACCTATGGCCCCCGGGTCTATTCTCATCATATCAATCTCTATCACTTTATTTACTTGCTTTGTTTTTACTTTGCCTTTTACTTTTTACTTTGCATCTATCTATCAAAAATACCAAAAAAAATATTATTTATCATCTCTATCAGATCTCACCCTCGTAGGTGACCGTGAAGGGATTGGCAACCCCTAATCGTGTTGGTTGCGAGTAGCTATCGTTTTGTGTAGGTACGAGGGACTTGTGCATGGTCTCCTACTGGATTGATACCTTGGTTCTCAAAAACTGAGGGAAATAATTACGCTACTTTGCTGCGTCATCCTCTCCTCTTCAGGGAAATCCAACGCAGTGCTCAAGAGGTAGCACATGGACGCTACATTATTTGTTCACCAAGCCCAGCTAATGGCTGTAATTCAAAAAAAAAGATCAAATTGACTGTAAATTCTACCGCGCAAAAAAGACTGTAAATTCTGAAAAAATGGGTTGAATACGTGCCACATTTTTGGAGGCTGAAATGTGGGCCAATAGGTCGAAGCCAACGCAAGTCGTTGTCAATTTAGTCAACAAATGATTCTTACATGTTAGCCGTTGGATTTACATCCAACGACCGGCACTCATCTTCAATCTCTTGTCTTCTTCCTCCAGCGCCACCGGGACCACCTCCCGCCTCCTGCTGCTAGCAGCTCTGCTTAGCACGCTTCACTATGAAGCACTACTCCACTGTTGGCCAGGCCATCCCTCCACCCCTCCACACCTCCTGTTCTTCTCCACCGACTGCCGAACCACACCGCACTAGAACCAGTTGACCCTCGTACACCTCTCCGTCTGCGACTCTACTCCCGCGTCTTCCCATCTCCGGCTCGTTGCTGTCCGGGGCCTCGCCGTCGTCCACCACCTTGGATGCGCTCGGCGCGGCATGGTCAACGTGGTCAACGAACGACACCATCGGAAGTAGACTGTGCATGGAGAGGCTGACAGTTGGGTCCATGGCCGCACACAAGGAAATGCTTCCTTATTACGCGCAAAATAATGATTCCTCCACCTGACATCTGGGGCCCACCGGAAGGGCCTCTGTATTTCGCAAAAAAATGTGCCCCCCACTAACAGGTCGGACCCACCAGCTATCTTCTCACGCAAGGAAGTGCCTCCTTATTACGCACAAAAAAATGAATACTCCCCCTGCCAGTTGGAACCCAACATAGTGGGAGGATGACTTGTGGGCCTACCAAGTTGACGGGGACGGAGGGCTTTGTCAACTTAGTCAATATGAACGATTCTAGCTCCTGTTACCGTACGATGTTCATCCAACGGCGTAGTGTTTCTTCAACCTCTGGTCTTCTTGCTCCAGCCGCCCAAACCAGCGCCGGTCGTGCAGCATGCTCCTGCCTCCCGTGGCCGGCTGTGATGCTGCGGAGGCCTCACCGCCCCCTACTACTCCCACCGCTGGCCAGGCCATGCCTCTACTCACCCACACCCCCTGTAATTCTGCGGCGACAGCAGCCTCACACCGTAGCCGAACCAGTGAACCCTCATACTCCTCTTTGCGTGGGCATCCGCTGCTACGTCTTCCCCGGATCCACATCGTCCCCTTCCTAGGCCTCGCCGTCGTCCACCGCCATGCTTCTCTCGGCCGGCGTGGTCAATGTGGTCAACGACCGAATTCCATCGGAAGAGTACTGTACGTGGAGAGGCTGACAGCTGGGTCCACGGCAGCCGCAAGGAAGTGCCTCCTTATTACGCGGAAAATAATTATTCCTCCACCTGACAGCAGGGACCCACCGGACGGGCCACCGTATTTCGCGAAAAAACATTTCCCCCCTGACTGTTGGGACCTACCAGCTACATCTTCGCATGCAAGGAAGTGCGTCCATATTACGGGCAAAAAAATGATTCGCCCCCTGACTGCTGGGACCCACCAGCTACATATTCGCACGCAAGGAAGTGCGTCGGGACAAAAAAATGATTCGCCCCCCTGACTACTGGGACCCACCAGCCACATCTTTGCACGAAGGAATTGCCTGACAGTCGGGACCGACCTGGTCGAAGCGTACGTAGCGTTGTCATTCTGGTCGCGAACGTGTACGTACATACTGGTCGATGTAGAGGCACGAACGGGTCATAGTAGAGGCGCGCACGTGTCGTAGTAGAGGTGTGCACGTGTCGTAGTAGAGGCGCGCACGTAGCATGTACACGTACGTACAACGGCTAGGGTGCAAGAAAGAAAATACGACCACGTACGTACATACGGGCGGGGTCTCGAACGCCTACTCACGCATACGTATGGCCAGGGCTCGTGTACATGGCTGGGTCAGAACGGAGAAACTGCGTCGTCGTCGTGTTCATGGGGAGGCAACGAAATGCATCGTGTTCATGGGAAGGCAACGGAATGCGTCGTGTTCATCGGGAGGCAACGGAACACGTGGGAGCCAACCGGCTGGGTCGAACGGAATGTGTCATCGTGTTCGCCGGGAGGCTTGGGCGGAGCAGGCGATGGAAGCGAGGCTGGCGTATCGCAGAAGCGGAGAAATGGCCTTGTGTTCGACCGCCACGTTTGAAAGCAGGATCTTGTTCGCCGGGAGGGTCTAGCGTATCGCCAAAGCAGAGAAGCAGACCTCCTCTTTGTCAAGCGGGGTCTGTTGTTCGGAGGGTGTGGCGTACCACAAAGCGGAAGAAAGCAGACTTGTGTTGGGCGCTTCACGGTCAAAGCAGGGGTCTGTTCGCCGGGAGGGTGTGGCGTACCGCAAAGCAGGACTCCACAGGATACTGTTCATCTCCACCGTCGACCTCCTGCAGCCTCCACGGGCTACCGTCGACCTCCTCCAGCCTCCACGGGCTCCTGTTCATCCAGCCTCCACCGCGCGCTACTTCAACGGCTACTGTTCAACCACCCCTCCACGGGCACCCCTCCACCGTCTACTGTTCATCCAGCCCTCCATGGGGTCATCCTGTTCATCCAGCCCTCCACACCACGGGGTCATCCTGTTCATCCAGCCCTCCACACCACGGGCTCATCCTGTTCATCCAGCCCTCCACACCACGGGGTCCTGTTCATCCAGAGGCAACGCCACCACTCACTATTCGTCCACCACCCTGCAATGCTCACTGTTCATCCAGAGAGGCAGCATCGACCGGCTTTAGTTAGCAGCAGTAGCGAAGGAATCGCTGGATCGGGTTCAGTTAACAGCCATCGATCACTCGGGTTTAGTAACGTGTAGCCTGCAGTGCAATCGCTCGGGTTCAGTTAGAGCCTAATGCCTCGCTTCAGGTTCAGTTAGAGCCAACGCCTCACACACACGCGCGTACGTGTGAAACGCGCATCGTCGGCCCCCGACCGCCCACCGTAACCGGGAACTCTCCAAAATTTTCCTCGCCCTCGCTTCTACCACAGTTTTTTCCGTCATGGACGGCCCAAAGAATGTCATGCAGCTGCGTCTCCGGCCTGCCCAGGACGAAAAGCCCATTTTCTGTCATGATTTTTTGTCATAGAAGTAGGAGCCCACCACATCTATGATGATACCGGGTTTTGTCACAATTATCGTCATAGAAGTGTCATATGTATGACAGAAAAAAGTTTCGTTCGGCCCAAAATGTCACGGATGTGTCTTTTTTTTGTAGTGACCGAAGATAAAAACTCGGTGTTACCGATTTCAATGCTGAGAAAAACACTTTGTCATTTGCATCTTGCATGTTTGTTCCAGCTCCACTCAACGATTCCTGTCCTCTACTAGCATCATATATTACATGTTGCTTTGTAATGTGACTCAAGGACCAAACCCACTTGACTCATGCTCCAGAAGGTCCCTTCTTGGAAATTGATGTCAAAGGGGAAGAGAGAGAGCACATCAAAGCTTATCACACAAGAGAGAATGCCACCTAAAGCTTCTCCTGATGCTTCTTATTCATAAGAGGAGAGATGTCTCATGTATTCAAGAGGCGAAAGACATGTTAGTATGTGTTATGTTTATTTTGCTCTGATTTTCTTGTCTGCTCTGATTTTATTTCCCAATCTTCTCCCATTACCGAATATCATATTTAGGGGAGAGAAAGCTCAGCTCCAAGGGAAGAAAATTTGCTTGAATTGATTGCATATATTTACCCTTTGGGGACATGTCTATAACCAACTAGAGTACTAAGTGCTCACTCTCTACATGTCATCCCACTCTTGGTACTCTTGTGGTCTCTCGTTCTTGTTCTATCTAGTAGATGTTCTTGTGTTATCTAACCTTGTTTACTCAGGTTCATCTCTTCCAAAGTTAGCTCAAGACCACAAGGTAAGTATATGCATCACACTCATGTCCATGAGGATCTCTTGCTGAAGTATATATTGTTTGCAAGAAGGACTCGTGAACATGAAGGTATATTTCCGGTATCCACACCATTTGCTCTGATGCATATAGCCAAGATACAAGTAACTCATTGCTTGCTCTGTCATGCTTATGCATTCTCGAGCTCTCATATTCCATAATCACTTGATTGCATACATGTATGGGGAGCGTATGAATGTTACATGTCTTTCCAAAGCTTTACTTGCTATTTCTTTATATCCTTATCTAAAGCTTTGATGTATGTTGCCATCAATTACCAAAAATGGGGAGATTGAAAGCACAAGTGCTCCCTGGGTGATTTTGGTAATTAATGACAACTTATCTCTTGTTGGACTGATATTTTCATCTAGTATATTTCAGATAAGTTCAACATTAGAGTGGCATGGACAAGAGGATGTGGAACCCCTTCTAGATGCTAAGGACAAACATTGGCAAAAGCTCAAGACTCTACATTTTCATTTTAGTGTTCCAAGATCACATCGAGTCCATAGGAAAGCCAATACTATTAAAAGGGGATGAGGTATTGCTTAATGGCTTGCTTGCTCAAAGTGCTTAGTGATATGCTCCAAAGCCCTCAACCAGTTTCTCATTTCCACATATGTCCTAAACCTAAAGACAAACTCGGCCCCACCGATTTAATCTATCCGGCGCCACCGAGTTCATTTGACATAGCCACTGCCACAAACCCTAATCAGTTCAGTCTCACCGATGGGATCTCGGTCTCACCTAGATGGGCTTGCAAACTCTGTGTTACCTGTTGCAATAATTTTGGTCCCACCGAAATATGCAATCGGTCCCACCAAGTTTGCTTGACCAACTCTCTGTTTGCCTATTACCAAAATCGGTCTCACCGAGTTTGTGTAATCGGTCAAACCAAGTTGAGGTTTTACCCTAACCCTAGCACATCGGTCCCACCGAGTTGACCTTGTAGGTCCCACCAAAAACTCTAACATTCACATTTTGAACTGAATAGGTCTAACCAAGTTTCACTATTCGGTCTCACCGAGTTTGGGAATCTGTTTGTAACGGCTAGATTTTGTGTGGAGGCTATATATACCCCTCCACCCATTCTTCATTTGTGAGGAGAGCCATCAGAACGTGCCTACACTTCCAGCATTCATTTTTTGAGAGAGAACCACCTACTCTTATGTTGACACCAAGACATTCCAATCCAACCACAAGAATCTTGACCTCTAGCCTTCCCCAAGTTGCTTTCCACTCAAATCATCTTTCCACCATAGCCAAATCTGTGAGAGAGAGTTGAGTGTTGGGGAGACTGTCATTTGAAGCACAAGAGCAAGGAGTTCATCATCAACACACCATCTATTACCTTTTGGAGAGTGGTGTCTCCTAGATTGGTTAGGTGTCACTTGGGAGCCTCCGTCAAGATTGTGGAGTTGAACCACGGAGTTTGGGCAAGGAGATCGCCTACTTCGTGAAGATCTACCCGAGTGAGGCAAGTCCCTCGTGGGCGATGGCCATGGTGGGATAGACAAGGTTGCTTCTTCGTGGACCCTTTGTGGGTGGAGCCCTCCGTGGACTCGCGCAACCGTTACCCTTCATGGGTTCAAATCTCCACCAATGTGGATGTACGATAGGACCACCTATCGGAACCACGCCAAAAATCTCCGTGTCTCCAATTGTGTTTGCACACTCCAATCCCATCCCTTTACTTTCTTGCAAGTTGCATGCTTTACTTTCCACTGCTCATATACTCTTGGCATGCTTTCTTGAATAGTATTGTGAATGCTTGAAATTGTGCTAATTTCCTACCGCAACTTGAAAAACTTAAAACCTGCTACCTTTACTTGTAGAGGGTCTAATCACCCCCCCTCTAGAGACCTCTTCTCAATCCTTTCATTATGACACTTCTATGACGATAATTGTGACAAAACCCAGTATCATCATAGATGTGGTGGGCTCCTACTTCTATGACAAAAAATCATGACAGAAAATGGGCTTTTCATCCTGGGCGGCCCTGAGACGCACCTCAATGACATTCTTTGGGCTGTCCATGATGGGAAAAATCATGGTAGAAGCGAGGGCTAGGAAATTTTTGGGGAGTTCCCAGTTACGGTGGGTGGTCGGTGCCGAGCGATGCACGGAGGTCTGCGCGTTTCTCTCGTACATGTACGTGCATGTGTGCGAGGCGTTGTGCTCTAACTGAACCTGAGCGAGGCGTTGGGCTCTAACTGAACCCGGGCGATTGCACTAGCTACATTACTGAACCCCGATCGATCCCTTGCTGTTAACTGAACCCGAGTTCGCTACTGCTGCTAACTGAAGCCGATCGAACCCGCTGCCTCTTGATGAACAGTGAACATGGGGGTTGGTTGAATGAGTCGAGACATACGTGGTTGGGGTTGGATGATCAGTTCCAGGTGGGGGTTGGACGAACAGGATCCTGTGGTAGTAGAGGTTGTTGCCGCTGGATGAATAGGACCCCGATCGAGGAGGTGGGGGTGGATGAACATTAGCTGGTGGAGGGAGCCCGTGGAGGGCTGGTTGAACAGGACCCCGTGGAGGGGCTGGTTCAACAAAACCCTGTGGAGGGCTGGTTGAACAATAGTCGGTGGAGGCTGGATGAACAGGACCACTTGGAGGGCTGGATGAACAATAGCCGGTGGAGGCTGGAGGAAGTCGACGATGGATGAACATTAGCAGGTGGAGGCTGGAGGAAGTCGACGATGGATGAACAGTAGCCCGTGGAGTCCTGTTTTCCGGTACGCCACATCCCTCCCAATGAACAAGACCCTCGTTTCGATCATAGGAGGTTGAAGAGAAGTCCATTTCCTCCATTTTGCGGTACGTCAAACCCCTCCTGATCAACATGACCCCGTTTCGACCATAGGAGCTCGAACAGAAGTCCGTTTCCACCGTTTTGTGGTACACCAAACCCTTCCTTATGAACAGGACCCCATTTCGCGGTCGAACAGAAGGCCCGTTTCCTCTGTTCTGCGGTATGCCAGGCCTCGTTTCAGCTGTTCCGTCCAAACCGGTTGGCTCCCGATGAACACGATGCGTTCCAACCCAGTGGCTTCGCTCCTGATGAACAGGACGCATTCCGACCCAGTCACTTGGCTCTCGATGAAGACGACGCTGCTTCCTCCATTCCGACCCAGCCGGTTAGCTGCCGATGAACAGGACGATATTGCTGCCGTCCTTTGCCTCTCCATGTACACGAGCCTTGGCCGTACGTATGCGCGAGTACGCGTTCGAGACCCCACCCGTATGTAGGTACGTAGCCATATTTAATTTCTTGCAGCGTGGTCCCATAATACAGACGCACTTCCTTGCGTACGACGATGTAGCTGGTGGGTCCCAGCTGTCAGAGGGGGAAAGGTTTTTTCAAGGCCCTTTCTGTAGGTCCCGCTGTCAGGTGGAGGAACCATTATTTTGCGCGTAGGCACTTCCTTGCCATGGCCGTGACCCAGATGTCACCCTCTCCATGTACAGTCCTCTTCCGATGGAAGGCTTTCCTTGACCACGTTGACCACGCCGCGCCGAGAGAGCCAAGGCGGTGGACGATGGCGAGGCCTAAGATGGGAACAATCTGGATTCATGGAACAAGGGGCACTGGAGTCCCTGGCGGAGGGTATTATGATGGACTGGTTCGACTGCCGTGTGAGGCTGCCTTCGCCAGAGAACAACAGAAGGTGTGGGTGAGTACAGGTATGACCTGGCCACCGTTGGGAGTAGAGTGGGGCGGCGAGGCCTGCACGGCAGCACAACCGACCACGGGAGGCAGATGCAGGCGCTCCAGCCGGCGATGGTTTTGGCGGCTGGAGCAAGAGCAACTAGATCGGAGATTGAAGAAGCAGGATTGCTATTGGATGTCAATCCAACGACTACAGATGTCAGAATAATTTGTTGACTCTTTTTTAGACCATTAAATTGTTTTGTTCACTAAATGGACAACACCTTGCGCAAGCTTCGTCTAGTGGGCCAACAAAGTCAACTTCGAAAGCTGTGCCGGAATGCAGCCCATTTATTTAGGTTTTACAGCCCATTTCATTTTGTTTGCCAATACATCTATTTCCTGGGCTATGACTCAAAAAATAATCTATTTCCTGGGCTGGATAACAATAATAATAATAGTCGATTTACTATTTATGATAATTGTTTCTCAAAAAATACTATTTATGATAATTTACAATGCATTTGATTATTTATTTGAATACACCTATTTACTGAGCTGGGTCAAAAATAATATTGCATACATGCAGCGCATTTATCATTTCTGATAATCTACAAGCCATTTGACTTTAGTAGAAATGGACCCATTTTATGGGATGGGTGAAAAAACAATGATGGTTTGGACTGAGCATTTCGTATAAAAATAGGGATAAGTCGATTAATGCCCCTAGTTGTGTCCCACTCGTCTGTTTTACCCCTAATTCCCAAAAGTCACCGGTTCTGTCCAAATCACTTTGCTCCTCTTATGCTTTTGCCCTTTGACCGTTTGACCGTCAGTTTGAAAACTTCATAACTAATTCATACTAAATCAGAAAAATGCAAATAAGATACCAAAATGTTCAAAAAAACATCACCTATATGTCAGTGTCATTTGCATTCATGAAAAACTGTTGGAAAGTGCACATTCGAGTTTTAGCTCTTTTGGTACCACCATGAATAGTAAACTCTAAAAAATCAAAAAAATATGGTGGCAAAGAACGACAAATGTTCTAAGTGCTTGCCAAGTTTCATCAGGGAACGACATTGGTGGAAGTCGTGGCGAAAAGAATAATCTATTTTGGAGTGTTGATTGTTTTTTTGCCACGACACCCACAATGTTATTCCCTGATGAAACTTGGCAGGCACTTAAAACATTTGCCATTCTTTGCTACCAATTTTTTTTTTGAATTTTTTGAACTTTTTTAGATTTACTATTCATGGTGGTAGCATAGGAGCTAAAACTCGGACGGGCACTTTCCAAAAGTTTTTTCATGAATGCAAATGACACTAACATATAGGTGATGTTTTTATGAACATTTTGGTATCTTATTTGCATTTTTCTGATTTATTATGAACTAGTTATGAAGTTTTCAAACTGACGGTCAAACAGTCAAAGGGCAAAAGCATAACTGGAGCAAAGTGACTTGGACAGAACCGGTGACTTTTGGGAATTATGGGTAAAACAGATGAGTGGGACACAACTAGGGGCATAAATCTAATTATCCCATAAAAATAATATTGAGATACAAATATTATTAAAAAATTAAGTTGGGCTAGGTAATATTATTATATAAAAAATGAACTGGGTTGTGCATTTTATTAAAAGAAAGATAGGCTAGGCTGCGATTATTTTAGGATATTGTGTACAACTATCGGCCCAGTTGCATTGATGATGTTCAAACAAGAGGCATGTGTAGTACAATACAACTTTACATGGCTACTCAACCCACATTCAACGACGCCGGAAAGGCCCAAACAAGGCTTCTGTAGAACTTTTTGAAGTCACTGAGCTCAATTAATAACTTAATAACAAAGTTAGAGTACAGTGGAACCTAATTAAAAGCTGTCACGAGCGAAGAAGTAATTCAACGGGTCCCACTTGTGTGTGTGTGTGTGTGTGTGAGAGAGAGAGAGAGAGAGAGAGAGAGAGAGAAAGAGACCCATCGGTCAATGCTCGTAAATACATCTTTAAGCCATATGCATTAATTGCTAATGCTCGGTATAAACTTATATAGTTGACACAATCATATAGGACATCGTAGAACACCGAACTTGCATACAAAATTTTCACGCAGGTGGCACAATTAGGGTGGTAGCAGTGGATCAATACGAGTAGGGCTATGTTGAAACCAACGAACTCGTACATAACGGTTCATTGTCTTTATCAATGACGGGGAAATATCTTGAATGCTGACAACACAATAAGTTCTGCTAGCACATAAGTTGACGTACAACCCTTTCTAAAAAAAGTTCAGGTACAAAAATAGAACAGGTCACAATCATATGTACTGGCACATGAGTGCTTCACACCGATAGCTCGGATTTAACTAGTATCTGACAAGATTCAATTGTTACCTCAAATTAGAGCACATCCAGGCAGCCAGCCTTGCCTCTTCTCCCAAAGAAGCATTGGCCTTTGTCGCGCGATGGAGTAGGCCATGTACCATCCATCGTCCCGGGCAACATGGGGAAAGTCTGACGTTGACTCCTGTAATGGACGTCGTCGACGGACCCTGGCACCAGTGGCGGCGGCAGGACTTCGATTGATGGATTGACCACTTCTTCGACATGCACGAATGCTTGATACATGTACATCCCTAACGTGGTCCGCGACGGCCTTGGTGGTGACGAATAGTACAACCCCGGTTCCTGCACTGGTATCTCAACACCAATCACCTTCGGTATGGTGGACAAATTCTTCATCCATGCCATAACCGCCAGAGGCCAGTTGTCTAGAGGAACAAACATACTTACGAGCTCACCTCCAAGGTCATTGATAAGCTCATTCATGGACTCGCTGTTCCAAGTACGTCGAGGCATGCTGTTGAAGGTAAGCTTTGTTAAAAACTCAAGCTCAAAGGGCACCGAGCCCCATCCTGGGTGCCACCGATGAAAGCTTACTAGCACGCCATCACAGAATAAACACCAAGAAGATTCAAACACACGGCTGCAGTCGAAAGTTGTCCGGAACCTAACGAACAAATCAGCCGGTGGCGGACAGACTTCGACGAGCAAGTCACTTATTTGGATGCCATGCGCAATGCCAAGAGCTTTGACAAGGTCGTCCGGCGAGATGGGAGGCTGTTCGCCGTTGATGGTTACCACTAGCACTTTGCCGGCAAACTGACCGTCAAGCGCCGCCATGCCACTGTTGAGCGACAGCACGCAGCGCTCGAAGGCAGGACGAACCTCATGATCTCTGGCTCGGAGATCCGCGTTGACCAGTGACATGATAGTGCACTTGAGTACAGGGAGTACAGGAGGGGGATTTGGGGGAACTGGAGTAGGAATCGAGATTCCAGAGGTGGGGGAGGGGCGAGAGATTAGGGATGAAAAGGTAGCATGAATTTTGAACATGCACCAATATGCTCTCGGCGCCCAAGCGCATGAAAACACCAGTGGAGCCCACATGTCGGCCTAAGAGTCCTTATTCTTTCTTTTTTGAGAGCCCGTCCTTTTTTAGGATCTTTTGAGAGCCCGGCCTGAGAGTCATAATTGACTTGTTTGGCATTGCGTTACTACTCAACCCATATTCAACGACACCTCGCTGGCCCAAACAAGCGTACATCATCGAAAAGACACTGAGCTCAAATTATAACTTGAAAAAAGGAGATATACTTTGAACACTGGAGAATGGTGATGCCCTCATTTAGCCCACCAGCAGTTCGAGACAATAAACAGTTCAAAACAACGATATATAGAACATTCAAACACTAACTAGTGACTACTACTGACATAAACAACAAGACATGATAGTTCATAAGAAGTCTTGCTACACCACCAAAACGCACCCATCTGCAGCACTCAGACTCTCGTGATCCAGATGAGAATGACATTCTAAATAGAGGCAACTATTACATAGTAAGAGTGACATATACAAGGATGACCGAATGACAAGGAATATGCATAACAAAAGAGAGAACTAGCCATCCAAAACAAGCAGCAAAGACAACAAGTCATTCGAAGAGGGATGATCCAACACCATCATAATTTGCAGCCCCGCTTCAGCCACCAGTGATCCGAAGACACCAGTACTCCACCCTTTCGACACAATAGCCCAATTACCTATCAACCTAAAGGCTTGAACCACATCACTACCTGTCGGACTTGAGACATCCAAGGATCAAAGTTAATCCAGATGCATGTGTCATTCTCACCTTCTTTTGGCTGCAAGCTGTATCATTGACAATCAGGGGAGTTTGCTCCCGAACTCCTAGGTCTTGCCGTGTAGACACAACTTTCCATAGCAAACAGAGCCTCTCTGCCATCAAGGTCCTTGCCAACAGTGATCTCTTGGTTAATAGGATAATTGAGTCTAAGAAACAGAGAGTGTGAACCAAGGCTGTTTACCCACCTCCAACTCAAAAATCCTGAAGGCCCCAACAAGTTGGTATCCTGCTCATAGACGTAATAACTGCTGTTCGGATACTCACGTATTTCACGGTGCTTGTACACAGTGGGGTTTTTTGCAATATAACTTTTCTGGCTCATGTGTGCGAATGATCATCAGTCTTTTGTCGTTGTCTGATCGAGCGAGGAACCAGTTGTGCTTCCCTGTTTTTGGCAAAGGTGGTGTGATTACAAAGGGCAGTAACTATAGGGACACTGCATCATATCAAAAAGGACATGCATTGTTAATGTAAGATCAACATTGTTTAGAGTATGAGTAGGATAATGCAAGAAACATCATTGATATGTCCCTGTTGGAACTGAGAGGAAAATACATGCAAATGTATATTGGGTTCGAAAATATAGAAATTCCATGCATGGTTATACTCATGTTATCTCGCAATTGATTCTTCACCGGAAACTACCATGTCATGCATGTTATCTAATCATGTTCTATGGGAAATTTTTTTGTGAGGATATTATTCTAGCCATTGATTGCTGAAGTGCGAATATAGGTATGTACACATGGTAAGCATTACAGGATTTCACTACTTTCAAATATAGAAATTTCTCCATGTGCACATTTACTTCCCTAATGTTTGGTTAGATGAAACCAACAGTGTGATGCATGTTTCTACATCACGAAAATGAGGAAACTAACATGGCTATTGATACACACCCATATTTAGTAGTATATAGATTACTACTCAAATTCAAGGGTACAAACATATTCAAGGAGAATAAATTAAGTAGATTATCCATGTCTTCCTAACCGTTTGATTATTCAAGGGTACAAATTGGTTGTAATGACATGGTCACAATCGCATGAATTAACTCATTCCAAATATAGCTGATTTACGGTGTCTCTAATACATTGCCATAGTTCTACTCAAATTCTGCTCAAACAGTGATATGCCAATCATCACAAAGAGTTCAAACAGTGTCATGGCGTTATAATTAACATCAGGAGAAAACAACTTACACGCGCCGTCCCAACAATATGTGGTGCCATCTGCTTTGTGGATCGTGTAGATGATGCCATTGTGTTCAATAGCATCACAGAATTGTGTATCAGCTTTGACGATCCACTGTGAGCTGAGTTGTCTCTAGCTAAAGAAGGCACCAGCATAAACATTGGCAAGTCTGTGGTCGAACAAGGCAATTAGCTTGAAGTCTGCGTAATCCGCATGTCTTGTGGGCACTTGGCAGATTACAATCTTCTGCAAAAGAAGGTCCGTCCAACTAACGTGGTAATCTAGATGACTTGGACCGTGACGATAAAACCCTATATAATCCAACGGAGGAAGGATAATCCCATGGGAGGTCTGGAAGTTCACGAGCACCAACTTTCTCCCGTCTTCTCTGACGGCAGCCATCCAGTGGGAGTTCATGCCGACCTAGTACATACCTGCCAAGAAGTTTTGGGCGATGGTGATCGGATCGAAGTCGAGGGAAATGATGTACGGCGACCCACTACATACCTGCAAAGAAGTTTTGGCTAATGGAGGTCGAATTGAAGCTGAGGGGCATCATGTACGCCTCCGTGTCATGGTGAGCAAATCTCGCAATACCAGATAGCAGCAAGCAGGGTGTCTTGAAAAGCTTAGGCCTCACTTCGACGATGGCCGTGTGCATGTCCTTCGAGCATGCAACCAGCCGCACGGCGGTCAACATATCCATACATGAACAACAGAGGTCGAGGATGTCACTAGGGAGATTGCTCCAGTCGCGGTTCATATGGATGCTGCACGGCTCGCATTCGGCCATGGTGGAGTTTGGAAGGTGGGGTTTTGGGGGGCTAGATTTACGGGGGAGAAGGTTGTCGGTGCTGGAGTGGCTAGCGAGGGAATAATGGTACTGAGGAAGGTGAGCGAGGCGAGGGTACGCGGGGGCACAGTGAGATGGAGATGGAGATGGAGATGGAGTGGTGCTAGGGAGAGGGAGACGAGGTGAGGCATGCTAATGTGCTATACAGCGGCGGTGACAGACTGGACAGTGCACAAGGTGAGGGTGACTTTGGTAACCCGAACACACCGCCTGGACTAGTGTCAGGCGCAGGGTGTTGTCACTTCACTGTGAGGACCAGATGAAGTATTTTGACCATCAAGTGTATCACAGTTGTGCTACTACTGCTAGTAGTAGGAACATGAGTACTACAATACTGTATAGCGGAAATATGTCTCCCGTGCTAGCATGCCTCTGCGTTCACTTCATCCTCCAAGTATCATCCATATTGTGAGCAGAACCAAATTCTCGTGCATGCGGAAGCGCGAAGAAGGGCTTTGCTACCTCTTGAGCACTGCGTTGGTTTTCCCTTGAAGAGAGAAAGGGTGATGCGCAAAGTAGTGTAAGTATTTCCCTTAGTTTTGAGAACCAAGGTATCGATCCAGTAGGAGGCTCCTTAGAAGTCCCTCGTACCTACACAAACAAATAAGAACCTAGCAACCAACGCGATAAAGGGGTTGTCAATCCCTTCACGGCAACTTGCGAAAGTGAGATCTGATAGAGATAATAAGATAAGATAAATATTTTTGGTATTTTTATGATATAGATTGAAAAGTAAAGATTGCAAAATAAAATAGATTGGAAACTTATATGATAAAAGATAGACCCAGGGCCCATAGGTTTCACTAGTGGCTTCTCTCAAGATAGCATAAGTATTACGGTGGGTGAACAAATTACTGTCGAGCAATTGATAGAAAAGTGCATAGTTATGAGATTATCTAGGCATGATCATGTATATAGGCATCATGTCCGCGACTAGTAGATCGAAACGATTCTGCATCTACTACTATTACTCCACACATCGACCGCTATCCAGCATGCATCTAGAGTATTAAGTTCATAAGAACAGAGTAACGCATTAGGCAAGATGACATGATGTAGAGGGATAAACTCAAACAGTATGATATAAACCCCATCTTTTTATCCTTGATGGCAACAATACAATCGTGCCTTGCTGCCCTAACATCCTTTGGGAAAGGACACCACAAGATTGAACCCAAAGCTAAGCACTTCTCCCATTGCAAGAAAGATCAATCTAGTAGGCCAAACCAAACTGATAATTGAAGAGACTTGCAAAGATAACAAATCATACATAAAAGAATTGAGAGGAGATTCAAATATTTCTCATAGATAAACTTGATCATAAACCCACAATTCATCGAATCTCGACAAACACACATAAAAAGAGTTACATCGAATAGATCTCCAAGAAGATCGAGAGAACTTTGTATTAAGATTCAAAGAGAGAGAAGAAGCCATCTAGCTAATAACTATGGACCCGAAGGTCTGTGGTAAACTACTCACAACTCATCGCAGAGGCCTTGGAGATGATGTAGAGGCCCTCCATGGTCAATTCCCCCTCCAGCGGAGCGCCGACGAAGGCTCCAAGATGGGATCTCACGGATATAGAAGGTTGCGACGATGGAAATAGGGTTTCGTGGTGTTCTTGGATGTTGGGGTACGTGGATATATATAGGAGGAAGAAGTAGGTCGGTGGACCCTCGTGGCCGCCTTGGTTGCTTCTTGACGTCCACTCCAAGTCTCCTAGATTGAGTTTGTTCCAGAAAGATCGCTCCCGAGGGTTTCATTCCATTTGGACTCCGTTTGATATTCCTTTTCTTTGAAACACTGAAATAGGCAAAAAAAACAGCAATTCGGGCTGGGCCTCCGGTTAGTAGGTTAGTCCCAAAAATGATATAAAATTGTAAAGTAAAGCCCATAAACATCCAAAACAGGTAATATAATAGCATGGAACAAGTTTATTTATTTCTCAGTTTCATAATTACCCACTAGCATGACTCTAACATTACCACCTTTATATCTCAAAACAATTATCAAGCATCAAATTGATCCTAGTGTTTAATGCACTTTCTATGATAGTTTTTATTATACCCAACTTGGATGCTCATCATTCTAAGACCAAATTTATAACCATAGCAAATACCATGCTATTCTAATAGACTCTCAAAATAATATAAGTGAAGCATGAGAGACTAACAATTTCTACAAAATTAAGCCACCGCCATGCTCTAAAAGATATAAGTGAAGCACTAGAGCAAAAACTATCTAGCTCAAAAGATATAAGTGAAGCACATAGAGTATTCTAATAAATTTCAATCAAGTGGGTTTCTCCCAAAAGGTGTGTATAGAAAGGATGATTGTGGTAAACTAAAAATCAAATACTAATATCATACAAGATGCTCCAAGCAAAACACATATCATGTGGCGAATAAAAATATAGCTCCAAGTAAAGTTACCGATAAACGAAGACGAAACAGGGGATGCCTTCCGGGGCATCCCCAAGCTTAGGCTTTTGGATATTCTTGAATATCTTGGGGTGCCTTGGGCATCCCCAAGCTTAGGCTCTTGCCACTCCTTATTCCATAGTCCATCAAATTACCCAAAACTTGAAAACTTCACAACACAAAACTCAACAGGAAATCTCATAAGCTCCGTTAGTGAAAGAAAGAAAAACCACCACATAAGGTATTGTAATGAACTCATTCTTTATTTATATTGGTGTTAAACCTACTGTATTTCAACTTTTCTGTGGTTCATACCCTTACATACTAGCCATAGATGCATCAAAATAAGCAAACAACACACGAAAAACAGAATCTATCAAAAACAGAACAGTCTGTAACAATCTGTAACTCACGAATACTTATGGAACTTTAAAAATCCTACCAAAATAGGAAGTCCTGAGAAATTTCTCTATTGATCTACATAAAAAAGAATCAACGCAAAAGCATGTTTATGTGAATTACTAAAATTATTTTCATGCGTGCAAAGTTTCTGTTTTTCAGCAGAATCAAATTAACTATCACCATAGGTTATCCTATAGGTTCTACTTGGCACAAACACTAATTAACACATAAAAACACATCTAAACAGAATGTAGATGCAAAATTTACAACTAAACGGAAGCAAAAAGCAAGGAGCAAAAATAAAATTGGGTTGCCTCCCAACAAGCGTTGTCGTTTAACGCCCCTAGCTAGGCATAAAAGCAAGAATAGATCTAAATATTGCCATCTTTGGTATTCAATTATTCAATAGAGCACTTATAACCCTTAGGAGTTTCTTTCTTTTTAGTAATGATTAAACTCCTAGGCAAGAAATCTAGAAATTCACTTGTAGCAAAAGGTTCCTTAATGATAGTGAAAAAACTGGGGTGAACACTTATGGATTTGAGATCCGCATTTTCCTTACTAGAAGATTCACCCTTATTCTTAGGAACATACATTAATTTGGCAAATTTGGTAGGAGGAGTTGGAGTATTTTTCACGGATGAAAAGGCAGACCCTAAGTTGGTAATAATATCCTCGAGTTTACCGATTCTTGTAGAATCAAGATCTATTTTTTTGTTAACTATAGGTTCTTTCTCTTTAAAAAAATTCAAAGTAACTCCAACCCTAGATCCATATTGGGTAATTTGGTTGTGGATCTTCTTATCCAAATTTTCAATTAACTCGACAGTGGCAACTTTATTTTCAATAATTTCAAGCCTTTGCATCACATGTTGCAAAGTTAAAACAGTTCCATTAACCAAAAGAGGGGGTGGACCAAACAAATCTAACATAGCATTATAAGCATCAAAAGTATGGCTACCCAAGAAATTCCCTCCGGTAATGGTATCAAGTATATATCTATTCCAAGGAGTAATGCCTACATAAAAATTGCAAAGAAGGACGGAAGTGGATTGCTTCCTAGTAGATCTATTTTGAGCATTGCAAATTCTATGCCAAGCATCTTTTAGATTTTCTCCCTCCCTTTGTTTAAAATTAAGAACTTCATGATCGGGAGTACTAACGATGATAGGAGGACTACCCATAACGACGAGATAAACGATCTAACACACGGGCACACAAAAACAAGCGGAAAAGAGGCGAACGGAAAAGAGAGCGCGAATAAAACGACAAGGGTGAAGTGGGGGAGAGGAAAACGAGAGGCAAATGGCAAATAATGTAATGCGAGGGAGATGAGTTTATGATGGGTACTTGGTATGTCTTGACTTGAGCGAAGACCTCCCCGGCAACGGCGCGAGAAATCCTTTTCGCTACCTCTTGAGCACTGCGTTGGTTTTCTCTTGAAGAGGAAAGGGTGATGCAGCAAAGTAGCATAAGTATTTCCCTCAGTTTTGAGAACCAAGGTATCAATCCAGTAGGAGGCTCCTTAGAAGTCCCTTGTACCTACACAAACAAACAAGAACCTCGCAACCAATGCGATAAAGGGGTTGACAATCCCTTCACGGTAACTTGCGAAAGTGAGATCTAATAGAGATAATAAGATAAGATAAATATTTTTGGTATTTTATGATGTAGATTGAAAAGTAAAGATAGCAAAATAAAATATATTGGAAACTTATATGATAAAATATAGACCCGGGGGCCATAGGTTCCACTAGTGGCTTCTCTCAAGATAGCATAAGTATTACGTTGGGTGAACAAATTACTGTCGAGCAATTGATAGAAAAGTGCATAGTTATGAGATTATCTAGGCATGATCATGTATATAGGCATCACGTCCGCGACTAGTAGATCGAAACGATTCTGCATCTACAACTATAGTACTATTACTCCACACATCGACCGCTATCCAGCATGCATCTAGAGTATTAAGTTCATAAGAACAGAGTAACGCATTAGGCAAGATGACATGATGTAGAGGGATAAACTCAAACAATATGATATAAACCCCATCTTTTTATCCTCGATGGCAACAATACAATCGTGCCTTGCTGCCTGCTTTCGCTTTGGGAAAGGACACCGCAAGATTGAACCCAAAGCTAAGCGCTTCTCCCGTTGCAAGAAAGATCAATCTAGTAGGCCAAACCAAACTGATAATTCGAAGAGACTTGCAAAGATAACAAATCATACATAAAAGAATTCAGAGGAGATTCAAATATTTCTCATAGATAAACTTGATCATAAACCCACAATTCATCGGATCTCGACAAACACACCACAAAAAGAGTTACATCGAATAGATCTCCAAGAAGATCGAGGAGAACTTTGTTTTGAGATTCAAAGAGAGAGAAGAAGCCAGCTAGCTAATAATAACTGTGGACCCGAAGGTCTATGGTAAACTACTCAAAACTCATCGGAGAGGCCTTGGAGATGATGTAGAGGCCCTCCGTGGTTGATTCCCCCTCGTGAGGCCGTGAAGGCTCCAAGATGGGATCTCGCGGATACAGAAGGTTGCGGCGGTGGAAATAGGGTTTCGTGGTGCTCCTGGATGTTTTCGGGGTACATGGATATATATAGGAGGAAGAAGTAGGTCGGTGGAGCCTCGAGGGGCCCACGAGGGTGGGGGGCGCGCCGGGCACCCTCGTGGCCGCCTCGGTTGCTTCTTGACATCCACACCAAGTCTCCTGGATTGCGTTTGTTCCAAAAAGATCGCTACCGAAGGTTTCATTCCGTTTGGACTCCGTTTGATATTCCTTTTCTTCGAAACACTGAAATAGGCAAAAAAACAGCAATTCGGGTTGGGCCTCCGGTTAGTAGGTTAGTCCCAAAAATGATATAAAAGTGTAAAGTAAAGCCCATAAACATCCCAAACAGGTAATATAATAGCATGGAGCAATCAAAAATTATAGATACGTTGGAGACGTATTAGGCTTTTTCTTTTTTGAGGATAACAGTGTATTCCTTAACCAGAGAATGTTGTGTCTCCCACGCACGTGCCAATATCCATCCGAACCTACTACGACACATTTTTTATCTGTTTGCATAGGTCCCACCTGTCAGGAAAGGTGTAGAAATAAAAAGGAATCATAAAATGTCTCGCCATGGTGATTCGAAAGAGTGACCTCAACTAGCCAGTAGCACATGTAGCGCTAGAAGGATGGGCACGTACACGGACAGGTACCACTCCTTAGTCTACCCGCATAGCCTTTTCGTTTAGTCTACCTAGCCGTCTAATCAACTGCCAGCATGCCACTTCTCCCATTTACTTCTCCATCGGGAACAAATTTTCCTCGGCTTCTTCACCTCTCCTTCGTCTTCATTTGCATCCAAACCCCACTGCAATCACATTGTTTTAACCTCTTCACATACTCCTGGAGTAATTCCGAAGCCCCTTTAAATAATCATCTTCTTCAGTTAGACTAGCCATCTAATCCTAATTCTCCAAACCATAGCCCTTCGTTCCAGCGGTTCCAAAGTGTTGGAAATATGCCCTAGAGGCAATAATAAAAGTATTATTATATTTCCTTGTTCATGATAATTGTCTTTTATTCATGCTATAACGGTATTATCCAGAAATCGTAATACACGTGTGAATACATAGACCACAATATGTCCCTAGTGAGCCTCTAGTTAACTGGCTCGTTGTGATCAACAGATAGTCATGGTTTCCTGGCTATGGACATTGGATGTCGTTGATAACGGGATCACATCATTAGGAGAATGATGTGATGGACAAGACCCAATCCTAAGCATAGCACAAAGATCGTGTAGTTCGTTTGCTAGAGCTTTTCCAATGTCAAGTATCTCTTCCTTAGACCATGAGATCGTGTAACTCCCGGATACCGTAGGAGTGATTTGGGTGTATCAAAGCGTCAGCGTGGCGGGCGATTATAAAGGTGCACTACTGGTATCTCCGAAAGTGTCATTGGGTTGACACGGATCAAGGCGGGATTTGTCACTCCGTATGACGGAGAGGTATCTCTAGGCCCTTTCGGTAATGCATCGTCATAATGAGCTCAAAGTGACCAAGTGGTTGGTCATGGGATCATGCATTACAGATGCTGAGTAAAGTGACTTGCCGATGCGAGACTGAACAAGGTATTGGGATACCGACAATCGAGTCTCGGGCAAGTAACGATACCGATTGACAAAGGAATTGTATACGGGTTTTGATCGAATCCTCGACATCATGGTTCAACCGATGAAATCATCGTGGAACATGTGGGAGCCAACATGGGTATCCAGATCCCGCTGTTGGTTATTGACCGAAGAGTGGACTCGGTCATGTCTGCATGTCTCCCGAACCCGTAGGGTCTACACACTTAAGGTTCGGTGACGCTTGGGTTATTAGGAAGACTTGTATGTGATTATCGAATGTTGTTCGGAGTCCCGGATGAGATCCCGAACGTCACGAGGAGTTCCGAAATGGTCCGGAGGTGAAGTTTTATATATGGGAAGTTGTCATGCGGACACCGGAAAGTTTCGGGGGCTTATCGGTATTGTACCGGGGCCACCGGAGAGGTTCGAGGGTCCACCGGGAGGCAACCCCTCGGGAGGGCCACATGGGCATAAGGGAGGAGCCATCCTGGAGGGTTGGCGCGCCCCACCTTGGGCCCATGCGCCTAGGGTTGGGGAAACCCTAAGGGGCGCCTTGCTTGGGGGCAAGTCCCCCTCCTGCCGCCGCCCCCTCTAGATCCCATCTAGAGGGTCGGCCCCTGCCCCTTCCCCTATAAATAGAGGGGTGAGGGAGGCTGCTGCACACACATCCAAGGCGCAGCCCTCCCTCCCAACACCTCTCCTCCTCCGTCACGTGCTTGCGAAGCCACAGCCGAGTACTCTGCACCAACACCACCAAGCTGTCGTGCTGCCGTTGGAGCAATCTTCCTCAACCTCTCCTTCCTCCTTGCTGGATCAAGACGGAGGAGACGTCGTCCGTTCCGTACGTGTGTTGAATGCGGAGGTGCTGTGCATTCAGCACTTGGACATCGGTGATCTGAATCACGGCGATGCGACTCCATCATCACCATCCCTTGAGCGCTTCCTTTTCGATCTACAAGTGGTATGTAGATGCAATCTCTCTCCATGACTCGTTGCTTAGATGAACTCATAGATGGATCTTGGTGAAACCGTAGGAAATTTTTAATTTTTGCAGCGTTCCCCAACAGTGGTATCGAGCTAGGTCTATCGTAGTTCTCTAATGCACGAGTAGAACACAATTTTGTTGTGGGCGTGGATCTTGTCAACTTGCTTGCCACTACTAGTCTTTTCTTGCTTCAGCGGTATTGTGGGATGAAGCGGCCGGACCAACCTTACGTGCGCTTCGTGAGACCGGTTCCACCGGCGGACATGCACTAGTTGCATAAGGTGGCTGGCGGGTGTCTGTCTCTCCACTTTAGTTGGGGCGGATTCGATGAAAAGGGTCCTTATGAAGGGTAAATAGAAGTTGACAAAATCACGTTGTGGTTATTAGTAGGTAAGAAAACGTTCTTGCTAGAACCCAATTGCAGCCACGTAAAGATGCAACAACAATTAGAGGATGTCTAACTTGTTTTTGCAGCGATTGTTCATGTGATGTGATATGGCGGAAGTTGTGATGAATGATGATTGATATATTGTGATGTATGAGATCATGTTCTTGTAATAGGATTCACGACTTGCATGTCGATGAGTATGACAACCGGCAGGAGCCATAGGAGTTGTCTTTATTTTTGTATGACTGCGTGTCATTGAAGAGCGCCATGTAAATTACTTTACTTTATTGCTAAGCGCGTTAGCCATAGAAGTAGAAGTAGTCGTTGGTGTGACAACTTCATGAAGACACGATGATGGAGATCATGATGATGGAGATCATGGTGTCATGCCAGTGACAAGATGATCATGGAGCCCCAAAGATGGAGATCAATGGAGCTATATGATATTGGCCATATCATGTCACTACTATATAATTGCATGTGATGTTTATTATGTTTATGCATCTTGTTTACTTAGAGCGATGGTAGTAAATAAGATGATCCTTACAACAATTTCAAGAAGTGTTCTCCCTAAGCGTGCACCGTTGCTACAGTTAAATCGTTTCAAGCACGACGTGATGATCGGGTGTGATAGATTCTTACGTTCACATACAACGGGTGTAAGACAATTTTACACATGCAAAACACTTAGGGTTAACTTGACGAGCCTAGCATGTACAGACATGGCCTCGGAACACGGAGACCGAAAGGTCGAACACGAGTCGTATGGAAGATACGATCAACATGAAGATGTTCACCGACGATGACTAGTCCGTCTCACGTGATGATCGGACATGGCCTAGTCGACTCGGATCGTGTAACACTTAGATGACTAGAGGGATGTCTAATCTGAGTGGGAGTTCATAATTTGATTACATGAACTTAATTATCATGAACTTAGTCTAAAAACCTTTGCAAATATGTCTTGTAGATCAAATGGCCAATGCTCATGTCAACATGAACTTCAACGCGTTCCTAGAAAACCAAGCTGAAAGATGATGGCAGCAACTATACGGATTGGGTCCGGAACACGAGATCATCCTCATAGCTGCCAGAAACAATATGTCCTAGAAGAACCACTAGGTGGCGCTCCGTCCCGAGAGAACCAAGATGTTATGAACGCTTGGCGGTCTCGTCTTGATGATTACTCCCTCGTTCGGTGCGGCATGCTTTCTGACTTAGAACCGGGGCTCCTAAAGCGTTTTGAGCATCACGGAGCATATGAGATGTTCGAAGAGCTGAAACTAGTTTTCCAAGCTCATGCCCGGGTCGAGAGATATGATGTCTCCAACAAGTTCTATAGTTGTAAGATGGAGGAAAACAGTTACATCGGTGAGCACATACTCAAAATGTGCAGGTTGCACAACCGCTGACTCGGTGAACATTAACCTCCACGATGAGGCGGTCATTGATGAATCCTCCGATCACTTCCACCAAGCTACAAGAGCTTTGTGATGAACTACAACATGCGGGGATGGTGAAGACCATTCTGAATTGTTCTCAATCTTTGAAGTCGCAGAGGCTGAAATCAAGAAAGAACATCAAGTGTTGATGGTCAATAAGACCACTAAGTTCAAGAAGGGCAAGGGCAAGAAGAACTTCAAGAAGGGCGGCAAGGATGTTTGCGCCCGATAAGCCGATTCGGGAAGAAGTCAAAGAATGGACCCAAGCACGAGGCCGAGTGCTTTTATTGCAAGGGAAGGGTCCTTTCGAAGCGAACGCCCCAAATACTTAGCGGATAAGAAGGCCGACAACACCAAAGGTATATTTGATATACATGTAATTGATGTGTACCTTACTAGTACTCGTAGTAACTCCCGGTATTTGATCTGGTGCCATTGATCATATTTGTAACTCACAGCAGGAGCTGCGGAATAAGCGGAGGCGGCAAAGGGCGAGGTGACGATCTTGGCGTCGGGAATGGTTCGAGTCGATGTGATCACCGTCGACACGCTGCCTCTACATTTACCTACGGGATTAGTTTTGAACCTTAATAATTGTTATTTAGTGCCAAGTTTGAGCATGAACATTGTATCGGGATCTCGTTTAATCTGAGATGGCTACTCATTTAAATCCGAGAATAATGGTTGTTCTATTTATATGAGAGATATGTTTTATGGTCATGCTTCGATGGTCAATGGTTTATTCTTAATGAATCTCGGCGTAATATTACACATATTCATAGTGTGGATGCCAAAAGATGTAAAGTTGATAACGATAGTCCCACATACTTGTGGCATTGCCGCCTTGGTCACATTGGTGTCAAGCGCATGAAGAAGCTCCATCTTGATGGACTTTTAGAGTCTCTTGATTATGAATCATTTGACACATGCGAACCATGCCTCATGGGCAAAATGACCAAGACTCCGTTCTCGGAACAATGGGCGAGCAACCAACTTGTTGGAAATCATACATACCGATGTGTGCGGTCCAATGGCGTTGAGGCTCATGGAGGATATCGTTATGTTCTCACTCACCGATGACTTGAGTAGAATTGGTATGTCTACTTAATGAAACACAAGTCCGAGACCTTCGAAAAGTTCAAGGAATTTCAGAATGAGGTAGAGAATCAACGTGACCAAAAGATAAAGTCCCTACGATCAGATCGTGGAGGAGAATACTTATGTCACAAATTTGGTACACACTTAAGGAAATGTGGAATCGTTTCACAACTCACGCCGCTGGAACACCTCGGTAAGAACGGTGTGTCCGAGCGTCAGAATGTCGCACTCTATTGGATATGGTGCGGTCTATGATGTCTCTTACCGATTTACGCTATCATTTTGGGGATCGCTCTATAGACAGCTACATTCACTTTAAATAGGGCACCATCTAAATCCGTTGAGGCGACACCGTATGAATTATGGTTTGGGAAGAAACCTAAGCTGTCATTTCTAAAAGTTTGGGGATGTGATGCTTATGTCAAGAAACTTCAACTGAAAAGCTCGAACCCAAGTTGGAAAAATCGTCTTCATAGGATACCCTAAGGAAACCGTTGGGTATACCTTCTACTTAAGATCCGAGGGCAAGATCTTTGTTGCCAAGAACGTATGCTTTACGGAAAAGAGTTTCTCTTGAAAGAAGTAAGTGGGAGGAAAGTAGAACTTCGATGAAGTACTACCTCTCGAGCGGGAAAGTAGTGCAGCTCGGAAAATGTTCTGTGATGCCTACACCAATCGAAGAGGAAAATAATGATGATGATCATGGTACTTCGGATCAAGTTGCTCTTGAACCGAGGTCCACAAGGACACGTTCCGCACTGAGTGGTACGGCAACCCTGTCCGGAAATCATGTTGTTAGACAACGGTGAACCTTCGAACTATGAAGAAGCGATGGCGGGCCCAGATTCCAACAAATGGCTTGAAGCCATGAAATCCGAGATAGAATCCATGTATGAAAACAAAGTATGGACTTTGACAGACTTGCCCAATGATCGGCGAGCGATAGAAAACAAATGAATTTTTAAGAAGACGGACGCGGATGGTAATATTACCATTTATAAAGCTCGACTTGTCGCTAAGGGTTATCGACAAGTTCAAGGGATTGACTACGACGAGACATTCTCTCCCGTAGTGAAGCTGAAGTCCGTCCGAATCATGTTAGCAATTGCCGTATACTATGATTATGAGATATGGCAGATGGACGTCAAAACGGCATTCCTTAACGGACATCTTAAGGAAGAGCTGTATATGATGCAGCTGGAAGGTTTTGTCGATCCTAAGAACGCTAACAAAGTATGCAAGCTCCAGCGATCCATTTATGGACTGGTGCAAGCATCTCGGAGTTGGAACATTCGCTTTGATGAGGTGATCAAAGCGTTTGGGTTTATCTTGAGACTTATGGAGAAGCTCTGCGTTTACAAGAAAGTGAGTGGGAGCTCAGAGCATTTCTCATATTATATGTAGATGACATACTCGATGGGAAATGATATAGAACTTCGGACAGCATTAAGGCCTACTTGAATAAGTGTTTTTCAATGAAGGACCTTGGAGAAGCTGCTTATATATTAGGCATCAAGATCTATAGAGATAGATCGAGGCGCCTCATAGGTCTTTCACAAAGCACATACCTTGATAAGATTTTGAAGAAGTTCAAAATGGATCAGTCCAAGAAGGGTTCTTGCCTATGTTACAAGGTGTGAGATTGAGCTCGGCTCGGTCCCGACCACGGCAAAAGATAAAGAAGAGATGAGTGTCATCCCTATGCTTCAGCCATAGGATCTATTATGTATGCCATGTTGTGTACGGACTGATGTAAACCTTGCCGTAAGTTTGGTAGAAAGGTACCAAAGTAATCCCGGCAAGGAACACTGGACATCGGTCAAGAATATCCTGAAGTACCTGAAAAGGACAAAGGACATGTTTCTCGTTTATGGAGGTGACGAAGAGCTCGTCGTAAAGGGTTACGTCGACCCTAGCTTCGACACAGATCTGGATGACTCTAGGTCACAAACCGGATACGTGTATATGTTGAATGGTGGAGCAGTTAGCTGGTACAGCTACAAGCAGAGCGTCGTGGCGGGATCTACATGTGAAGCGGAATACATGGCAGCCTCGGAGGCAGCGCATGAAGCAATTTGGGTGAAGGAGTTCATCACCGACCTAGGAGTCATACCCAATGCGTCAGGGACGATCAAACTCTTCTGTGACAACACTGGAGCTATTGCCCTAGCCAAGGAGCCCAGGTTTCACAAGAAGACCGGGCACATCAAGCGTCGTTTCAACTCCATCCGTGAAAATGTTCAAGATGGAGACATAGATATTTGCAAAGTACATACGGATCTGAATGTCACAGATCCGTTGACTAAACTCTCTCATGAGCAAAACATGATCAACACCGAACTCGTGGGTGTTCGATTCATCACAATGTAACTAGATTATTGACTCTAGTGCAAGTGGGAGACTATTGGAAATATGCCCTAGAGGCAATAATAAAAGTATTATTATATTTCCTTGTTCATGATAATTGTCTTTTATTCATGCTATAAGCTGTATTATCCAGGAAATCGTAATACGTGTGAATACATAGACCACAATATGTCCCTAGTGAGCCTCTAGTTAAGCGGCTCGTTGTGATCAACAGATAGTCATGGTTTCACGGCTATGGACATTGGATGTCGTTGATAACGGGATCACATCATTAGGAGAATGATGTTATGGACAAGACCCAATCCTAAGCATAGCACAAAGATCGTGTAGTTCATTTGCTAGAGCTTTTCCAATGTCAAGTATCTCTTCCTTAGACCATGAGATCGTGTAACTCCGGATACCGTAGGAGTGCTTTGGGTGTATCAAAGCGTCTGGCGTGAATCGGGTGATTATAAAGGTGCACTACAGGTATCTCCAAAAGTGTCTGTTGGGTTGACACGGATCGAGACTGGGATTTGTCACTCTGTATGACGGAGAGGTATCTCTGGGCCCACTCGGTAATGCATCAACATAATGAGCTCAAAGTGACCAAGTGGTTGGTCACGGGATCATGCATTACGGTACGAGTAAAGTGACTTGCCGGTAACGAGACTGAACAAGGTATTGGGATACCGACGATCGAGTCTCGGGCAAGTAACGTACCGATTGACAAAGGGAATTGTATACGGGGTCTTGATCGAATCCTCAACATCGTGGTTCAACCGATGAAATCATCGTGGAACATGTGGGAGCCAACATGGGTATCCAGATCCCGATGTTGGTTATTGACCGGAGAGTGGTCTCGGTCATGTATGCATGTCTCCCGAACCCGTAGGGTCTACACACTTAAGGTTCGGTGACGCTAGGGTTATTAGGAAGACTTGTATGTGATTACCGAATGTTGTTCTGAGTCCGGATGAGATCCCGGATGTCACGAGGAGTTCCGAAATGGTCCGAAGGTGAAGTTTTATTATGGGAAGTTGTCATGCGGACACCGGAAAGTTTCGGGGGCTTATCGGTATTGTACCGGGGCCACCGGAGAGGTTCCGGGGGTCCACGGGAGGGGCCACCCCGGAGGAGGCCACATGGGCGCAAGGGAGGGAGCCAGCCTGGAGGCTGGGCGCCCCACCTTGGGCCCATGCGCCTAGGGTTGGGGGAAACCCTAAGGGGGCCCCTTGCTTGGGGGAAAGTCCCCCTCCAGCCGCCCCCCCTCTAGATCCCATCTAGAGGGGTCGGCCCCCCTTGCCCCTTCCCCTATAAATAGAGGGGTGAGGGGAGGGCTGCGGTACACACATCCAAGGCGCAGCCCCTCCCCTCCCCAACACCTCTCCTCCTCCGTTCACGTGCTTGCGAAGCCCTGTCGGAGTACTACTGCACCAACACCACCAAGCTGTCGTGCTGCCGTTGGAGCAATCTTCCTCAACCTCTCCTTCCTCCTTGCTGGATCAAGACGGAGGAGACGTCGTCCGTTCCGTACGTGTGTTGAATGCGGAGGTGCTGTCTGTTCAGCACTTGGACATCGGTGATCTAGATCACGGCGAGTACGACTCCATCATCACCATCCCCTTGAACGCTTCCGCACTCGATCTACAAGTGGTATGTAGATGCAATCTCTCTCCCATGACTCGTTGCTTAGATGAACTCATAGATGGATCTTGGTGAAACCGTAGGAAAAAATTTAATTTTCTGCAACGTTCCCCAACACAAAAGTGTTGTCTACCATCTTCCGTACATTTTTGAAGAATGAAAATAAGCTGTCAATGGAAATAAGATGTCAACTATTTTTAAATAAACAATATAAATTACTTAATAAATATGTTTGAGAAACTCACATAGAGGTAGAAGTGGAAGCGTATCAACAAGGACCCAAATGTTGATATGCTCTTCGTCGATGTCATCTTCAAGATCACCAAGATCGAAGGTGACATGCATACCCACCTGAAAATCATACGCCTTGAACAGCAACCAAAATGGGATACGCTCCCCAAATTGTATAGCTTTACAGCAAAAGCATAACCATGATCGGTCCTGAGTTGAACTATCTTTGTCTCCATATTCTCATGACCTTTGAAATTCAGATGCTCCAAGACATAGCGTCTTGCATGGCATGGGATAAGCTAGTCGAATTGTAGAAGACAGAAATTACACGTTGAAGAAGCAGAAGTCATTCCTAATTACAAAAAAAGACTTATCGTCATTGCGTATTGTTTCAACATCGAAGGTCTCATCAAGCTTAATATTGAAGCGCCGACCGTCTACCAGGTGAGGCCTGTCGCACAGACCCGGTCGTCGCCGCAGTAGTCGCACTCCAGGATCCTATCGTCGTCCTCAAACATTTCCTATGTTCATAATTCAAGGATTAAACTTCTAAAAATCAATATTTACTACAAATGCTAAATTAGATCTTTATTATTCTTCACGGGTTGACTATTGGTCTATCGAGTCTTTTCTTGAAAACTCTCAGCTCACGTGGTGTATCTATTCGACCGCCGGTGATGGTTGCTCCTCCCTTCGTCCCTGAGTGCATTACATCAAAATGTCTAGCACACAGGGATGAAGGAGAAGCGACCCCCATGAAAACAGTTGGTATTCTTCCTCTCTGACATTTGCAACCATCGGTGATGGTAGCTACTCCTGTCATTCCAAAGTGCATTACACCAAAATGTTCAGCACCTTGGAATGAAGAAGAAGCTACCCACACGCCAACAGTCGGGATGCTTCGTCCTCTCATATATGGTGGAGACTCTCCCTCACTGATTCCTCTCTGATATTTGCAACCATCGGTGATGGTCATTCTTCTCCTCCTTCCTGTGCATTACCAAATGGTCTATCACGAGAAAGAAGAGGAAGAACGACCCCCACGACAACAATCGGCATTCTTCTTCTCTCATATATGGTGGAGTCCCGATAGACTTAAAGTCAACCCAAAATGTCATTTAATTATATTTCTAGAAAATTCGGGCCACTCGATATTTCCTACATATTCTAGCACAAGTCATGCCAAAATTCACGAAAAAATCCGGCATGACCTTTGCTAAAAAGGACATATATGGAGCGACTGAAATTCGCCAGAATGGAAATTAATCAACACTCCAACAAAACATAGGCCACTCTGAGGTGTTCCCTGCAAACATAGGCCACTTGGGCAAGCACTAGTAGTACACAACACTACATATCACATGTCTAAATCTCTGTCATATTTGAAAGACCTATATTGAAAAATTTCTATTCCATGGAAATTGCCACAGCTACTCATCTACTACTCTACTACATCTATCAAAACATCTACATCATCATCGACATGGGGATTTGGTTGGTCTCACCTCGAGGTCGGAGGGGGTCGATGACGGGGACGACGGTGGGGATGATGCAAGGCTCCTTGGTTTCTGCCAAAACAAGATATAAAAAAACATTATTATCCTCATTTTAGGACTTAGTGAAACCTTATAAGCTATCAACTAAATATTCAATTTGATTCCAAATAAAAATTTCTACTGTCTGCAATTTGTTTCGTAAACCCTCGAAAAATTCCTTGATTTTTTTACATACTGTCTACTTCTTGAACCATAGAGAAATGCCCTAATTTCACAATATAACTTAGAGTTTCATTGCTAAAATTCCTATGACTAAATTTGATACCTAAAAATTTGTCATATAGAATTTCAATACATTTCTATAATTCAAAATGTTCTATACCTAAGTTCAGAATATAACAAGTACAAGACATTTTTTCAAATTCTACTAACTAAAAATTTCTATTACTAAAATTTCTAATCAAAAGACCTAAAATTTCCTATTCTATTCAAAACACCTAAAATAGTCAGAAAATAACCTATATTTTCTCAACTGACCTAAAAATTTTATTCTATTAAAAAACCTACATTATATAATGTCTACATTCAAAAACCTACATTTAAATTACCTACATTCTACAATGTCTACATTCTAAAACCTACATTTAAATTACCTACATTCTACAAGAACAGAGAGAGAAGGGAGGGAGGGAGGGAGGTGGGGTAGGAAAGAAGGGGAGGAAGGAGGCGGGAAGGAGAAGGAGGGAGGAGGAGGGAGGTAGGATGAGCTACCTCAGTGGCGGTAGGAAGGGAGGGAGGGAGGGACGAGGGAGCTAGTAGGTAGGGAGGATGGTCGAAGGGAGGAAGGGAGACATACCAGGGGCGACGGCGGCAGCAGCGGGAGGCAATGCGGCGGTGGCGACGGGCTGGCAGCGGCAACGACGAGCGGGATGAGATAGAGAGTGTGGAGGGGGAGAGTGAGGGCCGCGTGCGGTGATGGTAAGTTAGATTTACCAGTAGCGCGGTATAGGAAAACGCGCTACTGATACTCCCATAGCAGTAGCGCATTTTCTAGGCAGCGCTACTACTATGCCTAGCTTGATGGCAATGGTGATGGCAAAAATATTAGTAGCGCGTTTTCGTGGTGCCACGCTACTGCTACTTTTGTAGCAGTAGCGCGCTAGGTAACAACGCGCTACTGTTAAATATCAATAGCGCCCATTCTAACCCACAGTACTGCTAATCCTCTGTGTATAAGGTTTTCCCTAGTAGTGTATTCTTTATTTCATCTACTTAAAGCTCTGATGTATGTTTTCATCAATTACCAAAAAGGGGGAGATTGAAAGCACAAATGCTCCCTGGGTGATTTTGGTAATTAATGTCAATATATCTCTTGTTGGACTAATGGTTCTATCTAGTGTATTTCAGACAAGTTCAATAGTGGCGTGGCAAGAACAAGAGGATGTGGAACCCCTTCAAGGTGCTAAGGACATGCATTGGCAAAAGCTCAAGACTTTTCATTTCTATTTTAGTGATCCAAGATCACATTGAGTCCATAGGAAAGCCAATACTATTAAAAGAGGATGAGGTGTTGCTTAATGTCTTGCTTGCTCAAATGCTTAGTGATATTACTCCTAAACCCTCAACCACTTTCTCCATCCAAATATTGTCCAAAACCTAAACGCCAACTAGGCCTCACCGATTCTTTCTATCCGGAGCCACCGAGTTCATATGACATAGCCACTGCCAGAAACCCTAGCAATTCGGTCTCACCGAGATGGCCTTGCCAACGCTCTGTGACTTGTTGTATTTATTTCGGTCTCACCGAGTTATGCAATCAGTCTCACCGAGTTGGCTTGACATTCTTTCTGTTGTTATTGCTTCACTTCGGACTCACCAAGTGATACGTCTCCAACGTATCTACTTTTCCAAACACTTTTTCCCTTGTTTTGGACTCTAACTTGCATGATTTGAATGGAACTAACCCGGACTGACGCTGTTTTCAGCAGAATTGCAATGGTGTTATTTTTGTGCAGAAATGAAAGTTCTCGGAATGACCTGAAAATCCACGAAGATACGTTTTGGAATTAATAAAAAATATTGGCGAAAGAATCAACGTAAGGGGGCCCACACCCTATCCATGAGGGTGTAGGGTGCGCCCACCCCTTGGGGCGCGCCCCCTGCATCATGGGCCCCTGGACCTCCACCGACCTCAACTCCAACTCCATATATTCATGTCCGAGGAGAAAAAAATCAGAGAGAAGGATTCACCGCGTTTTATGATACGGAGCCGCCGCCAAGCCCTAATCTTCCTCGGGAGGGCTGATTTAGAGTCCGTTCGGGGCTCTAGAGAGGGGAATCCATCGCCATCGTCATCATCAACCATCCTCCATCACCAATTTCATGATGCTCACCGCCGTGCGTGAGGAATCCCATCGTAGCCTTGCTGGACAGTGATGGATTGGATGAGATTTACCATGTAATCGAGTTAGTGTTGTTAGGGTTTGATCCCTAATATCCATTATGTTCTAAGATTGATGTTGCTATGAATTTTCCATGCTTAATGATTGTCACTAGGGCCCGAGTGCCATGATTTCTGATCTGAACCTATTATGTTCTCATAAATATATGTGAGTTCTTGATCCTATCTTGCAAGTCTATAGTCACCTACTATGTGTTATGATCGGGCAACCCCGAAGTGACAATAATCGGGACCACTCCCAGTGATGACCATAGTTTGAGGAGTTCATGTATTCACTAAGTGCTAATGCTTTGGTCCGGTACTTTATTAAAGGAGGCCTTAATATCCCTTAGTTTCCAATAGGACCCCGCTGCCACAGGAGGGTAGGACAAAAGATGCCATGCAAGTTCTTTTCCATAAGCATGTATGACTATATTCAGAATACATGCCTACATTACATTGATGAACTGGAGCTAGTTCTGTGTCTCCCTATGTTATAACTGTTGCATGATGAATTACATCCAACATAATTACCCATCATTGATCCATTGCCTACGAGCTTTTAACATATTGATCTTTGCTTAGTTACTTCTCTGTTGCCATTGTTACGATTACTACAAAACTACTACTGTTACTTTTGCCACAGTTACCATTACCCCTATACTACTTTGCTACTAAATACTTTGCTGCAGATATTAAGTCTTTCAGGTGTGGTTGAATTGACAACTCAGCAGCTAATACTTGAGAATATTCTTTGTCTCCCCTTGTGTCGAATCAATAAATTTGGGTTGAATACTCTACCCTCGAAAACTGTTGTGATCCCCCAAACTTGTGGGTTATCAAGACCTTTTTCTGGTGCCATTGCCGGGGAGCATAGCTCTATTCTTTGAGTCACTTGGGATTTATATCTGCTGAACACTATGAGGAACTTGAAAGATGAAAAAATAAAGATTTTTCCCTCAACTATGAGGGGAGGTAAGGAACTGCCATCTAGCTCTGCACTTGATTCACCTTATGTTATGAGTAAATTTGCGATACCTACACCTACACCTGCTATTGATTCTGATATGTCGCACGTTATTGATGATGCCACTTCTGCTATGCATAATGGTTATGATGAAACTACTTCTCTGCTTGATAATACGGTGCCATTAGGTGAATTTCTTTATGAACAACTTGCTAGGGTTAGAGAGAATGAAATTATTGAAACTGATAATATTGATGGAAGTGATGATGAAGATTCTCTCCCTAGATATGAGTTTCCTGTTGTGCCTGAGGGTTATGTTATGGATGAAGAAACTGCTAGAGACCTTTTTGCTTGCAAAGATAGATATGATCTTAAGAAACTGGTAGCTAAGCTGAGAGAAAAGTCTCTGAATGCTAGAATGAAACATGACCCTACTTTTGCTACTTCACCTATTTGCGTTACTGATAAGGATTATGAATTCTCTATCGATCCTGAGTTAATTACTTTGGTTGAATCTGATCCTTTCTATGGCTATGAATCTGAAACTGTTGTGGCACATCTTACTAAATTGAATGATATAGCCACCCTTTTTACTCATGAGGAAAAAAATCGCTATTATTATATCCTTAAATTGTTTCCTTTCTCATTAAAGGGTGATGCTAAGATATGGTTTAATTCTCTTGCTCCTGGTTGTGTGCGTAGTCCCCAGGATATGATTTATTACTTCTCTGCAAAATATTTCCCCGCTCATAAGAAACAAGCTGCCTTAAGGGAAATATTTAATTTTGTGCAAATTGAAGAAGAGAGTCTCCCACAAGCTTGGGGGAGGCTTCTCCGATATAATGCTTTGCTCGATCATACTCTCAAGAAAAATGAAATACTTGATATCTTTTATAATGGACTAACCGATGCTTCCAGAGACCACCTGGATAGTTGTGCTGGTTGTGTTTTCAGGGAAAGAACTGTTGAGCAAGCTGAATTGCTATTAAATAATATATTGAGTAATGATAGATTGGACACTTCCTGAACCAACTCCTAAGCCAACTCCAAAGAAAATGGGTATTCTATTTCTCAGTCCTGAAGATATGCAAGAGGCAAAGAAATCTATGAAAGAAAAGGGTATTAAAGTTGAAGATGTTAAGAATTTACCACCTATTGAAGAAATACATGGTCTTGATACCCCGACACAGGTAGTAAAGGTAAATTCTCTCTATAGATTTGATAAGTGTGAAAACCCATCTACTAAGTTTGCTAGTCAATGCTTGGGTGAGTTTGATAATTTTATTGTTAAACAAGAAAACTTCAATGCTTATGTTGGTAATGTAATGCTTATATGGTTGAACACTTGAGTGATTATATGTCTAGAGTTAAAGGTGATCTTAAGCTTATTAGTAAACATCCTTCCATGGTTACCACTCAAGTAGAACAAGTACTTAAGGCACAAGATGATTTGCTCAATGTGTTAAATAATAAGAACAATGATAATGCTGTTAGAGTTATGACTAGAGGTGGTAGAATGACCCAGGAACCTTTGTATCCTGAGGGCCATCCTAAGAGAGTTGAGCAAGATTCTCAGAGAACTAATGCAGGTGCACCTAGTCCTTCTAACAAAAAGAAAAAGAAAAATGATAGGACTTTGCATGCTTCTAGTGAACCTGTTATAGACACACCTGAGAATCCCAATGATATTTCTATTTCTGATGCTGAAACACAATCTGGTAAGGAACATGAACCTAGTGATAATGTTAATGATGGTGTTCATGTTGATGCTCAACCTAGCAATAACAATGATGTAGAGATTGAACCTCCTGTTGATCTTGATAACCCACAATCAGAGAATCAACGTTATGATAAGAGAGACTTTGTTGCTAGGAAGCACGGTAAAGAAAGAGAACCATGGGTTCAGAAACCCATGGCTTTTCCTCCTAAGCCATCCAAGAAAAAGGATGATGAGAATTTTGAGCGCTTTGCTGAAATGATTAGACCTATATTTTTGCGTATGCGTTTGACTGATATGCTTAAAATGAATCCTTATGCTAAGTATATGAAAGATATTGTCACAAATAAAAGAAAGATACCGGAAGCTGAAATTTCCACCATGCTTGCCAATTATACTTTTAAGGGTGGAGTACCAAAGAAACTAGGAGATCCAGGAGTACCAACTATAAAATGCTCCATTAAAAGAAACTATGTTAAAACTGCTTTATGTGATCTTGGAGCCGGTGTTAGTGTTATGCCTCTCTCTTTATATCGTAGACTTGATTTGAATAAGTTGACACCTACTGAAATCTCTTTGCAGATGGCCGATAAATCAACTGATATCCCTGTCGGTATTTGTGAGGATGTGCCCGTTGTGGTTGCAAACGTTACTATTTTTACAGACTTTGTAATTCTTGATATTCACGAGGACGACAGTATGTCGATCATCCTTGGTAGACCTTTTCTAAATACTGCAGGGGCTGTTATTTATTGCAACAAAGGAAATGTCACTTTTCATGTTAATGGTAATGAGCATACGGTACACTTTCCGAAGAAACAACCTCAAGTTCATAGTATCAATTCTATTGGAAAAATTTCAACGATCACTACTGGAGGTTTTGAATTCCCTCTTCCTACTGCCAAAAAGAAATATGATATTCTTATTGTTCGGGACATGCATATCCCCATTGAGGTAACCTAGTGTTATTCAATATTCTCCAGTTTCATGTTATTCGGAAGAAGTTTGTTAACAAGACTTGATCAACCTTGTTAGTGGATTCCTTTTGATGAGCGTGACATAGATGAAGTTAGAAAGCACCACCTTCTGTACCCTCCTTCTACTTTCGGTTATTTAGATTAAATAAGAAAAAATAGTATTTTCTGTGTGTTTTCTGAATTATCCATGCAATAAAAAGGTACCCAAAAAATAAAAGTTCTCCAAATGCCCTAAAAATGGAGTACGATTTTTTGTAGAATATTTAAGAATTTCTGGCACTCAAAACACACCAAGGGGACCCACCAGTTGGCCACGAGGGCACAAGACGCGCCCCCTGCCTCGTGGGCCCCATGTGGCCTCCCTCCACTTATTCCAGCACCCACACATTTTGTCTTCCTCCAGAAAAAATCATCCCGTAGCTCAAACCCGTGTTGTAGCTCATTTTGCTGCCATTTTCAATCTCCTTGCTCAAAGCTCCATTCACAAAACTGCTTTGGGGGATTATTCTTCGGTATGTGACCCCTCCAATGGTCCAATTAGTTTTTGTTCTAGTGCTTTATTGCAAATTTTTGCTACTGAGGTGACCCTGTTCTTGAGCTTGCATGTCAAATTTATATGGTCCAAAGTAGTTTTAATGCATGATATAGCCTCAAGGCACTTGTGGGAGTAGTTGCTATCAATCTTGTTGAGTTTGGTTCAATTTTATTTTGAGTCACTAAAAATTTCAGAAAATTTTCAGAGCAAAAAAAATGATGAAAGAGATTGTTGAGGGGCTCCTCGAGCTGAAGCTCGAAGGACAAGCAGAATGAGGAGAATAAAAAGCCCAAGTACAATCTTCCTCGCACCGCGGAGGTCCAACCATGTGAATGGCCTTGTGATGCGTTCTTAAGAGCTGCCGGAATTTATGATGACTTTTATTATTTGGCTGAAAATTGCAGGCGTCACCGACTTCCTCCACGATCAGCGTTAACAGTATCTCCTACTCACTAATATTTTTGTTCAAAACTTTTATTTCCATGCTAGAAAATCACCACCTTCAGTGGAGTTTTATTTATATGATGAGTTTAAGGAGATGTCACTCTATGATTTTTGTTTGGTTTGCAAATTGCCCTTTGTGGGCAGCATCGAGGAACCACATCCTAGTGATGTGGATGGATTTATTGACCAAATTGCTGTGGGGGAAACGAGAAAGGTTTCGGATGCAAGGACTTCTAGTAAACATTTTTCTGTTCTACATTACTTTGGAATATTTGCTAGTAGATGCTTAATTGGTCGTGGGAAGAGTGGAGACCTTAGTGCTCTTGACCTTGCTATTTTGCGCCATACTTTATTTCGTGATACAACTTTCAGTCTAGGCGCTATTGTTGCTAAACGGTTAAGTCTTAACCGTACAAAAGGCCCCATCTTTGGAGGTATCTTTGCTTCACGCCTTGCTAAACACTTTGAGATACCTATTAGGCATCATGAGAAAGAGGAAAAGTTGTTGCCCACTATTTTTCTAGATTATAAGAGTATGGTAGTGCATGACTTTATTGTTAAAAATAACAAGAAGATACTTAAGTATAACTTGATATTTGCTAGAACTAATTGTGAGACTATTACCTTGCCTGCTCCCTCTTTGTTTAACATACTTTTAGGCACGTACCTCATCCTGCCCGAGGACATTTATGCATACTGGAAGCTGACACAAGTCCCAGAGCCTGAGCCAGAACCACCACTTGACCCATATAGAGAGTCTTTTTATCAGTGGGATCCGGAGGAGCTCGCTAACCAGTGGCACCCCGAGGACCCTCCTCGGTACAACGGAGAGGACCACTTTGATCCATGGGCATAGACCAACTTAGGCCAAAAGCTTAAGCTTGGGGGAGTACGTATTTCTCACCGACATTACATTCCTGTTCACACATTCATTCTAACTGTCGGGGCTCATACTTTTTCATTGTACTATCCATGCTAGTTTATTTTCTTTTCTTGCTTTCTTCTTGTGTGTTTGAAAAACCTTAAGAAAAATCAAAAAAATTAGTTGTGTCCTTTAGCTAGTTTACTTTCCATGCTTGTAGTAGTATATTAAAACAAAACCCAAAAAGATTTCTTGTTCTTCTTTTGCGTGCTGGGTGCTTTCCTGTGTAAATAGTTTTAGTTCTTTCTTTTCTTGGGGGTCGAGAGGAGAAGACCACTATGAAAATGTTGAGTGGCTCTCATATGCGCCATTGTTGATCTAACCAAGAGCCCATATTACCTTGTCTTCTCCTTTGTATTAAATGCTTGCAGATTCCAGCTTAGTCCAATGCACGTGAACTATTAATGTTATCCACACCGTTCGGTCGTGCAAGTGAAAGGCAATAATGACGATATATGATGAAATGATTGAGATGAGAGAAGCTGGTATGTCCTCGACCTATCTTGTTTTTGTAAATATGATTAGTTCATCGCTCCCGATTCAGCTTATTATGGATGAAACATGCTTGCAATGACAATTAGAGATTATAGTTGCTCATGTCATGCTTAATTAGCTAGGAGTTTATAATGGTTTACCTTGCGTGCCAACATGCTATTAAAATGGTTGTGATGTGGTATGATAGGGTGGTATCCTCCTTTGAATGATTCGAGTGGCTTGACTTGGCACCTGTTCATGCATGTAGTTGAAACAAAATCAACATGGCCTCCACGATATTTATGTTCATGGTGATTTATATCCTACTCATGCTTGCACTCATTGCTAGTTAATCTTAATGCATGTTCATGACTGTTGTCACTCTCTAGTTGGTCGCTTCCCAGTCTCTTTCTAGCCTTCACTTGTACTAAGCGGGAATACTGCTTGTGCATCCACTTCCATAAACCCCAAAGTTATGCCATATGAGTCCACCATACCTTCCTATATGCGGTATTTACCTGTCGTTCCAAGTAAATTTGTATGTGCCAAACTCTAAACCTTCAAATGAAATTATGTTTTGTATGCTCGAATAGCTCATGTATCAACTAGGGTTGTCTATATCTTCCATGCTAGGTGGGTCATTCTCACGATGAGTGGACTCCGCTCATCATTCATGAGAAAATGGTCGGTAACCGGGATGCCCAGTCCCATGCTCAAATCAAATCAAAATAATTGCAAACAAAACTCCCCCAGGATTGTTGTTAGTTGGACGGCACCCGTTGTTTCGGGCCAGTCATGGATTGATGCTCGTTGGTGGGGGGGAGTATAAACTTTACCATTCTGTTTGGGAACTGCCTATAATGTATGTAGCATGGACGATATCAAGATCTCTTGGTTGTTATGTTGATAATGAAAGTATGCCACTCAAAATATTACTTGTCTCTGTTTCAAAACTCGAGCTCTGGCACCTCTGCAAATCCGTACTTCCCTCTGCGAAGGGCCTATCGATTTACTTTTATGTTGAGTCATCATCCTCTTATTAAAAAGCACCAGTTGGAGAGCACCACTGTCATTTGCATGCATTGCTATTAATTTACATTGAGTATGACTGTGACTGGATCTCTTTTGCCATGAATTACAATGTTTAGTCAGTCCTTGATCTTCAGGGGTGCTCTGCATTTATGTTTTGCGGGCTCAGAAAGGGCTAGCGAGATACCATCTTGTTATATCATATTGTGATTGTTTTGAGAAAGTGTTGTCATCCTAGATTTATTATTATTGCTCCCTAGTTGATTATGCCATTGATATGAGTAAACATGAGACCTAAATGTTATTGTGAATATGGTTAGTTCATAATCTTTGCTGAAAACTTGAATGCTGGCTTTACATATTTGCAACAACAAGATCAAATAGAGTTTGTAAAAGTTTTTCTTTATCACTTTCAGTTTGTCAACTGAATTGCTTGAGGACAAGCTAAGGTTTAAGCTTGGGGGAGTTGATACGTCTCCAACGTATGTACTTTTCCAAACACTTTTGACCTTGTTTTGGACTCTAACTTGCATGATTTGAATGGAACTAACCCGGACTGACGTTGTTTTCAGCAGAATTGCCATGGCGTTATTTTTGTGCAGAAATAAAAGTTCTCATAATGACCTAAAAATCCACGGGGATACGTTTTGGAATTAATAAAAAATATTGGCGAAAGAATCAACGTAAGGGGGCCCACACCCAGTCCACGAGGATGCAGGGCGCGCCTAGGGCGCACCCCCTGCCTTGTGGGCCCCCTGGACCTCCACCGACCTCAACTCCAACTCCATATATTCACGTCTGGGGAGAAAAAAAATCAAAGAGAAGGATTCATCGCGTTTTACGATACGGAGCCGCTGCCAAGCCCTAATATTTCTCGGGAGGGCTGATCTAGAGTCTGTTCCTGGCTCCGGAAAGGGGAATCCGTCATCATCAACCATCCTCCATCACCAATTTCATGATGCTCACCGACGTGCGTGAGTAATCCCATCATAGGCTTGCTGGACGGTGATTGGTTGGATGAGATTTACCATGTAATCGAGTTAGTTTTGTTAGGGTTTGATCCCTAGTATCCATTATGTTCTAAGATTGATGTTGCTATGACTTTGCCATGCTTAATGATATCAATAGGGCCCGAGTGCCATGATCTCAGATCTGAACCTATTATGTTTTCATGAATATATGTGAGTTCTTGATCCTATCTTGCAAGTCAATAGTCACCTACTATGTGTTATGATCCGGCAACCCCGAAGTGACAATAATCAGGACCACTCCCGGTGATGACCGTAGTTTGAGTTCATGTATTCACTAAGTGATAATGCTTTGGTCCAGTACTCTATTAAAAGGAGGCCTTAATATCCCTTAGTTTCCAATAGGACCCTGCTGCCACGGAGGGTAGGACAAAAGATGTCATGCAAGTTCTTTTCCATAAGCATGTATGACTATATTCGGAATACATGCCTACATTACATTGATGAACTGGAGCTAGTTCTGTGTCACCCTATATTATAACTGTTGCATGATGAATTACATCCGACATAATTATCCATCATTGATCCATTGCCTACGAGCATTTCACATATTGATCTTTGCTTAGTTACTTCTCTATTGCCACTGTTACGATTACTACAAAACTGCTACTGTTACTTGCCACCGTTACCGTTACCTCCATACCACTTTGCTACTAAATACTTTGCTGCAGATATTAAGTCTTTCAGGCATGGTTGAATTGACAACTCAGCTACTAATACTTGAGAATATTCTTTGGCTCCCCTTGTATCGAATCAATAAATTTGGGTTGAATACTCTACCCTCGAAAACTGTTGCGATCCCCTATACTTGTGGGTTATCACCAAGTTGATGCAATCGGCGCCACCGAGTTGATG
Organism: Aegilops speltoides; assembly: GCA_021437245.1. Taxonomy (NCBI): domain Eukaryota; kingdom Viridiplantae; phylum Streptophyta; class Magnoliopsida; order Poales; family Poaceae; genus Aegilops; species Aegilops speltoides. The sequence goes on from CM038143.1 coordinate 389,894,061, forward strand.
TTTACCCTAAAGCCCTAGCACATTGGTCCCACCGAGTTGTTCCAGTCGGTCCCACCGAGATTCCTAACGTTCACATTTTTGAACTAATCGGTGCCACCGAGTTTAGCTATTCGGTCTCACCGAGTTGAGTCAAATGTGTGTAACAGTTGGATTTTGTGTGGAGGCTATATATACCCCTCCACCCCCTTCTCCATTTGTGAGAGAGCCATCAGAACATGGCTACACTTCCACTACTCATTTTCTGAGAGAGAACCACCTACTCATGTGTTGAGATCAAGACATTCCATTCCTACCACAAGATTCTTGATTTCTATCCTTCCCCAAGTTTCCTTCCACTCTAATCATCTTTCCACATTAACCAAATCTGTGAGAGAGAGTTGAGTGTTGGGGAGACTATCATTTGAAGCACGAGAGCAAGGAGTTCATCATCAACACACCATCTATTACCTTTTAAAGAGTGGTGTCTCCTAGATTGGTTAGGTGTCGACTGGGAGCCTCCGACATATTGTGGAGTTGAACCAAGAAGTTTGTAAGGGCAAGGAGATTGCCTACTTTGTGAAGATCCACTCGAGTGAGGCAAGTCCTTCGTGGGCGATGGCCATGGTGGGATATACAAGGTTACTTCTTCGTGGACCCTTCGTGGGTGGAGCCCTCCGTGGACTCGCGCAGCCGTTACCCTTTGTGGGTTGAAGTCTCCATCAACGTGGATGTACGATAGCACCACCTATCGGAACCACACAAAAAATCTCCGCATCTCCATTGCGTTTGCAAACTCCAATCCCATCCCTTTACTTTCTTGCAACTTGCATGATTTACTCTTCCCGCTGCATATATACTCTTGTCATGCTTTCTTGAAATGTATTGTGAATGCATTAACTTGTGATAAAACTCAACCTTAACTTGAAGAAATTAAACACTTCCAACGTTGCTTGTTAAGGGTCTAATCACCCCCCTCTAGACCCCTCTTCTCGATCCTTTCAACAACACGTGTTTAGTGTCCTCTGGCCCATTCGTGAAAGTTTGGAAAATGGGCAGTTTTTATGTGTCTATTGGCCAACATAACATGGCACGGCAGAGTCCCATGAAGTGTATGACGGATAAAAAAATTCTCCTTTGCTGGACACGTTAATTTCCAAATGTTACCCCAAGTAGGATTGACCTTGCTTCTACCCATGCCATTTATGTATTCCAATTTCCTCCCGTGTTGTTTATTCCATTCCTCCAAATAAGCTGACTGTATAGTGAACATGCCATTTTTTTGTATAGCTCCAAGCAATGAAATTCGGCATATTATGCATAGGGAGAGGAATCGCCAGGACTCTTCGAGCATCAATTGGCCACAATGTTTGTCTCACCAAATCTTCATCCCAAAAATTCATGATTGGATCAATAAGATCGAAGACTTTTGTCAAGAGATTCCCTCTCCTAGGAGTAATAATTCTTCTATTTGCACCGTTCTGGATCGATGCATCTCTCCGTATATTAATATTTTGTCCAGTTCCAACCCTCCATATATAACCATTTCTCAGAGAGTCTACTCCCACCATAATACTTTGCCAAGTATAGGAGGAACCCTTGTTTTAAAACTGCACTCATCAAATCACCCTCCGAAAAATATTTGGCTCTTACATGGCACATAGCGATTCAGGATTATCCAGGAGATGCCAAGCTTGTTTGGCTAACAATGCTAGATTAAAACAGTGTTTGTCCCAGAATCCCATTCCTCCTTGGCCTTTTGGAACACACATCTTCCACCATGCCATCCAGTGCATCCTCTTCTTATTGTCCTCATCAACCCACCAGAATTGCGACATCGCGTCAATGACTCCTTTCATGTTTTTAGGAATTTTAAAGACGGACATGGCATAAGGTGGGATAGCTTGAACAATAGATTTGAGCAAATTTCCCTTTCCTCCTGCAGTTAACAACTTTTCTTTCCATCCACTTATTTTCATAATAATTCAATCAATCAGGAACTGATAACAATCACTTTTCTCCATCCCCACATTGGCAGGTAAACCCAAGTATTTGTCAGTGAGTGCCTCGGTCATAATATTTAGAGTACTACAAACTTGCACTTTGTCTTCCACTTTTGTATCATAATATTCAGAGTAGTACAAACTTGCACTTTGTCCTCCACTTTTGTATCGGGACTAAAAATATGTTGGATTTTTCTACACTCACCATTTGCCCTGAGGCCGCACAATAAGAATTTAGAACATCTCTAATGCCTCTGCATTCGTAGGAGTAGCTCGCATGAGGATTAATGAATCGTCCGCAAAAAGAAAGTTGGAAACCGGAGGGGCTTCTCTGCTAACCTTTATGACCAAAATATTACCCGTCTCCTCTGCATTTGCTAATAGAGCAGTCAAGCCCTCCTTACATAACAAGAACAAATAGGGAGAGAGAGGATCCCCCTGCCTCAGCCCTCTCGTGGGTTTGAAACTGCCAGTCTCATCGGCATTAAAACGAACCATGTACTCTACAAAGGACACACAATGCATAACTAAATTCACTCAATTCTCCTTAATGTTAGAAATATGCCCTAGAGGCAATAATAAATGGTTATTATTATATTTCTTTGTTCATGATAATTGTCTATTATTCATGCTATAATTGTGTTATCCGGAAATCGTAATACACGTGTGAATACATAGACCACAACATGTCCCTAGTAAGCCTCTAGTTGACTAGCTCGTTGATCAACAGATGTCATGGTTTCCTGACTATGGGCATTGGATGTCATTGATAACGGGATCACATCATTAGGAGAATGATGTGATGGACAAGACCCAATCCTAAGCATAGCTCAAAGATCGTGTAGTTCGTTTAGCTAGAGCTTTTCCAAGTGTCAAGTATCATTTCCTTAGACCATGAGATTGTGCAACTCCCGGACACCGTAGGAGTGCTTTGGGTATGCCAAACGTCACAACATAATTGGGTGACTATAAAGGTGCACTACGGGTATCTCTGAAAGTGTCTGTTGGGTTGGCACAAATCGAGACTGGGATTTGTCACTCCGTATGACGGAGAGGTATCTCTGGGCCCACTCGGTAATGCATCATCATAATGAGCTCAATGTGATCAAGTGTCTGGTCACGGGATCATGCATTGCGGTACGAGTAAAGTGACTTGCTGGTAACGAGACTGGACGAGGTATTGGGATACCGACGATCGAGTCTCGGGCAAGTAACGTACCGATTGACAAAGGGAATTGTATACGGGATTGATTGAATCCTCGACATCGTGGTTCATCCAATGAGATCATCGAGGAACATGTGGGAACCAACATAGGTATCCAGATCCCGCTATTGGTTATTGACTAGAGAGGCGTCTCGGTCATGTCTGCATGTCTCCCGAACCCGTAGGGTCTACACACTTAAGGTTCGGTGACGCTAGGGTTGTAGAGATATGAATATGCAGTAACCCGGAAGTTGTTGAGTCCGGATGAGATCACGGGCGTCACGAGGAGTTCGGAATGGTCCGGAGGTGAAGAATTATATATAGGAAGTGCTATTTCGGCCATCGGGAAGGTTTCGGGGGTCACCGGTATTGTACCGGGACCACCGGAAGGGTCCCGGGGGTCCACTAGGTGGGGCCACCTATCCCGGAGGCCCCGTGGGCTGAAGTGGGGAGGGGACCAGCCCCTGGTGGGCTGGTGCGCCCCCCCTTGCCCCCCTGCGCCTAGGGTTGGGAACCCTAGGGGAGGGGCGCCTCCACTTGCCTTGGGGGGCAAGGCTCCCCCCTTGACCGCCGCCCCTGTTGGGGAACGTAGTAATTTCAAAAAAATTCCTACGCACACGCAGGATCATGGTGATGCATAGCAACGAGAGGGGAGAGTGTTGTCTACGCACCCTCGAGACCAAGCGAAGCGATCACAGCGTAGAGGAAGTAGTCGACGATCTCCTCGCGATCCAACCGATCCTAGCGCCGTTACTCGGCGCCCGAGTTCTTGACACACGACAGCTCGATGGCGCTCCTCGGGCTCCAATCCGGTGAGAGCCGGGGAGGAAGAGTTCCGTCGGCCGACGGCGTGGCGGCGATCTTGATGTTCTCTCGGCGCAGGCTTCGCCTAAGCTTTGCGACGATATGACCGAGGTGGAATATGGTGGAGGGGGCACGCACACTGCGGCTAAGGAACGATCCGTAGATCAACTTGTGTGTTCTAGGGTGCCCCCGCCCCGTATATAAAGGAGCAAGGGGAGGGGCGGCCGGCCAAGAGGAGGCGCGCGAGGAGTCCTACTCCTCGGGAGTAGGATTCCCCTCAATCCTAGTTGGAATAGGATTCATCGGAGGGGAAAGAGAGAGAGGGGGCCCACCTTTCCTAGTCCTAGTAGGACTAGGGGAAGGGGAGGCGCGACCACCTAGGGCTGGCCCTTTCTCCTTTCCACCAAGGCCCACTATGGCCCATATAGTTCCGGGGTTCGGTAACCTCCGGTACTCAGTAAATTCGATTTCACTCGGAATGTTTCCGATGTCCAAATGTAGGCTTCCAATATATCAATCTTTATGTCTCGACCATTTCGAGACTCCTCGTCATGTCCATGATCACATCCGGACTCGAACTCCTTGGTACATCAAAATACACAAACTCATAATATAACCGTCATCGAAACCTTAAGCGTGCGGACCCTACGGTTCGAGAACAATGTAGACATGACCGAGACACGTCTCCGGTCAATAACCAATAGCGGGACCTGGATGCCTGAAAGTGCAACTAATCCCTGGGTGGTTTTGGTAATTAATAACAACATATATATCATTGAACTAATCATTTCTTGAGAATATTTCGAAAGTTCGATGATATGGGTATGGCAATGATGATGATGTGGACCCCTCAAAATGCTAAGGAAAACATTGGCAAAAGCTCAAGACTCCATTTTGGTTTAGTGATCCAAGATCACATTGAGTCCATAGGAAAGCCAATACTATTAAAAGGGGTGAGGTTATGATGATGATCTGGTTGCTCTAAGTGCTTAGTGATTTATCTCTCAAACTATCAGCAATCTTTCATTCCAACATAAACCCATAAGTAATCTCGGTCCCACCGATTCCAAACCCAGTCACACCGAGATGAACCACCTCAGCCATATACCCAAACCCTAAGAATCTCGGATTTTCCGATTCCAAACTCGGTCATTCCGAAATTGGTGTTGCCAAGCTTCAGAACATACGTACTCAAATCGGTGTCACCGAGATGAGAAAGTCGGTCCCACCGAAATTGGCAAACCCTAGACTTTGGAAGAATCGGACTAACCGAGATTGTATTTTCGGTCCCACCGAAAATCCCAACGTTCACAAGATTTGAACTTTCGGTCTCACCGAGTTGTCAACTTCGGTCTGACCGAGATTGGTCAAATGTGTGTAACGGTTGGATTTTGTGTGGAGGCTATAAATACCCTCCACCTCCTCTTCATTCGTGGAGAGAGCCATCGAGAAAGAACTACCATTCCTACCTTACATTTCGAGAAGAAAACTACCTACCCTTGTGTTGAGATCAAGTTGCTCCACTCCCACCATATGAAACTTGATTTCTAGCCTTCCCAAGTTGCTTTCCACTCAATCCTTTCTTCCACCACAGCCAAATCGGTGAGGAGAGTTGAGTGTTGGGGAGATTATCATTTGAAGCACAAGAGCAAGGAGTTCATCATCACCAACCCCATCTATTACCTTTTGGAGGGTGGTGCCTCCTAGATTGGTTAGGTGTCGCTTGGGAGCCTCCGTCATGATGTGGAGTTGAACCAAGGAGTTTGTAAGGGCAAGGAGATCGCCTACTTCGTGAAGATCTACCCGAGTAAGGCTAGTCCTCCGTGGGCGTAGGCCATGATGGCATAGACAAGGTTGCTTCTTCGTGGACCCTTCGTGGGTGGAGCCCTCCGTGGACTCATGGCAGCCGTTACCCTCCGTGGGTTGAAGTCTCCATCAACGTGGATTGACGATAGCACCACCTATCGGAACCACGAGAAAAATCTCCGTGTCTCCAACTTGCGTTTGCTCTTCTCCACCTCTCATTTACTATCGTGCAATTTACTTTCCGCTGCCACAACTCTAGAATTGCATGTGTAGGGTGATACTTGACTTGGTTATCATTGTGAACTTGCTAAGAATCCACTCCAATCAAAAGGCAAAATTTTAAGTTGTCAAGTAGTCTAATCACCCCCTCGAGACATACTTCCGATCCTACAAGTGGTATCAGAGCTTTGGTTTCCATTGGATTGGTTTCCATTGCATTGGACTCCATAAGCTTGGTTTCACAACCTAGGAGAGTATGGCGTCTAGTGAGGTAATTTCCGTAGAGGTCCTTACTTTGATGGTTCAAACTTTGCTAGTTGGAAACATAAAATGAAAATGCATATTCTTGGACATAACCTCGCCGCATGGGGCATTATTTGTGTTGGCTTGCAAGGTGAGTTCTTGAAGAAGGAAAAGTTCGGATCACGAAGCTCTGCGGATGAGTTGCGGATGTTCTGAACAATGCTCAAGCTTGTGACATTCTCTTCAATGCTTTGTGTCCCGAGGAGTTCAACAAGATCAGCCGTCTTGAGAATGCAAAAGAGATTTGGGATACTTTGGTGAAATGCACGAAGGTACCGAGTCCGTGAAGGAATCAAAGCTAGATGTTCTTCAAGGTCGACTTGACAAGTTCAAGATGAAGGAAGGTGAAGAATCAGCTGAAATGTATTCTAGGCTTGCTCTCATCACCAATGAGATGGCAGGTTTAGGAAGTGAAGAAATGACCGACCGATTCATCATCAAGAAGATTCTCAGAGCTTTGGATGGAAAGTATGACACCGTGTGCACTTTGATCCAAATGATGCCAAACTACAAAGATCTCAAGCCTACGAAGTCATTGGAAGGATTGTTGCTCATGAGATGACACTTAAAGATAAGGAAGAGCTTCACAACAAGTCAAGTGGTGCTTACAAAGCTGCAGTTGAAGCTCCCACATCCTCAAGTGACAAGCTGGTTTCCAATGAAGAGATAAGCCTAATGGTGAAGAACTTCAACAAATTCTACAAGAGTAGAAGCAAGGAAAGAAGCTCAAAGTCTAGATCATATGATGAAAAGAGATCTTCTAGTCGTGATCGAAAGCTGCTACAATTGTGGAAGACCGGACACTACTCAAATGAGTGTTCGACTCCCCATAAGAGAAGAGAAGAATCTCCAAGAAGAAGAAGCTCAAGAGAAGAGTCGCCTCGAAAAGAGAGAAGGAGTAGAGATGATCGTTATGAGCGAAGATCCTCTCGGAGAAGCAAGGATTAGGAAAGGAAAGACAAGTCATCAAGGAGCTACACAAGAAGAAAACATCAAGCTCACGTTGGTGAATGGGTTTCCGGCTCCGACTCAGACAATCACTCCGAAAGAAGCTATCACTCCAACTCGAATCTGATCAAGATGAAGGTGTTGCGGTCTTGCTCTCGTGTCCTCCAACTCCAACTCCTATGACATATTTGATTCACCAAATGAGGGAATTGGAAGATGCTTCATGGCAAAAGGCCCCAAGGTATCACATCCTGAGTTTATTGACTTTGATAGTGATGAGGATGACTTGCTTGGTGAAGATGAGCTTTACATGATAAATCTAGTGAGCTTAGTAATGATGAACATGCTAGTAGTCTTTATAGTCGAGAAGAGTCGAATGACAATGCTATGAAGGAGATTGAGCGTCTAACTAAAGAACTAAACACTCTTAAGTTAGCTCATGAAACAACTCAAGAAGATCATAGAGAGCTCCTAAGATCTCATGAGAAGCTACGCTCGAGAAGCTCAATCTAGAGCAAGAACATGAGTTTCTAAAAGCTATCAATGGCGATCTTGAAAGAAGAGTTCTTCATATCTTGCCAAACGACTTCTCTTGTCTAATTTCTTGCCACCTATCAAAACTAAGCATGACAAGCATAAGAAAAATTCTTCATCTAGTAGTAACAATAATCATGCTAAATCAAATGTTGTTACTTCTAGTAATTCTCTTGATTCCACTAACAATGTTTCAAGCCAAGTTTCACTTGAGCAAGAAAATAGTCTATTGAAAGGGATTATAGAAAGGTGTCTACAAGAGTCTTGCGGAAGCAAAAGCTTTGAGGAAATTGTTCGCAAACAAGGAAGACACGGAAGAATCAAGGAATTGGTTTTGAGCGAAAGTTCAACGCCGAAGGTGTTGAATGGGAAGAAGGTCAATATCCCACTCCAAAGTTCGTCTCTCAAGAGGAGAAGTATGATCCTACTTCTTCCAATGAGGAACAAGCTCAAGATGACCTTCCACCACAAGACCACAAGCTAAAAGGCAAGGACAAGCTTCAAGAGGAGATTGATGCATTCATTGAAGCACCCAAGGCCATGGTCAAGTGGGTTCCCAAGGCAACTTCAAGTTCTACTTGACAAGCTCAACTACTACCCCAAGGATTCCCATCAAGATGATGTGGATCCCAAGAAGAAGAACTAGAGAGTTCTTGAGGTGACTCCGCCAATATACTTCACTCATATTCATTTTGGCGAGGACTTGTGCAATCAACTTCCACATCTTGCACTAGTTCATGGAGTCACAAACCCTCATGTTGGTAAGTCAAGGGACAAGGTAATCATCGCTTTCATGGACATCATCTATTGTGTACTTCAATCTATGTCCATGGATATTCTTGTTTGTTCCTTGTGGGACTAACCCATGTAGGTATTGAAAGTGCCCGAATCCAAAGGATTGCTCCCAACTCTTGATGATCTTCATCAACATTGAGCATCCACATCTTCAACATCTACATGAAGTCTTCAACGACAACCCAAGGTTAGTTTGACCCTTTAAAAGGGGTTCTCACATCAAGGGGGAGCTTTGCTCTAAAGAAATGAGCTAAAGCATCTTCTAACGATGTGAACACATTAATGCTTTATGGAAAAGTGGTAACCCCACTTGTGCTTAAACGATGAGTATGACCTATGATCAAATGTTCTCATTTGACTCCTAAGTCAATATACTCATATATAGATGACCTAGTCATCGCCAAATTGTGTGCTAGCTGTTAGTGTTTTGTTTGTGCATGTTTGACACATATTTCATTTGCTATCTTATTGTGTGAGCATGTTGGATGCATGAGTTTAATCCATTCGAGGACATCCATTTGTTGCTTTGGTCTTTTGGCTTTCTTTCTTTTTGACCAAATGGATGGACAAGAATGCCTAAGTTCCTCCCTAGCTATCTATGCTTTCTTGTCTCAAACTCTATTCATGCTTATATCACAAACTTTGAACAAGACTTTTTCGGACAGACCGAGTGAGGAGCACTCGGAGCCACCGATCCGTCAAAAGCCTAACTTCCAAAACCTTCTAAGTACTTTCGGTCAAACCGATATACTCAAATCGGACGGACCGAAATCGCTGGATTGATCTAGGTTTTCACCTCGGTGAAACCGAGTTTCAAATATCGGCGTGACGAAGTGTAATCGCACGCAGATTAACCATCTCGGTCCCACCGAAGTTTTCAAACTTCGGTCCCACCGATGACCGAAGGTATATATACCCGAGGACAGCGTTGATTACTTCTTCAAACGCTCGCCTCAAACCCTTCGCTGCCGTCGCCTTGGTCTCCGGATCGTCTCCGCCTTCACCTGTGCACCCTCGCCGCGGGTCTCCATCGCCGTCAACGGTCTTTCTCATCGCGCCGTTGCCGCCGTAGTGAAGCTCCACCGCATTGGGTGAGTTTCATCCCTCTCGTGCTCCAAACGCTGATTCAATGCACGATAGGTGTTGTCATGTTTCTTGCCAAGATTGAGATCTCCCTATCCAGCCGTTTAGATCATAGAATAAAATTCGAGTGAAAATTTTAGGGTTAGGTTTCCGCCGAACACATCTCGGTGTGACCGATTCGACATTTTCGGACTGACCGATTTGGCCTCTGGCCATTGCACTGCACTTTTCGGTTAAACCGAGTTGTGCAAATCGGTAAGACCGAAGTGAAGATTTAGTGAAACCCTAGTATTCTCGGCTAGACCGAAACCCATTTCGGTCCAACCGAAAGTGGTGTATGTGGTCTGTTTAGACACTTCGGTTTCACCGAATTTATAGACTCGGTCAGACCGACATGTATTCTGTGAAAACCTAAAACTAAAGTTTGAACTCATTCTTTTTGCAAAATCCTCTGCAGTTTGTGATAACTCTTCTATTCGCCTATACCTATTCTATTCACGGGTTGTCGGTCATATGCGATGGAAGTGACGGTCGAACAGGTCGAGTTGCGGTTGAGATTCTGAGGCGGTGACAAGTCCGAAGCAAGCAGTTTTTCAGATGATGGAGAGAAGCACTCCAAGTGGACTGCTGCGGCACTGCTACGAGGGCTGGAAGAAGAGGAATTCGATGAGGAGGATTCAGACTTTGTTGCAGATGAGGAGATAACTTCTAAGCCAAAAGGCAAGTGGTTGCCAAGGGCTATCAAGGAAACAGTCAAAGAAAGGCACCAAGAAGGTGAAGAAATCCATTGTTGCACGAAGCTCGGCATGGAAGTAGAAACCTCAAAGCAAGATCAAGAAAACTTCCAAGAGGAAGAGGAAAGTTCATGAAGAAGGCGATGATGATGATTACGATGAGGAAGCACCTCAGCCTCCTCGAAGCGAAGTTGATGGGAGATGCCATCGAGCAGGAGCACCCACAAAAGCTAAGCAATCAGCTCCAGCAAAAGGCAGCCCAAGCCAAACCAGCTGCCAAGCCAAAGAAGACTGTGAGGAACATACCGCCTTGAGAGAAGAAGAAGGACAATGTGCCACTGCAGAATCAGATGATGAGGCTCATGTTTTGCTCAAGCTCGATGCGAAGCGCGAGTTCATAATGAAGCACATCCTCGAGCTGAAAATATGAAAGAGAGGAAGGATAAAGGTCTCGAGCTATGGAGGCAAGTTGATCCATATGCCACCAGGAGAAGAACAGCAGATTGACTCAAGATTCCACACAAGAGAGCAACAAGACTTTTATGAGGCAGTGCTCATGGATAAGAAGCCAATTGTTGCCGACACGGATATGTAGACCGGGATTACATCGACGGTGAAGAGCACAGAGACTACTTCCCACATGTGCATGAAAGCTTCACCGCTTGTGGGATTGCGAGTTTGTTGGTCGAAGCTAACCGCTTGGAATGACGAGATGATCATGCGTTCTATGCCACCGCACACTTCTATCCGGATGGCGTAATTGTATGGATGATGAAGGCGAGATTCTATTCTCAGTTGAAGAATGGAGAGCATTGCTGAATGCTCCGATATCAAGGGATGATGATGTTGATGTGTATGGCATTCGAAGAAAAATCACGAGTCAATGAAGAACATGTACAATGAGGTAAAAGAGAAGGATGTTGAGATATGGAAGCTTGGTTCGATCTATTATCTTGAGCAGGTCTCCCAACCACCAACACCATTACGAGGCATACTTTGATGCCTAAGTCGAGGAGACCACCGCATGATAAGAGGGTATTCTATCAACATGCTGCACATTCTAGATCGAAGACACCTATTAAGATGATGGACACGATAGTTGAGACTATCAAGAGGACAGATGAGCAGAGACGTAAGAGGTCGTGTGGGTTTGCTCCGCATATTCAGATGCTCATTAATGCCAAGTTTGGCACGGACACCTACATTGGATAGACCCCACTTGCCACTTGCAGCCTGAACATGAGGATAACGAAGTTGTGATGGTGAGGATGCTCCCACATCTGTAGAAGGACATGCTAAGTCTGAAGTGCCAAACAAGCTAAAGCTGAGAAGGAAGAAGCAAGAAGCCCAAGAGCGTTGCAGAACAACTTCTTGAAGCCACTCGGAGAATTGAGCTACGCTGGCCAGCATAGTGCGATCTCGGGAGAGCCTTGAGAGGATAGTTGAGGATAAGTTCCATGCTCGGACGTCAAGTCGATGAAGTGCAGTCACCGTCAACAAGCTTGAGGCGGACATCGAGGAAGCTAAGAGGAAAAGCAGAGCTCATGAGAGAGATGGAAGGTGATATGGTCCAGATGACTATGAGCAGCTGCTCCAAGTGCCCACAAAGCCCAGATCAGCCGCCATTCAAAGGTCGACCCCAGGCTACTACATCAGCACCTCCTACAGCTCCATCGGCCCAAAGCACCGGCTCAAGATATCCACTCCTCCAGCTCCACAGACTTCAGCGAAGCTTTGCAGATGCAGCTATCTCCACTCCATCGACGCAGACAGAGCCGCCAGCAGAGTCCCGAGTGACGATTAGCTCTATACCTTCGAACTTTTGGTAACTTGTTGCCAAAGGGAGAAATTGTATAGATCATAGGGCTTCGAGAGAGAGTGCTCGTTTTTGCTCTTTCGTTTGCGGTTTTCCTTGAGATACTTTTGAGTTCTTTGAGATACTTCGTGTGTTTGATACTACGTTTGATCTATCTTGATGAGTGCTTGATCATACTGTGCTTAATGTGTGCTTGATGCTTATCATATTCCATTCATATCTTGTATGATCATTTACTCATGTCTTGGTGATTGGGTGCATGTTATTCATTCTTATCATTTTTGTGCGCTCCACCAAGATGTATGTGACATGGAAGAGTAACCCATGATCCTAATCGATTGTGCATTTGCATTCAAACGCAAATCTTAAATAATGCACAAATTTAGGGGGAGCTCTTGCTTATCACATACTTCTCAAAGCGCCGATGTTATTCATTGATTATATCATTTGTCGAAGCTTTGATCTATATGTTGTCATCAATTACCAAAAAGGGGGAGATTGAAAGTGCAACTAATCCCTGGGTGGTTTTGGTAATTAATAACAACATATATATCATTGAACTAATCATTTCTTGAGAATATTTCGAAAGTTCAAATGATATGGGTATGGCAATGACTGATGATGTGGACCCTCAAAATGCTAAGGAAAACATTGGCAAAAGCTCAAGACTCCATTTTTGGTTTAGTGATCCAAGATCACATTGAGTCCATAGGAAAGCCAATACTATTAAAAGGGGTGAGGTTATGATGATGATCTGGTTGCTCTAAGTGCTTAGTGATTTATCTCTCAAACTATCGCAATCTTTCATTCCAACATAAACCCATAAGTAATCTCGGTCCCACCGATTCCAAACCCAGTCACACCGAGATGAACCACCTCACCATATACCCAAACCCTAAGAATCTCGGATTTTCCGATTCCAAACTCGGTCATTCGAAATTGGTGTTGCCAAGCTTCAGAAACATACGTACTCAAATCGGTGTCACCGAGATGAGAAAGTCGGTCCCACGAAATTGGCAAACCCTAGACTTTGGAAGAATCGGACTAACCGAGATTGTATTTTCGGTCCCACGAAAATCCCAACGTTCACAAGATTTGAACTTTCGGTCTCACCGAGTTGTCAACTTCGGTCCGACCGAGATTGGTCAAATGTGTGTAACAGTTGGATTTTGTGTGGAGGCTATAAATACCCTCCACCTCCTCTTCATTCATGGAGAGAGCCATCGAAAGAACTACCATTCCTACCTTACATTTTCGAGAAGAAAACTACCTACCCTTGTGTTGAGATCAAGTTGCTCCACTCCCACCATATGAAACTTGATTTCTAGCCTTCCCAAGTTGCTTTCCACTCAATCCTTTCTTCCACCACAGCCAAATCGGTGAGGAGAGTTGAGTGTTGGGGAGATTATCATTTGAAGCACAAGAGCAAGGAGTTCATCATCACCAACCCCATCTATTACCTTTTGGAGGGTGGTGCCTCCTAGATTGGTTAGGTGTCGCTTGGGAGCCTCCGTCATGATGTGGAGTTGAACCAAGGAGTTTGTAAGGGCAAGGAGATCGCCTACTTCGTGAAGATCTACCCGAGTAAGGCTAGTCCTCCGTGGGCGTAGGCCATGATGGCATAGACAAGGTTGCTTCTTCGTGGACCCTTCGTGGGTGGAGCCCTCCGTGGACTCATGCAGCCGTTACCCTCCGTGGGTTGAAGTCTCCATCAGCGTGGATTGACGATAGCACCACCTATCGGAACCACGAGAAAAATCTCCGTGTCTCCAACTTGCGTTTGCTCTTCTCCACCTCTCATTTACTATACGTGCAATTTACTTTCCGCTGCCACAACTCTAGAATTGCATGTGTAGGGTGATACTTGACTTGGTTATCATTGTGAACTTGCTAAGAATCCACTCCAATCAAAAGGCAAAATTTTTAAGTTGTCAAGTAGTCTAATCACCCCCCCCCCTCTAGACATACTTCCGATCCTACAATGCCCATATTGGCTCCTACATATTCTACGAAGATCTTTATCGGTCAGACCGCATAACAACATACGTTGTTCCCTTTGTCATCGGTATGTTACTTGCCCGAGATTCGATCGTCGGTATCCAATACCTAGTTTAATCTCGTTACTGGCAAGTCTCTTTACTCGTTCCGTAATACATCATCTCACAGCTAACTCATTAGTTGTAATGCTTGCAAGGCTTAAGTGATGTGTATTATCGAGAGGGCCCAGAGATACCTCTCCGACAATCGGAGTGACAAAACCTAATCTCGAAATCGCCAACCCAACATACGCCTTTGGAGACACTGTAGTACTCCTTTATAATCACCCGATTCGTTGTGGACGTTTGGTAGCACCAAAGTGTTCCTCCGTAAGCAGGAGTTGCATAATCTCATAGTTATAGGAACATGTATAAGTCATGGATAAAAGCAGTAGCAACATACTAAGCGATCGTGTGCTAAGCTAATGGAATGGGTCATGTCAATCGATCATTCAACTAATGATGTGACCTTGTTAATCAAATAACAACTCTTTGTTCATGGTTAGGAAACATAACCATCTTTGATTAACAAGCTAGTCTAATAGAGGCATACTAGTGACATATTGTTTGTCTATGCATTCACACATGTATCATGTTTCGGTTAATACAATTCTAGCATGAATGATAAACATTTATCATGAAATAAGGAAATAAATAATAACTTTATTATTGCCTCTAGGGCATATTTCCTTGATCTCCCACTTGCACTAGAGTCAATAATCTAGATTACATAGTAATGATTCTAACACCCATGGAGTCTTGGTGTTGATCATGTTTTGCTCGTGGAAGAGGCTTAGTCAACGGTGCGCTACATTCAGATCCGTATGTATCTTGCAAATCTCTATGTCTCCCACGGACTAAATCCGGATGGAATTGAAGCGTCTCTTGATGTGCTTGGTCCTCTTGTGAAATCTGGATTCCTTTGCTAAGGCAATTGCTCGATATTGTCACGAGAAGATTTTCATTGGACCCGATGCACTAGGTATGACACCTAGATCGGATATGAACTCCTTCATCCAGACTCCTTCATTAGCTGCTTCGAAGCTGCTATGTACTCCGCTTCACATGTAGATCCGCTTCGACGCTTTGTTTAGAGCTGCACCAACCGACAGCTCCTCTGTTTTAGTGTAAATCGTATCCGGTCTGCGATTTAGAATCGTCTGGGATCGGTGTCAAAGCTTGCATCAACGTAACCATTTACGATGAGCTCTTTGTCACCTCCATATCTGAGAAACATATCCTTAGTCCTTTTCGGTATTTCGGGATGTTCTTGACCGCCGTCGATGATCCACTCTGGATTACTTTGGTACCTCCTGCTAAGCTTATAGCAAGGCACACATCAGTCAGTACACAAGACATTGCATACATGATAGAGCCTATGGCTGAAGCATAGGAACATCTTTCATTTTCTCTCTATCTTCTGCGGTGGTCGGGCATTGAGTCTTACTCAACTTCACACCTTGTAACACGAGCAAGAACCCTTTCTTTGCTTGATCCATTTTGAACTTCTTCAAAATTTTGTCAAGGTATGTGCTTTGTGAAAGTCCAATTAAGCGTCTTGATCTATCTCTATAGATTTTGATGCCCAATATGTAAGCAGCTTCACCGAGGTCTTTCATTGAAAAACTCTTATTCAAGTATCCCTTTATGCTATCCAGAAATTCTATATCATTTCCGATCAGTAATATGTCATCTACATATAATATCGAAATGCTCTGAGCTCCCACTCACTTTCTTGTAAATCTGAGGCTTCTCCAAAAGTGCATATGAACCCAAATGCTTTGATCACACTATCAAAGCGTTTATTCCAACTCGAGATGCTTGCACCAGTCCATAAATGGATCATTTGGAGCTTGCATACTTTGTTAGCTCCTTTGGATCGATAAAACCTTACGGTTGCATCATATACAACTCTTCTTCCGAAATCCATTCAGAATGCAGTCTTTACATCCATTTGCCAAATTTCATAATCATAAAATCGGCAATTGCTAACATGATTCGGACGGACTTAAGCATCGCTACGGGTGAGAAGGTCTCATCGTAGTCAATCCCTTGAACTTGTCGAAAACCCTTTGCGACAAGTCGAGCTTTGTAAACGATAACATTACCGTCGGCGTTAGTCTTCTTCTTGAAGATCCACTTGTTTTCTATTGCTTGCCGACCCTCGGGCAAGTCAACCAAAGTCCATACTTTGTTTTCATACATGGATCCCATCTCGATTTCATGGCCTCAAGCCATTTTGCGAATCTGGGCTCACCATCGCTTCTTCATAGTTCGTAGGTTCATCATGATCTAGTAGCATGATTTCCAGAACAGGATTACCGTACCACTCTGGTGCGGATCTTACTCTGGTTGATCTACGAGGTTCTGTATTACCTTGATCTGAAGTTTCATGATCAACATCATCAACTTCCTCACTATTTGGTGTAGATGTCTCAGAAACCGGTTTCTGCGACAAACTACTTTCAAGTAAGGGAGAAGGTACAATTACCTCATCAAGTTCTACTTTCCTCCCACTCACTTCTTTCGAGAGAAACTCCTTCTCTAGAAAGGATCCATTCTTGGCAACAAATGTCTTGCCTTCGGATCTGTGATAGAAGGTGTACCCAACTGTTTCCTTTGGGTATCCTATGAAGACACATTTCTCCAATTTGGGTTCGAGCTTATCAGGTTGAAGCTTTTTCACATAAGCATCGCATCCCCAAACTTTAAGAAACGACAACTTTGGTTTCTTGCTAAACCATAGTTCATAAGGTGTCGTCTCAACGGACTTTGACGGTGTTCTATTCAGTGTCAATGCGGCCGTCTCAAGAGCATAACCCCAAAACGATAGCGGTAAATCTGTAAGAGACATCATAGATCGCACCATATCTAGTAAAGTGCGATTACGACGTTCGGACACACCATTACTGCTGTGGTGTTTGGGTGGCGTGAGTTCTTGAAACTATTCCGCATTGTTTCAAATGTAGACCAAACTCGTAACTCAAATATTCACCTCCACGATCGGATCGTAGAAATTTAATTTTCTTATTACGATGATTTTCAACTTCACTCTGAAATTCTTTGAACTTTTCAAATGTTTCAGACTTATGTTTCATTAAGTAGATATACCCATATCGCTTAAATCATCTGTGAAGGTGAGAAAATAACGATATCCGCCACGAGCCTCAACATTCATCGGACCACATACATACGTATGTATGATTTCCAACAAATCTGTTGCTCTCTCCATAGTACTGGGAGAACGGGTTCTAGTCATCTTGCCCATGAGGCACGGTTCATAAGTGCCAAGTGATTCATAATCAAGTGACTCCAAAAGTCCATCGATATGGAGTTTCTTCATGCGCTTTACACCGATATGACCTAAGCGGCGATTGCCACAAATAAGTTGCACTATCATTATCAACTCTGCATCTTTTGGCTTCAACATTATGAATATGTGTATCACTACTATCGAGATTCATCAAAATAGACCACTCTTCAAGGGTGCATGACCATAAAAGATATTACTCATATAAATAGAACAACCATTATTCTCGATTTAAATGAATAACCGTCTCGCATTAAACAAGATCCAGATATAATGTTCATGCTTAACGCAGCACCAAATAACAATTATTTAGGTCTAAAACTAATCCCGAAGGTAGATGTAGAGGTAGCGTGCCGACCGCGATCACATCGACTTTGGAACCATTTCCCACGCGCATCGTCACCTCGTCCTTTGCCGGTGTTAAGCAATCCGTAGTCCTGTTTGAGTTGCAAATATTAGCAATGAACCGATATCAAATACCAGTGCTCTGCGAGCTCTAGTAAGGTACACATCAATAACATGTATATCACATATACCTTTGTTCACCTTGCCATCCTTCTTATCCGCCAAATACTTGGGGCAGTTCCGCTTCGATGACGATGCGCTTGCGGTAGAAGCACTCGATTTCAGGTTTAGGTCCGGACTTGGGTTTCTTCTCTGAGCGACAACTTGCTTGCTGTTCTTCTTGAAGTTCCTTCTTCTTCCCTTTGCCTTTCTTCTTGAAACTAGTGGTCTTATTGACCATCAACACTTGATGCTCCTTCTTGATTTCTACCTCCGCAGCCTTTAGCATTGCGAAGAGCTCGGTATAGTCTTTACTAACCCTTGCATATTATAGTTCATCACGAAACCTTTGTAGCTTGGTGGCGGTGATTGAAGAATTCTTTCAATGACACAATCATCCGGAAGATTAACTCCCGGTTGAGTCAAGTGATTGTAATACCGGACATTTTGAGTATGTGCTCACCTTGACGAACTATTCTCCTCCATCTTGCGGTATAGAACTTATTGGAGACTTCATATCTCTCAATCCGGGCATTACATTTGGAATATCAACTTCAACTCTGGAACATCTCATATGCTTCATGACGTTCAAAACATCGTTGAAGTCCGGTTCTAAGCCGTAAAGCATGGCACCTTGAACTATAGAGTAGTCATCAGCTTTGCTCGCCAGACGTTCTTAACGTCGTCGGTTACATCAAGAAGAGCACTGGCACCTAGCGGTGCATCCGGGGCGTAACTCTTACGTGCAGCAATGAGGATAATCCTCGAGTTACGGACCCGATCCGTGTAATTGCTACCATCATCTTTCAACTTTGCTTTCTCAAGGAACGCATTAAAATTCAACGGAACAACGGCCACGAGCCATCTATCTACAATCAAACATAGACAAGCAAGATACTATCGGTACTAAGTTCATGATAAATTTAAGTTCAATTAGTCATATTACTAAAGAACTCCCACTTAGCAGACATCTCTCTAGTCATCTAAGTGATCACGTGATCCAAATCAACTAAACCATAACCGATCATCACGTGAGATGGAGTAGTTTTCAATGGAGAACATCTTATGTTGATCATATCTACTATATGATTCACGCTCGACCTTCGGTCTCCGTGTTCGAGGCCATATCTGCATATGCTAGGCTCGTCAAGTATAACCTGAGTATTCTGCGTGTGCAAAACTGGCTTGCACCCGTTGTAGATGGACGAGAGCTTATCACACCCGATCATCACGTGGTGTCTCGGCACGACGAACTTTGGCAGCGGTGCATACTCGGGAGAACACAACTTGATAATTTTAGTGAGAGATCATCTTAAAATGCTACCGTTAATCAAAGCAAGATAAGATGCATAAAGGATAAACATCACATGCAATCAATATAAGTGATATGATATGGCCATCATCATCTTGTGCTTGTGATCTCCATCTCCAAGCACCGTCATGATCACCATCGTCACCGCGCGACACCTTGATCTCCATCGTAGCATCGTTGTCGTCTCGCCACCTATTGCTTCTCGACTATTGCTACCGCTTAGTGATAAAGTAAAGCAATTACAAAGCGTTGCATTTCATACAATAAGCGACAACCATATGGCTCCACCGATTGCCGATAACCGGTTACAAAACATGATCATCTCATACAATAAAATATAGTATCACGTCTTGACCATATCACATCACAACATGCCTGCAAAAACAAGTTAGGCGTCCTCTACTTTGTTGTTGCAAATTTTACGTGGCTGCTACGGGCTTAAGCAAGAACCAATCTCACCTACGCATCAAAACCACAATGATACTTTGTCAAATAGACTCTGTTTTAACCTTCTCAAGGACCGGGCGTATGCTTTTCAGTTCAACTAAAGTGAGAGAGAGCAGACACCGCCGGTCACCTTTAAGCAACGAGTGCTCGCAGCGGTGAAACCAGTCTCGCGTAAGCGTCTGGCGTAATGTCGGTCCGGGCCGCTTCATCTCACAATACCGCTGAACCAAAGTATGACATGCTGGTAGGTAGTATGACTTGTATCGCCCACAACTCACTTGTGTTCTACTCGTGAAAAACATCAAACCATAGAAAAACTAGGCCCGGATGCCACTGTTGGGGAACGTAGTAATTTCAAAAAAATTCCTACGCACACGCAGGATCATGGTGATGCATAGCAATGAGAGGGGAGAGTGTTGTCTACGCCCTCGTGAGACCGAAGCGGAGCGATCTGGCGTAGAGGAAGTAGTCGACGATCTCCTCGCGATCCAACCGATCCTAAGCGCCGTTACTCGGCGCCCGAGTTCTTGACACACGTACAGCTCGATGGCGCTCCTCGGGCTCCAATCCGATGAGAGCCGGGAGGAAGAGTTCCACAAGACGACGGCGTGGCGGCGATCTTGATGTTCTACGGGCGCAGGCTTCGCCTAAGCTTTGCGACGATATGACCGAGGTGGAATATGGTGGAGGGGCACCGACACGGCTAAGGAACGATCCGTAGATCAACTTGTGTGTTCTAGGGTGCCCCCTGCCCCCGTATATAAAGGAGCAAGGGGAGGGGCGGCCGGCCAGAGGAGGCGCCAGGAGTCCTACTCCCTCGGGAGTAGGATTCCCTCCAATCCTAGTTGGAATAGGATTCACCGGAGGGAAAGAGAGAGAGGGGCGGCCCACCTTTCCTAGTCCTAGTAGGACTAGGGAAGGGGAGGCCTGTGACCACCTAGGGCTGGCCCTTTCTCCTTTCCACCAAGGCCCACTATGGCCCATATAGTTCCGGGGGTTCGGTAACCTCCGGTACTCGATAAATTCGATTTCACTCGGAGCGTTTCCGATGTCCAAATGTAGGCTTCAATATATCAATTTTTATGTCTCGACCATTTGAGACTCCTCGTCATGTCCGTGATCACATCCGGGACTCGAACTCCTTGGTACATCAAAATACACAAACTCATAATATAACCGTCATCGAAACCTTAAGCGTGCGGACCCTACGGTTCGAGAACAATGTAGACATGACCGAGACCGTCTCGGTCAATAACCAATAGCGGGACCTGGATGCCCATATTGGCTCCTACATATTCTCGAAGATCTTTATCGGTCGGACCGCATAACAACATCGTTGTTCCTTTGTCATCGGTATGTTACTTGCCGAGATTCGATCGTCGGTATCCAATACCTAGTTTAATCTCGTTACCGGCAAGTCTCTTTACTCGTTCCGTAATACATCATCTCACAGCTAACTCATTAGTTGTAATGCTTGCAAGGCTTAAGTGATGTGTATTGCGAGGGCCGAGAGATACCTCTCCGACAATCGGAGTGACAAAACCTAATCTCAAATCGCCAACCCAACATCGCCTTTGGAGACACTGTAGTACTCCTTTATAATCACCCGATTCGTTGTGACGTTTGGTAGCACCAAAGTGTTCCTCCGTAAGCGGAGTTGCATAATCTCATAGTTATAGGAACATGTATAAGTCATGGATAAAAGCGGTAGCAACATACTAAGCGATCGTGTGCTAAGCTAATGGAATGGGTCATGTCAATCAGATCATTCAACTAATGATGTGACCTGTTAATCAAATAACAACTCTTTGTTCATGGTTAGGAAACATAACCATCTTTGATTAACAAGCTAGTCTAGTAGAGGCATACTAGTGACATATTGTTTGTCTATGCATTCACACATGTATCATGTTTCCGGTTAATACAATTCTAGCATGAATGATAAACATTTATCATGAAATAAGGAAATAAATAATAACTTTATTATTGCCTCTAGGGCATATTTCCTTCAGCCCCCCTAGGAGATCCCATCTCCTAGGGCCGGCGCCCCCCTGGGGACCCTATATAAAGAGGAGGGAGGGAGGGCAGCCGCACCCTTGCTCTTGGCGCCTCCCTTCCCCTTGCTACACCTCTCCTCCCGCAGACGCTTGGCGAAGCCTGCCGGATCCTGCTGCATCCACCACCACGCCATCGTCTGTCTTGGATCTTCATCAACCTCTCCTCCCCTTCTTTGGATCAAGAAGGAGGAGGCGCCACGTGACCGACGTGTGTTGAACGCGGAGGTGCCGTCCGTTCGGCGCTAGGATCTCCGGTGATTTGGATCACGGCGAGCACGACTCCCTCAACCCCGTTCTCTTGAGCGCTTCGCTCATGATCTACAAGGGTATGTAGATGCACTCCTCTCTCTCGTTCTTTGGGCGAACTCCTAGATTGATCTTGGTGAACGTAGGAAATTTTTTATTTTATGCAACGTTCCCCAACACTTAAAACCCAGCTTCAATAAAATCTCTTTTAAAAAAGTCCATTCCACTCGGTCATACACTTTGTGCATGTCAAGTTTGATTGCACACAAACCCTCTTTTCCCTCTCTTTTCTTTTTTATTGTGTGGAAACCCCAAGACTTCTATTGGTTCTACAAGGAACCAACAGGAGGATCTAATCAAGTTTTAATGGGTGCCCTTTTATTCACTTTTGTATATCTTGTGCAGGTTTCTACCTCGTATGCCTCGACCAACTCTTTAGAGTTGGAACAGGTCAAAGAGGAGTCTCTTTGGCTGAGGCAGGAGGCCGAAAAGGCACGGGGTAAGGGTGCTTAACTCATACCTTACAATCTGTTACTTGTTTTATCAAGTGTTTGCTTACTTAACTCTGCTTGTGCATTATGTAATGGCTGAGAAGCGCCTGGCCGACGTGCGGACCGAGCTTGAAAGACCACGAACTACGGCCGAGCAGCTGAAGGCGTCGGTGCAAAAGAACATTAAGTTGCTCATCGAGAAGCGAAAGACTCGCGAAGTAGCTCAGGCGCGCGTCGCTACTGTGGAAGGGGGTCTTTTTATCGGCGTCAGTGATGTGGCGCACTAAAGATTTCCCAGGGGAAGGATGCTGAGAAGCTCAAGCGGATCGATCGAGAACGCCAAGAGGCAACCTCCTGTGCCGATGCGGCAAAGGAGGAACTGCAGCAGGCGACGGAGACAGCCTCCGGTAAGCCTTACCTTTTGCAGTGTGTCTTCAGCCGCCAAGATTTCCCAGAGTTGACGCAAATGTGGCACATGTCAGGCGCATTCTCGGACCTTCCCCACAGCATGGAGGAGGCATGCCAGCTGTTCAGTGCGCGTGCCAACTGCTACTTGTGATAGGTGATACGTCTTCAAGGTATCTATAGTTTTTGATCGTTTCATACTATTATATTATCAATCTTGTATGTTTTACATGCAATTTTATATTTTTTTTGAAACTAAGAGCCTCTTTAACGGACCCCTAAAAGAGGCCATCCAGCAAAATAACTGGCGGTTTACGGGACGAGGGCGTTTTTTCCGCCGGAAATAGATTCCGCAAAATCGTCCATCCTGTAAAAAAAATTGCAGAACCTACATATTCCGGGCCGTTTCCTCCATATCTATGCAGGAATTTAGGCAATTTTTACAGGGACCTGAAAAATAAGAAATGGTTGGCAGGATGAAACTTTTAGCTCCCGCCACGGTCTTCGCTGAGCGCGACCTCGTGGGAATGCCTCGACACCGGCGACTACCGGACCCTAGCTGCCGCCCCGCGAGCTGCCGGCGCTGCTGCCACTTCTCGAGCCGCAAGGTGCGGCCGCGAGCTAGCTAGCTACTGTTGTCACCGCCGCTAGCTAGCTCGACCTAGCTGCTGCTGCGTCGCGAGCTAGCTAACTGTTATTGCTGCCGGCGCGAGCTAGCTAGCTCTCGCCGTCGCCGTCGCCGCCGCCGCTAGCTGTTGCCTCCTGCTCCTCGCGTCCGCCCCGGCACTCCTCGTCCTACTCCACGGCAGCGCCGCCACCGGCAAGACGCGTGCGCTCCTCCTCTGCTGCGGCACCTCCGCGCCAGCCTGCACCTCGTCTGCAAAGGACCCAATTGCAATCTTTATTTTGCTTGTAGGGGGCTTTATACTATTTTGCAAGGACATGAAACGATTTACGCGGGATCTGTTCTGCCTGCAAACACACACACGTCATCTCATAAAAACGTTTTACAATATCCTCTAAAACGATTTTACAGGACGAAGGTTTACGGGATCTGCTACAGATGCTCTCAGCTATCGCCCGTGCACGAGGCCCACATTGAGTACGTTGCGAAGGTAACAGTGGGACTATTTTTTATGATCACAAAAATAATTTATTGAAGGGAGGGGAGCTGCTAGAGTACGTTTTTTTTTGGTTCAGATCTTCTATCACAGAAAATTTATTGGGGAGAAGTGAACTGCCGGAGATGCTCTTATTACTATTCTCATCAAAAGAATAACATTAGTTTCTCTCACAAAAGACACGACAGATTATTACAGGATGCAGGAGCAAACAAATTTCTAAGTTTCTAGAAGCTAAGTTCCATACGACCAAAATTTAGCCCAAATTTTGGGGGAAATTATTCTACTTAGTCTATCAAAATTGTAGTAAAGAATCAGTCTGCCATGTATTTTTTGCTAACACTTCCACCCTGTATTGGTCCCGGATCTCACAAAACTCTCGGCAATCTGCTACACTCCACACGGAAGTGTCTGACACCTGAGAGCAACGTGTGAACAGAGAACAGTTAGCTACACATCACTACAAGAAAAGGTAGCGTGCTGCAAATAAACAGCAAGAAAACATGCTATGCTATTCTACTATTAATACATAGATGAAAGATATAACATGAAAACTTTGTACTTTAACATTGGCTGAACTGAGAAAATAAGGTAAGTTTTCTCCTACCCATCCTTTTATTGGAGCAGTGACTAACTAACCCCCTCTTTACATGCGTGATGACTCTGTAGGTCCCAAAGGTGCTTCAAAGAACACTAATCTTTTTATAAATGCTTATAGCAAAATGTAATCATTACCAAGAACTACACCCAAAAAACTGATCTGTATATGGGGTACAAACAAATTCAACATGTAACAGGTTAAAATGATAACTGAGAAGGGAGCCATGCCTTATTTGAAGTCGGAAAAGAAAACACATTGATCTTCTCAGAGTAGCTTGGATTGATTAATTTCAGATCTAGAACATTTGAAATCGACACCTAGCATATTAGATGACTGAGATCTATAATAGGGGAGCAAAAAGTTCTTAAAATATCTGTAAGAATGATTACCTGGAACACTGAAGGAGCATTGTTGCTGCCTTCCGAATGCTCAGATAAAAATAAGAGTCACATTTCAGTATTTTTCAAATGAAGATCCATCGAATTCTCTTTGGGTAATAATGTCATAGGTAAATATTTGACTCTGGTGGAATATTCCTCAGTCGCCAGAAGAAACTACTTCAGCAAAAGAAACGCCCGATGGCCTGAAAATATCACTCTCTCTGACTACTCTGTTGAAGTCAAGCTTGAAGGAACGTGCGCTATATGTCTTGTTAAGCAAACTCATCGGGATCCTCAGAGTTTGCTTTCGCCTGCTTTTCCCCTTTACATATATCCTAAAGCTACCCTCATCTTCATTCTTCATGTTGCCTCCCAGTTTCGTTCCACCAATATCAAATATGCTGTCTCCTGGCGTCTGAGGA
Organism: Aegilops speltoides; assembly: GCA_021437245.1. Classification (NCBI taxonomy): domain Eukaryota; kingdom Viridiplantae; phylum Streptophyta; class Magnoliopsida; order Poales; family Poaceae; genus Aegilops; species Aegilops speltoides. Next base: position 389,919,618 of record CM038143.1, read on the forward strand.
TTAAGTGCAGCATTAACAGCATCCTTTAACTCTTTATCATGTTCTTCTCCCAAAATATTATTGCGGATCAAATTACCACTGTCTACCTCCACAGGGACCTCCATTTCCTCCTTTACTGCAACCATATTGCTGTCCACTGAAGGTCCTATACTAACAACAGCTGCATCAGATAGGACGTGTGAATCTGCTAGAGACTGAGAAATAGTGTCAACAACAAGTGGGCTGGGGGTGTAAGTGACTGGATGATTGTTTGACCATGCTGGTCCAGGCACAAACTCAGATGCAACTGGGCTCATATAAGGTTGCCATCCATAATGGTTAGGGCGAAAAATAGTAGTGTTCATGGGAAATGTGCTGCTTGGAACCATCTGCGATTGACTATATGGTGGATAAAGAAATGGCACAGGATGCAAGAGATTAGGAGACCGAGGAGTGGGCGGGTACAAATGATGTGGGGATGTGCACAGAGGAGGACCGTTTGGCACCATACTTGAATGTCCAGGATGCATGGAGACATTCATAGGCCAAGGGCCGACGCCTGGAACGGCACCTGGTGGTGAGAGACCGACACTTACAGCAAGTGGGCTAAGGGTAGCTGGAGGAGACGGATTGAATGGAGGTGCAGCAGCAGATAGCTTCTTATTAGATATCTCTCTTATATCAATATTACTTAGAAGCAAGTCAGGCTTTGACTTCTCACTTTCAACACCTCCAACGCCTCCCTGCATACTTATTGTATGCTCTGAGACTGTAATAGGTTCACTATTAGTAGGTAGAGATTCTTCAAGAAATTGTATGCCAGATTTTCCACTCTTTTCAGCTTCTGTGGGTACTGTCGAATCTGAGAACTCAGTGGCAGCACCAAAATTGTCACTACTTGTTGGTTCTTGATCTTCGTTACTGAATAAGGTCGTGTCTGTTTTACTATCTGCAGGGCCAATGCCAGAAGGTTTCTCATTATCTGCTGTTATCTTATCTGGTAAACTATCTTTCTCGGTGTTGTCAATCTCTTGTTCCCTATGTGACTCTTCTCTTTTTTCTGAATGCTGCATCTCTTCTGGCGCAATGTTTACCTCTTTGGAATTATTGGTACTTGAGGACACGGACCTCTGGTCCACTTGAACTGCATCTACCAAGGAATCCTTCATTTCTTGTGCGATAATTTGACCAAGTGATGGTTGCAGTACATCATCTCTAGGTTTTTGTATTTGAGTCTTGGCTATTGTACCTGGACGTGCCAATGCAACATCTTTGTATGATGGTGGGTTTCCAGTACTTTCAACCCAAGGTCCATGTGGCTCATTTCCTTTCAGATCTGCTGAACCATTGTGTACATGTGAATAAGCTATTTGGGATTCTTCTTTACCACTCATCTGCTCTGTGATCCTAGAAGTATCTTGCACTTCCACGGATGCTGTCCCTGGCTTAACCCGGTAGGTCATAGCCTTGTATGTCTTACGACCAAACCTGGCACTTGATGTCTGGACTTTCATATGCTGCTGAGGATCTGTGTATGCTGCAGGTACGACAGTTCTCTTCTTTAAGAAGTAATAACGGTTATTTGAATAGGAATTCCTGGGCTTATATTGGGAAGCATCTGTTGGAGCATGATTCTCAGGGTCATATCTTCTGATGGCAGCACGGTAATGCTTTATCTGTTTACCTAAAACTGCCGCTGATTTAGGTCTTTGAACAGGCTGCCAGCCATCATCCTGTTCTAGTATTTCACCTTCAAAAACTTCCTCAGGTGAACTGATGTTCACCTCAGATCTCTCTACCAGCTGTTCAGAAGGTGGTGAAGCCTCCAAGGGTAAAGGACTCTCTTTAACCTCAGTTTCAGGAGTATCCATGATATTAGCACTATCATCTTGCAACGGCTCTTTAATTTGTTTTTCCTCGTCTTTGATTGCAATAGCAGAATCTCTTGGAGATATATCAGGACTTGCTACGTTTGAATTCTCATTCGAATGTGATAAAACCTGAAAGGATGAGTATACAATGAATAAATTCTAAAGTGCCATGTACAGTATTGCTAAAATACCAAAGGTCAAGTAATTTCAGTGGTAACATGAATGTTTTCACAGAAGGAAATTGTAGTGTAACTTTAAGCATCATGAAAAAAATGAAACCAGGTTCATTGAGTTCCAGATACACAGGAAGGGCCTGTCTGAATTGGTAGGACTGAAACTGTATAGACAAAGTAATCATCGAAATTACCTGACCAGATTATCTAACATACACACTTACACAGTAGCGATATCAAATACAGTACTTTATTGGATAGGTTAGTATTAACCATAGATATTCAGTGAGGTGCTATCATGATAAGAGCTCCTTAGGGACAGAAATCATATTCGAACACTACAGAATAAATATGAGCCGCCGGCATAGGCTCAATCCATGAAAGATACAAAAATTGGTTGCCCAATTAAGGAGAGTTTAATACACTCTGGGGTAGAAAGACACTGACCAATTGCATTATGAGTTTGATTATTCATTTAACACTACTACACCATGGTAACCATTTCATGGCTCTGATTTCAGTCTTAATTAACCTTGTTCCTTGATGATGGCATAATCCAAAGTAAAAGTTAGCAACTAACCTTTATGCTTGAGTACCTCCTCTTGCCTGATTCAGAATCTCTTCCTTTGTTTTCTTCGTTGGGATTGATGTAATCAAGAAGATCAGATACACTGCAAGTGCAAACAAATACAGTCAATACAGCATCTGTATAGTCCAAAACAATCCACAGCATCTAGAAATATCTATGATAACTGATGCCAGCTTATGTGCTGTGCACTAGCTAGCACAACACAATAGAAGTTTCTCTAAGGATTAACTGTGATTTCATTGGCAGAACTAAATTGCACCTTAGGTGTCCTTTACTAGCTATTGATGCATCAGGTTTTCGAGTTCCATTGCGGGCAGCTTCTTGTTGCTCAATTACTTTCGATTCAAAGTATTCAAGCCAGGCTGCAGCATCCTGTAATGTGGAAGGCAACAATATTAAGGATGTCCTTGTAAATAAATGAGAAGGGAACGATTCTCTTCATATAGCTAAGATAATAGTTCAAGTGGGAAACTAATCGAGGTACTTCTGTTATAAACTACTACCTCCGTTCCTAAAAATATGTCGTATTTGAACTCCCACAACGACATATATTTAGGAACGGAGGTAGTAGATGTCATTTGGGCATTGACTTGCTTTCAAATGCACAACTAGTATTACAGAAGTACTTTGATGGAGAAATCAACTAATATTATTTTCGTATTTAAAATAAAATACATTAGTTTATATTAATGCTCAAAGTTAATTCTTTTATACAAAATGTATTCTAAAATGACATCCGTTGGTAACAGAGGGGCTAGGTTTTCAGCATTTCAATAATATCACTTAGTAGAAGTAAACCTGAGTCCGAAGATCATCTGGTCCAAGCTTTGCACGAAGGATTTGCAAGGTTGTCTGCTCATGCTGAACACTCAACGAATAAGCTTCCATCAACGAGAGAGCAATGGCGATAGCATGGTAGCTTGCAGCAGTCTACATACAACAGAAGAATATGTCACTTGAACCCAATAGTTAATTATGGAAATGATTAAAAAAAAGAAATTCTTTCTGGGTCTGAAATGCATCGGGGCACAAAGCTTTTGCGTTTTCTTGAGTTGGGGCACAAAGCTTTTGCGTTTTCTTGAGTTGGGGCACATGTGAGCCAGCACGGACACCCTGCGACGCTTCCTCAACTCGCTCCTCCGCATGCACGTCGCTGGTGCGTCCAGACACTGCAACCTCTGCTACCGTGCTCGGTCACCAGGGACGAGACTGTGCATCGCACGTGTTCGCGCGACAACCGAGGCCAGCCCCTCCTCACCCAGTGCAGCAGTCGCCACCCCCGCCGCCGTGCTAGGTGGCTAGGGACGCGGCTGGTGAGACCGGTGCTGGCCACGCGCAGGGCCAGAGAGGTCTTCCCCCGCCAGCCTCCACGGCGAACCAGAGCATGAAGAGGACGTGGCTTCCACGACGCGAGGCGGCGCCGACTGCTCAGCCGGTCACGTCATTGGCGCTGCCGCCTCTGGCAGTCTGACTTCATTCCGCTCTTCACATTCAGACTTGGTGGTAGCGGCGCGTGACGTCTCGCCGGGCCAGTCACAATGTCACATGCTCGTCATGCCCGTGGCTGTGGCGGCTCACCCCGTTGCTGCAGGCGGCGAGTGGCCGACCCATTCCCATTCTTGCAAATCCGCCCCAAATTTGGATCGGGTTTGCGTCCACACTGACAGTAGACGGATCCGCTCTGGCCCCACGCGCCAGTGACCCAACTACCACAGAGCAGGTCCTTTTTAATGCAAACGTGCCGGGGGGTGTCAACCCTCGCCACTGCCCATCGCCAACGCAAATGTCGTGGAAGTGGACCCCTGTGAAGCATGACCACGAGGCCGCCTCTTCCTCGGGGCGGCGCCGCTGCGGGAACACGTCTACGTCACCGTCAACCAGTGCCAGCGCTACTGGGACGAGGCCATCCCCGTGCCATGGCCCGACGTCCACCTGCCGGATGGGTGGCATCTGAACCCAGAGAGGGTTCCAGTGCCGGCCGTTCCAGCCTCGGGATGCGCACGGTTAAGGAGATCTGCCGCCGTCGGGCTCAGCTCCCGATGACCTCCGCCACAAACTGGCGTTTGCTAAGGACTTGCCGCACTGGGACACATGGTTCTATGTCGAGCATGACGCACGACGCTAGTTGTTCTTCGGCGCTTTAGCGCCCCATGCTCCAGCACATCCCCATCGTGCGCGTGCTCGAGCGCATGAGCCGCCGCGCGGCTCGTAGTGAAGGAGGGGACGAGGCCTTCAAGAAGGTCCTCGAGGACTCCCAGCTGGACAAGCTCGCCGAGTGGTCTGGCCTGCCACTGGCGCTGCTGGCCGAATCCGCCATCGCGCCCGCGGCAGAGCAGCAGGAGCCGTGGCCACTGGCGTCGCTTGTGGGCACTCGTGGGGGTGGATGACCATAGTGCCTTGCTCGCTCGAGTGGGTGGAGCCGGAGCAGCAGGAGGTGCCAACCACGCCACCCCGCACGCCGGTGTCCATGGCCATTGCACCAGGAGCGTGGCCATATCCATGGCCGGTTTCGGTGTACATCGACCTAGTCGACGAGGAGAAGGGCGACGACCAGTAGAGTAGATCTAGGTTAATAATCAAACCGAATGCTTCTCATAGTGATCTTGATGTAACTTCTTGGTTATGCAAGTATCCAACTAACTTGAAGCTCCATGCATGTACCAAACCGAATGCTCCTCATCATGATTCTGCAATTTTCTTTTTGAGATTAGAACCATGGATGTGCACGCCACTATTTATGCACATAAAATGTGTGGCGCACAAGAGGGGACGAGCTTATGAGCTCACATCTATAATTGTGTAGGCTGGGAAAATCTCCGGCCACAAGGAGCACAAGCAAGTGTTTTCCCAAGAGGCACATTTATGTGAGGACCAAGGCAAGCAAGAAAGACCCGAAGTCTGATGCGCGGAATCATACTCCCATGTTGTTGATGGATTTTTGTCTTGTCCTGACAGTGGTACTAGAACGAGTATGTGGATCTTGGTCTCCATGGCCCATATCTGGGCCTAGAGGGGTCCAATGATACGGTCTTGGCAACACCTGGCCTTCAATAATTTGACTCATCATCGAGACATGTCTCCTGGAACTGACTAACAATTTGTTGATGATTTTTTGGCATTCACTAAAACTTGTTAAGTCATTGAAGGTATCAACTTAAGATTTTCTGATTATTGTTTAAGTCAACAAGTGAGATTTGTAAAGAGGCATGAAATGAACATCTTTCATATTTAACAATTATCTCACTAACAAAAGCATGCCATTTGCCAGAAGAATTTTTTAAAATGTTTCCTTAATGTTGAGAAAGAAAATTACCTGGATATGATCAGGCCCAAGTAATCTCTGATTGCATTTTAAAGCTTTGTGCAAGTACCTAAGAGCTACATGCACATTGCCCAAGCCTTCCTCCATCATGGCTACATTAATATATGTTGCAGCTGTGTTTGGATGAGATGGCCCGCATGTAAGATGTAGAAGATATAATGCACGCTTGACGTACCTAATTTGCAACAAAGGTTAATTTTTTGTATACACTGTAGCAATGAGTCTAAATCACTAGGATTGTACACTGCAAGGAGTATAAAAAGGATAGCAGGTATAGCACCCTGCTGTTTATTCAGACCCTTAGGTTTTCACATAATGCAATAGCTTTGATATCCATGAAATAATCTTCAAGACAAGCTCATACACAGGTAAATAAACAATTATTGAATCTTCAGCCTTTAAAGATATACGAGCTTAAGGGAATTTGATCCATCCTCAAGAAGAGATTTACATGACAGCAATTAATAATTTAATAATTTGAGGCTAGAAGAAAATACCATACCCCTTTTACCCTCTGCAATCTTGCCAAGGAATAAAAAAGATACTCCCTCCATTCACTATTATAAAATGTTCTAACTTTTTTTCTGATTAGGATGTATATAGACACATTTTAGTGTGTTCATTCACTCATTTCAGCCCGTTTGTCCATATTGAAATATCCAAAACATCTTATATTTGTGAACTGAGGGAGTACTACATATGCTTGTGGTTAAGCTAAAACATTAGGGGAACATATCACCACCTAAGGATTCACTTAGTATTTAACTATTTATGAGTTTGTAACATCTGCCAGCATTATGTTTGATGGTTATATGTTGACGGTATTCATGCTAGGGTCTAGTTATATTATTTCAACTGTTGTAATTAACATTGATGGAGTGAGAGCTGAGAGATAGCACCTCAGACACAAAACTAAACTACAAAGAAATCGGACACTCAAACGACTAATTAAGCAACTAGTTCCTGCTCACTCTTAGCGTTTCTTTCATAAGACAAGATTAGTTTTTTAATCCAAATAGCATAGAGAGAGAGAACCAAATATGCACATTTGACATAATAATTCTGTGAAAAAAAAATAGTTTTAACGTGAGAGATAGTAAAATATATTCTTGGCAGCAATAGCAAGACTATTTTATTTGGCAAACTTCATCAACTTGACATAGCACTTTACTAGATATAAAATACCCTAAAGGAGGTCTCCTACTCTTTTGGATATATGCTACTTCTCTTCAATTTACAGCTGGAGTGACTATTTTGCTCAGTCCTTGTGAAACTAGATTTTCTGCATGGAATAAAAAAAGTAGTATTTCATAAATTGAACTTACTTCAGAGCCAGTTCTGTGTGTTGTAAACGATAGTAGAAAACAGCAAGGTCTCCGTAACTCTTCATCGTATCAGGGTGATCAAGCCCAAGTTCCCTCTCGTTGATGTCTAGGGCCTTTTGCTGATATATTGTAGCCTGCAAATTTTTAGGTACATATTATACTGTGCCTATAGATAATTAAATGCTAGGACAGAAAAGTAGATCATGAGTTTGAAATAACTATCAAGCATTTTATGAGGCACCACAAACACACCGATATCCAAAGCATCAGTTCAGCTGGCTCCAGTGTAAGCATTTTATGAGGCACAACGCAAGGCCCTGCAATCCGTGGCGCTCCTAGTACCGTGACTCGTCTGGAAGCATAGGAACAGCTGCGTTTTCGATAACGCGACGCCTTCCCTCGGCACGCTCGTCGACCGAATCAAGGAGGAAGCCGGCTCCTGGGCTAAGGCCGGAGCGGCAGGTCTTAGAGTAGTCCTCCCCCCTACATGGGACGTGCACTGAGCCTTGTATCTTATTCTCGCTTTATTCGTCCTAGGACGACTGTAACTGACTCCCTACCTTTTCAATGAAAAGAAACGCAAGGTCTTTTGCGTTTTCTCGGAAAAAAAAAAGCTGGCTCCAGTGTTCTAAGTAACTAAACAGAAGGCAATAAAGCCCTAAAACAGGCCAAGATGAAGTTTCACTGATCTGATATATGGTAATGTACACTTGGGGTTTGTCCATTGTAACAAGCCGCTGAGCCTTACTAGGTAATTTTATATGGCATACGCAGAAAGTATTTGACAAAGGAGCCATTAGGGAAAATTAGATTATTTCTCATAATATGACATATAAGATACATGCATATTACATTTGAGCTGTTTAACAACTAGTTATCGTTTTTAATTACATTGGCATCATGGGTAAAGAAGATTAATGGTGACAGCGTCATACGGGAATGGGAGGTAGAAGTGCAGAAAATTATTGAATTGTTATCGTTTACGCAATTTCCATGAAGGTAATTTCATTATATATGCAGGACAAAAGATTAAAAGATTCCTATTTTGTGATTTAAAACACATGTATATGTATCGATAACTGCAGATAGTAAAACTGTTTGGAAACAACACAGATCATTTATTTGCCTGCTCCAACGAACAACGGAAACCCCTTAGTCACAGGAGAGTGTTAAGCGGTTGTGTGCTGGATTGGATAGATATTCCTGTCGGATTGTATCTGAGATATCTCCAGTGCTGGGAGGGCATTACACAAGTGCTGCCGTTTTGCTGACCATTTTGTGTCCATAACTCCATTGTACCGCCTATGTTTTCCTTGTTACTTGTAAAAATGCTCTTTGGGTGACTTTTCTCAAAAACAAAATAGAACACTTGCTGGCACATTTCAACTTCACTAGTTATTAATATGCAGAAAAACGTTAGATCTGCTGATGTTGAAATGTCCAAAACATTGATAGTCATAGTGATGAAATGCACATAACACTGATAAAATGAACTTGGTAGATATAATGAAATGAAATGTGCAGAACACTGATAGAAAAACTTTACATCTGCTGATCCTCCTAAAAATACAAGAAAATCTCAGTTTTATCAGAATTTGTTCTGTATCTTCCCTACATATTCCGTCGGTGTTATAGTTAGTCTAACCCAATAACACCTTTATGTATCTTTCGCTCACATTGTAACTGAAAGTATGCTTAGCAAAGAATGCTAAAAGTATATATTATTTCTAAGTTTAAACAAATACATACATAAAGAAAGTGCAATGGCATAAGTCTTTATATCATCTCATGCTCAATAATCCTCACTTAACTAAACAGTGCTATCACTTCCATTGTCTTCAAAACATGCATAACAATTATTATAGACTATGTGCTGTGCAGCTGAATAACCATCTACCTGATTAAAATCACCAGTGTGGTACAAAACAACAGCTAGAAGGCTATAAGCTCCAGCCGTCATTCGATGATAGGGACCACACACCATTATGAGCTTGGCAAGGGCCTGCATTCATACATAGAATAATTTACGAGTCCCCAAGATATGACAGCTAAGGAATTGCCAAAAAGAAATGCACAAGATTTTACAAGAAGGTACCTTGGTTCCATAATTAACAGCATCTTCAAGTTTACCCTTGTCAAGAGCTGTTTTAGAGGATTCTAGAAGTTGCCTTCCATCTGCAGATGAGCACGCAACTTGCTGCATTTTTGAAAGAACACATCAGTTGTGTTTATGTGCCACTCATTATATCTACCAAGTTCTCAAAACACTGATAGTCATATGTGATGAACAAGCCATGACAGCACAATGTGATTTTTGTATGATAAAAACAATTGACTGAGAAAAATACTTTTACCTTATGTACGGGCACAAGGCTAATAATATCCTGTTTGCAAAACGGGAAAGCAGAATCCATGACAAAATCTCGCGGTGCCAATTCAATGCCCACCTAAAAGCAACCTTTAATCTCAATAAAATGCACCGGGTGTGAGAAATGTTAAAGATATTAAAACATGTTTACCTTATGGCATAGTCCTCTCAATATAGCGTATTTCCTCACATCATCATAATGTTGCCCTGTGAGCTCATACTGGTATCGCTTTTTCAAGAAGGCAACAAGCCATCTCCACACCAGGGGATGCACAGCAGGAGAACTTCCAGAAAATTCAGATTCAGGAACACCAAGAAGTAAGTTCAGCACTGCAGCTATTGTTAATGCTAATTGTCTCATGTCTGAAGTAGCTGCAATAACAGATTGGACAATATGCTTGAATGCTCTCACTATCATTTCATGCACACAAAGAGACTGTACGTGTGAGAGCTTCTCTGAAAGTTTGACCTACATAGGGTATTCTTAGATTAGCACATATCAAGCACTAAAGAAGAACTGGCATCCATCATGTTCAAATAAAAAATTGTAAAAATTGTTACAAACTTACAATTCGTCCTAGGGAGCGCATCTGTAGGCCCCTGGTATGCATGAAATCTGTCAATGTCCTACCATCAACAGGTGAAAGTTCCAAAGAACCAAAATCGGCAACCTAAATAATTTCTTGGTTAGCTATTATGCCTCTTGACTAAAAAGGATAAGCATGTGGGAACTTATTCATGTTTCATATAATGATGCATACCAGCTTAGGAAGCGCAACTTCATCATAGAACTTCAGAGCCATCTCAATCAACTCAGATGGTGACTGTGGAGCACAAGAGATTAGTCTATGAACTTTATTCATGATTAGTAGCTACGGATGGCCGCTTGGTAAGCAAGCGTGCTAAAATAATGCCCAGTATGTTTCATACACTTGATTTTATTTGTAGAATTCAGAAGTGGATCCGACAAAATTAAAAAAGGTGAAAAAACATGCATATCTGATGTTGTTTGAAACTACTACACGCTGGTGTAAAAAACACTCGGCCACAGGCTAGCACCAGTGAAATTTTAATTTAGAAGAACAAGCGTCCTCACCCTACCGAAGCGAGGCTTCGAACATGTGTAGGTTGGTTAACAGGGAAAGCACGGCCCCTAGCAAACCGCACTATTATTTATCAACCCCTAGTGCGCCTGAGGTAGGCTACACAACTTTGAGCTTGTTAGTAGGGTAAGAACACATTTCATGAACCTCTCCACGGCATACAATGATATCCCCAATATTAGCAAACAAAATATCACATGAACTGTAATGCTGACAGTTATATATGAATTGTATATAATTGCCAAAGATTAGTAATCACAGTGGGAAGGAAACTCTATTTTAAATAGGACATTTATTTTCTGAAACTAAATGCTGAAATGAGGAGGGTATGAGTTGGATATGCAGAACACCAAAGGGCAGATGTGAAACCATCACTTGCTATGAAAAATAATGAATTTCTACCTTCTGGTGGAGTCCTGTTTCTGAATCTTTTAACCTTGTAAAGGCGGAATCCAGTAATACATCCTTCAACAAGATTTCATTCTCGGAGGTGATGCAGTCTCCTTGAAGCGGTTCAACAGATGATGGCTTGACTTTCTGGCTTTCCCCAGAGCTTGTTGCATCAGTCAAACTTTTGTTCCCTGATGAGGATCCCTTGCCAGAAGCATCAACCACATTCTTCGGATGCTTAAGAGCTTTGAGAGGCTTCCCAAGCCCTTCAATCTTTGTCTCTTTCGCATCTTTGTCTACCATTTTCTTCTTTTCCTTCCCATCCCCTTGTTTTTTGTCTTTGTCAGATTTTTTCAGATCTTGCAAGTGCTGAACCCAACAGGCACCAAGTTCCCATCTCATAAATGATTGTTTATCAGTCTCCTCTTCCTCAAGATTTTGAAGACTTTCCTTCAACACGTTCTCAGCATAAGTTTGTGCTGCAGTTAGTTCTTCCTGCCTATGACTTTGTGTTGGTAACTTCTTTTCTCCAGTTGCATTGGCTTCATTTAGGAGCATCCTCAAACTAAAAACAATAAATATATATATAATAATGAAAAAATGGGATAAGCAGCATAAACTTCGTGGATAACTAGAAAAACAACACAAAGCATTGCTACCAACCTGTTAATGTTCAATGCATGAGCACCCCCTTCAGGTTGATCCATGATATCAGCAGGCTTAAAAGAAGTCACAATAGTTTTCTCGTAATTGTTAACCTTTGCTACAGCAACATATCCACAGTATCTAATATTCACGATGCCCAAACTGTCAACATCCTGCAAATTAGAGACAAAATTAAGAAAAGACACTCTTTTACCTGAATATGAGAAAGATCACCTTAATTTTGAACTTATACATGTGCAGCAGTGTTTTCATCTGCAGTTATTCCTTTCAAAAGGTTTCTCTCTGCAAGATGCTTAGAGTCCATTCCTGTGGCTCGGCTTCCATCTATCTTAGTGTCCAGCTTGCAGCTTGCATCTGAAGAATCTCTTGTGACAGTGATGCTAAAATTTCCAACCGTCTCAGAATGCAAGACCTCATCTGTCTTGATTGATGTTGATACATCTGTACTCTCCATTACATACCGGATGGCTGCAATACTTCTAAAGATGGCAACATCTACGAATAGACTGTGCAGTAGGAATGCTCTCCTGTCACGAATTTCCCTCTCCTCAGCAGTTTTGCAAGGCATGGATGTGAGATACATGAACTCATCTGCCCATGGCAACATGTCACTTTTGCCATCCCTTCCCCAACCACCTCCATTGCCTCCCCAAGTTTCATCCTCAGCAGGAAGGGGAGGAAATGTTGATGGTGACTGGGCAGCAATCGGAGGAACAAGCCATGTATTTGCACGATAACCATAAGGAAAATTTCCGAACTGCAACATACAAGCAGATATAGTTAGATCATGATGCAGCATTAAATAGGAAAACTGTTGTCTGATGGCGCATGGAACAGCTGGTTTACAAAAACATGATTCATTATCAAGCTGCACGTAAATATTTAATAATCAAGCGCAACATACTAGAGGAGCACCAAATGGAAGATACTGAATATGAACATCAGCATAACTGTAGAAGGTAGATATTTCTAGAAGACAACCCAAATTGTTGTCTGCTACTTAAAATGCATTAAAATATGTTCCACTCCTTTTCAGATGAATCATTATGCCCAAGCACACAATAATACAAACACAAAGTCACGATCTTGTGAAAAGTTTCCATTGAATTTAGAAAAAGATAGGTACAGCGAAACACCCAAAAAGGGGTAACAACACACCTTGTTCCGTTCCAAAAATGCCTTCATAAGATCCTCATATGCCTAATATATATGGAAACACCACAAAGGGTTAAATTCATATAACAAGGTCATAGAAAAGAATTAGAGATACGAAAAATGAGACCACACAGTTGCTTACAGAAATACTTAAATGGTGCTATCAAATTGTTGGCAATTAAGAACCACAAGTAGTTTCTAGAATAGGAATTTGACACCGTGCTATTGTACAGTTTTGGCAAATTCCATTTTCAAAAACTACCACAATGCACTGGCATGCTCAAGTATCAAATTTTTAGTACATAGTTTCAATCTGACTAAGTGAAATTGTGAGTTAAGTAGTCCTCCCATATCCGCCAGAAAATACAGCAATGCAGATAGTGATTTTCAGCAGTATAAACTTGAAAGGTGAAGGACTCGGTGCTGCTGCCAAAATAGACTTTGCCAATTCAAATATCTTGCAGCTGAGGGAAGTTAGGAATTTTATCCTAATTATGCTTCATCTTCTCTCAGTTACTACTGTACAAAAACATACACACAACACAAATGTTCACACGCATATATACATTAAAATAGATTCAAAATCAAGCTGTTATTTACTACATTCGTCTCTAAAGTGTATATCAGTTCATTGGTCCAGAAGTGGCTACAGCTTTAAGTGGGATATTTAATAACAAAGGTAATACAATAATGAATGCAGATTATTAGACAACAATTTATATTACCCTAATATAAAAGCTATAACCAGAATGTGAGATAAACGAACATTATCGAATGCTCTGCTGAGATGCCTCAATAGGTCGACAAGATTGTGGCACAAAACACGCTGTTTCCCAAAACTAAAGAACCCCTTTCTCCGAGCTTCAACAATGACAAATTTCCCATTACAAAGCTTTGCCTGAAAGAAAGCCAACAGTTCTCCAATTAGGACACATTCAATGTACTTAGCAGGGATCTTAGCGCAAAAGTGCTGTCAAAGATACAACTATTATCCATTATTACCTCAAGGAAGAAGAGATGGTCATCAGACGGTTGCTCCTCCTGTCGAGGTTGAGTCACTCGCTTTATAACTGATCAAAAGAGTTAAAATAACTCAGCAGACGGAAGAATTTGCCTCGCCAGAGAAATGTTCAGCTCTACAAAGTTCAAGCTGATATCTCATGCTTAGCATTCAAAGTAATGAGGAAAGTGTTAAATTGCATGAACTACCATCTCAAGGACAAACCATGGTGAAGCCGACAGCAAAGATATATGGACAAATAGGTCAAGGCAGAGGTTCCAAATATAAACTGAGGCTGCCAAAATTTCCCAAGGAAGTCATATTGTTTGATTCAGGACCCTGTTAGTTCCATTTCAAATGTTGGCAGTACTACAGCACCTTAATGTTCTTTTGTTGCGAACAAGCTTACTAGAACGATTAGCATCAGGCATCCCATTCTAATCTGGCGTCCCCATGGGCCCCATGCACCGCTCATGTGGTCCCTAAGCGTCTAAGTCTTATCTCTGCACAAGTTTGCCGCCACTCATTCCTCTTCGGCGAGGACCGCGACCGCATCATTCTGTTCCCCCTCTCTTTTTCCCCAGCGCCTCAACCTCCACTGCTGCTGATGCTGCTGCAACCTCAGACCACCGCACTGCCAGGCTGCGCCGTCGCTGCTACAAACCCCTCAGATCACTGTGCACCCAGACTGCTACCGCTGTTGCTGTCGCTACTGTAAGGCGGTGCTACGACGGTGATCACAAGGTGCTGTGATGCTGACCACTGGATGATGCGACGGCGACAACCACTGCTGCGATCGGCGGCGACCACTGCTACGAGCGCGCGGACACGGTGCTGCTACAGTGACGGCTCCTGCTGCGAGCCAGGGCCACACTATTGCAACGGCGACGACTGGGTGCTGTGAGCGGCGACGGCCACTACTACGAGCATGCGGGCATGGTGCTATGACGGTGACGTCAACTGCTGTGAGTCGGACAGCCTATGCTACAACGGCGACGGCAACTGCTGCGAGACGGACGCCCAATGCTGCGACCGGCAGCGCACTCTGCAGCAAGCACTGACGGGGGATGCTGCAACGACAGCGGGGCAGTGACGCCCGCTGCTACGAGCACCGGCTAGGGCTGCTGCGATGACGGCAGGGCTGGCGGGAGCGAGCCGGCTGGCACTGCTGCTGGCTGTGCTGCATACATGGAGTGCGATGCGGTGAGCCGGCAACGGCGAGGCTCTTGCGGGCGTGGGTGGGGCGTTGCGAGCGAGGGGAGTGGGGGTAGGCTCCGTGCACCCATGTAAGCGTGAGATGTGGGCACCGTCTCTTCCCCGTGCGCGCCTGTGAGCAAGAGATACGGATGTTGTTCTCCTCCTATGCGCGTGTGCTGGGCAAGATCCGATGGCCACGGTGAAAAGCAATCTACGGCTCGGGAGGGGGCTGATCCTGCGCTGGGATTGGTCGGCCAACGTGTAGCATTGGCCATAAGTTTATGTTTCGAGTCAGTAGTCATGAAACCGAAGCGTGAAAAAGAGAGATCAACTACAGGGTTTTGGTGAGGCTGCGAGAGATGTTTTACTTACAGTGGAGGGGCGGTGAGAGGTTAGCAAGAGAGAAGAACTCGTAGAACGCTCCAAGGCGGGGGCATGCACCGCTCATCTCTGCCTCCAGCTCCGCCGAGACCATGTCCTCCTTGGCCGCCGCTGCATCAGCATCCTTTGCAGCTGATTCCTTCGGCAGGGGCGGCGGTGAGCCCGTGCGGCGCCCGCCCGAGGAGGCCGCTGCTGCGGGCTTGGAGCTGGAGTTGGAGGGCTCCTTGGTGGCATCAGCATCCTTGGGGGATGGAGGAGGCGGCGGAGGTGGCGGAGAGCCGAAGGAGGCGGTGCACGCAACGATGTCCAGCAGCCGCCGTATGTGCACCAACGCGCTATCCTCGTCATACTCCCCTGCATTGTGAATTTTTAGAGTTTAAGATGTAGGTTTATGGATGGTTTATCTCTAGACACTATAGAATAGAATTTAATATTAATTCTAAGATATATGGAAATCGAAGACAAAATTATGCAAATTAAGGTGCAGTCAGGTGTATAGGTGCGCAATGGTACAATTTACAAAGCATACGTCTACAAACAATGGGTTTAACCAATCTAAGGGCATCTCTAATCCAACCCCACTAGTTAACTTCAAAAACCAGCTCTTAATTAAAATCTAACTACCAAAAAATCCTGTGTTTTCGTTGTTGCATTCTAATCTAAGTCCAATAAAAGAATGCATTAAAATTAAAGTTGTATAACATAAATTTAGCCATCACCTATGTTAAAAACATCTACTGTTTGCTAACTATTATAGCAAACAACCCTAAAAATAATAAAATGCACGTGGCTAGGGTTTTGGGGAGCGGATTGTGTGGCAGCAGTGGAAGCCAAAATGTTGGAAGGGGACGGTTGTTTTTTCTTCCTCCGCAAAAAGGAAGAGGGTTGTTTTTTGGGTCAGCCAAAAGGCTTCTGGGAGTTATGCACGTTTTGGGAATGGATTAGATGAACTTAAGTAAAAAAAGGTTTTGGGGAATCAGAAACTTATTTGGGTTCGATTAAAGATGCCTTGAGAAAATAAATCCTTATTTTGCAGACATAAGATGTACCTTCTACCAGGGTGAGAGTATATGGCTTCAGGGTCGCAATATCCGCGCCATCCTTCAAGTGACCATCACGAGTCTGCCGACAAACGACGTAATATAACAGGATTGAATTGATGTTCGCTGCGGTAATATAGTATGGAGAGAAAAAGAAACGTTATAAATACCTCATGCAAGAGGGAGTAGTTTGTGATTGCACAGGTGGCGGTGTTGACGCAGAGCAGCCTCCTCACATCAATGATCCTGTCCGTGGAAATTCCCTGCACCAAGCAAAGAAGGAATATTTGTTGCTGAAATCATGCATCAAGAAAAACAAACAGTGCAGAAAGAACTGAGGTAGCAAGAAGCTAAACCTTGAGAATGACATCGGACTGATCCGGGAGGTTGACAGTGATATCAATGGCCACAGGGAGCACTAGTAATTCATCAAAGAAATTTGCAAATGATCAGCTCAAGCAAGCAACTATCTACTCCGACTATTGCAAGCAAAAGCCACTCAAGGTGTCATGGCAACAATACCTTTCTCATCTTTCTTCTTTTTCTCGCCCTTGGCCTTGCCACGCTTGCTCTTGGGCGCCATGGGCGCGCCAAACGGCAAGCAAGCTCAGCACAAGATGCCCACCTAGACCAAACAGTAAAAAATAAAATTAAGTTGGAGTAACAACCACTACGTAGACATGTGGCATACGTTAGAAGGAACAGAGTAGAAGAGTCAAGAGAGTGATGGCGGTTGCACAAGTAGGGCTAGAAAACCGAAGTTAGGACAAAACAGGGAGCTGTTCTTGATATGTATATATACACACTACGGAGACGTGAAAGAGACACAGTTACACCCCACGACACAGGATTGACCAGAAAAAGATGTACCAAAGGTGAGAATGAAGTGCAAGCAACAATGGTTGCGTTAACGCCATAACATCAATTCAAGTCGACATTATTTTTAATTCTTGTGATTCCAAAATGAGATAATTACGCGTAATGATATATAGATGGTACAACTAACCGAAATCCAAAATAAAATCGTCAAACTCTATGAAGGGATAAGTATAAGGTATGAACCAACGGACGCTGTTACATTTAGTCCATTGAAGAAGAAAAATCGCTTCAACGTAAATCTGCGCAAATGATGGATAGAAAGAACGCAACTACAGAAGGGTGCACAAGCAGTAGGGGACTGAAATTCAAACCATGCCTGCAAGTGCAACGATGGACATAGAAACAGACTCAAGAAGTCAAGATGCTCATTTACCGTGACATGAGCAGACATGCTCAAAATTGACAAAGATTCTTTGGAAATTGAAAATATACATGACCGTAGAAAGGATATCCAATTTCAAATGCACACAATAGGAACAATTTAAGAGGGCTTAGCTGAGAAGCAGTGTTTGCTGTTCCATGCTCACACTGCACAACGAGGGAGGCAAGAACAATGTTATGCGCATAAGCATGCATATCGAAACACAGAAGCAACCAGGGATACCGATTAAGCGCACGCTAATATGAAAATTTCCAAGAAAAGGCCACACACAAAGAAGACATTGAAACCAAATAATAGCAGCTCCACAATTTACCAATGGCCTGGCGCTCAGCTGCTCTTGACAGTATACCGGCAAGGATGAACTGACGGCCACAGGAAGCAAAATGGAAGGGCAATTTCCCAAGCAATCAGCTAAGGTAAGGAGAGAGGCAGCTGGGCTGAGGTAGGTGCACTGTCTACAAGCTAGGCATTACTGGGATGGAGGTGCAGGAGCAGAAGGGGCAGCAGTAGTGAGCAGAGGAGGAGCCTAAGAGAGGAGGGAGGGAAAGATAGATAACGAAAGGGGTTGTGGGCGGGGTTGATAAGGGTGGAATGGTGGAGATTTAAGATAGGGTCCTCATTGGCCCGGTCTGGTTCTACTCCCTTTTTTTTTGCTGAAATGAAATGCCGGTCCGGTTCGCAGGAAAATCGTAGGAGTAGTACGGTGGGCCAGTGACGGAGACGCGCGTTACAGTTTTGTCGCCGTCTCATCATCAGAGATCATGCTCCGTGGTTCAGGACATGGAGGAAAAATTTCTTCGGCGGCGGGCCAGATTCGCGGGAGAGGACGGCGGAGGACGGGATGGAGTTCGCCGCCCGACGGAGAACTCTCTCTCTCTCTCTCTCTCTCTCTCTCTCTCTCTCTCTCTCCGCCGTCCGCATCCAGGCCGTCGCGGCGCTGCCCGGCGAGCTCGTCTGCCGCATGCCAAGTTCGGCCGCCCCGCCCGAGCTCGGCCTCGTTCCTCTCCGTGCTCTGCCAGCTACCTCCTCTCCGGCGTCGAGCTCCTCTGGCCTCCTCCTATGCCCGCGCCCCCGTTTCGCGCCGCCATCTCCAACCCCACTCGATGCAGAGAGAGCAGACCAGAGGGAAAGAAGAGAGGAGAAGGGCACCACCTCGACGCCGGCCCGTGCTCACGCCGTGCACGAGCTTTTCCTCGCGCCACCAACCAGCCATCATCCTGCTGCCGAGGACGAGGCCGACCGCATCCTCGACCCCGCCATGGCCAGGACCAGCGAGGTGGCCTGCCCATCCCGCGCGTGGGGCGCGGACAGCTTCTGGATCTCGTCGACTTCCCGCCATTCCCCCAACTCCGCCTTCCCGCCGTTCCCCCAAATCCCCCGCCTCGTCGCCGCTGCTGTTTTTCCTTTTTTTTTTCTTTAGGCGATGCGCTGAGGAAGGCACGGGGGATTCGGAAAAGAGAAAAATTCAATGTAGGTCACAAAACTTGAGCCGGCTGACACTTAAGTACCACTACTTGCGCAGGTGGTTCATTTTGGTTCGTATATATGAATTGAGCTACGTATTTGCTGACTTGGCCGAGTCAGCCGTTGCCAGCTATGCTTTGACCGTCACATGTGCAAAGACCTAGTCCGGGGGGAGGGGGTTAATACTAGATGGTGGAGTTTTTTACAAATGCGCTGCGACTGGTCGGACCGCACTGGTCGCTCCGCTTATCCCTCTCGCTCTCCGCTTCCTCTCCTCCGAACCCTAGCTAACTCCGTCCGCGCCTTGCAGCCCATTGACGCCCGCCATGCCATGACCACCATTGCCGACGCCTCCTCCGCCTCCTCTGTCTCCTCCTTCATGTCGTCTTCCACTCCATCCGCCGGTGACTGCGTGGCCGCTCCGTTGTTGTACCACTGATCGGGTGCCCGGATTGCGGCGAGCAGGTGAGGTTCTACCGGTCTAGCACCGATGAACACGATGGATGGATCTTCTACAAGTGCGTGAACCACCATGTAAGTGCCAGTTCAGTAGATTCATGCCGTGTCAACTCATTGTAGTAATGAAGCAGAGCAGCTGGTTAACTAATGCAGTAGTTTAGAGCAATGCAGTAGTTGATTCATTAAATCTGTAATTTTGTGGAGTTGGTTAACAAGGTTAACTAATTTTGCCACCGATTAATCAGTCACTTGTGATTTCGCTTTGGGAGCTTGAGTATGTGCTGTCTGGTTGGTGATGTTCTTTGTAGATGCAATTGGTGCGGTTGAGGACGGAGGGAAGAGCTTGAGAGGCAGAGGATGAATCAATGGCGTGCAGAGGCACATTGGAAGGGTCATGGTTGGGAGAGGCGGTGGAAGAGATAATTATGGCGCTCGGTGAGAATAAGTATACTACCAAGCAGCAAATTGCTATGCTTTTAGGGTTAGGCAGAGAGACTTTGATTCTGCTGAAGCTGATGATTGGTTTTGTTATAGTGCTTTGTGTGATGTGTTTCACCTTAATTATGAAGAAGTGAAGTGTTGTTAATTCAGTAGGTGCAGGTGTGTAAACTGATCATACTAAAATGGTTGCTTTTGTTTGCTCAGTAATGCTTAGTTGTAATGCTTGTTGTAATGGATAATATGTCAGTAAGCCTGCTTGACCTACTTGCTTTGAAATGCTATAGACCTAATTGCTTTGAAAAAACTGACAGATGTATTTCATATCAGAAGTGTAGTTAAACTAATTACGACGTAAAGTTTGCGATTCATTTGAATTTTTATAGTTAACTAAATTTAGTTTGCGCTCACTTAATTTTAATTGTTAAGCTCAATTTAGTTTGCAAAGTTAATCTGGATTGTACTTAACCTCATTGCTTTCAAATTATCGATGAAATTCTGTCGAATCGAACTAACTTTGCAAACTAATTGTTGTACTAAATGAAGTAAGTGAATCTCAAAGACAATCGAACTCAAAAGCAAGCATGTACTTGCACCTGCTGCAAACACCCACCCAGCAACTTGCACTCTACTTGTAGCTTTGGTCCACCACCAGTCCACCACCACCACCAGATCCCCTTCTTCTTCCTCATCTTTCATCTTCAACTTCATGCACCACCAGATCCCTTCTCTCCTCTATCCAATAGCCCCAACAGATCCCCTTGTCATCTTCAGCTAGCAGCAACCATGGTGTCCTGGGATGATCTTCCCAGTTCTTCTGAAGATGACTCTGTGACCAGCAAGGTTAGTGTGCTCCTCAATCTCACACAAATCCAGTCTAGGGTTTCTCAGCTAGGGTTTCTCTCTCAATTGATTCCAAATGTCTCTCCTTTGTTTAGCCACCTACCACAATATCCTGTGAGGAATGGAGTGGCTTGGCTATAGACTTGCCTAGCTTTAGATGTGGGCATGGATCTTTGTGTGAGAAGAATGTGGCATTTGAATCTGTTGATACTGGCAGAAGGTTTCTAGCTTGTGCACAGAAGGTTAGTAATTTTTTTGCATTTGGCACTATTAAACAGGAAGTGATTTGTAGTATGTTTTAAGTTCCATCATCAGGCACAGTACTGAATACTGGCAGTTAACTGAATCTCTTTTTTGTATGGTCTAAATTGCTAGGAAGTACCTAAATGCAGATATGTTGAGTGGGTTGATCCTGAGTGGCCTGATACTCCGAAGATGAGCCTAGCTACTATATGGACCATGTATGAAGAGGAGAAAAACAGAGGCTCGATGAGAATGTTGTGAGTCTTTCAAGAAAATTTGAAGGTTCTTGAAGAGAAGAAGAAGATGGAGAATGAGTTGAGGCATTTCAAGCTTGATTTTGCTAAGATGGTGGCTGAAAAGGAGCAGGCAATGAGCCAACTAGGCAGACACAACTTACTCTCGGTCGATCTAAAGGAAGAACTTGAGAAGAAGAAGATTGCGACAAGTCAAGAACCAACATTCATCGTATTCGTGGTTAAAAGAGAAAGAGAGGGACCAAGCGGTGCGGGAGAGGGACCAAGTGACTCAAGAGAGGGATGACTTGAAGCATGAGAAAAGGAAGCTTGAGTACATGATTGGTGACCTATTCAAACACAAAGAGGCCACCAAGGAGAAGATAAGGAAGTGAAGGGCATCTTGAATGAATTTGATTGAATCCTTGTCATTGTAAAAAACACTTTGTATCTTTCCTCCTGGATTTGTGTCAACTAAATTGTGTTAAGATAAGATATTGAAGTTGAAGTGGGTTAAGATAAGAAACCTGAAGTTGGTTCGGATAAGAAAATGAAGTTAACTGCTCTCATCTTATATGGTGAATTTGCTCAATTTATATACTGTAGTTGCTGTTTTATATGACTGAATTTGTCTGAATTTATATGTCTGCAGCAGCTGTTTTATATGACTGAATTTGTATGCCTGTAACAATTTTTTCTTAAAGAAAAAAAATTACACAAAAAGAGTTTTGCCTAGGTCTCGAACCCAGGACCTGTGGTATTGAACGTTGGTGGCAATGCCAGTGTGGTAAGTAGTAGTGCTTTGATCAAGGGTACGTACTAACCTACCTATTTAGCAGTTGCTAGTGGCCCAATGGCTCACGCCTCTTCCGTTTCCTTGTCTGCTCTTTAAGCCCACCCACCCACCGCTCCACTCTCCACTCTCCACTCAGTCCACCGCGTCGCCTCGGTTACCCCGCACCAAACCCCCACGCAGCCGTCAAGAAAACCCTCGCCGCCGACCACCACACCGCCGCCGCAGACATGGAGAACAACCCCGCCTGGAAGAGGTCATCGATGACCTCGCAGGCGATGACAAGGTGATGCACGCAGACCTGACGGAGATCGGGAAGTGGTTCCCCATCATTGGGATGCTGCGTCGCCATGCGCGTGGCCTCCTGAAGGTGATGACCGACGACGAGCTGGACCGCGCCTGCAACGACCCCCAAGGTATCCCTCCTGCGCTCGTCCTCCGCTTCGCGATGCAGGAGACGCGCTCCGACGACCCGGGGCAGCGAGCCCGATGGTGGATGTACCGGTCCGCCACCGCGCCGCGCCAGCCGGATCCATTGCACATTGGCTCGCGAACGGAGCGCATCCACAACGTCGACCTGGCCGTCCCCGCGCCTGTCAACACGGCGTACTGGGACCACTACCAGCCCGACCGCCTCGGGCGCGACGACGTCTCGGAGTACATCTCTTCCGAGTCGGAGTATGACTCTGGCTCCGACGAAGACTCTGGCTACGCCGCTGACTCGTCCTGGTCGACTGGCTGGGAGGAGCCAGAGGTGATTGTCCTCTCTGACGACGAGCCGGAGGTCAAGGTGGCGGCGCCCGTCGTCCCCGAGCAGGAGGTCCAGATGGTGGTGCCCGTCGCAAGGGAGGATGACAAGCACCACCCCATTGACGTCGAGCTTCTTCCAGATGTTCCTGACATCGTCAAGCAGGAGGTGGAGGTGGTCTTGGCCCTTCAAGCACAGGTGGACGTCGCAGCGCAGCCAGAAAGGAAGAAGAAGAGGAAGGTGGCAGCTAACATGGAGGTTCGCCACTCAGAGTGCCTCCAGAAGTTGAAGAACTGAAGATGAAGATGCAGTAGAAGGCATGAAGAAGATGCAGTTGCAGTAGTTAGGTATGCTGAAATATACAGATTTTCAGCATATAAGTTATAAAATATTAGTTTGTTAGGTGTGCTTGTATGTTAAGCACATAAGTTATTTGTAATTTCTGTCTGTTGAACTGGTTGTTGATGCTATATAAGTGTTGAACTGGCTGTGATGCTATATATGTGCTGAACTGTGTTGATGCAAAAGTGGCAGTAATCCAAAAGTGTTTTCTTGGTATGTAATGGAGTTGATGCAGTCTTGTTGCTATATAAGGCAACAATCCAAAAGAAGTAGTTGCTAAGGTTTTGAATCTTAACTGAATTTTTGTCTGAATCTTTGTCTTAACTGAATTCTATCTTAACTAAATTCTGTCTTAACTAAATTCTGTCTTAACTAAATTCAGACAACTGTTAAGATTCAGTTAACCATAATCAAATCAGTTAGCTTTTCAAACTAAATTCAGACAACTGTAAAAATTCAGATAACTTTGAATTCAGTGAACTGTAAAAATTCAGTTAAGTAGGTTGGAGGGGAGTGGAAGAATAATAAGTAGGTTGTCAAGTAACACTGAATATTCACATTTCCAACAGTTCAAAGAGTCTCATTGTAGTTTTTGCCAAAATATTACAAGTGCAAAAGCAGTGAATCATCCCAACTCCAACAGTTTCAACGAGTCTCATTGAAGTTTTTTGCCAAAAAATTACAAGTGCAGAAGCATTGAATCATCTAAACTCATCAAACATGTTCACTCTCTTCAGCTTCTTGGGCACATGTCCACTTGGTCCTGCCTGCTTCCTCTGCTCAGCTCTTAATCTCTTGGCCTCTTGAAAGCACATTTGCTCCCTGGGTGGTTTTGGTAATTAATGACAACATACTTTGTGGTTGGACTAATGCTTTTATTAAGTATGTTTCAGGAAGTTCAATCACATTGGCATGGCAAAAGGACTGAAGAGGTGGACCCCTCAAAATGCTAAGGCAAGCATTGGCAAAAGCTCAAGACTCCATTTTTGGTTTAGTGATCCAAGATCACATTGAGTCCATAGGAAAGCCAATACTATTAAAAGGGGATGAGGTTATGATGATGATCTGGTTGCTCAAAGTGCTTAGTGATACATCTCCTAAACTATCAGCAACTTTCACTGCCATATACACTCATAAGTAATCTCGGTCCCACCGATATTCCAAACTCACCACACCGAGATGAACCACCTCAGCCACAAAGCCAAACCCTAGAAAACTCGGATTTTCCGATTCCAAACTCGGTCTCACCGAAACTTGAGTTGCCAAGCTTCTGTAACCTTCTGTCATCAAATCGGTGTCACCGAGATGATGAAGTCGGTCCCACCGAGATTGGCAAGCTCTTGTCTTTGCACGGATCGGACAAACCGAGATTGTATTTTCGGTCCCACCGAAAATCCCAACGTTCACATTATTTGAACTTTCGGTCTCACCGAGTTGTCAACTTCGGTCCCACCGAGATTGGTCAAATGTGTGTAACGGTTGGATTTTGTGTGGAGGCTATAAATACCCTCCACCCCTCTTCATTCGTGGAGAGAGCCATCGTAAAGAACTACCACTCCTACCTTACATTTCGAGAAGAGAACTACCTACCCTTGTGTTGAGATCAAGTTGCTCCACTCCCACCATATGAAGCTTGATCTCTAGCCTTCCCAAGTTGCTTTCCACTCAATCCTTTCTTCCACCACAGCCAAATTAGTGAGGAGAGTTGAGTGTTGGGGAGATTATCATTTCAAGCACAAGAGCAAGGAGTTCATCATCATCAACACCATCTATTACCTTTTGGAGGGTGGTGCCTCCTAGGTTGGTTAGGTGTCGCTTGGGAGCCTCCGTTGAGATGTGGAGTTGAACCAAGAAGTTTGTAAGGGCAAGGAGATCGCCTACTGTGAAGATCTACCCGAGTAAGGCTAGCCCTCCGTGGGCGTGAGGCCATGATGGCATAGACAAGGTTGCTTCTTCGTGGACCCTTCGTGGGTGGAGCCCTCCGTGGACTCTCGCAGCCGTTACCCTCCGTGGGTTGAAGTCTCCATCAACGTGGAAGTACGATAGCACCACCTATCGGAACCACGAGAAAAATTACCGCGTCTCCAAATTGCGTTTGATCTTCTCCACTTCTCTTTACTACTTGTGCAATTTACTTTCCACTGCCCATACTCTAGAATTGCATGTGTAGTATGCTACTTGACTTGAGTGTTATGCAAAATCTGCCAAAATCTGTCCTTGATAAAAAACGGAACTTTTATCTTGTCGAGTAGTCTAATCACCCCCCCTCTAGACACTCTTACCTTCTTCGATCCTACAATTGGTATCAGAGCATTGGTCTCCATTGCTTTGGTTTACACACCATTGGAGGAAGATGGACGTGTCTACGTTTGGGAGTGTTAGCCATAGAGTGCCTATTCTTAATGGAGTGTCCTATAACTCGTGGAGGATTGAAATGCTTATTATCTTTAAGACATACAATTTGCGAAAATATGTTGAAACCCCATATGTGCCTCCATTTGACCCCTTGCACCCTACCATGGATGAAGAGCTTGATTTGCTTCGTAACCTTAGAACTGTAAATCTTATCATTAGAGGTTTGCCCGATAATTTGCTTAAGCTAGTTACAAACTTTGAGTGCGCCTATGCTATGTGGAAGTTCTTGGAAGAACTTTATCCGGACTGCTCTTTGAGAGGTCTTGATGAAATTCTATACAAGACTATTGAATTTGATATGATGCTACCCAATGATCCCAACTTTGATAAATGCTTCTTTGAGCTTCGTGATCTTATGAAAAGAAGGGTGATCCTTGTCTTATCAATGCTCTAATTAGAAATGCTCTTGTATTGCATTCCGATGATTATTGTCACATTGACAAAACTAATGCAAGTTGTTGTCAAATTGACCTAGGTGTTGATGATGAACAATCTATGGGCCAATATGATGATGAGCATGAGCATGATGATGATTACTCGATTCGGACACCGAGCTAGACAAGATCATGAAGAGTCTCAATCTTATGGCAAATCGAGAGACTACATATCCGGCGGAAAAGAGTGGATTCTTGATAGTGGATGCACCGATCACATGACCGGAGACGAAGACATGTTTCGAGAGCTTGCAAAGAACGATGGTCCACGCAAGTATGTGACTTTTGGAGACAACTCGGGGTAAGGTACTTGGCCTTGGTAAGGTGGCCATATCTCATGATAGCTCTATTCAAAATGTCATGCTTTGGTAGAATCACTTGGATACAATTTACTTTCCGTGTCTAGATTAGTGACTTTGGATTCAATGTGCTATTCATCAAGTAGATTGCCAAGTTTTTCGTCGTGACAATCATAACATGGCATTTACCGGTATCCGTAGAGGTGATCTATATATTGTTGATTTCACTAAGAAAGCCCAACCTAGAACTTGCTTCATTGCTAAATCCGCTAAAGGTTGGTTATGGCATAGAAGGCTTGGACATGTTGGTATCGTAATCTAGACAAGCTGATCAAAGGTGATCATATTCTTGGTGTTAAAGATGTTTTCTTTGACAAAGATAGACTTTGTAGTGCTTGTCAGCAGGAAAACAAGTTGGTGGAAGTCATCCGTGAAGAACATCATGACCACAAGGAGACCGCTTGAGCTTCTTCATATGGATCTCTTGGTCCCAATGCTTACAAAAGCCTTGGTGGTAACTCCTTTGGTCTAGTTATAGTTGATGATTATTCCAGATTTACGTGGGTATTTTTCCTTGATGACAAATCGCAGTTCAGAGAATCTTCAAAACCTTTGCCGAAAGGCCCAAAATCAATTTGAGGTGAAGATCAAGAAAGTTCAAGTGACAATGGAACGGAGTTCAAGAACGCCAATGTAGACTCTTTTCTCGATGAGGAAGGGATTCTACATGAGTTCTCGAACGCATACACTCCTCAACAAAATGGAGTTGTTGAGAGGAAGAACCGAACGCTCATAGAGATGGCGAGAACGATGCTTGATGAATACAAGACATCAAGCACTTTTGGGGAGAAGCCGTCGAGACAGCTTGTCATGCTATCAACAAGCTTTATCTTCATAAGCTCCTCGGCAAGACTTCATACGAGCTCCTCACCGGTAACAAACCCCAAGTGGGATACTTTTGTGTCTTTGGTTCAAAATGCTATATCCTTGATAAGCATCGTCGGTCTAAATTTGCTCCTAAAACTCATGAAGGCTTTTTCCTTGGTTATGGATCAAACTCCCACACCTACCGTGTCTACAATAATTTCACCCGAAGGTTGAAGAGACGGTAGATGTGAAGTTTGATGAATCTAATGGCTCGCAAGTAGAGCAAATGCCTATTGATGTAGGAGACAAGGACCCATCGGAAGCCATCCAAGATTTATCTATTGGAAAGATCCGTCCCATGGAAGTGAAGGAGAGTACCTCATCTACATATGTGGAGCCCCCTACCTCACGGCAAGATGAACCTCAAGGCAACATGGAGGCCTCCACAAGTGGAACTCACCAAGATGAGGAAGTGCAACAAGAAGATCCACCACAACCTCCTTCTCCACCGCCTCAAGACAACACCAACAACAATGAAGAAGAAGAGGAAGATAAGGATGATGAGGAAGCTCAGCCACAACCACAACAAAAGCTATCCCGAGTCCGAGCAAGAGTCAAGAAGAATCATCCCGTGGAACAAATGATGAACGACATCAACTCCGGGAGAATTACTCGCTCTAAAACTCGCTTAGCTAACTTTTGTGAGCATTACTCATTTATCTCTAGTATTGAACCTATGAAGGTAGAAGAAGCACTTGAAGACCCGGATTGGGTGAACGCTATGCACGAAGAGCTACACAACTTCGAGAGAAACAATGTATGGACTTTGGTAAAGAAGCCCAAGGATGATCAAAACATCATTGGAACCAAATGGGTGTTTCAGAACAAGCAAGATGAAGATGGACAAGTCATCCGCAACAAGGCTCGTCTCGTAGCTCAAGGTTACACACAAGTCGAAGGTATGGACTATGGTGAGACCTATGCCCCGTTGCTAGACTTGAGTCCATTCGATTCTTCTTGCTTATGCCAATCACCATGATATTACTCTCTATCAAATGGATATCAAAAGTGCTTTCCTAAATGGTGAAATAGAGGAGGAAGTATTTGTGAAACAACCTCCCGGATTTGTGAATCCTAAAAAGCCTAATCATGTTTACAAACTTCACAAAGCTCTTTATGGTCTTAAACAAGCTCCTAGAGCGTGGTATAAATGCTTGACCAAGTTCCTTATTGAAAAAGGCTTTGAAATTGGGAAAATTGATTCTACTCTTTTTACTAAAAGGGTTAATGGTGAATTATTTGTGTGCCAAATCTATGTTGATGATATTATATTTGGTTCAACTAACCCTCATTTTAGTGAAAAGTTTGGTAAGCTAATGTCGGAGAAGTTTGAGATGTCCATGATGAGTGAACTCAAATTCTTCCTTGGGTTGCAAATCAAGCAATCTAAGGAGGGTACCTTTGTCTCACAAACAAAGTACACCAAGGATCTCTTCAAGAAGTTCAACATGCAAGAAAGCAAAGGTATGAGAACCCCCATGCCTACAAGTGGACATAATGACTTGACAAAAGATGGAGAACCCGTTGATCAAAAGGTTTACTGATCTATGATTGGTTCTCTACTATATCTTTGTGCTTCTCGTCCTGACATAATGTTGAGTGTTTGCATGTGTGCTCGATATCAAGCAGCCCCTAAAGAATGTCATCTTAAAGCTGTTAAAAGGATTGTGAGATATTTGATACACACACCAAACTTTGGCATTTGGTATCCTAAGAGGGCCTCTTTCGATCTTGTTGGCTATTCCGACTCGGACTATGCCGAGACAGGTTGATAGAAAGTCAACTTCGGCACGTGTCAATTCCTTGGTCGATCCCTTGTATCTTGGTCCTCCAAGAAACAAAATTCGTATCATTATCCACCGCCAAGCGAGAATATATTGCTGCTGGTTCATGTTGTGCTCAATTACTATGGATGACACAAGCGCTTAAGGATTATGGGATACATGTGAGACATGTTCCTTGCTTTGTGACAATGAGAGTGCGATTAAAATTGGACATAATCCGTGCAACACTCTCGAGCGAAACATATTGAAGTTCGTCACCATTTTATTCGTGATCACATTGCCAAGGGTGACATCAATCTTAAGCATGTTCGTCTCGACAAACAACTCGCTGATATCTTTACAAAACCTCTTGATGAGAAGGTGTTTTGTCGCTTAAGGAGTGAGTTGAACATCATTGATGCTTCAAACTTGGAGTGAAAACTCCATTGATGCATGCAAGGCATGAGCCTACTTGACTAATCCTTGATATTTCTCTTATGACGATGATCATATGTCTTGGACACATTTGCCTCCTTGTATTGCATCTAACTCCTTGCAGGTACTTGGATGATCTACATTCCACAAGGTTACCACACACTCAAATCATGAGTAATCTTGTCATTAACCAAGTATCTAGCCCTTTGGGATGTTGAGTTCAAGGAACAAAATTCCACATATCCTTTTTGACACCTTATACATCTAGTATTTCACTCTTGTCATCTTGGATATCCTTGAGTATTTCCTTGCTTGCCTAACCCATGTAGGAAGATGAACTACACAAGTGGAAATGGCGCTCCAACTTCACATTCAATGAGCACCTACATCAAGTTCACCTACATGAGCAAAGCAACAACAAGCCCAAGGTATGTTCTTCACATCTTTAAGGAGCTTTGCTCAAAGTCATGAGCACAAGCAGCTTCATAAGATGTGATCACATCAAATGCTTAATCGAAAAATGGCAACCCCATTTTGAGCTTAAACGATGAGTATGACCTATGATCAAATGTTCTCATTTGACTCCTAAGTCAAAATACTCAAACATAGGTGACCTTGTCGCTGACCCCTATCTAGATGAAGTACATATGTTTTTGGAGTTTTTCCATTTTCTCTTATGTTCTCTCATTGAGTTTTCATTAAACAATAATAAAAAAAATCAATCTTTTTCATTTCTATTCTTCTGAATATCCTTTTGGCTCTGATCAATTCCTTGAAAATCATTTACAAATTCATTGCAAATCCTTTGAAACATTCCTTGCACAGTGAGCTGAATTATTTCTTTATTTCCTTGGAATTAAACTCGGCGTCACCGACTTAACTATTTCGGTCTGACCGAAAAGGATCTGCCCTAAGTCCCTGACTTTCGGACCCACCGATCCATCTTAATTCGGTGTCACCGATTTATTTCTTTCAGGATATCATCTTCTGCAGCTCCACTCAATGATTCTCTATGCATGTTTCTTATTGCCCAGTTGTGATTCTTAAGGATCCCACTTCTTTCCATCTTCCTGACCTTCCTAGTTTGCTGTCCTTTTCGGCACTTGATGTCAAAGGGGGAGAAGACTTAGGGGGAGAAGAGAAGATTTAGGGGGAGAAGAAGAGCAATCTTACCTTAAGGGGGAGAGAATCACATCAAAGCTTTGCCGTGTTCCACATTGGATATTACATTTGGCATCATTCTTTTGATTTTGCTCTTTCCATCAAATCCCTTGATCTGAGACAACTCAAAGGGAGAGGAACCTTCACAATTGATATCTTATGGAAAGCAAAATCTCTTAGAGTTCATTGAAAATCTTTTTAGTTTCGGAGACATGTTTGCTGATTCAAGCTTGTGCTCAATATGAGACACTCTTTATACATGTCATCCCTGGCTTGGTACTCTTGATGTTCTTGCTGTTGGTTGAAGAAATACTCTTGTGTTATCTAACCTTGTTTTCCCAAGTTTATCTCTTCAGGTACAATGCCAAGGAACCTCAAGGTAAGTATATGCACCTTGCAGAATGTGCATGATGGTGACTTGCTTGTGAATACTTGTTTGCAAGAAATCACCATGCACATATGCATTATCACTCACTTCTTTTCATCTGCTCTGAGGCATATAGCCAAGCTGCATGTAGCACATCTTGCCTTTCTCTCTTGTGTGCTTGTGGTAGTCCAAAACTATAATCTATGAAAATCTTGCACACTTGTAGGGGGAGCCTATGTACTACATGTTTGTCAAAGCTTTCGTGATAATTCTGTCCTTCTTTCAGTAAGCTTTGATGTCTTGTTTAGTGTGTTGCCATCAATTACCAAAAAGGGGGAGATTGAAAGCACATTTGCTCCCTGGGTGGTTTTGGTAATTAATGACAACATACTTTGTGGTTGGACTAATGCTTTTATTAAGTATGTTTCAGGAAGTTCAATCACATTGGCATGGCAAAAGGACTAAAGAGGTGGACCCCTCAAAATGCTAAGGCAAGCATTGGCAAAAGCTCAAGACTCCATTTTTGGTTTAGTGATCCAAGATCACATTGAGTCCATAGGAAAGCCAATACTATTAAAAGGGGATGAGGTTATGATGATGATCTGGTTGCTCAAAGTGCTTAGTGATACATCTCCTAAACTATCAAGAACTTTCACCGCCATATACACTCATAAGTAATCTCGGTCCCACCGATATTCCAAACTCAGTCACACCGAGATGAACCACCTCAGCCACAAAGCCAAACCCTAGAAAACTCGGATTTTCCGATTCCAAACTCGGTCTCACCGAAACTTGAGTTGCCAAGCTTCTGTAACCTTCTGTCATCAAATTGGTGTCACCGAGATGATGAAGTCGGTCCCACCGAGATTGGCAAGCTCTTGTCTTTGCACGGATCGGACAAACCGAGATTGTATTTTCGGTCCCACCGAAAATCCCAACGTTCACATTATTTGAACTTTCGGTCTCACCGAGTTGTCAACTTCGGTCCCACCGAGATTGGTCAAATGTGTGTAACGGTTGGATTTTGTGTGGAGGCTATAAATACCCTCCACCCCTCTTCATTCGTGGAGAGAGCCATCGAAAGAACTACCACTCCTACCTTACATTTACGAGAAGAGAACTACCTACCCTTGTGTTGAGATCAAGTTGCTCCACTCCCACCATATGAAGCTTGATCTCTAGCCTTCCCAAGTTGCTTTCCACTCAATCCTTTCTTCCACCACAGCCAAATCGGTGAGGAGAGTTGAGTGTTGGGGAGATTATCATTTCAAGCACAAGAGCAAGGAGTTCATCATCATCAACACCATCTATTACCTTTTGGAGGTGGTGCCTCCTAGATTGGTTAGGTGTCGCTTGGGAGCCTCCGTTGAGATGTGGAGTTGAACCAAGAAGTTTGTAAGGGCAAGGAGATCGCCTACTTCGTGAAGATCTACCCCGAGTAAGGCTAGCCCTCCGTGGGCGTAGGCCATGATGGCATAGACAAGGTTGCTTCTTCGTGGACCCTTCGTGGGTGGAGCCCTCCGTGGACTCTCGCAGCCGTTACCCTCCGTGGGTTGAAGTCTCCATCAACGTGGAAGTACGATAGCACCACCTATCGGAACCACGAGAAAAATTACCGCGTCTCCAAATTGCGTTTGATCTTCTCCACTTCTCTTTACTACTTGTGCAATTTACTTTCCGCTGCCCATACTCTAGAATTGCATGTGTAGTATGCTACTTGACTTGAGTGTTATGCAAAATCTGCCAAAATCTGTCCTTGATAAAAAACGGAACTTTTATCTTGTCGAGTAGTCTAATCACCCCCCCCCTCTAGACACTCTTACCTTCTTCGATCCTACACCTCTTCTTGCTGTTTCTTCTTTGCTTATTGATCTTCTTTTCTCTTCAGTGCTGCCATAGCTCTCTTTGCTTCTTGATCTTCTTTTATCTTCAGTGTTGCCTCTGCTTTAGCTGCCATTGCTTCAAGGGCTCTGGCCTCCTTCTCTTCTTGCAATGCAGCTTTTCTTCTTCTTGCTGACTTCTGCCTTCTTCTGCAGATTTCGAGCTTTCTTCTCTTGTGCTTCTCTTCTTCTTCTTTGTGAAGACTCTGCTTTCCTCCTTGCAATTTCTTGCCTTTTTGCTTCTGCCTCCTCTGCTTTCTTCTCTGCCATCTCATTCATGGCCTCAAGTGCTGCATCTCTCTGGCTGCCATCTGTCTTTCCTTGTCTCTCTTCATCTTCAAAGAACTTCATGGTCGGGTTGCCTTCATTTGTAGTGTTGTTGTCAGGTCTTTGTAGTGTGAGAACTGGCTGCATTTGAGATGAATGAAGAGTCCGCAAAATGGTTTCATTTCTTCTCTAGGAATAGGTCTGGATTGTTGCATCCTATGAAGCATTGTAAATTCAAAGTCCTGCACCTGTACAAAACAAACATCACATGATAACATCAGTACAACAAAAATGACTGGACAAAAGAGGTCAAAATTAACAAAAGTGGAGAATTTGCCTGAAAAACAACTGGTGTATCTGCTCCATCATCTTGTGTGACAATGACCTCATCATCTTGTGTGACAATGACCTCCTCATGTGTATCATGGCCATCAACATGGGCCTCCTCATGTGTAACTTGGCCATCAACATGGACCTCCTCATGTGTAAGTTGACCATCCTCTTGTGTGACCTGAACCTCCTCCTGTGTACCTTGGCCATCATCTTGTTGTGCCAAAACAATTTCATCATCTGACACATCATCAGGAATGGCCCTTGGACCCCTTCTTGTTGTTCTCTCTGCTAGATTTGGCAAAATGCCAACCTTTTTGAGATTACATCCTTTGATGTTGTGGCCTGTTTCATGGCAGTATGAACATGTTATTGTAATTCCATGTCTACTCATCACCTTGGTTCCATCTTTCTTTCCAATCTCATAAGGCTGCTTTCTCCTACTCTTGTTTGAAGGCCTCCCTACTTTTTTTTCAAAGACAGGTGGCTTGATTTCACAGCCATTCATCTTCTTCCACTCACTCCTATCTCTACAAGGCTTGATAATGGGTTTGTATGCTAGCTTGAATGCTTCTATACTGTAACAGGAGTGCACCAAACTCTCAGGATCAATCCTCTCATGTCTGCAACATGCAATTGCATGGTGACATGGAACTCCACTAAGATCCCACCTTTTGCATGTACAACTTTCTTCCTTCAGGTCAACAATGTATGTCCTGTTCCTGTTGTCAACCTGAAAGATGCCATCACCAGCCCCTGAAACCATGCATGTAGCTGACAGCTCTATATTCTTCTCAATTCTTTTCCTAATTTTTGGGCATATTGAGCCAGGCCAGGTCTCTGCCTCTTTTATTTTGTTGTAGAACCTGACCATGAGTTGTGTTTTGATCTTGTCAATCATTGATCTGAGATGCATCTCCCTAGCCTCAATAATATATTTGTTGAAAACCTCACAGTTGTTGTTCAGAAGGATATCACACTTGACCAATTCTCTTTGGAAGCCCCTAACCCAAGTGTTGGGTGGTAGCTGCTCAAGCCACTTGTATGCTTCTAGGCTTATGACCTTCATTTCCTCCATGCCTGCAGCCCACGGTTCTGGTGTTCTGCTCCTTGCACACTTCCATAGCTGGTTTTTAAGAACATCTCCTTTGTGTGTTTGCTGAAAATTTTGCCATATATGCCTAACACAGTGTCTGTGCTCTGCATCAGGAAAGTGCTGCCTCACTCCCTTGATCACGCCCTTTTGCTTGTATGACATTATAGTCCATGGGTCTGTGTTTACAATTCCCAAGTCACTCTTCAGATTTGACAGAAACCATTTCCATGTGTCAGTGTTCTCTACCTCAACAACTACAAAAGCTAGAGGGTAAATGCAGTCATTAGGATCCATGCCAACAAAGACACAAAGATAACACCTCCATACTTTGTCTTGGTGGCATCCATCCAAACAAATGACAGCCTACAAGCTTGCATGAAACCCCTTTGCAGCATCCAGAGAGAAATAACAACTTGCAAATATGCCATTACTGACACCCACATAGAAAGAACTCCCTGGGTTTGATCTTCTGAATTCTTGTGCATAATCCCACATGATGTTGTACTGCTCCAGCTCATCTCCTTCAATAACTTTCTTCACTAACCTCTTAGCCCTTCTAAGCTTGCTTCTTGTTGCTGTCATGTTCCAATCTTTCTCGAACCACCCTTGCAAAAAATTCATGTTCATGTTTTCATCTGCTCTGAAAGAATCAAGATATTTTCTAGCCATAAAAGGAGCAGTGAATGACTTAACACACCATTTCTTTATGCATGTATGCTTTGGGTTGTATTTCTTGATAATGAAGCAGTTGATTCTCCCATCAAATGATGCAGACAAGGTCCAAGGGCACCCATCTTCACAAATGGCATTCAGTCTTTTCCTATCATTTATAGGGCATCTAATGTCAACTCTCTCCTGACAGTTGTACTCTTTGATAGCTTTCCTTGGGAACTCAACAGATCCAAAGGTCTGGCCAACTTGAAACTGTGGTTTAGTCAGGTCTTCCTCTCTAAAACTTTTGAAATTCAGCTTCACCTTATCTTCATCAGAGGATGGCAGACAAATATCCACATCTTCAGTAGGATCATCAACTTCTTCTTGGACTGCTGGTCCTTTG
Organism: Aegilops speltoides; assembly: GCA_021437245.1. Classification (NCBI taxonomy): domain Eukaryota; kingdom Viridiplantae; phylum Streptophyta; class Magnoliopsida; order Poales; family Poaceae; genus Aegilops; species Aegilops speltoides. The sequence continues at coordinate 389,955,432 of CM038143.1, forward strand.
CCCTTCTCACAATCAACATGTTTGTCAAACAAGTCATCATCATCCTGTAAATCAATGTCTGAATCAACAATTTGTGGAATGTAATCTTCATCTGAATCATGCACTACTGTGTCTTCTGCATCCATGTTCAAAAACCTATAGGATTTCCTTGCCCTAAACCCAAACTGAGATGAAAGGTAAGTATTTCCAGGCTGGGGTGGACTTGGTATGAAATCATCTTCTCCTGACTCTGCTCCACTTTTTGACTCTGCTTCATCTTGCTCATGCTCTTGATCAGAATCATGCTCTTGATCATGCTGAGCCAGCTCCTGTTCCACTAGAGTGAGCTGATCATGCTCCTCTTGCTGCTGTTGTGTCTGCTCTGCTTGCTGCTGGTGTGCATTCTCCTTCTTTGGCCTAATGCCACTGAACCTGACAATTGGTGGATCCTCATCATCAGAGTGGACTTGAACAACAGAAATATATGATCTCATGCTCTCACCATGATCAAGAAATATCTGTTGGAAGTGGTTGCCATTTAGAACACAATCCTTCATGTTTTCTGTCATAGTGTTGTCCCCTCTTTTGATCTCTCTTAATCCATTCTTATACACCGTCAATCCAGGAACACACCAATAAGCCCTGATCCTGCCCTCAAACTCATATCCAATTTCCTCCACTAGACTGGCAACAACATTAGGTGTCCAATTATCTATGTCACAGTAATCATACCAAATGGAGTGACCTTTGTGATAACCCCTATGCTTGCCAGCACACAAAAAGTAGCCACCATGTATGACCTCAACAGAGAAGTGGTTGCTTAAGTGACCTGCAAAACAATCAAGTTGAAAAAGTTCAGACATTTCAGACTACAGAGAGGTTCAAACATTTCAGACTACAGTACAAACATTCAGACTTTTTTACTTTTTCAGAAAGAAAAACAGAGATTCATGGCTCCAATTAACAAATGTATGATCTTACAGGTCGAAAAGCAACCATCTTTGGTCAATCTGAGACAATGTAATTGCAAATTACAACAATTTTTGGTCCAATTAACACTCTGACACTAAAAGCAAACTTTACTGCTTAAACCCTAGACCCCTGGACCGATGAAAAATTGGGGGGAGAAAGAACCATAACCACTCCAGATCTCTGCAGACATGGCCATCTACTGCAAACCCCCCATGACGCAGCCCTATTTTTGGCCTGTCAGAAAGATCTTCACAAACTGCTAAAACCCTACAACACCCCACCCAATCCGTCAGAGAGTATAACGAACGGCCAAACCCTAGCTCGTACGCGCAATTGATGTGGCCAAGAACTCTTTTACGGGAGCTAAATTGCACAGATCGAGCAAAGGAGCTGCTGGCGACGGCGACGTACCGTACAGGGGCGGCGAGGCATCATCACGGCGACGCGAAGGAGCAAGAGGCACGTCGCGCAGGCCACTCTCGAACGGCGCGGACGGCGGCGGCTCAGCGTCCGACGACATGCTCATGGAGCCGTCGTCGACGCCGACAAGCACACACACTACCTCAGCAGCGACGACGAGCAGAGAGGGTGCGGGAGCAGAGAGGTTGCGGGAGGGTGGAGACAGGTGCGGTAAGGAGCGACCGGGTGCGGTCCGACCGGGTGCGGGATGTTTAATGACCAGGTGTGCGCGCATTTGCAAAAAAAACCTCCAGCCATCTAGTATTAACCCCCCCCAACCAGGTGCTGCACATGTGGCGGTCAAAGCATAGCTGGCAACGGCTGACTCGGCCAAGTCAGCAAATACATAGCTCAATTCGTATATACGGACCAAAGTGAACCCCCTGCGCAAGTATATGGACTGTAGTTCGGGTATTTTGAAGTAGTGGTACTTAAGTGTCAGCCGGCTCAAGTTTTGTCACCTATGATGAATTTTTCTCTTTGGAAAATTACCGCAACATGGAAATATCAGGTGCTACGGTCGAAAATGTGAACATGGTTCTAGGCGCATCCACGTGAATGGTAAATTCAAAATAATTATTAGAAAAAACTACCATTCTAATCATGTGTGAAGGTTTTTTAACACGCGCATACACTCACCCCTATGAACGCACACACGCACACCCTACCCCTATGAGCACTTCCGAAAGACTGAGCCGGCATATCATCTTGAAATTTATGAAACCGTAGGCACCTCGTCGTCGACGGGAACGTCTCCTCCCACTAAATGTGCATCACCGGAAATCCTGAAATAAATCCAGAAATAAATGCAAGCACCAGGACTTGAACCCTGGTGGGCTGGGGATACCACAGTCCCTCAAACCATTCAACCACAGGTTGGTTCGCATGTGTGAAGTTTTATGAAGAAGACACTCTGTGATATTCTTGGTGAAGAGAAATAATTCAGACATTACAATTCATTAAACAATAGTATTTTTTAACATAGCTTTGATTTGTCATTTTTACCCAGTACCACCGATATAATTTCTTTGTGAAACTTCATATGCGGTATATCGGTTGACTATATGTTACAAAAACATTCTAGTTTTTTTTAAATTTTTGTTCTAGTATTTTTTTTTTCTGAATTTACTATTCATAAGGGAAGCGTGTGGAACCATGTTCATCAAATCCACGTGCATGCTACCGCCCCTTAGGTGATACCATGATATGAGCTTTTGGGAGCCGCTGGATCTCAGGTCCGACGGCATCTGAGGAGCTATTGTATTTGCGAGCAATTTTAAAACTCTCGAATGTTTTTTTTGCAAAATGTTCAAGAGCTCCGAGTCAGCTACCCACGAACCCGTATCGCGGTATCACTTAAGGGCCGGTAGCACCTGATATTTTCCCCTTAGGGAAACTCCCATGAGTTCACCAAAATGAACATCGGACACATCATCCGCGAGCAGTGATAGGGGATGGTCGTCCAATTTAGTGCATCAAATGTTCACCATTTTTTCTATATCTATAGCACTAAAAATAATTAAACCCATAATTATATTGTGTAAGTATTTCAGTGCAATAATAATTCAAATATAAATATTACAATGCAAACATGAAGTTTTGCAATAAGGATAGTTTGGATTTGAATTCAATTTATTCGGACACATTTTTAAGTTCTTCCCTTGAAGTGTTCCTCGATGGAGAATCTGTTGATACAATTGGATAAAATCCTCAAATATCTCCGGATTCTGCTTGGAAGTTCAACGGGATCACTCAACTTGCAGGCCATGGCGAACTCTGTCACTCTCATCCTCCTCAATTATGTTGTGCATAATCACACAAACTGTCAATACCTCCAATAATGTATCTGCATTTCATAGTTTTATATGTCCTGAAACAACCACAAAACGGCTATGGAGCACTCAGTTACGTCTCAAACGTATCTATAAATTCTTTATAGTTAATGATATCCATACATATAGAAGTCCAAACACGACAAAATTTTTTGATGATTTTTTTGAACAATAAAAGACCCTAGAAGCTTTTGGGGGGATGAGAAGACCCACAAGGGCCCCACAAGGCATGGGCGCGCCTTAGGGGGTAGCATGCGTCACCCTGGCTTGTGGGCCCCTCGCGGCTCCATTTGCCCTTATTCCTGACATGTAAATTCCTAAATATTTAGAAACCCTCGAAGCTAGAACTGAAACAACTTTATCGCCGCCACAAGCCTCTGTTTCGAAGCGATCACATCTGGACCCCTACTGTAACAACACCCCATGCATTAAGCTGCAGTGCTTCCCTAATAAAGTTGCCCAATCATCATGATTACTATGTTAATCACCACCTTGATCCAAATTCAAATTGAAATTGAAAGTCAAAATATTATTTCTTCAAATAGTAAAATAAAAAATGTTGATAATAGCCCAAATAATTCCCAAGTAATTGTCATGAAGACATCAACCATGTTGGAATTCCCAAAATGCCCCAAGAAATATTAAAAGTGGACCAACAACACTTATTTAAGCCATTTAAATTCAAACTCAAATTTGGATAATTCCAAATGGCCTGAAAGTTTTTGAGCAACACTAAAATTTTGTCTAGTATTTATGTGAAAGGTTTCATATTTAACTACATTAATTTAGTAGCTAAAATAAATACAAGAACAAACATAAATAAATGAAATAGAAAAAGAAAAGGAAAAACAGATCAGGCCACTGTGCACTTGGGCTCTATAAGCACAATGTCGGCCCAACCTAGCCTGCCTCGGCCTTTCTCCTACCTCCCGCCAAGGAGAGGCAGAGGCCATGGTGTGGTGCACACATACACGTTCACGACGTTGATGCGCATGCGTTGCCCATCCAGCGATCCCCTCCATACACATACATGTTCACCCTGACCCCCGGCAAAACCCTAGCCACTTTCCCCTGTCCTCTCTCTCTATCTCTATCTCTCTTGCTCGATCTCGACCTCGGCCGAACCATCTCTGCCATGGCCATCATCATTCTCATGGCCACTGTTCTCCCCGTTGGCTAGTTCCTTGTCTGGGAGTTGTGTCGTCGTTTGCTGCCTCGTCTACATCCACGGGCTCGAGCACAGCACCTCTACATCAGCTGGATCGACCGGGTCTTCCACCTTCGGCCGTCGTCGTCCACCGCTTCGGTCTGCCGATCCTGCTGCTCCTAAGCCCTCACTGAGCCACCATTAGCTCCTAGGTGAGCTTCGCCGCAATTCCCCTCTCCCTACACCTCGATTCCATTCCCCTAGCGCCCTCTGCCGCCATGGCCGAAAGCTCGCGCCGCCATGCTCTATCGTCGTCGTTTCTAGGGCCATCTCCATGCCTCCTCGAGCATTGCATCGTGCTCAGCGCACCTCCAGGCACTACAAGAAAAACACTTTGTGATGATACGTGTTTGTCACAGTAGGTCACATTTTCTGTTATGCATGTACACTCATGACGATTTTATAACAGAATGAAGATAGTCATACTTGTGCTATCCACTACTGCACAATGCTGCTAATGTGACACTACAATCAGAGACCCTCTGACGAAACTGTGTGCGATGCATTAATCGCAAACGGTGATGTAAAAAACTATGAAAAAGATTCAAAACGTTTGCGATGGCGGAGACATCAAACACGAGTTGAATTATAGTTGCATGTGTGATGCGTGGCTTACAGTTCACTTGAAGGAACTATTTGCGATGAGCATAACAACAGAAACGATCAGACAGATGAAGGTGCGTGTGATATACAACATATAGTTCACTCGGATGAACTATTTGTGCTTAGGCAACACAACAAAATTGGTCAAAAGGATCAAGGTGTGTGTGTGTGTGTGATATACGATATACAGTTAACTTGGATGAACTATTTTCGATTAGGCAACACAACAGAAACGGTCAGCCAAATCAAGGTGTGTGCAATTGACGGCATACACTTCACACGGATGAAACTATTTGCGAATAGCCACAACAAACATAAACGGTCAGACAGATAAGGTGTGTGCGCTAGATGGGCACACATTCTAATTAAAAGAAGCATGCGCGATGGTAATAACAAGTTCGCACAGTTGATGGAAGAAGTCGGGTGCTGACATTGCTTATTGTAGTGCACCCTATGGTGCAAACGCCACGTATGCATCCAACAACGCGTGCCCACGTTATGCCATCTGGGAATCGTGACGCACTTTGAAACTAGAACCCTCAATAAATTTTGAGCTTGCTTCCCGTCACATTCCAAATTACTACCACACTATATTTACTTGCGAACATGTTCACACCGATCAAAACCTAAACGGTTTTCCACTTAGTAGCGTTGATGTAGGGCGGAACCCTAGGGGCCGATCTTTCACGTTTGGAGTGGATCCTACGGGGAACACGAAGAACGCACGGAAAAACATGAGGGGAAAACAAGAGAAACACTCAACCGACACGAAATTGATCACACAAGTGCTAGATCATCGAGGCACAAAGTAACACAAGATCCAAAGTCAACAAGGGATGATACAAGAGTAACCGTTCTTCTCCGTGAGAAGGTCTTGATTGTCTTCTCCGAATGGAGGCCTTGAATCCGGATGGATCTTCTCCGAAGAGGTGCGGTCCCTCATGAGGAGTAGATATGGTACGGATGAGCAATGCTCTATCTCAAATGAGCTAAACCAATGCTAGGTCTCTAAGTGAGGAGGAGGAGTCCTATATATATGCTAGGGGGGCGAAGGGGGACATGGGCTCAGCCCAACACGCACGTGCAGGCGCTGGCCGGATGATCTGGGAGGGGAGCTGGATGATCCGGGCTCGGCCGGATGATACGGGTGGAGGCTCGGATGAGCTGGTGGTGCAGGCGGTGGCGGCGCATGTCCGGATGTCCGACTGGGGGTCCCGATGTCCGGGCAGGGTCCGGATGATCCGGGCAGGGTCCGGATGATCCGGGACGGCGTCCGGATGATCCGGCTTCAGGTGAGGGCTTCGATTGTCTTTAGCGTGCATTAGCCGGATCGTCCGGACCGGGGTCCGGATCGTTCGGGATCTGTCCGGATCGTCCGGCCAGTCTGGGACTTGGCGCTTTTCCTCTCCGTCTTCATGCATGTCTTCTGCTTCCGGTTCTCCTTGCTTCCTAGCTTCTCCATGGCTAACTCCTTGGTACCTGAGTATGCAAAGCGTCTCCGTTTGAGGTAGTAGCCATGTCTCATGTGAATCGAAAGGGAGTTGTGAGAGGAGTGATGTCACCTCGGTTTCGAGAGCTCTTGCTCGTGCTCGAGTCATAGGTCCAAGTGGTGATGTAGGGGATGTAATTGCGTCCATGGGGATGATCGTGGGATGCTCCGCATCATCTCCCCCCCCTTGGGAAAGATCTGACCTCGGATTGAAATCTTCATCACCATGGTAAGGCGAGAGGTCTTTGGCGTTGAAGATGTCGCTCATGCTGTACTTGTCGCTTGGTAGGTCGATCTTGTAAGCGTTGTTGTTGTAGCGTGCTAGCACCTTGAAGGGTCCATCGGCTCGAGGGAGAAGTTTGGACTTGTGTTCATTGGGGAAGCGGTCCTTGCGAAGGTGTAGCCACACGAGATCGCCTATGTTGAAGATCATGGGTTGCTTGTTGACGTTGAGCTTGGTCGCTAGTCGTTGTACTTGGAGCTCAATGGTGTTCCTTGTATCCTCATGCATCTTCTTGATGTAGCTTGCCCGTGCACTCGCATCCATGTTGGTGTGCTCTTGTAGAGGAAGAGGTAGAATGTCCAATGGGGACAACTTGTTGAAGCCGTAGACGACCTCAAAGGGGGACTTGCTGGTAGTCGAATGTATTGCACGGTTGTAGGCGTACTTGACGATGGGTACACATGCCTTCCACTCCTTGATGTTCTTCTTGATCAACACGCGAAGTAGAGTGGAGAGCGTCCGGTTCGTCACCTCCGTTTGGCCGTCGGTTTGAGGATGGTATGCGGATGAGAACAAGAGCTTGATTCCGAGCTTGGCGCACAACGTCTTCCAAAAGTAACTCAAGAACTTGACGTCACGGTCGGAGACGATTGTCTTTGGTACTCCATGGAGGCGCAAGATTTCCCTACAAAAGAGATTTGCAATGTGTGAAGCATCGTCTATCTTGTTGCAAGGAATGAAATGTGCCATCTTAGAAAATCGGTCCACAACAACAAACACGGAATCCTTTCCATTTTGAGTTCTAGGCAAACCAAGTACAAAATCCATGCTAATGTCTTCCCAAGGTTGATAAGGAATACCACCCGCAAAAAAAAGGTTGATAAGGAATAGGAAGAGGCATGTAAAGAACATGGGATTGAGCTTTAGACTTAGCTTTGCAACATGTAGAGCATCGGTTGGTGAAGCGTGAGACGTCGCGGAACATGTTGGGCCAAAAGTAGTTCTTGGAGAGCGTGGCGAATGTCTTGTCGCGTCCAAAATGTCCCATGAGTCCGCCTCCATGAGCCTCTTGCAAAAGGAGCAAACAAAGAGAAGACTCGGGAATGCATAGTTTGTTAGCTCTCATAAGATAACCATCCTTGATGTAATATCGTTCCCAAGATGTATGCGTCAAACATTTAACATAAGGAGTAGCAAAAGATGGATCATTAGCATACAAGTCTTTTATGTGCTCAAAGCCAAAACATTCAACTCAAGTTTTGTGACAAGCGTGCATATGCGTGAAAGTGCATCCGCAACAACATTTTCCTTACCCTTAATGTACTTGATCACATAGGGGAAAGATTCGATAAATTCACTCCATTTGGCATGGCGCTTGTTCAACTTAGTTTGACCTTTTAAGTACTTAAGTGTTTCATGATCGGTATGTATGACAAACTCATGAGGTCTAATATAATGTTCCCAAACATGTAGCACACGCACTAAAGCATACAATTCTTTGTCTTATATGGGATAGTTAAGTTGAGCACCGGAGAGTTTTTCACTAAAATATGCAATGGCTTGTTTTTCTTGCATCAAAACTCCGCCAATTCCGGTAGCACTTGCATCACAATGAACCTCAAAAGTTTTCTCAAAGTTGGACAAAGCAAGAATCGGTGCATGAGTAAGCAAAGACTTGATCTCATCAAAAGCGGTGGATTGCAAAGATCCCTAAACAAAAGGAGCATTCTTCTTACTCAAAGCATGCAAAGGAGTGGTAATAGTGCTAAAATCTTTCACAAAGCGATGATAAAAACCCGCAAGGCCAAGAAAACTACACACTTGTTGCAAATTGGTGGGTTGGGGCCAAGTTTTAATTGCTTCAATTTTAGATTCATCAACATGGACACCCTTGGAAGAGACAACAAAACCTAAGAAAACAAGTTTGTCAACACCAAACGTGCATTTTCTCAAGTTGGCATAAAGACTTTCCTTGCGAAGGGTTTGCAAAACAGCCCTAACATGACTAAGATGCTCTTTCATGGATTTGCTAAACACAAGAATATCATCAAAGTAAACCACAACAAAGACTCCAATATAAGGTCGAAGCACAAAATGCATAAGACACATGAAAGTACCGGGAGCTTCCGATAAACCCATAGGCATACCTAACCACTCATACAAGCCAAATTTGGTTTTGAAAGCAGTTTTCCACTCATCACCTTCTTGTATGCGGACTTGATAATAGCCACTTTTAAGATCATTTTTTGAGAAAAAGGCGGCACCACTAAGTTCATCAAGCATATCATCTAGGCGAGGAATGGGATGCCTATAGCGAACGGTAATAGCATTTATAGGTCTACAATCGGAGCACATGCGGAAACTTTCATCTTGTTTAGGCAAAAGTATAACGGGAATGGCACAAGGACTTAAGCTTTCACGTACATGACCGTTGTCGATTAGTTGTTGTACTTGCCGTTGGATCTCCTTAGTTTCTTCGGGGTTGACACGGTATGGAGCTTTGTTTGGAAGTGGCGCTTCGGGGATGTGGTCGATTCGATGCTCAATGCCTCATAGAGGAGGTAGACCCGGAGGTAGCTCATCAGGGAAAACATCTTGGAATTCCTGCAAAAGAGATTTAAACACTAAGGTAGCTCATGAGAGGTGTTAGTTTTTGGTTCCCCATCCTTGCACACAAGGACAAAGGGCATAACACTCAATGGGTTCTCACACACTTCTCTCATCTCACTTTTTGTGGCAAATAGGACTAGATTTTTCTCTCTAGGCGAAGAGGTGCTCAAGTTTGGCTTGTGGCTCTCACTCACTTTTTGGTGGATCACTTTCTCACTCTTCTCTCCACGATGGGTGGCTTGCTTGTCGGCTATCACTTGACTAGGAGATATAGGTCGTAGCACATACTCCTTCCCTTTCATCTTGAAGCTATAGTGATTGGTACGCCCGTTGTGGATGACACCACGGTCGAATTGCCATGGTCGACCAGGAAGGAGGTGGAAAACGAACATTGGGACCACATCACACTCCAAAGTGTCCTCATATGCACCAATTTTGAAGGAGACTTGGACTGTATGCTCAACTCGTATAGTGCCGGAGTCACTTAGCCATTGGACTTTGTATGGGTGCGGGTGCTTCATCTTGACCAATTGAAGCTTGGAGCATAGTTCTTCACTTGCCAAGTTGTGGCAACTACCTCCATCAATGATAACCTTGACGGACCTTCCATTGATGTCGGCCTTAGTGTGGAAGATGTGGCATCTTTGGTATTCTTCTTGTTGATGTTGAAGAGTCAAGACTTTAGAGACAACGAGAGCGGGGCTCGAATCCTCATCACAAAATACTTGATCATCTTCATCCTCATTCACTCGCCGGTGCATGGCCAGTTGCTCAAGGGCTTCCATCTCCTCGTCACTCATGGAGTCATAGGTGCCATCATCGTTGAGGATCATGGTGCGCTTGTTTGTGCATTCATAAGACTTGTGGCCTCGGCCGCCGCAAGTGAAACACTTGAAGGAGCTTGTCTTGACGGTCTCATTGGCCAGAGTAGATGATGAAGCACGCGGCTTGAAGTTGCTTTAGTAGGAGGATGACGACTTGAACTTGTCGAAGTTTTCTTGTAACTTGACTTGTCATCGGTGCTTGGAGAAGGCTTGGTTGATGTAGAGCTTGAAGGAGTTGTTGAAGCTTGGTTGTTGGAGAAGCCGCAGGTCTTGGATGAGTACTTGGCGTACTTGAAGTCATCTTGCACTTGACGTTCCGCCTTGGTCGCTTGATGCACGAGCTCAATGAGGTTGGAGTAGGGTTGGAAGTCGGCGATATTCTTGATGGGATGATTGAGTCCATTCAAGAAACGTGCCATTGTTTGCTCATCATCTTCCTTTACATTGGCTCGAATCATGGCTATCTCCATTTCCTTGTAGTATTCTTCAACACTCTTTGTTCCTTGCTTGAGGAGTTGGAGTTTCTTGAAGAGGTAGTAGGTGGGCACAAAACATGCTCACATGACATCCTTCATTTGAGCCCAAGTGGTGATTGGAGGTTCACCTCTTGCTTGTCGGCGCTCAAGGATTTGTTCCCACCATATGAGCACATAGTCTTGGAACTCAAGTGATGCCATAGCGATCTTCTTCTCTTCCTCATAGTTGTGCAAACGGAAGATTTTGTCGACCTTCAATGCCCATGAAAGGTACTCTTCGGGGTCATTGCTTCCATTGAACTTGGGCATGGTGAATTTTAGCTTTCCATAGCATTGCTCTTCATTGTGTTGTTGGCGATGGTGATGATGATGCCCTTGACATGGAGGGTAATCATCCTCATATTGCTCTTGGCGTGGAGGAAGTCCGTGATCAACTTGCTCTTGTTGAACTTGAGGTTGAGGTGGAGCTTGACGAGCTTGTGTAGGAGCTTGAGGAACTTGACGTTGCATTCGCGCTTGGTAGTTCCTCTCTTGGATTTCTTCTCGAAGGGCTTCCTCTTGATTGTGCCGTTCGCGATTGCGGTTGGCGATGGCTCGACTTGATTCTTGAAGGGCACGTTGTGCCTCAAGAGCTTGCGCTTCACGTTGTTGTTGTTGAAGACGTTGAGCCTCGGCGTCTTGTTCCTCTTGATGGAGATGCCCGTTCTTCCTCTTGGCGATGTAGACGTTGTCGTTCTTGAGCTTGAGCAAACACAACTTGATGTGGTGAATGACGAAGTTCTTGCTCATCGACTTGCTCTTGTGAATGCTTGTCGTGTAGCGGATTGCGAGATGCATGACGGTCTTGACGCGCTGCTCGTCGAAGCGTGTTTGATGACGATGTACTTGAGCCGGATAAGGTGTCGTCGGAGTGTCGACTTGAGTGGCTCCGTCTTGAGTATGAAGAAGTAGAAGGAGGACGGTTCACCAACAAGGTGCGGATCTCGTCCATCCTTGCATCGTTCTCTTGCTTGTGCGCGTCGAGCTTGTTGTCGAAGTAGTCCTTGGTATGTTGCTCGGAGAGTCGTAAGTTGGTGGCGAGGTTGTCGATGCGTTCGTTCATAGCTTGTTGCTCTTGATGCAACGCTTGTTGTGCACCAAAGAGGTGGCTCTTGGGGATGTATGATGATATGTCATCGTCTTGCTCGATGAAGAGTGGGTTGGTAGAGGTACTTGGCCTATCCATCATTCCAAGCAAAATGTGAGTGTGAGAAAGAGAAGAACTTATACCAAATGTACCTTGACCGATGTTGACGATGAATCAAGTTCACTCAAATGCAGACAATGAAATAGCACTCTTGGTACCAATTCTTGTCGGTTCTCACTCCTACACAAGTAAAAGTTATGGTGGAGCTTCGTTAGGATGGTGGCACAAAATTTGATGCAATTGTTAGTTTGACTCAAAGATGTTGAAGAAGATTCGCAAATTCGCAAATGCAACAAGTAGACCAAGCAAGTAGTGGTACACAGAAACACGCACGCAAATAGATAAGTGGGATTGTGCAAACCAAAAGTGAGCCGAAATGTGGAATCCACGAAAATGCTCTTGTTGCACAATACACGAGAGACGCTAGCATGATTGCACAATAGGCGGATACGGAACTTGTGCACAACCTACTAGGCAAAAATGCAATGATCTCTGTCCCAGGTATGCTATATTTATGGTATTTTGGTGCTATGATCCAAGATGATCAAGTATGACAATCTTAATGTAGTATGATGCTATGGTTCTTGCTTATAAGCTCTTTGCTTATCTTTCTCTTTTGCTTAAAAGCTTGGTTGGCTCTTTCACTTTTGAGCTCTTTTCTCATGCGATACTTCACGAACCAAGATAGCAATTGTGTATGCGATGACAACTTTGTGACACAAGAGATTATATGCTATGTATGCTATGGTGTATGATCACTAATGTGCACAAGTCACATTGCCGACAATACTCAATGGCTAGTCTCGATGGGTAAGCTACGCAAAAGATGGGATATGATGGTTATCAATGCAATTGCAAGGTATGACAAAGATGTCGTCGAAGTTACCGTCCGTAGTGAAGATGAGTAGTCGACGAAGATGAGCGGTGGTGATGTTGATGTCGCGCCGTACCTAAATAGCCGAAACACAATAGGACACGGGAAACCACGACTCAAATTCTTGAACCCAAAGTCGAATGGTGGTACGGAGGGGTATGTCAAGGGGTTTAGCAGGTTAAGGTGGTGGTGGTCGAAGTGGGTGGAGTGCGTAGGCGTAGGTGGTGGTGGTGGAGAACTACAGAAAATGCAGTTTCGGCAGAGGAAGCCGGATGATCCGGGCCAGGAGCCGGATGATCCGAGCGTGTCCGGATGATCTGGGTCAGGGTCCGGATGATCCGGGTAGGTCAATCACGCTCGGGAACTGCTCGGGATGAACTCGAAAACGGTGAGAAATTCGAAGATTTCGCGGATTTTGGAAGGATTTCGAGGGGGAGAAGGTGGGGAAAGGCAAGATCCACGAGTTACATACCGAATCCACGGATCAAAATCAACAAAACATCATCAAAACCAACAAATCACAAAAAAAATTGGGGGCTATTTTTGGTGGGGATTTTCGGATTTAGGACGAAAACAACAAAATCAAGCTAGAAAACACGGGGTAGGGGCTCCTAAAACGTGATCAACGTGGCTCATGATACCAAGATGATGTAGGGAGGAACCCTAGGGGCCGATCTTTCACGTTTGGAGTGGATCCTACGGGGAACACGAAGAATGCGCGGAAGAAGATGAGGGAAATCATGAGGGGAAAACAAGGGAAACACTCAACCGACACGAAATTGATCACACAAGTGCTAGATCATCGAGGCACAAAGTAACGCAAGATCCAAAGTCAACAAGGGACGATACAAGAGTAACCGTTCTTCTCTGTGAGGAGGTCTTGACTGTCTTCTCCGGATGGAGGCCTTGAATCCGGATGGATCTTCTCCAAAGAGGTGCGGTCCCTCACGAGGAGTAGATCCGGTACGAATGAGCAATGCTCTATCTCAAATGAGCTAAACCAATGCTAAGTCTCGGAGTGAGGAGGAGGAGTGCTATATATAGGCTAGGGGGGCGAAGGGGGACATGGGCTCAGCCCAACACGCGCGCGCAGGCGCTGGCCGGATGATCCAGGAGGGGAGCCGTATGATCCGGGCTCGGTTGGATGATCCGGGTGGAGGCCCGGATGAGCTGGCGGTGCAGGCGGTGGCGGCGCAGGTCCGGATGTCCGGCTGGGGGTCCCGATGTCTGGGCAGGGTCCGGATGATCCAGGACGGCGTCCGGGTGATCCAGCTTCAGGTGAGGGCTTCGGGTGTCTTCGGCGCGCATTAGCCGGATCATCCGGACCGGGGTCCGGATCATCCGATCTCTGTCCAGATCGTCCGGGTCCTCGTCCGGATCGTCCGGCCAGTCTGGTACTTGGCGCTTTTCCTCTCCATCTTCACTCATGTCTTCCGTTTCTGGTTCTCCTTGCTTCCTAGCTCCTCCATGGCTAACTCCTTGGTACCTGAGTACGCAAAGCATCTCCGTTTGAGGTAGTAGCCATGTCTCATGTGAATCGAAAGGGAGTTGTGAGAGAAGTGATGTCACCTCGGTTTCGAGAGCTCTTGCACGTGCTCGAGTCATAGGTCCAAGTGGTGATGTTGGGGATGTAGATGCGTCCATGGGAATGATCGTGGGATGCTCCACATCAAGCGTATTACTCGGTTATAAATACTACCTACTCCAAGATGACCGCACATTCCTCCTCAATCCCTCATCAACAAAAACAAACTAGTCTTTCATTGTTGTTCCCTTCCGTCTGCCATGACCCACATGAGTTGTAGGTCGAGAAATTACTACCAGGGAGAGGCGAGCATGGAAGCGATAGCACGAGAGATGTCCCGCCTCGCTGCGAAAGCAGCTGACATGTCCCGCCCCACCGCCATAGCAGCACAGAGTCCCGCCGTGCCGCAGTAGTAGCACAGATGTCCCACCGCACCATTGAAGTAGCAGACTGGTCCGACTGCGCCGAGGAAGGAGCAGAGATGTCTTGTTGCGCCGCAGACGCAGCAGAGAGGTCCTCCCGCGCTGCGGCGGCTTGGAAAAATGTCTCGCGGGTAGGCAAGGACTCTCATAGGCGCATGCGTGCTATGCTTGATAACCCGATGGATCGGATCTCTGGCTGGATGAAGCTGCAGGACGAGAAGAATGCCTCATTTGAAAATGCTACCGACGTCATCTGGCGACTAAGGGAGGACAAGGCGAAGCTCCGCACTAGGTGCAACCTGCTGAGGGTGAAGATCGTCGGAAGTGCGAAGTAGCAGGATGAGACCACTACCTTGTTAAAGAGGACGGGCGACATCATCAAGAAACTTATGGATGAGAATGTCATGCTCCGCATCGAGCGCGAAAGGCTAGTGGAGGAATTTGTCGATGCTGCCAAGCCGCGTATTGAGTACATGAAATAGATCATCGCCACTTGCCACAAGAACTAGTCTTCCGCCCTGCAGCAACACATCAAGAAAGTAGAGATCAGCGATCTAGATCATTGTTTGCGTCTTCCTTCTTCTTTTGCCCTTGTGTATTTTGGGTGTTGCCGCATGTGGCATTTTTAATTATCTTCCTAAACAGCTATGTAAAACAATTATTATCCCCTATCATCGTCATTATATTTATACCAATCTTGCTATAAGTCTGAGTCGATGCTATATATGTCCGTCAGATCTTACATCAAGATCCGTGCAAAAATTTCTTTTCAGATTTTTCTCTCTCTCTTAAATCTCAGTCGAGTAAGACATAGAAACACCATAAAACAAGGGCTTGGGCGTCATTAATGGAGAAGTTGGGAGAGAGGTGGGCGGCTGATGAAGGTAAAAGGGCTCGCCTCCCGATAAGCAGGCGTAGAGGTCTACTCGCATGCCTCCCGTACTCAAATAGCTACCGCACATGGCGCCTCCTAGCCAATAAAAAAGGGACACGTGGTGGCACGTAAATGGTTAGTAGAACGTCCATGGTTTCAATAATACATGTGTTCTCTGATTGTAACATGATAGCTCTTGTTCCAAAATGACTTTGTTGGTTGTTAATGTGTGCGCCTTCGCAAACCGGAGAAAAAATTTACCATAGCATGCTGGTGCCATGTGAAGGCAACATACTGAGTTTCATGATTTTTAGGTGAGTTTTGGATTTACATGAATTTAAAAATCAAGTTTCTTTATGTTCCCGGCCTAGCCACGACGCCTAGATGTTTGCAATTCATTCTCATTTTTTGCATGGGACCTAAACATTTACTCAAGGACACATATATTATTTTTCAACCAGCTTTGGTGTACTGGAGCATGTGCATTTAGTTCAAATTTGAATTATGCATATTAAATGCCTATAAAACTCAGTTAATGTATAAGAAGGCCAAATTAACCTAGATTTAATTCCTAAAATTAGCATGATACTCCTATTGGTATTTGTTTCCTCTTTAAAAAAATCAAGGCGGGAAGAGGCGGTCTATGTCATTTCGCAAACAGAGGTGACACGTCCCTTCTCGGAACCATGAGGCTTCTTGAGAGAAACTCCATTTTGTAAGAAGCTTACACCAAACTTGTCCCAAATTGGAAAAAAATTACCATAGCATATTGGTGCCATTTCATGATACCATGCCAAGTTTCATGTTTTTCAGGCAATATTTTTTGGATTTACAGGAATTTAAAAATCAAGTATCTCAATTTTTGCAGCCGAGCCACGATGCCGATGTGTTTGAAATCCGTTCCCATTTCTTGCATGGGACCTAAACATTCACCCAAGGACACATATATGATTTTTCAACTCATTTCGATGCACTTGAGCATGTGCTTGTAGTTCAAATTTGAATTATGCACATTAGATGCCTAGAAACTCAATTAATGTATTAAAAAGGAAAAACGAACCTGGATTAATTCCTAAAATTAGCACAATACTCCTATTGGTCCATGTTGCCTCTGTAAAAAAAATCAAGGCCGTAAGAGGCGGTCTATGTCATTTCGCACACAAAGGTGACACGTTCCCTCTCGGAACCATCAGGCTTCTTAAGAGAAGCTCCGTTTTGTAAGAAGCTTACACCAAAACTTGTCCCAAAAAGGACAAAAATTTTACCAAGCATGTTGGTGCCATGTCATGAGACCATGCCAATTTCATGATTTTGGGTGAGTTCTAGATTTACAGGAATTTAAAAACCAAGTTTCTCGATGTTTTTGGTGGAGCCACGACGCCCAGATGTTTGAAATTCATTCCCATTTCTTGCATGGGACCTAAACATTCACTCAAGGACACACATATGATTTTTCAACTAGATTTGGTGCACTGGAGCATGTGCATGTAGTTGAAATTTGAATTATGCATATTAAATGCCTATAAAACTTAGTTGATGTATAAGAGGCCAGATGAACCCGGATTAATTCCTAAAATTAGAATGATACTCCTATTTGTCTATGTTGCCTCTGTAAAAAATCAAGGCGGGAAGAGGCGGTCTATGTCATTTCGCACAAAGAGGTGACATGTCCCCTCTCGGAACCATGAGGCTTCTTGAGAGAAGCTCCGTTTTGTGTGAAGCTTACACCATAATGATAACCCACAAATATAGGGGATCGCAACAGTTTTCGAGGGTAGAGTATTCAACCCAAATTTATAGATTCGACTCAAGGGGAGCCAAAGAATATTTGTAAGTATCAGCAGTTGAGTTGTCAATTCAACCACACCTGGAGATTTAAATTTCTGCAGCAAAGTGATCAGTAGCATAGTAATATGATAGTTTTGATAACAGTGGTAATAGTAACGGTAACGGTAACAGTAATAGCAATGATTTTGTGGCAAGTGTAACAGCAGCAGCAGCAGTAGTAACTTAGCAAGAACAATATGTGGAAAACTCGTAGGCATTGGATCAGTGAATTCATTGGATGATATTCATCATATAACAGTCATAACCTAGGGCAACACAGAACTAGCTCCAGCTCATAAATATAATGTAGGCATGTATTTCATAAATAGTCATACCTGCTTATGGAAAAGTACTTGCATGACATCTTTTGTCCTACCCTCCTGTTTCAGTGGGGTCCATAAGGAAACTAAGGGATATTAAGGCATCCTTTTACTAGATAACTGAAACAAGCATTAACACATAGTGAATACATGAACTCCTCAAACTACGGTCATCACCAGAAAGTATCCCAATTACTGTCACACTAGGGTTTACGGATCATTACACATAGCAGGTGTATATGACTTGCAAGATCGGATCTAGAACATAGATATAATGGTGAAAACATAAATGGTTCAGATATGAAATCATGGCACTCGGGCCCTAGTGACAAGCATTAAGCATGGCAAAGTCATAGCAATATCAATCTCATAACATAGTGGATACTAGGGATCAAGCCCTAACAAAACTAACTCGATTACATTATGAATCTCATCCAACTCCTCACCGACCAGCGAGCCTATGAAGAAATTACTCACTCCCGGTGGGGAGCATCATGGAATTGGTGATGAAGGAGGGTTGGTGGTGATGAAGACCCAAGATTCCCCTCTCCGGAGCCCCAAATGGGCTCCAGTTCTGGCCTCCCGGTGAAGAACAAGAGGTGGCGGCGGCTCCGTATCGTAAAATGCGATGAAACTTCCTACTTTATTTTTCTTTGAAAATAGTATTTTATAGAGTCGATATTAGGGTCAGCGGAGCCCTGAGGGCCCCACCACCCACCATGGCGCGCTAGTGGGGGTGGCGCGCCCTGGTGTCTTGTGGGTAGCCAGGGCCCCCTCTGGTGGGTCCTTGTTCCTTTATTTTTTTATATATTTCAAAATAATTCTCCAAAAAGTCGTCCAATTCCGAGAACTTTTATTTCTGCACAAAAACAATGCCATGGTAGTTCTGCTGAGAACAACATCAGTCCGGATTAGTTTCATCCAAATCATGCAAATTAGAGTCCAAAATAAGAGCAAAAGCATTAGGAAAAGTAGATACGATGGAGACGTATCAACTCCCCAAGCCTAACCCATTGTTTGTCCTCAAGCAATTCAGTTGACAAACTAAAAGTGATGAAGAAAAACTTTTACATACTCTTTTGTTCTTGTTTACACACACACACACACACACACACACACACACACACACACACACACACACACACACATCTATATATGCTTAAATAGCACCCATGTTTTTAGCAAAAATCATGACTAACCATATCAACAATAACTCTTACAAATTATATTAACTCATATGAATGGCATAATCAACTAGCGAGCAATAATAAGATATCTGAACTGCCTACACTTTGTCAAAACAATCATGATATAATATGACAATAGTGGTATCTCGCTAGCCCTTTCTGAGACCACAAAACATAAATGCAAAGCACCTCCAAAGTTCAAGCAGCGACTAAACATTGTAATTCATGGTAAAAAGGATCATGTCATGATGCATTCAACATTAACTATACACAATGCATGAGGATGAGAATAGTGCTCTCAGGGCTGGAGCTTGTTTGAGAAGGTGATGACTCAACATAAAATTAAATAGATAGTCCCTTCACAGAGGGAAGCAGGGATTTGCGGAGGTGCCAGAGCTCAAAGCTGAAATCAGAGATAAATATAATTTTGGGAGGTGCACCCTTCCTCTCAATGTTATGACCAAGAGTTTTCAATATCTTCAATGCTAAAAAAATTAGCGGCGGTTCCCAAGCGGTAAAAGTAAAGGTTTACTCCCCTCCACTAACAACCACAATCCACGGCTAACCGAATCCACGGGTGCCTTCCATACAAACAACGGTCCTGGATGAGTTTTGTTTAATTATTTGTAATTTTTTATTTCAGGACTGGGCATCCTTATTACCAGCCCCTCTTGTGCAAGGACGAGTGAATAAAGACTCATCATGAGAATAACCTGCTTAGCATGGAAGACACTGACCACCCCGCGTCGCTCCATGAGTGGTGCAGGCACACAAAACAGATGTTCATTTGAAATTTTAGAGGTGGCACATGCAAATTTACTTCATGCTCTCGGTCGTGGCACACACAAAACAGGCCCTCTTTGTTTGCAGCCCAACACCCCTTCAAAGTGGCCCAAAACCCATCCAAACCCCCTCCATGCTCTCGGTCGTTCGATCACGATCGCGTGGCCGAAAACCGCTCCTCATTTGGACTCTCCTAGCTCCCTCTACCTATATAAACACCTCCCCCTCCAAAAATCGCAGTCCAAACCCTAGCGTCTTCCTCCTTGCGCCGCCGGACACGTCCGTCCGCGCCGGACATGTCCGCCGGACACGTCGCGCCGACCAATGGCACGCTGCCACGCCACCGCGCGCCTCCTCCAACCGCCGCCTGCCACGTCGCCGCGCGCCGTGCCCGCCGCCGCCACCAGCGCTGGCTGCTGGGGCCCGAGCGAGGCCCTCCGGCCTGTTCGGCCGCCGCATCATCCAGGTGCCGCGCCTCAGCCCAGCGCCGCCGCTTCGCCAGCGCGCCCGCCTCCGCCGCCGCCTCGATCACCTCGCGCCGCCTCGGCCTCCCGCGCCGCCGAGGCGCCAGCGCCTCCGCCTCAAGAAGCGTCCGGGCGCGCCCCCGTCGCGTCTCCGCCCGCGCCGCCGCCTCGCGCTTCGCCGGCCGGAGTTCGTCTCGCCGGAGAGCGGCGTCGCCCCGCCTCCCTGTCCGCAGCCGCGTCCGGATCCGGCCGGTCCAGGCCAGATCCGCCCCCACGCCGGCCTCCTCCGTCCTTCCGGCGCCCCCATGTCCTTCTCCGGTCAACTCCGGCGAAGTTCGGGCGAGATCCGCCGCCGCATCGTTATCCGTGCAAACTGGAGGTTGTCCCTGATTCCTCTAAGTCCTGAAATATTTGACTTTATCATGCCATGTTTATCGCATCATAACTCTCTGCATACTACTCCGTTTCATGCGTGTAATATGTCAAATTGTTCGCCTCGACGAGTACTTCATTTTGTTACATTGCATCATTTTCATTTGAGCTCATCTTGATGCCCGAAATGCTGTTGGAAGAGTGCATGTTGATGTTAATCTGCTGAAACTCTTATAACTTGCTCATTTGTCATTTTTGCCATGATTGATGTGTGCATTCTATGAGGTTGATGTCTACATGTGTTTTGATCTATGCCATGTCATCTTTCCAGTGGTGCCACCCATGTATTTTCGTGAGTTGTGTGCTGAGTGCATCAAGCTTGTTAAGTAGGGTACTTGCTGTTGCTATTTTGCTAGGCTGATTCTGTTATGTTTTGATGCTATGTAAACATGCTTCTACTAGTTATTCTATGCATAATCTGGAGATGTTCACTAAGGATGATTTGTTATACATGTCTTGCTCTATCCATTCATGCCCCTGGTTGCAATTATAGCCTACTGGAAAATGTTTTTATCTTGCTCTCAAACTTGCTAAATGATGTTGCTGTCAGCCTGTTAACATGAAGTTCAGTTTTGGCCATATGCTTTTCTAGTGATCCATGCACCCTATGACCTTGATCTTGCCATGTATAGCTTCACAAACATGTCTTCTTGCTGTTGGTTGCCTTGCCATGCCATGTATTGCTCTGTGGTGAGTGGTTCAAGCTCACCAACATGCCTACTTATTGTTGTTTCTGCCATGTATGAATCTGTAATATAACTTGCCATGTTTACATGGGTGCCATCTTATCTTCTGATCCTTTTTGGCTCTTTGTCAGTAAGGGACTCTTGTTCTATGCATTTAGTAGTATCATTCCATGCCTTTGTTTGCCATGTTAAGTTCCTGTAACATGTTGTTTGATAGCTCTAAACATTGCAACCCGATGTTATTTTCCGATAAATCTGAAACTGTTATTATTTGCAATCTTTCCATGTGTGTTTGAGCATGTTCTAGTGATTTATGGAGATAGCTCAGTGTTCATGTTTTGTTATGCTTTACCTGTACTTCATGCCCATGCCTTTTGTTATTATGTTGGGGTGCTGTAGCATATTGTTTTGATGCTTGCAATATGCCTAGTTGCTGTTTTGGACAGATTGTTGCTACAACTTGTATAGTGTATGTGTTGAACCGTTGCTCCGTTTTGAGTGTGCTCTATATGAAACTTGCTTGTTTTTGCATGTAGTTCCATATTATCATGTTGCATCCTTGTTTTGGTGTGTTTGCTTGATGTTTGTATGCATTTTGCATCAATGCCATGTTTAACTTGTTTTGCTCACATCTTCTAGGTCGTAGCTCCAAATCTAATGAACTTTATATGTAACTTGACTAGAATTTTGTGTAGATCATCTTGGTGCATCTTAACTTGCTGTTTAACTACTTGAACATAATGTTTATTCAGTTCTGGACCAATTTCGAAATATGCATATGAGGACTTACCGAAATTATTATATGTTGTTTCCGGCCTCATTTAAACTTGCCTTGATGTGTTGTTCTTGTTTGCATCATCTCTTGCCATGAGTAGCTTCATGTAGCCTTGTCATGCATCATGCTTGTTGTGCATCATGTCTTGCCTATGTGTGGTGTGTTTACCATGTTGTGTGCTTCTTCTCGATAGTTCCCGTTTCGTTGCGATCGTGAGGATGCGTTCGTCTACATGTGGTTCGTCTTCGTGGCTTCATCTTCTTCATGGACTCGTTCTTCTTCCTAGCGGGATTTCAGGCAAGATGACCGCTACCCTGGATCTCACTACTATCATTGCTATGCTAGTTGCTTCGTTCTATCGCTATACTGCGCTTCCTATCACTTGTTCTTCAAGCCTCCCAAATTGCCATGAACCTCTAACCTTTGACACCATTCCTAGCAAACCATTGTTTGGCTATGTTACCGCTTTGCTCAGCCCCTCTTATAGCGTTGCTAGCTGTAGGTGAAGATGAAGATTGCTCCATGGTGGACAGGGTTATGTTGGGATATCACAATATCTCTTATTTAATTAATGCATCTATATATTTGGTAATGGGTGGAAGGCTCGGCCTTATGCCTGGTGATTTGTTCCACTCTTGCCGCCCTAGTTTCCGTCATACCGGTGTTATGTTCCCGGATTTTGCGTTCCTAACGCGGTCAGGTGATTTATGGGACCCCCTTGACAGTTCGCTTTGAATAAAACTCCTCCAGCAAGGCCCAACCTTGGTTTTACCATTTGCCTCACCACCACCTACTTCTCCCTTGGGAGTAATTAACCCAAGGGTCATCTTTATTTTAGCCCCCCCGGGCAAGTGCTTGTCTAAGTGTTGGTCCGAACTGAGCAGCCTGCGGGGCCACCTCGAGGAAACTCGAAGTCTGGTTTTACTCGTAGCTTGACTTATCCGGTGTTGCCCTGAGAACGAGATATGTGCAGCTCCTATCGGGATGTCGGCGCATCGGGCGGCTTTGTTGGTCTTGTTTTACCATTGTCGAAATGTCTTGTAAACCGGGATTCCGAGACTAATCGGGTCTTCCTAGGAGAAGGTATATCCTTCGTTGATCGCGAGAGCTTATCATGGGCTAAGTTGGGACACCCCTGCAGGGTTTTAAACTTTCGAGAGCCGTGCCCGCGGTTATGTGGCAGATGGGAATTTGTTAATGTCCGGTTGTAGATAACTTGACACCAGATCCGAAATAAAACGCATCAACCGCGTGTGTAGCCGTGATGGTCTCTTCTCGGCGGAGTCCGGGAAGTGAACACGGTCTTTAGGTTATGTTTGACGTAAGTAGGAGTTCAGGATCACTTCTTGTCATTACTAGTTGACGACCGTTCCGCTTGCTCTCTTCTCGCTCTTATTTGCATTGGTTAGCCACCATATTTGCTTAGCCGCTGCTGCAACCTCACCACTTTACCCCTTCCTTTCCCATTAAGCTTTGCTAGTGTTGATACCCATGGTAATGGGATTGCTGAGTCCTCGTGGCTCACAGATTACTACAACAACAGTTGCAGGTACAGGTTATGCGATGATCTTGACGCGAGAGTGATGTGTGCTTGTTTTGGAGTTCTTCTTCTGCTTCTTCCTCGATCAGGGTATAGGTTCCAGGTCGGCAGCCTGGGCTAGCAGGGTGAATGTCGTTTGAGTTTATGTTTGTGTTTCATCCGTAGTTGGATGGTGCTCTTATGTATGATGATGTTGTATTCGTGTGGCATTGTATGCCTTATGTATGTATCCCTATCTATTATGTAATGTTGATGTAATGATATCCACCTTGCAAAAGCGTCTTCAAGATGCGCTTCTATCCTTGGTGGGACCTTCGAGTTCCTTTAGGATAGGGTCGCATCTTGGGCGTGACAAATACGTCCAGCCATAGAAGGAGTCGACATCGTAAATGAAGCCCTTGTGTTGAATGGGATCAGAGAACCATGGAGGATGTATGATCCTGCGATGGACGTGCAGATTTATCCACTTACCGCAGTGACCTGTCAGATAGGCAAGACCACGGTTGAAGAATGCAATTAGCTTGAAGTCTTTATAATTCGTAGATCTTGTGGGCACTTGGTAGATTACAACCTTGAGCAAATCAAACTTGGTATCATGTTGGCTACTGTAAGATTCCGAGTATTCGGGCGCGGTGCCAAGCGCAAAGGCAAAGTGTTAATCGAAGGAAGGGGATCAATCGCCGGGTGTAGACCTCCACGAGCATCCAGCTGCCGCGACCATCGATGAGCACCATCCAAGACGTGTTCATGCCGACCCAGTACATACTGTTAATGTAGTTGACGGTGACGGGGATCGGATCGTAGTCAAGGGGGTTGATGCTCGCCACCCTACGGTCGTTATGCTGCGTGACACGCCGTTTTTGAAGACCAGGCAGCATCAGCAAGCAAGGAGCTGGCTTAAAAAGCTCCGGCCTGAGGGCTTTGATTAAATGGTACAGCCCCGATGAGCATGGGGCGAGCGGCATGGTACTGAGATTGTCCACACGCGAAACAATGAGCTTGATTACCTCTGTGGGGAGCGAATTCCAGCCACTCTTTCGGCGGACACTGCTCGATTCTTCCATTGTTAGTGCTTGGGTTTCGGACGAGGGGGGAGGCGCCTTAGCGGCGATGGAAGATTGGACGAGATTATGTGCGGACAAAGATGGAGAAGCGAATATGTGCTGCGTGAAGTGGATAGGTGATGATGACTACAGCACGCCGCTTGACTTACAAGACACATACCAACAACGTAGGGTCATATCGATGCTAGACAACTTGCTTGAGTGATCATAGTACTGGTACTCCCTACAGTACCTACTACTATGCCCTAACTTGCTTGAGTAGAGTAGTAGTGGAGTAGGACTGGAGGAGTAGTATATTCTAATCTAAAATAGTTACAAAGTTCAATGCCCGAGCGTGGAACGACTACGAACCGCCATCGGTGCTAACTCCAATCCCTAGCAAACGTTTGCTGGGAGACATGGCAGTTGCAAACGCCCACGATATAGTTACAATACGTGTGTAAGGGTGGCGGTTTTCTCAAATACTATGGCTTAAAAATAGGCCACCGTCGGATGGAAATCTGATGGTTACGTGGGATTTGTCAGGATTGAGCTCGTGGCGAACAATCGCCAGATATCATTACTAAAAAAAAGGTTAAAACACCTGGTGCTATAACTTGCACCGGCTGACCACTAACAATGATACTAACATAGTTGTAAAATGGTCAAAGACCGTGTCTACGTGGTGTTTGGAATTATATGCAAAAAAATTAGCAAGATGCCCGTGCATTGCACGGAACATCAAGATGCATTTTTTACAAAACACCTGTTGTGATTGACCCATGCAAGAGTAATCCCATGTGTAAAAACTAATGATATCTTGAGAATTTTATTAGAAAATGGTATGTCAACCATTTCATCAAAAAATGATATCTCGAGAAAGATGATAGATAAGGTGAGGAGGAGTGGGGCGTGGTGGTGACTGGTGGTCGGACTGGGCGGAGGCATGGGGATGGACAACGTCGGCAGTGGCCACCATGCCAGATTGTTCCAGAGACTTCCCTTTTTAATTGCTCAGCAATGAGGTTGTGGGAGATAAGGATGAACGATAAGGCCTTATCTGTAAATGTGGAGAGAGGTGCGGGTATCTTTTGTAAAATTGTCATAGTTTGCTTTCTATCCGTCAGATATAGATCGGCTGATCGGACAGTCTATATTATAAGATGGCAGGCACACCATCATCACCAACTCAGTTTTTTCTCTACTCCTACTCCTATAAAAGAATCAGTTGATGACGATGGTGTGTCTGCCATCCGCCATTTCTGACCATTAGATCTGCATCTAACGGTTGTGATGTAAGTTGTGGCCTTTTGCAACAATTCCCACTTCTCTGCTCCAGTTTACACAAAACCCCTTAGTATCTTTAAACCAACCACATTCATCCCTTACTTCATCAAAACAACCCAAAGAATATATTTGGAGTGAAACATAAGATATTTTTAGTGATATGTATATCAAAAGTAAACTGTTTTCTTTCAAATTTGTGAATATGTATTATTCTACTTTGGATCCGTTGCAATGGACAGGCTCATTATTCCACTCCCTCTTGCGCTCCATTTGGAGGGCGCTGTTGATATTTGGGGAGCGCACTCTCGCGACTGCTGGCAGCGACGACTTCTTCCCCGACCTCGGCAACCTCTTCCTCAATGACATGGGCGACAACCTCAATGCCAACGGTGCTGCTCCCGTTGCACCATATGTGTTTCTGTCCTTCCTGTTCGAAATCGTGGTAGAATTCATGTTTCTAGTCTGTGTCCTAGATTCGATGTGTTCATCTACTATGCTAGTCCACATGATTAGTTTAATCTCTGTTATAGCCGTCATGATTTATTTTGTGCTTATTTAGACAAAATCTCATAGTAACTTGCTCATATATTCAACTGGCGCACCGTCCCCTACAGCCACTCCCGTTTCATGGACGGCCTGGTCGATGCCTCCAAGGAGCCCTTCGTCTACTACTATGAGTGCTCGATGCCGTTTTGGGGCTCGCCGGCGGACCTCGTGCATTACCTCACGCAGGCATCCAACGATACGTCTCCAACGTATCTATAATTTTTGATTGTTTCATGCTATTATATTACCCCTTTTGGATGTTTATGGGCTTTATTTTACACATTTATATCATTTTTGGGACTAACCTACTAACTGGAGGCCCAGCCCGTATTGCTGTTTTTTTTGCCTATTTCAGTATTTCGAAGAAAAGGAATATCAAACGGAGTCCAAACGGAATGAAACCTTCGGGAGCGTGATTTTTGGAACGAACATGGTCCATTAGGACTTGGAGTGCAAGTCAACAAGTAGCCGAGGTGGCCACGAGAGGGTAGGGCGCACCCCCCTGTCTTGTGGGCCCCTCAGGCGGCCACCGACGTACTTCTTCCTCCTATATAAGCCTACATACCCCAAAAACATCCAGGGAGCCAACGAAACACAATTCCACCGCCGTAACCTTCTGTATCCGCGAGATCCCATCTTGGAGCCTTCGCCGGCGCTCTGCCAGAGGGGGAATCGACCACGGAGGGCTTCTACATCAAGACCATAGACCTTCCGATGAGTTGTGAGTAGTTTACCACAGACCTACGGGTCCATAGTTATTAGCTAGATGGCTTCTTCTCTCTTTTTGGATCTCAATACAATGTCCCCCCTCTCTTGTGGAGATCTATTCGATGTAAACTCCTTTTGTGGTGTGTTTGTCGAGATCCGATGAATTGTGGGTTTATGATCAAGTTTATCTATGAGAAATATTTGAATCTCCTCTGAATTCTTTTATGTATGATTGAGTTATCTTTGCAAGTCTCTTCGAATTATCAGTTTGGTTTGGCCTACTAGATTGATCTTTCTTGCCATGGGAGAAGTGCTTAGCTTTGGGTTCAATCTTGCGGTGTCCTTACCTAGTGACAGAAAGGGTTGCAAGGCACGTATTGTATTGTTGCCATCAAGGATAAAAAGATGGGGTTTATATCATATTTCATGAGTTTATCCCTCTACATCATGTCATCTTGCTTAAGGCGTTACTCTGTTCTTATGAACTTAATACTCTAGATGCAGGCAGGAGTCGGTCGATGTGTGGAGTAATAGTAGTAGATGCAGGCAGGAGTCGGTCTACTTGTTGCGGACGTGATGCCTATATACACGATCATGCCTAGATAATCTCATAATTATTCACTTCTCTATCAATTGCTCGACAGTAATTTGTTCACCCACCGTAATACTTATGCTATCTTGAGAGAAGCCTCTAGTGAAACCTATGGCCCCGGGTCTATCTATTATCATATTTGCTTCCAATTCACTTTTATTTGCATCTTTACTTTTTGCATCTATATTATAAAATACCAAAAAATATATTTATCTTATCATACTATCTCTATTAGATCTCACTTTCGCAAGTGGCCGTGAAGGGATTGACAACCACTTTATTGCGTTGGTTGTGAGTTCTTTGTTTGTTTGTGTAGGTGCATGGGACTTTTGAGGAGCCTCCTACTTGATTGATACCTTGGTTCTCAAAAACTGAGGGAAATATTTACGCTACTATTGCTGCATCACCCTTTCCTCTTCAAGGAAAACCAACACAAGCTCAAGACGTAGCATCCGACTACCACTACTGACAACGCTACTATTGCTACCCGTTCACCGTGCCGGAGTCGCTGGAGGATCACTGCCGCCTGCTAGTCTCGGAGGAGGATGGCAGCGTCTTCCTCTTGATCGTGGGCACCAGCGAGGCCCGCGTAGGCCGCCGCCCCACCTCTGTAGTGTGCGTCAGGGGCGACGCCGCTGACTCTGACACTGACACGAGGCCGATGTACGGGTGTGTGCTCACTGTTACTACCCCTACGAGCTACGTGGGCGGCGGCACTGGCTACAGGAAGCTGACCTGGACTCTGCCGAGCTGGTACCTTCCCGCCGATGAGGACATGGAAGACGCATGGTATGATTCCCCCTCCCCAACGTGGTGCACGGGGACTCCAAGGAGGTTCACCTGGACATATGCATTACCAAGTTAAATGCTGATCATTAGTCTTTGCTCAATGTAATCCGTTGTCTAAGCATGTGGAGACTTCCATGCATGATCTTGCTCTATTGGAGTATCGCGCATGAATGAAAATGTATCCATTTATGGTTTAGTCTAGAATCTTCCATGTATGAATTTTTACTTCTGTACTGGTGAAAGACTTATGATGAACCATTTCTTACATCTCCTCTGCCCCCTTCCAAGTCATCCTGATTTAATCCCTCCGTCTAGGTGTATAGGGGTATGGTTAATACTTAATAGTATAGCCAACTGTTGACTATAAGAAAGTGCCATGTCATTTGTAGCCAACATGTATAGCAATGGATACTCAAAAACTAATTCTTGAAGATCATTTCTTGCAAAGCACAATAAGTATTATTTCTTGACAAGTTTTGGATGCAGGTTGAACAGTTGAATGCTTTTGTTTGCAAAAGATACTTTTTTATCTATTTCACTCGGATGTTTGTGAGCTCTAGAGATGAAATAATATCCGAAGAAACCTATCGATACCCGTTACACATGAGATGACCCCCACATCCATTGTGAAAATAAACAACTCCCGAATCAATGCATTTCACTCTTCCGTGCAACGCACGGGCACCTTACTATAGATAGTACAACCAAAAATTGAACTAACATTATATATAGTACGATAAATGCTGATGCATGTCACCTAAAATTATATCATTGAAAACTATGTTCAAATACGAATCCAACAATATTGTTTTTGTTGACATGCACTAACATTTTGTCAGTTAAATCTTTAGTCAAATTCAATGGGGGATAAACCATGACCGATGTAGTACTAGTGTAGAGGGCGGCGCTGCACGGGAGTCTCACACTGCTCGTGGCGCGGCAGTAAAGCCGTCATATCACAAAACCAACTACTCCCAGTAATAAGTGGCCTGGTAAAAAAACGGACAAGCAACCATCACATCCCTCCGTCTTTTTTGCATTTCATCTCTCTGCATTTACTTTCTCCGGTTCATCTCGCACACTCGATCCCTAGCTACTACTGCTAGTATCCCTAGCTACTACTCCTAGGGCCAGTTCTATTGGCAGCTTAAACCCCAGCTTTTCCCATAAGACTAATCACAGTGGAGAGTAACATTAAGGCACCTCACTAATTTATTTGGGCTTCTAAACTACTACTAGGACCTCCATGCTGGTTTATTCGTCACCATTGCAATTTGTGCTAAATTTTGACCAAAGATTTAACTGATAAAATGTTAGTGCATGTGACATGCACTAACATTTTTTTTGACTGTACACAGTAGGGCAATACCCCACTGCAATTTTTTATTATCATAATAGCAAAGTACAAACAAAGAAGGCTTGAGAAAAGCCCTGAACAAAAGAAAAACTTAAAAAAGCTAAAAGAACTGAAGAAGAAAACTAAATAAAACTAACTAAAACTCCAAGAGCTACAGGACAAGTGTGCCCAACCAGGAACAGAAAGAATCTGAAAACTTCTCCTTAATTCTGAATTTGAGCAGGTGCAGTTCTGTGAGGAAAATGAACTTCCATCTATCAATGCTGGTTGGAATGCTATTGAAAATCTTATCATTCCTGACTATCCAAATGGCCCAAGATGCAATGATAATGATCTCCATGGAAAAAGGTTGAGGTATGTTGTTCCTTAAATCTGGAATGGCTTCCATGATAGTGAGGTTCCTTTGTCATTAGGGCGGAGAATATCCCAACAAGCGAAGCAAAGGGCAGGTCCAAAAGAGGTCTTTGGAGAGTTTCTTCCTGCGGCAATTGAGTGTAGCACAATTATAGTTGTCAAGATGAAAAGATTTCCTTCTTAGCAGATTCCTGGTGTTGAGCCTATCATGAAGAAGCCTCCAAAAGAAAACCTTGTGCTTTGGCTGGGCGGAACATTTCCAAATCCAATTGAACTGAGCTGGAACAATTTTAACACCTTTCAAAATTTTGTAGGCTTTGGCCACTGAGAAGGTGCTATTTCCCCACATATAACTCCATGCATCCAAGTGCTCCTTGGAAGCAGATCTTTTGAGGGTGTCACAAATTTCTTCCATTAGTTCAAATTCCAGAAAAGCCTCCTGGGTCAAAGGTAGGTGAAATAAATCTTCCAAGTTTTCAAACATAAGCACAGATTGCACAGAGAGGTTCTGATCTCTGACAAAGGAGTAAAGATGAGGGAATAATTGATTCAGACAAGAAGTGTGCCAGAGATCAGACCAAAACAGAGCAGATTTACCATCCCCTATTGTGCATCTTGCCATGGATTTGTAACTATCAATGAGCCTGAGGTTACATTTCCACCAGAAAGACCCTTCCCATTTTTGTCCTGGTAGGTTGCCATTGTCATAATAAGCTTCGCAGATGAGATTTACCCAAGGAATGTTTTCTCGATTGTAGAACTTGTGTAGGCACTTGAGCAGTAGGGCTTGGTTTTGTACAAAGATGTTCATAACTCCAAGGCCTCCCTGATTTTTAGGCCTGCAAACAGTGGACCAAGCTACCAAAGCTGGTCTGTGATCCTCCAAATCTGGTCCCCTCCAAAGACAGTGTCTCAAATATTTGTTAACCTGGTTTTTGATAGTTATAGGAACATCAAGACAGCCCATGAAGTAAATAATAAGAGAACTTAGCACTGATTTGACCAGCAGTAACCTTCCAGCAAGAGTCATAAAAGAAGATAAGCCCACTAGTTTTTTTGCAATTCTTCTTACTAAAGGCAAACACTGCTCCACTGTTGGCTTTTGAAGTCCTAAAGGCATGCCCAGATAATTGATGGGGAATGATCCTTTCAAACAGTTCAAAGTACCAGTCAAAATTTCCATTTTTTCATCACTCACATTGATTGGTATCAGATTGGATTTGCTGTAGTTGACCTTTAACCCAGTAGCATCTGCAAATGTGTGAAGAAGGGCTTTAAGACAATGGAGTTGTGGGGCATCAGCTTGCATGAGAATCAAGGTATCATCTGCATATTGAACTATGGGGAAGTCTGGACATGACTGAACTTGCAAAGGAGGAATGAGAAGGCCCAAGTTCATTGCCCTGTTCATGATTGATTGAAGTAGATCAGCAGCCAACACAAAAAGAAGGGGAGAGAGAGGATCCCCTTGTCTCACTCCTCTGAGGCAATAAAACTTTTTCCCAGGAATGCCATTAAGTAGCACTTGTGATGAAGCAGAGGTAAATAGCATTTTAATCCATCCAATCCATCTTTCTCCAAAACCCTTTGCTCTAAGGATATCAATAATTGTAGAATGCTCAATGAGGTCAAAAGCTTTTTCAAAATCTAGCTTTAGCACAACAATTTCCTCCTTAGAGTTGTGGCATTGATGTAGGTACTCATAAGCCCAACCAAGACAGTCATGAATAGCTCTTTTCTTAAGGAAACCATACTGATTTATATACACCATTTTGAGGATTACTTTTTGTAACCTGTTGGCAAGCAATTTGGTAATGAGCTTGAGGCAGCAATTGAGCAGAGATATGGGTCTGAAATCATTAGCAGTACTGGGAGAAGGCCCCTTGGGAACTAGAGTTATGAAAGAGGAGTTGATGCTCTCAAGAGAAATTTGCCCAGCATAGAACTCATGTATCAGTCTAGTGACATCAGGCTTTATAATATCCCAGCAGCTCTTAATAAACTCATTGTTAAATCCATCTGGACCAGGAGACTTATCAGTGGGCAATGTTTAACAACATCATTGATTTCTTCCTTAGTGAAAGGAATTTCCAACTGTTCAAAGTCTGAAGGACTAGCTTGATGTTGCAGAAGAGTAGGCAAATGAAAGTGCATGGTGGTTTGCTCTGACCTTCCTAATCTGCTCTTGAAGGCATTCCACAAGCAGGCGACTTTACTGCATGGTCTGTGATTTCCACTTGATCCTCATTTTTAAGCATAGCAATGTAATTATGCCTATGATTTATAGAAGCCTTTGTATGAAAAAATTTGGTGTTTTCATCACCAAACTTAACACCTTTGATTTTACCTCTCTGCTTCCAATAGATTTTTTGGTTCTTCAGTAGCAATAGCAATTGTTCTTTTAGGATAACCCTGCAATTCCACTCAAAATCTCCCAAATCTCTGAATTCCTCAAACAAGTCAAACAAGAAAATAACCTCATTAATGGCAGCAATTTTGGATTTTAGGCAAGAAAGGTTCTTGGCCCAAAGTTTTAGAGCCCTTCTAAGATTTTTGAACTTTGCATTTATGCTTTTTGCTGCATCAAGATTACCCACAGGAATATTCCAAGCTGCAGTAACAACCTCTTTAAAGTCAGAGTGCTTTAACCAGTAATTTTCAAATCTGAAGACCCTTGCCTTTGGGATTGAAGTCCCAATTTTGATAACACATGGAAGATGATCTGATATACGTCTAGAGAGAGGCATTGCAACTGTATCAGGATAAGTGGTCATCCAAGAGGCAGAGGTGAAGAACCAATCCAACTTTTCCAACAAAGGACTCTGTTGCATGTTACTCCAGCTGTATTTTCTCCCATGAAGAGGGAGCTCAATTAAACCAGATTCTCGATAGCTTCATTAAAAAGAAGCATTTCATTAACATCCCCACCAGGCCTATTCCTGTCAGAAGAATCCCTAATAAAGTTGAAATCACCAACTAGAATCCAATTTGTGTCTATTGGCATATGAATGTTGGAAAACCAATTAATAAATTCCATTTTTTCTGCTTGCACACATGGCCCATAAATGTTGGTTAGGACCCAGGATTGATTGCACAAAAGACTAGTGAAACTAATTGAGAGAGAGTATCTATTCTGGAAGATGACCTCTCCCTCAAATAGAGAACCATTCCATGTGATTAGAAGGCCTCCAGAAGCTCCAATTGAAGGCAGGAAGGAAAATTTATTGAGCCTGTTTGGACAAAAGTTCTTAATGTAAGCAGCATCAAAATGCTCCCTCTTGGTTTCTTGAAGACACAGGATGGCACAGTCACTTTCCTCAATTTTTTGCCCTAGAGCAAGCCATTTCTCAGGTGAGTTAATTCCTCTAATGTTCCAGTTTAGTATATTCCAGCTTCTGTTTTGACTATTCATGGAAACAGTATATGAGAACATCTAGGGACCAAGCACCATCACTTGGCCAGAACCCAAGGAAATCAGTCCAACCAGATAGCAGTGAAAGCAAATTGAGCAAGGACAGGGACCACATCATCCACAGCACAGCAAGACATGAAACTACCCATATGGAGATAGAGAAGCAAAATGCACTGACAGAAGAACATGAGCTATTACAGTAAATCCAGAGGGCCCATAGGGTGCAAGTACAACCAAAGGGAACATTCATACAGTTCATAACATAAAACCCCTCCCTCTCCTTCACAAGAGCATTTAATGTGGTCATCTAAACACTTTTGGGGTTGTCCTGCCTGTCCTCCTTGGATGGGATCACCCCAGCCAAGTCCTCTCCCATCCTTCTCTTATGTTTCTTGGAGAGCTTCCCTTCCAACTCCTGATCAGCAACCTTGCAAAATGAGGATGTGAGATTCTTAACCACTGATTTCTGAACAACTGGTGGAGCAACATTACAAGGCAGACACTTATTATTAGAGCAAGAACCTCTTTTAAACCCAGCATTGTCTTTTTTATCCTATCACTCCTCCTTACCTCTGTTTCTACAAGATGTGTCTTTCCTCCCCTTCTTTTCTTTGAATTTTCAGCCCCAAAAGGTTGAAGAAGGGCCAAGGAATCCAAGTCCTGCTGGTTGGAAGAATCTCCTTCATTTTCCTTGTTTGTATCCTGCTAATGAGATTGACCCATGAGCTACTTGCAAGCAGGAGCCTTAGTAGCAGTGCATTTATCAGGAATGTGAAAGATATAAGAATTTTCAGTGCCCTCTACTTCAACAAGTAATTCCCACAAAGGAGATTTAAGCATATTGAGTGTCGATTAAACTTGTGCGGTGTCATTAGAAGATGCACAATAAAATTGAACCAACTTATTGGTACTTGAAGCAAAGAGAAGGCACACCCTCCAAAGGCTTTTGAGCAAAATGCTCCTTCCAAATTAACAGCCTTCTTACGATGTAATAGTATCTTTATTAGCTAGAGCCTTTAACTGAATAGATTTCAAACCAAGTAATGAGGGTGCAAACTCAAAGTTCTCTTCAATTTGTGCAATCCAGTTACCTTTTTTGCTATCATTTTCAACCCCAGCAGGACCCAGAAGCAGTGGGTTCACTGAATGAGAGCTAGCTCCTGCTTCCCCAACCAAATCAACAGCTTTAAACTGAAAAGGATCCTTGCCATGGCCTACTGGCTCTTTATCAGCATGAGAGTCTCTGATAGGGTCCATTAACAGATCTTGAGGGACAACAGGACTGTTACCAATAACAGGCTCAGAAGGTTGGATCACTTCCTCCAAAATTGGCTGAATCTGAGGGACCACCTCAGGAATTGCTGGCAGTAAAACTTCCTGAGGAACTGCCAAAGCAAGAGGAGCCTGAGGAGCTGGGATTGCAGGAACATCCAGCTCCTCCTCTTGGTAGTCCTGCATCAAAAGCTCAAGGCCATTGCCCTGTATCTGCAACATAGGTGGGAGTTGATTTACTTCCTCACTTGCATGTGAAGACAAACCTTCAGACAAGGAGACAGTTGTAGTGATGCGGCTGTGGCCCTCCAAGGGTGGTGGGAGCTCTTCCCCATCAGCCCAAGCAATTTATTCTTGATGAACACCTTCCAGGAAATCAAAATCATCTTGAGCTTCAACATTATTACCAACTGGAGGCTGCAGAGCCCAGTGACCCTCCTCTGCATCCATGTCATCTTGCTGAATAGGCTGAGGATTAATATGAAAACCAGGGAAAGCATTGTTTTGTCCTGGTAGAGGGTGAGGGTCAACATTGCCAGGTGGGATTGGATCCTCATCGGCAGGGGCCCCACCCATCAACTGTTGCAGAAGAATTTCCACTAAAGAGGACCAAGCATCTTCATCTAGAACTTCACCTTCAGACCACCTGACACTTTTAGGGATGGATTCAAGATCTCTAACTTTGGCTTTTGCAATTACTCTACCCATATGAAGAGGGTCATTCTCCCAAGAAACAAGGCGCCCAAAATGACTGATGGCCCTGGCAATATCTTCAGAATTGCGAAAATCAAACGGGACCGCAAGGAAGAGCAGCCAAACTATTCTATTAAACTGGGTTCTTCGGCAGTTGCGGCCATTATCATGGTTATGGAAAGTGATGAAAACATCTCCAAACTGGTGAGGACTCTGGAGCACTAACCTATCTCTGTCTCTTGGATTGACAAATCGCACATAAGCTTCCCCTAGTGGACAGCGCTGCATTTCTCTTATTTGCACTTGCTGAACATCCGCAAAGAACTCATCAAGAACTTCTTGCACATTTGGAAAAAGTACCTCATCCGGAAGCGGCTCAATGGTGACGATGGCCCAGTCCTCGTGGCGCTTCTGGCAGTGGGGGAGAACCACCCTGGCCACACCATTACGGCCTTCAACATTGAGAATATTGAAACCATGGGGAACAAAAGGCTGAGGATCAAACGGAATGTTGGCCATGGTTAGCTCTCAGGCCGCAAGAGAGCTCTAAAAGCGCAAGGAGGAAGAAAGACGAGCCCGAGGTTGATCGGTGGAAGGCGGGGGAGAGGCGAAGAGGCAAGATGGAATCTTGGCTGAAAGTTCGGGAACATGCCTTCACAGAGCTGTCTAAAAGAGGAAGCTCGAATCGCTGGTGGCTGGGCCAACGGCCATAAACCGACCATCCACCACCCCTGTGGGTCCGGGCCTCGAGATGGGGGGTGGGTGGGTGGAAAAAAAGCCACCCTAAAAACGGCAGAGCCGGTCGACGCGGTTCAGGGCAGGCCCAAGCCATGTGGCCCAAATTGCCACAACCGTAACAAGTAATGGCCGAATTTGAAGATCCAGAATTCGCGCCCTCATCCCCCTGATCCACGCGATCATTGATCAGAAGTGTAATATTACACTCAATGCGCCCTTCATCAATAGTAGTGACCTGTAAATCCGGAGACGAGTCCGGTAACCCCGCTAGCCGTTGGAAAACTGAGACGCGGTGGTCGAACTCCCTCCGGCGATCGCCGGAGCTGCTTTGGGAGGATGAACGTGGAGGCCCTCTGGTAACCAAAGACCATGAATTTTGCTCCTCTTGATAGAACAGACGCTCCTCACGACGCCAATTAGGACCACCTTCACCCAGAGGCTAAAAACCAACTCAAAATCCCTCTCAGAAATATGGCTACTATTGTAGAGTTCAAATCCCACAGATTTTGAGGCAACCGAAAACTGAAACGAACGGTCCCGGAGAAACTTAACCCTAAAGCCTTGAGGGTAACCACCAAAGCAAGAGTGAAGCACAATGCTCACAGTGTGACAATCCAGGCGAAAGCACGCTCGACCGAAAGAGACTACGAGCTTGAACTCACGTTGGCGAAAACCAGGAGAGAAAACCACCGGATGACCAAACTTTTGGCGCATGCCATGCTGAAAAGCCTTACCTCTAGCAAAGTCAAGGTGAGGAGGCGCCATTGGGCGGCCAGGGTGGTGGACACCGGGGCCAGAGTGGCCACCGGCGGTGGAGCCGCCTAGGAGTCACCTAGGAGGAGAGGAGAGGAGAGGAAATTTATGATCAAAATTTATGATCAAAATTTGACACAGATTACAATGGGGACCAATAAACCAGTACGGAGGTAGTAGTTATGGGATTACTAATCTAGAAGCCTAAAAGAACTGCCCCTGGTACTCGTACTAGTAGTATTACTCAAGTTGGAATTCCAATTGCACGACACAACTTGTTAGGCAAAAAATTCGATATAGGGTGTAGGAAACGGTTTGGGAATTTGCATGCCTTTCTGACCAGTGAGATACTTCATACAAAGTACGACAGAGAAATAACCACAGAGAAGGAAGCTAAAAGTAAACAATCAAACGAGCATTTTTTGCATTTGTTTTGCATTGAATCGTTTCACAAGCATGACTAGTGCTGTTTTTCTAATTTTACAAAAACCGCATCGTAATGTTAAAACGTGCATTTGCACGTACATAAGTAATAATAGTACTCCCTCCGTCTAGGTGTATAAGTCTTCCCTCCTTCTTGGTCACGGTGCACAACCAAAGATGACTTATTCACCTGGACGGAGGGAGTACCACAGTCTGCAAGCATATATAGAGAGAGACGTGTATTGCGATAGTATATAGTAAAGTTTGTGCTATATGCACGTACTTACAAAATGCGTACGGATACACAAGGTTTCCAAACTTTCCCTTTTACATACTTAATTAATGACACTAATAATTCCTGAACGTTCATGTTTTACCATTTGCGTCCCAAAACTAATGAGATCGCCTTACGAAACTAAATTATACTCCTACTAAAAGCCACGACGCTCGCAGGAGCGCTTGCGGTGCGCCACGAGTGCCCTGGTGCCCGGCCGTTTCCCAACGCGCCGACACGATGCCTCTTCCTCATCCTCGCAACTCGCGAGGTGCTGAGTGGCGGCTTGCCGGTGGGCGAGCGCGATCTCACCGGTGTGGTGATCCGGCGCCAACAGGTACTCCTCGCCGGAAGCGTGCACCCGGTCCACGTACCGCCAAGCGTAGATGAGGCGCTTGGGCCCGACTACACTCAGGGCTTTGGCACGGGCGTCCTCCGCCACCCTCACGGCCCTTTCACAAGCCTTCATCCAAAGAGCCAATTGCCCGACTCTCTCGGACGCGACATAGACCTGCCAGGCAGCTTGCCCCTGCAGGTATGGGGAACGATGCATAATAAGTCATCTTGCATGCAGGGCTGGGTATAGTCTCAAGTCATTAAAAACATACACGCCCCACACATGTTCATATTTCAAGGTGCACTAAATTATTGCATGTGATGATTAAGGCTGGCCATAATGGTGGTATCTTAGCTGGTATCATGCACACGGGAATAGCAAACATGCTGATGTGGCAAAGAATTGAAGAAGAGAGTGGGGGTTAGAGTAACTAGTGTTCATGCATGCATTGGTAAACACATTTTTTTGTGAAGAACGACAACATTAGTTGAGTACTTTTGCAGACTACAAAAACTATTCCACCGCCTCTATCTTGCTAAGAGTAGGTGAAATTTTTGAATCGAGCCCTTTAAACTAGAAGGGAGGTAGTAGTACTCTAATAGCTAACCTTGTTGTGATGACAAGATAGGACATGGCACGCACCTGGACAGAGAAACTAGTCTGCATTGTGCATTTAAGTTTTGTCTGAAGTCAATGTACCTTTACTTTGACCAAACTTATAGAAAAATGTATCAACATTCATAATGTCAAATCAATATTTTTATACTCATTATAAAACACAGTTCTTATACTCATTATAATCAGTATTGTAGATATTGATATTTGTAGTATAAATTTGGTCAAACACTTTGAAAACGGTTGACAGAAGTAAAAAGGACCAGAGGGAGTATCATGCATGCGGAGTAGGCAAAAAATTACTCATTTATAGACGGCCGAAGTCTCAAAGGGCACGACCGCGCGAGGGAGGCGAAGGTCGTGGGAGGCGCGACGGTTGACAGCATTAAGTGAAGTTACATCCATGTGCCGGCATGGCGTGCGAACAGGCACAAGCTATACCGCCAGGCCTACGATACGGGTCTAGTAGACATGACATCTAGTGGGTCTCGCATAGTACTCGAGAACTCTTTGGGGGCTTGCAGCCGTTTATCCACCGAGAAAGCCAACAACCCCACGCGGTTCGCACGCCCTACTCTTCCCTGTCTTCTACTAGTATAGTACCTTACAACAGTTCACTCCTAGTCGTCCCGTCCTTTCACATTACACTAGTTCAACTTCTCCTAACCCTCCTCCAAAATCCATGGCCTCCCAAATCTCCATGGTCACCGCTGAGTACTAGGTTAGAGCCATCACCAGTGATGAGTTCATCGTCATCTACACACATGGATCTGCGACGGTGAAAGCATGCCTTGCTCGCTTCCTACGCATGTTCAACAGTTCAAAGGATGAGTGGGTCGCTAGGCTAGATGTTGAGTACACCACAGTCCTGGAAAGAGAGAAGATTCTAAAGGAGGCAGAGAAGAAGAAGCCCGCCGTGATCCAGGTTTGCGTACATAATGTGTGCTTGGTCTACCACATATGCCATGCCGACATTGAGTGCCAGGATTTTAAGAACTTCCTCAAGGACGAAAGAGTGGAATTCGTTACTATAGACTTTAGGAACAACATGGATGTCATGGGTCGGATAGGCCTCGTTGTAGGCCAGCCCTTCAATCTCCAGAAGGTAAGCCTGGTGTCCTCCTCTCAGCCTTCAATGCTGACCCTGGCAGCAACCATGATTGATCCTTCATATGCTAAACTGAAGAAACCTCACCATGAGTTTCGTCATGCATGGGAGTCGAAGACACTAGATGATGATCACATCTTCTACGCAGCAATGGATGCCTACCTTTGTTTAAATATCTACAGGGGTTGGATGAAGAAGCAGAGCCCAGTGTCCGGTTCAAGCAAAGAAGCGTCAACGAAGGGGAAGAGGGAGAGGGACGAGGACGAAGTCGAGGATGTGGAATCGGACTCCGAGTAAGGTGGCAGTGTCGTCGCTCATGCTGGTTCTACTGCAGTGTCAAGCAGACTAGTTGCTTAGTTTATTTTCAGGGGTGTGCTGTGCTGAGCCCCCAGCAGAGCTATGTTTATGTTCTTTCTCGTTATTTGAACTTTATGTTCTTTCTCGTTATTTGAACTCTTTAGTACATACAGTAGTACTAGTAGTATGTCTTACTACTGTTCTTCTTGCAGTTGGTACTACTACTCGTATCTTCATGTTCCTAATGTACTTAATACGTTCATACTAGTAGTATAATTTGGGTCAGTCGATTTGTGAAAGAAGTTTGACGGAGCGAAGGAAGAAGACGGCAGAGAAGCTACCCGAGTATCTATATTAGGGTGGCAGGGTGCCCATGATCTATCTTATGAGTGTTGGGTGTGGAATGCAGTTCGCCGGAAAAAATGGATCATGCCCGGGGTTAAACGGATGGAGGGGGTGGGGGGAGCATGGCGGCGGCAGGTGGTTCAGGGGAGGGCGGGGCGGCAGTGGCAGGAGGTTAGGCGTGTGGCGGGCTGAGAAGATGAACCGTGCATCAATTTCGGAGGTTGAAGAAACCCTTCTAGCCATCCATGTTGCATCCAACGGCTCACAAGAGCGACTGACCCAAATTGCTCCTTCAGATTGCAGGATCCACGTGGCATTCAAGGTCTCGAAGGTAGATTCGGCGTCCGCACCCAGTTTGCAGGCTTGGCGCGGGCACGACCAGCTTTCGCCGTGACAGCCACCATGCGCGCCTCCTCCGCGCGGGCGAAGACGACAATGACACGCTAGTTCTTCCTCGCCGGCGTGCTGGAGCACGTGCTCGTCCTCCTCTTCGTATGCTGCATGCATAGACGCGGCTCCACCAGCTGCTCGCGTGCTTGGCAGCGCAACGACATCGCGAGGAGGGACTGCAAACAACGTCAGCGGGCGATCCTTCGGCTTCATGGCACAGGGATGGTGGCGACACGACGGTTCTAGGCGAGAAATTGTTGGCCGGAGCAGGCGAGCACCGGCATGCGCAACAGCGGCGGCGGCATATTGATGAGTGCGCGTATGGGAACTTAGTTTAGTTTTATATAGGGTTGGTCAAACTTCAAAGAAAACCATACTAGTACACATAAACATTAGACTGAGACAGCGCTTATATTAGTTACCACAACCACAATACGGAATCCTATGCAAGCGCGTGAACCGCGGCCGCGCGGTTGATCAAACGGTGCGTCACCATGTCGCGCTCGAAGGACATCCACCGAACCTTTTTGTGTGTGTGAAAACAATCCCCGAATATTACTCAACTTTTTTTCCTGGAAGAGTTCTTGACGCTACAATATTTCCATATATTTGAATTTAGCTCCAGTTCATGTTTATTTGGATTTGGATGTTTTAGGTGCGCCCTAGTTTTTTTAATACTGATTTTGAGTGTGTGACTGAGAGTGAACTTGTGTATGTGTCCGTATGTGTGTTGTGGCGGAAGGGCAATGTGGAGACGGTGTGCGTGTGATAGAGACATAGAGAGGTGTGAATGTGCAAATGATCATGCATGAGTGAGACATAGACAGATGCCGATACGTTGTGTATACATGAGAGAACAGTCTTCTATTTTACTTGTGTGTGTGTGTGTGTGAGAGAGAGAGAGAGAGGAGCATCCGTAACACAACAACCATCTCTCTCGATTCGTCCATCCCTCGCACGATCGCATGTAACACATGCATCAACACGCACATTTTGACACCCTCACCTGGCCCCTGCCCACCTCAAGGCCCGCACATCGCTCTCTATCTCGCACGCACAATCTCTTCGTGAATACCCTGTTTAATGTAGCTTTCCGTCACATACACACACATTTCTCTCCATAGGTTTGTTTTCTCTAAGTATCTGACCACACATACACACACACACACACACACACACCGCACACCGCACACACGCACCCCCTCCCCCGAGCACACAATTCATCCCCATCCAAGGTTATATGGCGACCACTCTCGCTTGTGCTTCTCTGCACCCCAGCATGCACAATACCTCAATCTTCAAAGAGGGCATCAAGGAGATCGAAGACGGCAACCACACTGCGCTAGAGAATGCGGGGCCATTTGGAAGCATGATGATGTGACGACGGCTGACTGACTCCTCCCCCACCCTCTCTCTCCCGCATAAAATTACCAATCCCTCTCTCCCCCGCAAAAAAATATCAATCCCTCAACCCACGAGATCCTTCCCCTCTCGTCCATGTTTTTCCAGGTCTCTCATCAAACCTGTTGTCTCTTCTCCTTCCACGTGTACAGAATCCGAATGCACACGCATCTCACGTATATTACATGTCTCCATCTTTCTCACATACCTAACTTCTTCCTCTCTCTCTCTCTCTCTCTCTGTGTGTGTGTGTGTGTGTGTGTGTCTCATTAGGTTTGTCTCCTACTCTCTCATCCACATACATACAATCTTTCCCGCCCTATCTGCTCCATCTTTGCAAGCTCTCTCTACACGTTTCATTCACACATTGGGATATGTTCAAAATGTTGCTTTTTATAATGGATGATGTAGAGTTATGGTTGGTTTTGTTGCATCCTACAAAGTAATAACTGAGAAATGCATTTAGATTCTCATTTGACTGGGATTATGTGAGTTTGAGCATGTTGTGAAGTACTATAGACCTCGTATACATCTTGGAATTCGACAATGATTGTAACATTGAATTGTATAGACCATTACATTCGAAGTCAGTAGCCTAATATATTTATTTCACAATTAAAACAAATGATTAATTCACTACAAACTAAGAAAACAAATGTGTACTCCCTCCGTTTTTATTTAAGTCCACATATTAGCATTGGTCAAAGTCAAGTTTTGTAAACTCTCAGAAAGTTTATAACAAAAAATATTAACATATACAATAACAAATAAATACCATTAGATTCATTATTGAATGTACTTTCACATCATACATGTTTGTTATGGTAAATGTTTATATTTTTCTATAAACTTGGTCAAACTTTAGGAAGTTTGACTTCAGTCAAACCTAATATGCAGAATTAATAAAAACGGAGGGAGTACTAGTAGTTACTAGTACTACTCGCTAGTTGCTTAGCCGAATCACCCAGCACGCCACACGGGGAGTTCAATGTTACAAAGTTTTGAGGTCGGC
Source organism: Aegilops speltoides (assembly GCA_021437245.1). Lineage (NCBI taxonomy): Eukaryota > Viridiplantae > Streptophyta > Magnoliopsida > Poales > Poaceae > Aegilops > Aegilops speltoides. Next base: position 389,998,747 of record CM038143.1, read on the forward strand.
AGGAAAATCTCCCGCGACCCTGATTCGAGCAGTGGGAAGTTACCATCATAACCTTCGGAACAGGCCTACGGATGACACTTGGTAGGGGGCTATTTTCGTAACTTCAGGTTCACCCCACCCAGCCAACCCCACCCCGGCACCCAGAGTAGTACACCTGAATACTCCCCATTTTCTATCCCCACCGCAAAATAGACTTCTCCACGGCACCGCAACCTTTGTGCTCCTCCCCTTCTTCATCGACGCACTCGTCCACCGCAGCGCATCTGCCTCATCGACGACCTCGTACGCTGCACTGGAGCTGGTCCATCGTCATCGTCGTACACAGAGCCTCTTCCCTGACATCGTCTTCCACGGTCTCGGATCTTCTTCCTGGAAGCCGAAGCCAAACACAAAAGCACCACCATCATGGACAATTAACTGACTCTTGTTGCCGACCATGATGCACAGAGGCCGCCGCAACCACCGTTCTCCTCCTCGATTGGTAATGTCTGTATTAAATCACTTAGCAGTACATGTGTAGTTCCAATTTTGCGTCGATCGTGTATCGTGCTGTCTGAGGGAGTCCTGGACTAGGGGGTGTCCGGATAGCCGAACTATCATCATCGGCCGGACTCCAAGACTATGAAGATACAAGATTGAAGACTTCGTCCCGTGTTCGGATGGGACTTTCCTTGGCGTGGAAGGCAAGCTTGGCGATACGGATATGTAGATCTCCTACCATTGTAACCAACTCTGTGTAACCCTAGCCCTCTCCGGTGTCTATATAAACCGGAGGGTTTTAGTCCGTAGGACACAACAACAATAACAACAATCATACCATAGGCTAGCTTCTAGGGTTTAGCCTCCTTGATCTCGTGGTAGATCCACTCTTGTACTACCCATATCATCAATATCAATCAAGAAGGAGTAGGGTTTTACCTCCATCGAGAGGGCCCGAACCTGGGTAAAAACATCAAGTCCCTTGTCTCCTGTTACCATCCGCCTAGACGCACAGTTCGGGACCCCCTACCCGAGATCCGCCAGTTTTGACACCGACATTGCTGCTTTCATTGAGAGTTCCTCTGTGCCGTCACAATCAGGAAGGATGCCTCTTCCCATCTTTAAAGGCGGTACCATTGCCAAGGGAGCGTTGGCCACCGGACAAACTATCCGGCTAGGTGGTTTTCTTATGCCCGCCTGTTCGGCGGCCGCTCCAACGACGACCTCTCGGGTCATCAAAAGCGATCTTCACGTCAACTCGGAATTTGCCGAGCTGCTAGATCCGATGGAGCTCTCCTCCGTAAACGAGCTCTTGGATCGCATCGCCGCCCTGGGAGTCGTTACAGACTATGATCAGATTGGGCTTAAAACCAATCTGAGAGAGATCAACTCTCCCCAGGCTACCCACCATGTTGCGGTGGTGGAGGAACGACGCGGCGACTCTTCTTCTATATTAAAGACCAGTTATGTCCGGATTCCCGGTCCCTCCATGCCGGATTCCCGCGGAGGGACGGACGTCAATCAAGTACTAAACCTAAAGTCAGGAAGCGGACTAGATTCGTTGGACAACATACAGCAATCCGAGCTTCCAAATTCGGAAACTTTTCGGCCCTTGAGCCTCAAGTTGGGCTGGGTTCCAGACTTAATTCCACCCGCCCACCCAAACATAAGAGATCTATCTCAAATCCGGCAAGACCCCATGGAGACAGTACATCATTATTGGGTCAGATTCCTCCTGGTTATGGACAGGATAAAGGACTGCCGTGAGAAAAACACAATCTCAATTTTCTGCAACAATTGCACAGACAAGGGAATTTTGAACACCGTAAGTCGTCGCGAAATTACACGCTTCGCCGACCTGGCGTCCATAGTACGAAAGTACTATGTGATGGAGAGTGCCTGGAAAACCGAAACTAAGTTTTGGGACAATCCGGCTCTGAACTCAACCCTAGTCCGAAATAAAAGGGTGCATTACGCTCAGGCACCTGGAACAAAAACCAAAAAGCAAAAAACCCCTAAAGGGCACGGAACCGTACTAGAAGGATGGCTCAGCGAACCCTGTAAAATCCATAGTACAGAGGGCGCCACTCCAACACATAGCCTTCGAGCATGTTGGATACTACGGCGGTGGCCAAAAGTGGCGAAGAGCTTCTAGCCCCGGAGAACCAGCCCAACAGTACCAGTACGGTATTAACAGTCTTCAAGACTTTCGCATCAAATAATATGCGGAAACGAACAATCCGCAGCCTCGCCGAAGTCTACCAAGTAACAACAACAAATCCATGGAGTGACACGGCTATCACCTTCAACGCCAGCGACGAACCCAAATTCCGAACAGCCCGAGCACTAGCCGCATTGGTCCTCAGTCCAATAGTGGACGGCTTTCGTCTTACCAAGGTACTCATGGATGGCGGCAGCGGATTAAACCTCATCTACGAGGAAACCCTTCGAAAAATGGAAATAGACTGGAGCCGAATTGAGCAAAGCAGCACAACCTTTAGAGGAATAAACCCTAGTCGGGAAGTGTGCTGCACAGGAAAAATTACACTAGATGTGGTGTTCGGCTTGCCGGACAATTATAGGTCCGAGGAGGTCACGTTCCAAGTGGCCCCGTTCAGCAGCGGATATCACGCTTTACTAGGCCGAGAGGCATTCACAATTTTTCAAGCTATACCTCATTACGGGTATATGAAGCTAAAAATACCCGGCCCCAATGGAATCATCACTCTTGTCAGTGATCCGGACATAGCGCTCCGCGCTGAAAATAAGACAGCTGCACTAGCCCTAGAGGCACTATCCGAAGCCCTAGCGGCAGAGGAACTCACTGCGCTGCGCTCCACGGTGAACAGGGACGATGTGATACTCGACAAGAGATCCAAGTCCACCTCTTTTAAACCAGCGGACGAAATAGTCAAATTCCAAGTCCATCCAACGAACCCCACAAAGACGGCCTCCATCGGGGCACAATTAAACCCTGATGTAGACGCAGACTTTCGAAATTCCCGGGAAAATTGGGATATCTTTGCCTGGCACCCTTCAGATATGCCAGGAATAAAAGGCTGGCAGAGCACATCCTAAACATCCTAAAAGGATTCAAGCCAGTCAAACAGGCTCTTCGGCGATTTTCCGAACCCAAAAGACAGGCAATGAGAGAGGAGCTAGCCAAGCTATTAGAAGCCGGATTCATCAGAGACATAAAACATCCGGACTGGCTAGCAAACCTGGTAATGCTACCTAAAAAGGACAAATCCTGGCGCCTGTGTGTCGATTTTAAAGACCTTAACAAGGCTTGTCCAAAGGATCCTTTCCCCCTTCCCCACATCGATCAAATCATCGATGCTACCGCAGGACACGATTCATTGTGCTTCCTTGACGCATACTCCGGATACCGTCAAATCAAGATGGCGGAGACAGACCAAGCCGCAACGGCATTCATTACTCCATATGGACCATTCTGCTTCAACACAATGCCCTTCAGGCTCAAGAATGCTGGCGCAACATATCAGCGCATGATTCAGACATGTCTGGCAACCCAGATCGGCAAAACAGTGGAGGCATACGTAGACGATGTGGTCGTCAAGACCAAACATGTCGAAACTCTAGTAGATGATTTGAGGCTCACATTCGACAACCTCCGAGCATATGACATTAAGCTCAACCCGGAAAAATGCGTTTTTGGCGTACCAGCCGGAAAGCTCTTGGGCTTCATTGTATCCGGTAGAGGAATTGAAGCAAACCCAGCCAAGATCCGAGCTCTATCACAGTTGGATATCCCAAAAGATCTCAAACAAATACAAAAATTGACTGGATGCGTGGCAGCTTTAAGCCGCTTCATCTCCCGCTTGGGAGAAAAGGCGTTGCCCCTTTATCGCCTCCTCCGGCGCACCAAACACTTCGAGTGGACGGACACTGCCACGGCCGGACTCGAAGAAATAAAAGCCATATTGGCAACAAATCCGGTCCTGGCCGCGCCCAATTTTGGCGAACCAATGTTATTATATATCGCGGCAACATATCAAGTTGTAAGCGCGGTGCTTGTCATCGAACGAGAAACAGAAGGACACAAATTCCCTGTTCAAAAACTAGTGTACTACGTATCCACTGTCCTACCTCCATGCAAGTCCCGGTATCCACATTATCAAAAGATAGCATACGCGGTGTTCATGGCATCCCGGAAGCTGCGACACTACTTTCAAGAGTGTTCGATAACAGTGGCCTCCGAAGTACCTCTCAACGACATTATAAACAACCGCGACGCGACGGGTAGGATTGCAAAATGGGCCATCGAGCTCTTATCATTTGACATAACCTACAAACCACGGCGAGCTATAAAGTTGCAAGTTTTGGCTGACTTCATCGTTGAATGGACTGAAGCCGAACTCCCTAAAGAGTACGGCGCATACTCTAATTGGATCATGCACTTCGACGGCTCTAAAATGTTGGCCGGCTTGGGGGCTGGCGTCGTCTTGACGTCCCCAACTGGAGACACAGTCCAATACGTACTTCAAATAATGTACACGGACTCCAACAATGCAGCCGAATACGAGGCCCTTCTACATGGTCTCCGGATGGCCATCTCCATGGGCATTCAACGCCTGGAGGTCTGTGGGGACTCAAACCTCGCAATATCCCAAGTAAATGGAGACTTTGATGCCAAGGATCCGAAAATGGTAGCCTACCATAACGCCGTCTTAAAAATGTCAGCTCGGTTCGAAGGACTCGAATTCCACCACGTAGCCCGGGATAACAACCAGGCAGCCGACGTGTTGGCACGCATCAGCGCAAAACGCGACGCCGCCCCTCAAACATCTTCCTGGAGCGGCTCTTTAAGCCATCCGTAGTATGGGAAGAGGAGTCCGGAAACGACAATCCGGAATCAACCGCACCGCCCAACACCGAACATTCTGACACAATCGGTGGCTCAGCCAATGAAATAACACCTTCAGCCCACGAAATAATGGCAGTAATTACCCATGGACGGAACCATTCCTCGCCTACTGAATTAGGCAGGAACTCCCCAAAGACCAAAATGAGGCCCGCTGCATAGTTCGGCGATCTAAAGCCTACAAGGTCCATGAGGGAGAGCTCTATAAGAAAAGCACAACCGAAGTCCTTCAAAGATGCATCTCCGAAGAGGAAGGGCGAAACCTTCTGGCTGAAATTCACGCCGGACTCGGCGGGCACCACGCCGCAGCCCGGGCCCTTGTAGGCAAGGCCTTCCGTCAGATTTCTTCGCCAACGGCCGGCAGATCTTCGGGACTTAGTCCAACGATCGTCGGTTGCCAGCTCTTTGCTAATCAGAGCCACATGCCACCCACTGCCCTCAAAACTATACCCATCACCTGGCCGTTTGTGGTCTGGGGGCTTGACATGGTTGGACCCCTTAAAGGGGGAACCCACAAGAAAAAATACCTATTGGTCATGGTGGATAAATTCACCAAATGGATAGAGGCCAAGCCAGTTAAGACGGCCGAATCCGGAGCCGTGATAGACTTCATATCAGGGGTAGTACATCGTTAGGGTGTCCCCCACAGCATCATCACTGATAACGGCACAAACTTCACGGCCGACGAGGTTAAACTCTGGTGCAACAACATGGACATCAAGCTCGACTATGCTTCAGTCTATCACCCTCAAACTAACGGTCAAGTCGAACGAGCAAATGGTCTAATCATGAGCGGCATCAAACCCAGGTTAGTGCGGTCCCTCACGGAATCTAACACGCACTGGGTAGAGGAGCTCGACTCCGTACTCTGGGGGCTGCGGACCATGCCAAATCGTACCACCGGATTCACACCATTCTTTATGGTATACGGCGCAGAGGCAGTTTTGCCTTGCGATATAATTCATGACTCACCTAGAGTGCGCATGTACGAAGAAAGAGAAGCCGAGTTGGATCGGCAGGACAGTTTGGACGCATTGGAAGAGGAGCGCGACGTGGAAAAAGCCTGTTCCGCATTCTATCAGCAGCAGGCTCGATGATATCAAAGCAGAGAAGTACGGGCCAAAACTTACAATGTTGGCGAACTAGTTCTACGCCTGCTGGACAAGAAAAAGGACAAACTTAAGCCCAAATTGGAAGGTCCCTTCATCATAGACCAAGTCGACCGGTGAGCATACCGTCCACATGAACTTGTCGACAATGACTCGAGCCGAACCCATGGAACGCAGCCCGTCTCCGAAGATTCTACGCCTAGCGCCGGACTAAGAGTTTGTCTCCTTCCTCTGTCCACCCTTTATATTATCGCTGTCTTTTGTTTCCCTCCTTTTTCCTCCTTTTTAGTAAAAGCCTTTGAGGGCTGATCTGCGCATTGTTCGCACACACTTGACGTGCTACTCGCACTCATTATACCTGGGGGCTTCTTTAACAGAAGCTTATTTATACGGGCTTCATGCCCAACACATGTGTCATACTTCCACATGTACCTTTTATTCACCATTATATGCATCGATGCGACTTAAGTTTTGGCCAAGCTGGGTTGCCTGGCTCCTGCGCTTACCCCTACGTTCCCGATTGTTCGGCTAGGAGGTAAAGGGAGCACCTCTGCGATTGTTACTGCCGGGTCAGCCGGATGTGTACCTCAGACTGGGTGAAGCCGAAAGATAGTGTTCTTAAGGAAATATTCGGTCGGTGACTTGAAATATGACTTTTTACCTATTTATTTATCTGCCCCCAGATGCTTTTCTACTCTTTTCGTAGTCCGGACATGCACTTTAGGGCATGCCTCCCAGGGAAAGGAACCCCTAACGGAACTATTCTCCCTGGAAGATGTTTCTTACTAACCATGTAATATAACATAACTAGTTGGGCACTTGTCTGATAAAGCACTAATGACCCCTACGCCTGGTCTCCATGCATGCCCCGGTTTTTACATAACCGCGAGGGTATTCGGACACACTCCGGACTGTTGGGTCCCGAGGTTGAAGCGAAAAGGTCCGCAAAGACAAACGATCTACAATCCGGCTAGAAGGCATTATACATGTCATTTTCAAATACATCGTCAAATTGACTGATTGTACTCCTCTTCAATCCCATCTAACAGGCTGTCTAATTTACAGTCTCGTTGGGAATACTTAGAGGCCAACTCTACTTGGCCGTACATTAAGCTCACAGGGATCTCCTTCCCATCGGGCCCCACAGGTCCGACCTCGGCCATGTGGATCGGATCCGCCTTCATTTACCGCGTCTTGACCATGGCCCAAGCCTCCCTGGCGCCTTGACGGCAGGCCGATATCTTCCACAGATGGAAGCACTGCCTTGCTCCTTGAAGCTTCTCCGCAAGCCCTCCAAGACCCTCGGGTAGGGAGATGGACGGCCACAAGGCCTGGGCGACGCCACTCATCGCCTGCCGAACACGTTTCTGCAGTTGCAGCAGCTCGAGAAGTTGGTCACCCGTTGAACCGGGCATTTCCTCCGCAGGACGACCTGTGAGCATACCTATAGACACATTTCTGTCAATCGACTTCCTCACCGAGCTCTTCTTTTCAAAAGAGTTTGCTCAAGCACTTACTGTAGATGCCGCGATGAAGCCGCCGATTCTCCTTCACGGAGTCAGACAGCTAGACCCGAACATCTTTTAATTCTTCGCCCGGTGGGTGTTGGCATCTGAGTTTGTTCCTCTCTGCTGCACCCTCATAAGCACCTTCTCATGGCCTTGGTGGGGCGCAGATGATGTTGCTTATGCGGATCGATCCGGCACCCTCTGTAATATTATTGTCAGACTTACGCACACGCCGCACTTCATAAACTACTTATCTCTTCGAAGTATGTATTACCAGAGGGGGTTTCCGTGGCTCCCCCGGCGGCGGCTAGTGCGGCCTCAAGTTGGGCCTTGCACTTTTGAAGCTCCTGGGACAGCTAGGTATTCTTCTCCGTAAGATCCTGCATAACAAATGATCCTTAAATCAGTTAATCTAACTATTTTAAGTCTCGGGGGCTACTGGCATATATAACTATTAAAATTCCTTACCCGTATGTCCTTCACATACTGCTCCGTGGCTCTGGTTAAACCATCTTGAGCGGCACGGAGGTGCGCGTCTCCCGCATTAAAGGCATTTAACGCCTCCGGGGAGAAACACGCGTCAGGAAGAACTGTCCGGCGGCGCCTGTGATTCATGGCGCTCTCCACCTCAGACCTGGTGGCGGACAGCCTATCGGTATCCTCCGCTGGAGGAGCATCCGGCTCGCGACTTGCGCTCGCCTCCCCCTCTGGACCAGGTGTTGGAGCCTGGCTGGCGGAGGCCTGGTTGGCAGCCTCTCCGGGCACAGTCCGGTGAGCACTCTTTCTCCTAGAATAATTGGGAGCGTTAATTTACCTCCCAGGAATCTTTCCCTTAAATACGGTGGTGCTCCATACCGTTGCGGCCATGTTTCGACCCGCGCCGCACTCCTCTTCCGCCTACTGGGCCGAACTGACCCTTGTTGGTCAGCCGCCGCGGATCCGGCTTCCCGCCCTAAAGGTACCTCCTATGGGACACCGTTGGTATACAGTGTTCAGAAATAAGCATGGATGAGTAATAATGACAAGACCTCGGTCGCAGTTACCTGGGAAGCCGGAGTTAAACCGGGGTAGTCGGCCATAATGGCGACTAAGGCATTATGCACGCTAAGTTGGTGGAACACCCCATCGATCAGCTCCACCTCTATATCCGGATCCTCCTCGGAGGCCGGATCAATGGATCGTCCCGGATCCTCGGGTTGTGGAGCCGGGCTATGCATGCCCTCCACATCCCGGCGCTGTTCCTGCATCGAAATCATGAAGTAAGACACTTAACTCTGAAAGCACGAATCGGATGGGTAAACGTCCGCTTACCCAGCTTCGAGGGTTATTCATGGAGAATCCGTTCAATGGACTCGTGCGGAGGAAGTCCTCCTTCTCCCCCTTGTATAAGCCGGACACTATTCGGTAAGCACATGGAATTTGGAGGAGAACCCGCCTTGCAACGCCGAAGACAATATGCGCATTGGACTAATCGTCATTGAAGCCTGGTTCGGGGGCTACTGAGGGAGTCCTAGACTAGGGGGTGTCCGGATAGCCGAACTATCATCATCGGCCGGACTCCAAGACTATGAAGATACAAGATTGAAGACTTCGTCCCGTGTCCGGATGGGACTTTCCTTGGCGTGGAAGGCAAGCTTGGCGATACGGATATGTAGATCTCCTACCATTGTAACCGACTACTGTGTAACCCTAGCCCTCTCCGGTGTCTATATAAACCGGAGGGTTTTAGTCCGTAGGACACAACAACAATAACAACAATCATACCATAGGCTAGCTTCTAGGGTTTAGCCTCCTTGATCTCGTGGTAGATCCACTCTTGTACTACCCATATCATCAATATCAATCAAGAAGGAGTAGGGTTTTACCTCCATCGAGAGGGCCCGAACCTGGGTAAAAACATCGTGTCCCTTGTCTCCTGTTACAATCCGCCTAGACGCACAGTTCGGGACCCCCTACCCGAGATCCGCCGGTTTTGACACCGACACTGTCCTTGGGTAGGTTCTTCATCTACAACCAGTAGTGTGGAAAATGATGGAAAGTTTTTTAGAACTAGCAAGATGCCCATGCGTTGCACGCATCAAGATGCATTTGTATGAGTAATTTATCTTGTGGGAGAAAAGGATGAACGAGGGAAGGCCTTATTTGCAAATCTGGAGAGGGGAGTGGGTATCTTTTTGCCAAATTTCCATTGTTTCCTTCCTATCTGTCAGATATAAATCGGACGACCTATATTGCAAGATTGCAGGCACACCATCATCACCAACTCCGTTTTTTATAAGAGTAGAGAAGTAGAGATAAATATAAAATATAAAATAAATATAACAGTAGAGAAGTGAGTAGAGATAGCAGGGACGTCGGGAAAGGATCGCGCGCACGTGGGAAAAAGCGGCCAGGTGTGCGCTAGTTTTGGCGCGCGGCATCCGTCGCACTTTATAAAATCCAACGCCCTCCCACCGCTCTGTGCCTTGCCACCGCTCTCTCCCCGCTCTATGCCTCGCCACCACTCTCTCCCTGCTCTTTCTTGCATTGCCGCCGCTGCGCCACCATCCCGCCGCATCACCGGGAAACTTAGGGATACCGCGGCGTTCGCGCGTGCCCCTCCGGCGGCTTCTCCGCCGAGATCCGGTTCCGCGAGATGCGCCTCGGCCTCGGCAATTTCGACACCGCCAACGCTGCCGCCCGGCGCGTATGACGCGGAGGCGTGGCGCCTTCGGTGGCCTCATAGAACATTGAACTTCCCCAACGTGTCAACACGGGAGCGGGCGTAGGAGATCGCGTCTCTACCGGGGCTTATTACCGACGAGGATCGTCGCGACAACCGGAGGCGGGAGCACCGTCTCGACATCACTGAGATGGACGAGGAAGCCATGGCGCTGTGGCGCCAACACTTCCCACAAGACATCATCAACAAGCGCGAGTTCTACACGCAAAGGAGGGCAGAGAGGTAGAAGAGGAGGGCGGAGCGAGCCACCTATCACGAGGGCAAGCGTAGGTGAAAAGCGGACACTCAATTCAACATGAGGCTAGGAGCAGCGTCTCCCTGGGAATCCGATGACAATCGATATCTTCACGCCTACAGTTAGACGTCGGAGGAGGACATCACCGAGGAGGAGTCGGACGACGAGGAGTAGTTGAATTATCTATTTTTTATCTATCTATGCCGAGAACTATCCTCTACTCTCTATCTCTACTTCTCGATCTCAACACTGTAAACGCTTTTTAAAAGCACCGCACGTTGCAATTCTGTTGGAGATGCTCTAACATGGAAGACAAGTGCTTTAGTGTTGCCCATAAGATGCGTGAGTATTACTAGTAGTATATTTTTCTTGCCATGTTGAGATTTTAAAACCACGAGTGTGAACATGCAGAGGAGCAATGAAGACCAAACACAGGATATTGAGGACATCTTCAAGGAGCGTGGCAAGTTAAAGAGGAGCTGCACCGAACCTGTAAAACGAGCTTTGGTAAGTAACACCCTTTCATTTACTTTCGTTTAGCTTCGTGTTCTTCGATGTGTATATGTTGTAGTTTTTGTTTCTCTTAGCCTCGTGTTCTTCAATGTGTAATAAGAAGAGTCTTAATCGTCCTGATGCTTTCGTTTTTAGCATGATGTAGGAAGTGGGTGTTCTCACCTTGTAGTCTGTTTTTATATTTTTTTCATTTTGAATTCACTTCTCCAAGTCCTGTTTATCCGGCTTCTACTAAATGGATCTGGGTTGCTCTGAGTATTGATCTAAAAAAGAAGTAACTTCATGTCAGGATCCAGTTCTTGCAAGGAGGGAAGTATGGTTAACCTTGAGATCATGTTTCCAAAATGAGGCTGGATTACACATAAGGTGCCAGTTCCCTAATGATGTTGGATTAGACACAAGGTGCAAATTCCCTGATGGTGCTGGATTACACACAAGCCAGGTGGAGTCATCAGCTGTTTGTGTCCTCGTGGCTCTAGTAAAGGCTGAAAGAAAGCATGCAGCAGCCCTTGAGAATGTAGCTGAGTTCCTAAAGAAGCGAAAAGGGCAATCAGATGCTCTCTTCACCCAAGCCAAAGAAGAGATGGAAGAAGCCAAAAATAAGCTAGTAGAGGCAGAACAGGATAGGCATCTCCTGCTATCTAAAACTGTTGTCAATACAAAATTTCCTTCATAATAGCTAGGTTCAAATGTTTATCCAGTCAACATGCCTGTTGTGATGTCTGTGCATCTACTGATGTGGCAATATTTTTTCGGGTCATGTAATAACAACAATTATTTTCCAAACAATAACAGACGAAGCATTGGACATGGTATAGTTCACGCGCAAGCCCGACATTCCATGTTCAACTTCCACATCAAACTCATGTTCACAGATATCTGCACATTCATAGATAATGTCCACAACCATGATTCACTTCAAAGCCAAAAAATGTGAGGAGAGTTATAAATAAAGAAAAACCTATAGTTCCTGCTACCAGTGCTAGCACAACAAGCCAAAAACATGCATAATTAATTATATTTTGGTCATTTTTTGTTCTAAAATGCCGGCCGGCTCGCGGAAGGACGTGTTGCCGGCACACGCACGGATTCAATGGAGGTAGGCGGGGCAGTCTGAAGCTGGTTGCATGCGGCGAGGAGGCGTGTTCAGGCGGGTCTGCAGCGAGTGGAGTCCTCTTGGCCGGCGCGCCGGTTCGATGCCTAATCTATGAGAGGTCGCGTCCGTGTCAGAGCAATCACTTCCTGTAGTCCTTTTTTGTTTGGGTATAACAAAATCTCATTTTCCATTCACATTTTACAAGTAAAATTCATGGACAAACTTTGACCCAAAATACGACAGGGACTAGTAAACCAGAACGGAGGTAGTAGTTTTTTTTATCAAAGAAGGGTTTCCCCCTTCCGATTTTCATTATTGAAAACCAACATGTAAACCATAGTATTTGCCCTAGAACTACCAGGTTCAACATCTCACAAGATAAACCCATACAACCATACGCCAAGGAGGTACATAGTAGTAGTTATGAATTCCATTTTTGCTCCATACCAATCGTTCTAAAAACTACTTAGTACTTATAACGCGCCATTGAAAATTGGAACTCTTAACCCCGCTAAAAAATTTATATCTTAAATGTGTCTACTCGATCTGTGGCAACTGGCGAGCCACCGCCTCCAAGTTGTTCACCTATGGTCCCGACCATTAACTCCTACGGATCAAATTATCATGCGAACTGACTATTCCTACAAAGGTGCGCTCCACCATGTACCCGGTACCCGCGCATGCAGCAATCGTGCACCTAGGGTTTTAGGGTTTATTTGTTAACGGTGCCTTTACGTAACTCTCATGTGTGCGAGATAATGAGAGACCGATTGCGTGCATGCGCTTCTTCTCTTCGTATATGTACTCCACCGTTTGCCTAGTGTCCAAACAATTATATAGTGGTAATAACTACTAGCAATGTGCCAATGCATTGCCACACGATCAAAGTAGATTAATACATATTCACCGATTTGATAGAAAAAAGAGTCTAGTTTTGAAATACGTATATCACTAAAAATATGTTATGTTTCACTCAAAATATATTCCTTTGGCGGTTTTGATGAGATAAGGGAGGAATGTTGTTGGTTTCAAGATTCGAGAAGTGGTATATGTCTAATTTCTACACTTACTAGCAAGATGCCCGTGCGTTGCATGGAACATCAAGATCTTGTGGGAGAAAAGGATGAACGAGGGAAGGCCTTATCTGCAAATGTGGAGAGGAGTGCGGGTAAATTGCCATAGTTTCCTTCCTCTCCGTCAGATATAAATTGGACGACCTATATTGCAGGATGGCAGGCCCACCATCATCACCAACTTTGTTTTTTATCCCTACTCTTATAAAAAGCATAGTCGGTGATGATCGTGTGCCTGCCATCCTGCAATATAGGTCGTCCGATCTATATCTGACAAGATAGGAAGGAAACTATGGCAATCTTGCAAAAAGATACCCACACCCCTCTCCACATTTGCAAATAAGGCCTTCCCTCGTTCATCCTTTTCTCCCACAAGATAAACTACTCATACAAATGTGTCTTGATGTTCCGTGCAATGCATGAGCATCTTGCTAGTTGTTGCAAAAAGCCCATGTGTGTGTGAGAGAGAGGGAGAGAGGAGGAGGACGGAGTGCATGTGTGACAAACACACAAAGAGTGTGTGTGCGAGAGGTATCATCTTAAAATAAGGCGGTAGTGTGTGTGTGCACGATCGAGAGGGCGTGTCTCAAGAAGGGAAGAAAATCTACATAGATACAAGGAGCGGGAGAGAGACATGTATGCGACAGTGGAAGCACGAGTGTGCGGGTGTATAAACCTATCTAGAGGCTAGTCGATAAATGTTTGTGAGAGAAATACAAGTCGGGGGTGTGAAAGCGAGAGTTTTGTGTGTGTGTGAGAGAGACGGTAGTCGGGAAGGGGAGTGGAAGCAGGAGTTGTGTGTGTGTGTGTGAGAAAGGGGGGGGGGTTGTCTGATCGGTAAACAAATGAATAATGTCAGCCTGGGATGGAGACGGAAAGGAGACCACAACAAATGTTGTGTCTACAGGATAGAGAGAGAGAGAGTAATTTTAGTGGTATGAGTCATATCTAGAGACATATAGGGTGTGTGAGAGAATCCCATAGAGAGAAAGACAAAGTGAAAGACGATTGGAGACTGTGTGTGTGGTGGTGAAAAAGAAAGCTTAGGTACCTAGTGATACCAGAGAATGGTAGAGACGTGAGAGATAATGAAAACCTTGTAATGTATAATGATAGGGAGAGTGTGACACTTCTCAAGGGAGACGTCGAGAGACCATGTTTGCGAGGATAGAAGAAACATGAAGTGAGCGTGCGGGTGAGCTGGAGAAAAGAGAGTGATAGCTACATGAAGGAGCATGCATGCGAGAGAGATGGGCGTGAAAGGAGTGAACATAAAAGGGATTCAAATATTTGAATTTGAGATGATGATACATGTAATCCATACTCGAACCAAAATTGATCTATCAAACATGCATACTCATATGAATTCACACGCATCTATGTTATTTAATCTGTAGATATTACTGATCCATACATTTTAGTAGAACATAATTTGGTTTAAATTTTTTGAATTCAACCTTATGATTTTGAGATCATTGTATTTGTAAATCACATTATACATATAAAGGAGCAGAATTCTTTGTTGTGCTTTTGAAAGTATATATAAAAAAATGATGTATATAGAATTTTATTCCAATCGAAAATGGATCCTGCCCGGAAAAATAGAATACAAACGGGATTCGAATTGAGTTGGCACGGTAAATGTGCACTCTGCAAAATTTGAATGAAGCGGGGAAAGTCGCAGTAACCGCCCGAAACCAAAATCTGTGAGATGGAAATTACTACTGCCTATCCCTACCATGCAAAGCCTATCGGCTCGATTTCTATAGGTTTCAATAGGGGTAGGTTTATAATTTCACTCAAACGTGACATAACCGCCTCTCACCTGGATTCATACACGGTGGGCGCCAAAACACAATGTCTCCTCGGCCGAAATCGACTCCCTCCCCGATTCATACATGGTGGGCGCCAAAAACAAACTCTCGTCGGCAAAAATTCAGTGTATGCGAGATTACCGTCCTATCCCCAACTAGTCCTGGCCATCTTAGGCCCGGCCCTGTCGGCCCACCCAGGCCCGGCCCTAAAATATAGGGCCTAAGCCCGATGGGCTTGCCCATGGGCCGGGCTTGGGCTTGAGTTTTGAGCCCACCAGTAGGGCTTGGATGGGCTTGGGCTTGGCATATTGGCATTTTAAAGAAGAGGCCCGGTCCATGACCCTAAACCCTAAGGGCTTTTTACCAGATGGGCCGGGCTTGGGCTTGAAAATAGGCCCATCAATAGGGCCTGGGAGGGCATGGGCCTCAGTTTTCTGCCGTGGGCTTTCTCAGGCCCGGCCCAAGCCCGGCCCGGCCCGGACCATGGCCAGATGTATCCCCAACCGACTAATATTGATGTGATGTAGGAAACTTGAAACGGGGGCTAAGTTTGTAAATTTTCCTTGCATTTGAGACAAGCGCGCCCGGAAGACATGGTTCCCCGTTCCTCTCTACCTCCATTTCCCCATTCGTACTCTTTGGGTGCCAAAACACCCTCTCCACCCCAGCCTCCTCCATCCGCCACCCCATCCACCACCGTCCTCCTCCATGCCAGAGCAGATACCCTGACGCCGCCGTCCATTACAAGAGATCAACCTCTCTCATCCATGGCTTCAGACCAGGATCCTTGCATCCCGTCCTCTCGCTTCATCCCCGCCATCGTCCACCTTGCCGGCACCGCTCCTACGACCGTCTCGTCCACCGCGCCCTGCCGCCACCATCTACCCTCCTAGATCTACTTCCACCCTATCGATAGCCATCGCTACCACAACACCGTCAAATTCTTAGTAGATGCATACACGACGCCACACCAGAGGCGGTACTCTTCCGTATCTACTCAACTTATTTATCACAACAAGAAAATAGATCGCCATCGCTTTACTCTGATTTCTTGTCCATTACTTACTTGCTAGTTGAAAGCAAACATTGGTTGCGAAGTTGCCTTTGTCCGGTTTGCACCTTCAGATCCGCCATGGCACGCTCAACACTATACTCCCAATGCTTATGGTTTTCCCCTTTTATATTCCACACTAGTTAAATCACAGTAGACTAAATTTCAAAATTGGGTCAGTCAATTTTTCAGGGCTCGCCGGAGTTCGCCGGTGCGAAGGAAGGGGCTCGGGTGGGGACGGTGGTTGTGGTGGGGCCTCACTGAACAAAGAAAACTCGATGTGGGTGGGGGAGGGGGTGGGGGTGGGGGTGGCGGAGGAACACAGGCGGTGGGGGCCGGTGGTCCGGCCGATGACACGTGCGGTGTTCTTTATGGGAAGAATCAGAGACGAGGAAGAAGAAGGGTTAGGAGCCGTAGGATCTTCATCCAACCGCCTGAAATGGTCGACTGACCCAAATGACAAAAGTCACGTGACTTGCATGCAGACATGCCTTTATATTCAGTACCATCATCGTACCTGCTTAGCACTGCTCTTGAATCCATCAAGCTAAACAACGTGCCACTCATAATTCCAAACTTGTTGCTCAAATACGAATATGATATGATGCTGATATTACTAAAACAGATAACGTTTAATTGGTCAGGTAATGTTCCTACTTTACTTTCAAAAAGCACATGCACCACATATAGAGAGACAACAGGGAGTTACATTCTTAATGCGCTCTGGTTCATCATGTGTGGGCACTGCGCAACAAACATTTATTATCCAAAATCTGCTTGCTCTTATTTAGCATGTTCCTCTCCCGTTCTTCTTTAATAAGTACTCTCTCCGTTCCTAAATACAAGTATTTGTATAGATTCCACCATGGACTACATATGGAGCAAAATGAGTGAATCTACACTCTAAAATGTATCTAGATATATTTGTATATGATCCATAGTGGAAATCTCTACAAAGACTTATATTTTGTAACGGAGGGAGTATGATAGTAGTACAGTATGTTCCTTGTAGTGAAGATGAGCACAGACATTAATAGTGTAGAGGTCTATACGGTCAGTTGTGATGGACACTTTGAACTCTTCGGGCCTCTTTGATTCGTAGGATTTTGTAAACATAGGAATAGGATTTGTAGTGGCCTGCCCACTTGAATCCTATAAGAATAGCAAGGAAATGTGGGGAGCTGTGTCGCCTTTGAGAGTTACACTAATATTAATAGTACCACACCTTCATTTGAAGAGAGCTGGTATCTGAAGCCTTTCTAGCCGTACCGGCAATACAGGCACATATATTCCAGCAAGTTCCACTTTGCTGATTTTACTCTGATGCTTATGGTTTTCCTCTTATATCTACACTATGATCTGTGTAGCTGCTTTGTATCGCACTACCAGCAGTCCACTCTTGAAGCTAAACACTGCAATGACTTACAAAATTGGCACCAAGGCATTGAGTGCCATTCTGGATGCAATGAAACTCATACGCTCCCCACCTGTTGATTCTTGTTCAGAATATGATCCTAATGACTATTCTAACCTCGAGAAGTCAAAGGCAGATGGCCTGTCCTGTTCACCCATCAAAGTGCCCGTTCTAATTTGACAAGGTTTTATTGATTGCGCGTATCTTGCATATGTTGTCTTGCATTTCTTCTACTTTGTTGCACCGCCATCTGCTTAGTTTACTCATCATATATGTCGAGATGCCATGCCCATCCATTATCAATACATATTCCATCTATCATCATACCACGTTTTTTCACTCAAATGCTATTCTTGTGCATCAGACATCAAAAAGGAAGAGGGTGATTACCAAACCTGAAGGAGCACCAACAAAGTCCTTGAAAAATGTGGTGGTGTCGGAGAAATCAGACAGCACCCCACTTATATTGGTTGTACAACCACTGACACAAAATGTAGGACCGACTCCAGCAGACTGTACCCATACTTCACTGGCCACACCACTAGCCCCACCACACAGGACCTGCACTCCAGCAAAAGGTATACCGATTTTAGTTGCCATAGCACCGGTTGTACCACAAAAAATCCCCTCCGGCAAAAGTACACACAAGTCCGGTGCCAAAGACCTATCCCAACTGCAAAGACGACAAATTCCTGCAGATTGGAACCCCATTCCAGTTATTCCCAGTTTAAAAGACAATGCTTTCAATGTTGTTTAGGGACTACGTGCATATATTCTCATCATGGGAAGATTATAGTGAAGACAAACACCATTTTCACATCTTCCTGTCCAACTTACGTGTAAGTGCTATTATTCATGGTTATTATTTTCCTGTTTTGTGCTGATTGAACACATCAATGATTTACATTACATTGCTGTAAGTAGGCGAGGGTCAATCTGGATAGTCATGATGAGCAAAGCTTGCTTGTGCTTTTCAAGGAAGCATTGTAGCAGTATTGGTGTTACCTGAGGAAATCACACTTTGATGGCAAGTCTATAAACGAATTTCTGGTGAAGTCTCCTGTGATAAATTTAGAAGACATTGAATGGAAAAACCTTGTTATGCACTGGTGTCATTCCCAGGATGAGGTACTGTCTATGAAATCACATCACAATTTGGACTTGTACTTTTCTGCATGTGCCTTACGGATCTTTTTTGCAGGAAATCTTCTCGAAGAAGAATTCTAGTTTGAAAAGAATGACAAGATATCGCAAATATCTTGTTGCTTTGCTCTTGTTAGTACTGTTGTCTGTATCCTTTGTAATTGCATACATACCGGTTCATTATGTGACAAAGATATGCATGATAGCTTGAAATTGTTCGCTCCAAATTATCTGATCTGTATGAATGGTTGCATTAGTGTAGAATATATCCAATGCTAATGAATTTTTTAGCTCTACATTGTTCTTGTAAGTACTTGCTGTCCTTTATCAGTGTACTTATATTGATAGGTAGTTGTTCATGTACCATCACTTTGCAGCTTATTTTCCTTTGCCCTCCATTTTCTACACATCAGATCTATATTGACTCTTACCATAAGGTTGGATAACAACGATGGTACTGAAGAAGTTTAGCTCTGCATTGCTCTTGGCTGTACCTTTTGCCTGTATTGCTGTACCTACATTTATAGCTAATTGGTTATGTAGCATCACTCTTCATCTTATCTTAAATATTCTCCATTTTTTCTTATATTATCACATCTATATTTACTCTTAACAAAATGTAGAATAAAGGCAATGCTTATGAAGAAGATTACGTGGTAAACTTCTTGAATTGCCCCCCATCGGCATGGACAAGGGCTTTATAGAGCCTGTCTTCACCAATAATGTAAGTTTGTCCTTCTCAAGCCTTCAAACTTTGTTGTATATATTTGGTTAGGCATGACTGCAAAAGCTGCTTATTTTTGGTGTTTGCATCAAATTGCATGTTTAAAGTTTATTATGTAGTTCATAAACAAAAGTTTGTCCTTCTCAATTTAAGTTTTCAGTTGTACAACCAAGTTCCTTCTTCATACCATGTAAATTAAACTATATAGAGCAAGTGATCTTCTTTTGCACTGCATGTATGCTTCCGTTCTTGATCCGTAATCCAGTGGTGTGGTGAACTTACCCACTACAACACAATGTCATATTCTGCAATGTGTTAACTATGAACATCATATTATTCTACTATTATTTAAACCGTCTGTTTATTTGCCAATCTGAAATGGGATAAATTGACAACACACTAACCATTGGTACTTATGAGTTCTTGATCTGTAATCCAGTGGTGTCGTGAAGCCGCCAACTCCTTCACAATGTCATTTCCTGCCCTGTCTTGACCTGAACAATACCATATTGTGTTAATGCAATTTTAAAGCTGTGTCACTTTATTAAATCAAGAAGAAATGTGATGAATTGTCAAGACTTGGTACTTATATGTGCAAAACACGTCATCATGCGCTTGTTTATCTTTTAGAATGAGGAGGATATAAGTGTTAAACAAGCACAGTCTCATGAGCTTGCTCAGCTGCTTGCGCTGCAGCTCCCGAGCAGGGCTAACCTTTTTTGAACTCTATTGAAGTGCTGTCCGTTTTGTATATTATTTTGTCGGCATGTTTATTTGCACTGGTGGCGATCTTTGATGCCCAGTGTATGTAATCTACTGTCTGCTTGTGCTTTATTATCATAGTGGTGAACTTTGATGCCCAATGGATGTAATATGCCGTAATTTCTTTATTATATAGTCTAGATTTTTCTTATTCACGATGCTACAGTTATTTTACTATATATATATCCTGTCTTCGCAGTAAACCGGCCAAACCGTAAAATTACGGTACATAATCAGGCCGTCATGCAATCACTATGTATGATCCGCATCATGGGCCCCGTCATCTTGGTCCGTTAACATGCCTAAATGTAAACTAGCCCACTAGTAGATTCGGGCCTTTAATAAGCCGAGTAAACCGCCGACCCTATTTTCGCAAGAAAACTCAATGGGCTTTTAGGAGGCTGAAAAGTAGGTTGGGCCAGAAATGTGTCAAACAGCTCACAGGCCGGCAGGAGCCCGAAATGGACCCCGGCCCATGATTGTGCCAATCAAATCACGGGCTTTTAACAGGCCAAAATTGTCTCGGTCCTTGTTTGGCCCAATCAAATTATCGGCTGTGAGCAGGCCAGATGCAAACCGGGTCATAGTTAGGCCCAACTATATGACGGACTTTTAACAGGCCAAAATAAATATAGGGCCGAAATGTTAAACGGGCTTTAACAGGCCGAAACTAATATCAGGCCGAATTACTAAATGTGCCTTTAGCAAGTGGGCCCAAAAGCATAGTGTCCAGTTGACGGGCCAAATCTGATATGGGCCATACTTTAGCCCAAAGCCTCTTAAAGGGCCGGACCTGATCTGGGCCGTAATTTGGCCCAGAACGTGGTAGGCTTTTAACGGGAAGGTCTCATATGGGCCATTATTAGGCCCGGAACATGGCAGGCTGTTAATGGACCGGATCAAATATGGGCCGACATTTGGCCCAAAACATGGAAGCCTGCTGATGGGTCGGCCTACTAGTGTCCTCAAAATCTTGTGGGCCTTCAGCTGGGCCGGCCCATTATGGTTGGCAAAATCTCGTGGGCCTTTAGCTGGGCTGGCCAATTATGGTCCGAAAATCTTGTGGGCCTTTAGCTGGGCCGACCCATTTTGGCCCGCAAAATCTTGTGGGCCTTTAGCTGGGCCGGCCCATTATGGCCCGCAAAATCTTGTGGGCCTTTAGCTGGGCCGACCCATTATGGTCCGCAAAATCTCGTGGGCTTTTGGCTGGGCCGGCCCATTATGATCGCAAAATCTTGTGGGCCTTTAGTTGGGCCGACCCATTTAAACTTTTTGGGTCACTTTTGGGCCGGTCCACGTGTCAACATATCATAGGCGCATCTCGCCCATTGGATGAGTGACACCTGTGCCAACGCAGAGCTGACACGTGTTTCCTCCATCCGATGATGATTTTACACGTGGAAAATCCCCATTGGTCCGGGCTGTTAACGGGTTATCGGATCCAAAACCGGACCCGATAGCTTAACGTCATTCCGTTACGGTGGATGCCACGTGTCGGTCACCCTTGACGAAAGCACTTCTGTGAAGCGTGATTTATCGTCATGGAAGTGGACACTTCCGTGATGATAATTTTGGTAATGTCATGGAACACTTCTACGACAGCACATGTACGACTATCTTAATTCTGTCATAAAATCGTCATGGACGTACATGCATGACAGAAAACGTGACCTACTGTGAAAAACACGTATCATCACGGAAGTGTATTTTTTTTGTAGTGACGGCCATAGGCATGATTTGGTATCGGCGTCTCACGGCGAGCTTGCACTTGGTTCAACATAAGACTGTCGGGTCGAGCTTTCCGCTCGATGATGCCCCCGAGGACCTCCTTCTCGAAAAACTCCTAAAGACGTGCATTTTCATTTGCGAGCAATTTCTGAAGAAAAAATTTGGGACACAAACTTGTTTTCAACAAAACTTCATAAGAATGATAGCAACTACTCATAGGGATGTGTAGAGCATATCTCAAGCATTAAAACTACTTGGAACTCCAAGAATTCAACATGCAAGCTCATTTACAGCAACACCAAGAGTAGCTAATTATTCAAAATATAAACCACTAAAGCAAAAAGTAATTGGAGCAATGGAGGAGTCACATACCAAGTCGCAATCCCCCGAAGTAGTTATGGAAATGGAGCTTCGAGCAAAGAGATCGAAATCCGCGGGTTTGAGAGCAACACGAGAGAGAGAGAGAGAGAGAGAGAGCAATGGTGTTTTTTCTGGAGGTAGGAGATGACATGGGCTAAAGGGATAAATGAGGGGACCCACATGGGGCCCACCACCCACCAGGGCACACCTGGGGTGGCTGGTGCGCCCTGGTGTCTTGTGGGCACCAGGGGCACCCCCTCTGATGTTATTTGTGTCAGAAATTCTCAAATATTCAGAAAAACTCATGTTAAAATTTCAGGGCATTCTGAGCACTTTTATTTTTGGGCACTTTTTTATTGCATGGAAAATCAGAAAACTGGATAAACATGGCACTTTATTTTATTTAACTAAGAAAAACATAAAACAAAAGGTAAGTACAAAAAGCCATGCTTACTAAATTCATCGCCACATGCCTCTCGAAAATAATCCATTACTAAGGTTGATCAAGTCTTATTAACAACCACTTTTGATTAGCATGAACCCGAAGAACCTTCACAAAACACTAAGTTACCTCAATGGGGATATGCATATCACCAACAATAAGTATTTCATATTTCTTTTTGGCAATAGGTATGGGGATGAGGGAGTCCTGGACTAGGGGGTGTCCGGACAGCCGGACTATCATTATCCGCCGGACTCCAAGACTACGAAGATACAAGATTGAAGACTCCGTCCGGGGCCGGATGGGACTTTCCTTGGCGTGGAAGGCAAGCTTGGCAATACGGATATGTAGATCTCCTACCATTGTAACCGACTCTGTGTAACCCTAGCCTTCTCCGGTGTCTATATAAACCGGAGGGCTTTAGTCCGTAGGACAACATACATTACAACAATCATACCATAGGCTAGCTTCTAGGGTTTAGCCTCCTTGATCTCGTGGTAGATCTACTCTTGTACTACCCATATCATCAATATTAATCAAGCAGGACGTAGGGTTTTACCTCCATCGAGAGGGCCCGAACCCGGGTAAAACATTGTGTCCCTTGTCTCCTGTTACCATCCGCCTAGACGCACGATCAGGACCCCCTACCGAGATCCGCGGTTTTGACACGACATTGGTGCTTTCATTGAGAGTTCCTGCGTCGTCACCGATAGGTTCGATGGCATCTTCAACCAACAACGCTTTCGAGGTGAGACTTTTCTCCCGGACAGATCTTCGTATTGGCGGCCGCGCTGCGGGCAATTCACTTGGCCATCCGAGCAGATCGAAAGCTCGCCCTTAGCCGTCAGTCGATTCGAAGCTTAAACTTCACGGCCGATGTGCGCGGAGACTTGATCTTGACGGACTCGAGCCACAATAAGCGCCGCCTTTGTGGCGATGGGCATGATCTAGCTCGCCACGAGCGGTGCCACGGTGGCGCACCCAGATCCGCTTGGCCGTTAGCGGAGCCGATCGCCCGGATCGAGGCGGTGGATAGCGCCGTCCTAGGGGCTTCAACATCCATGGCGATGGAGCCAAACACCGATCTTGTCCCTGCGAAACTTCGTGATTCCGGCGCGGACTCCTCGCTGGACTCGAACCTCCGCGCCCCCACCAATCGATCCGGATTGGGCGCGGTTATGGAATTCACCGCGCGGACATCTTTCAATACTCGCCTTTTGGCGATATCCTGAATTCACTAAAGCATCTCTCGTTATCGGGAGAGTCGGGCGGACTATGGCGGGATGGCTGGGGTGCAGACGAAGAAATTCAAAGCCCACCCACCACCCACTTTGTAGCCCTTGTCGATGATCTAACCGACATGCTGAACTACGACTCCGGCGACATCAATGATATGGACGGCGATCTTTGGAGCGAACAGGAACCAGCGCCTATAGGGCACTGGACCACTACCTCGGCACATGACATATATATGGTGAACACCCCAAAGGAGAGCGATAACAAGGACCAACGGGCGCGGCGGAGAGATGACCCACCGATAAGCGACCAAAATGGCGGGCGAGCGCGCGCCCTAAGTCCCGCCTCGACGACAACAATGCTACCAAGGAGCCCGCGATACGGCAGGGCTCACAAGTGGACGACGAACATGCAAATAAGCAACCGTCCGAACATGACGAGTCAGATAATAAGTCCAAGCCCGGCGAGAACAACAGTCCGGACGACCTTTTGCCGGACACGTCACCGAAGAGTAAGAACCTTCGGAAAAGACTCGTCAGTACTGCAAGAAGCCTGAAGAAGGAAGAACGGAAGCTCAAAACAGCGGAAGACACACTCAGAATGAGATGGAGCAAAGTGCTCAAAACCGCAGATAAGTACGGCAATGGCCACCAATCAAAGAGCTACCGGCGCTAAGTCGCTATCGAATTGACGAGGAGGCCATAGAGCCTCCACCGTCCAAAAATAAAGGGGCTGCCTGGTTGGATAGATGGCCAGATAACAGACCAAATTCTGATAGCGGCGCCACACATAAACCAACCAACGAACTTGGAAGGATGGATGGCCCAGCCAGGTCCATCTACGGGCCAAAGGAGAAGGCCCCAAGAAGCAAGGCAACACGTCAAGTGTCTGATGATAGCGGCACACACAAATACAGGGGCGCCGCACACCCACTATGTTTCACCGATGAGGTGCTAGACCATGAATTCCCAGCGGGATTTAAACCCATAAACATAGAGGCCTACGATGGAACAACAGACCCGGGAGTCTGGATAGAAGATTATATACTACATATACACATGGCCATAGGAGACGATCTCCACGCCATAAAATACCTACCCCTCAAGCTCAAAGGGCCAGCCCATCATTGGCTTAAAAGCCTCCAAGAAAACACTGTTGGAAGTTGGGAAGAGCTCGAGGACGCATTTAGAGCAAATTTTCAAGGGACTTATGTCCGTCCTCCGGATGCAGATGATCTAAGTCACATAACTCAACAGCCCGGAGAGTCAGCGTGGAAATTCTGGAACAGGTTCCTTACCAAAAAGAACCAAATAGTCATTGTCCAGGACGCCGAAGCCTTAGCAGCTTTCAAACACAATGTCCGAGACGAATGGCTGCCGAGCACCTCGGTCAAGAGAAACCGAGGACAATGTCCGCACTAACAAACCTCATGACCCGCTTCGTGCGGGAGAGGATAACTGGTTAGCAAGATCAGCGCCAATGACCCAAGTACATCTGAAATAAGAGATGGAAATGGAAAATCATGGCGCGAGAAAAGAGCAGCGCGCGGAATAAAGAGAAAAGCCCAAAAGCACGGCGGTCAATGCCGATTCAAAAGCTTCATGACCCAATAATAAAACACAGACCTCTAAAGGATGAGCGGTGTGGTGTCCAACAAACAAGATTTTGGGTCGGATATGCCAAATCCACAAGTACCCGGAAGGCACGCAAATCACACCCGGAGGATTGTTGGGTTTTAAACAGTCCGGCCGACTAAATGCCGAACACAAGGGGTTCGACGCGTCAGCTTAAGAAGATAAACCCCACCAGCAGAGCACCGGAAAACAAAAGACTTTCCCACAAGGGGTCAAAGCGATAAACTCACTTCATGTGACAATACGGAAAAATAGTGCGGCACTTTCTAAAAAGAGCTTCAGCGGTCCAACCGAAAGCGCACCGTAGAGATTGGATATCAAAACCAATCACTTTCGACCACAGATTATTCGAGCGTTCAAATGCGGGATGGACTCGATATTGAATCCCATAATAGACGGATTACAATTTACTAATGTCCTAATGGACGGAGGCAGTGACTTAAACCTGCTGTATTCAAAAACAATCCATAGGATGGGGATAAACCCTGCTAGAATCCGACACAGCCGCACTTCCTTCAGAGGAGTGATGCCAGGCCCTTACGCCAAGTGCACAGGCTCCGTATTACTAGAAGTCCTGTTCGGATCGCCGAACAATTTTCGACGAGAAAAATTAATTTTTCATATCGTCCCATTTGAAAGTGAATATCAAGCACTCTTGGGACGAAAGGCTTTTGTCCGCTTCAACACCATACCGCATTACGCGTCTCTTATACTCAAGATGCCCAGTCCGCGTGGCGTCATTTTAGTGCGAGGGTCACTTAAAGACCCCGGACTCGGATAGACGAATCCGGCGTCAGTAGGCTAGGGGCTCCCTAGCCGCATACCCCTTCACAGGGGGCTGCGGCGCTAAACAACGCGGGTTCATACAAACCCCGCTTTAATTATTTATATTTCTCATTTTACATATTTTTTCGCATCTAATTGTTTTTAAAACTAAGCGTTCCTCTCTTTTTACAGATGAACAACGTGCATACCGTCGAGATAACGGTATAGCGGAACCTGGTAGCGAGCGTGCGGTAGAGGGACCCGTTGTGAGGATTCTTTTCAGATTAAGACCTGCGTAAACCTTTATTATCGTCTCTTGTTGTTATTCTCCTTGGTTTCTTCCTATAGCCAAAGCGAAGCTCGGCGCTTTGGCATCGGCCGCGTCGAAGACCATGCCGTGCACGGACACTAGGGGCTTAGGGCATCGTTCGCCCATTATTATAAAGACCGAACACCTTAGGGAGTGTTCGGCATCTCGAGTTAGGCATTATATGCATCAGCTCCGAATCATGTCTTTGGTCAATTGTTGGGTTTGCCTGGCTCCTGTGTTTTGCTGCCTTACGTTTCGTATCATCGGCTAACGCGGCACCGGAGAACTCTGCAATTGTGCCCCGATTCAGTGGCGAGCACCTCGATGAAAGCCAAAATCGATCGTCATGATAAAGCGAGAGACTGGTCAACCACTCGATCGACTATCGGAATGTTTAGAATTCCCCGCTTTGACGAAGGACCGTTTCCCGGTCAGGCACATACGCGCTCCGACTTCGGAGAAGGGCGATGCCACTAGGGGCTATATCGTAGCCCCACCCTCGAGCTCCACTGGCTAAGTGAAAGTGATAAAGCATTATAGTCCGGATTGCCTCGTTCGCTACGCTACCACCTCCTTATAACAGGACCGAGACGTCAGATTAAAGTGTGAAAATGCGCTATTTTTGCGAACACCCCCGCACCTTGTGTGTGGGGGTTGAAGCCGAAGACTACCATCTTTCAAGTTATACAAAAGTATACGTAAACGGCCGCACAGGAGAAGTTTTACTACTTGGGACGCACAAGTAAAAAAAGCAGTTATAACATAATCATTGATTTACAAGCTAATACGTTCATTTGAACGTGATATTCTTCGAGCACTGCGACTCTATTACACGAGCGCCACGCATAACTTCCCAGTAGTGCTCGGCGAGGAGCCGCTTTCATCCGAACCTGGCGGCAACAGCGGTGGCATCCATCTCCGGACAATGCGCCTTCACACGGGCAAGAGCCATCCGCGCCCTCGATGCAGGCCGACCGCTTCATCTCCTTTATA
Organism: Aegilops speltoides; assembly: GCA_021437245.1. Taxonomy (NCBI): domain Eukaryota; kingdom Viridiplantae; phylum Streptophyta; class Magnoliopsida; order Poales; family Poaceae; genus Aegilops; species Aegilops speltoides. The sequence goes on from CM038143.1 coordinate 390,026,243, forward strand.
TGCGGCACCGCTCAAGGAATTGCTGCGATGGCGAAGTAGCTCGTCGCCTTGGACCTCTCGGCCATACATGGGCCACGATGTCGATCATGGCAAGTCCGGAGAATCTATTTAGCTCGGCCCATTCGGCCACCGGTGCATCAGCGGAAGTGAGCGATCCGGATTGTGGAATTGAGACCAATATAGCTCTTCCGTCTCGTGATCCTCCGGCTCCGGAAGTGCTTAATGGCATCGGCCGTGACCGGCAGCTAAGTCCATATACGGATCCTCCGGACTCCACAACCGTCAAATTGAGCGTACTTCCCATCCATAAACGGTGGGAGCAGAAAAAGGCTTGCCACCCACGATATCTACGGCTGGCGCAGTTCCTCCTTCATAGCCCGCATTGCGAGCGGGCATCCTTAACCGGCGGTGGCCTTCTTGAGTCTTCTGCCCGATAAGCACTCCTTTTCAAGAGCCCCATTGCGGTCGGCGGCATCCTTTACTTTCATGGCCAATTCGGCCACCTCCGCCCTGCTTAGACAGTGCGCAGCCCTTTCGGCTTTCAACTCCTCGGCCGCCCTCGAGGCAGCCGCATCACTCCTTCGGGCTTGCTCCTTAGCTAGAGCAAGTTCGCCCAAACTCTCCACAAAGCAGCAAGCACCGTCAGTCTGCAACAACATATAATTTATCAGAGGAGGGCTTCGACCCCCTTAATAAAGCGACTGCGGAGAACTCTTTTGCCTTGCGACTCGTCAAGTCGCCTGTTGACAAGTGCGATGTCTGCATGTGCCAAGTCAAGTTGCTGATTTAATTCGGTAAACTCACTAGTCCGGCTAGCCCCCGGACTATCCGCCACCTGCATAGGAACGACGGAATTCATTACTTTAGATTTCGATCCTCGGTACGCTGTCGTTTCCGACAACCTACCGAGTCTCAGGGGCTACTATCCATACAGGGCGCATTTTTATATGCAAAACTGTTAAAAGACAAAGGGGTGCGTCATTCTCGCATACCTCAAATCCCGCCAGCAAACTCATGGCGGCATTACGCAATCCGCTCTCGGCGGACGAAATCCTTCCAATCACCATACGCATCAACGCACGGTGATCTTCTGAAATGGACGCCCTCTCAAGTAGATTCTTCAGTTCCCCCGGCCGGATACTAGCGGGTGCCGAACTCTCTGGCCCCTCCGGACTCGGGGATACCTTCCGTGACGACACTTCGGGCTCGCCTGCCTCATCTGGCGGCGCTGCAGACGGAGGCGTATCGCTCTCCATCATCTCCGGAAGAAGGTCCCCCGAAGATGAACTCATCTGAGAAGGCTGCAGATCCGAACTGAAATATAAATATTTCGGTTACCCATAGAAGCACAAATGAAGGTATTTCCTTACTAATTAACTCCCTCTTTCATACTCACGGCTCGCTGGAGGGCTGATCCTTTGGTGATGATTGTGCGTCCGGATTCTTTCCGGGCGCCGGACCCCCCGGTGAAGATCTCTTCCCACGCTTAGGGGCTTTGGCCTCCGGATCTTTGGAGGCGGTCCTCTTCTCCCCCTAAAGGGAGGGGTTCTCGGTTCCCCCCTCTTTAGTCGCCCCTTTGGGCGAAATATTAGCTCCTCTATTTTCCCCGCCGCCCCCTTCTGTGGCGCAACCTCCAACATTCTGACTAGCACGGGCTCCAGTGCGGTCTCTGGGAGGGGGGCCGGACACCTTATCAGCCTTGATCGCGCCACCCATTCTTGTAAAGAACAAGGGGTCATGAGGCGAACTTTAGAAAGGCATATAAACAGAATGTCCGGACTCTGAGCTATTTACCTGAGTATCCGGGTGATCGCGGCTTAGGCCTGCGTCCTCGGCTGAATCCGGACACGCCACCTGCGGTCGAAAGAACAACTTGTACATCTCCACGGGTGTCGCACCCATGAAGTGTTGGAGAATCCGAGGTCCCTCCGGGTTGAACTCCCATAGACGGAGAGGACGGCGTTTGCGAGGCGAAGATGCACGATTAGCATAACCTGCATCACCTTGATCAGGTCGATCTCCCTCGATTGGAGGTCTCGAATCCGGCCTTGCAGTGAGGGCACGTCCTCGGACGGCCCCCAGTTGAGCCCTTGGTTGACCCACAACATCAGTTGGCGTGGAGGTCCCGGGCGGAATAAGGGCGACGGCTTTTGCCTGCTGCCCTTCGGAGCGGTGATATAGAACCACTCATGCTGCCACGGTCCAAGTTCCTCTTGGAAGGAACCCTCGGGCCACGGGGCATCAGCCTTTTTGCTTATGGTCGCCCCGCCGCACTCCACTTGACGCCCCCCGATCATCTTCGGCTCCACCTTGAAGGTCTTCAGCCATAGGCCAAAGTGGGGAGTGAGGCGGAGGAAGGCTTCGCAGATGATAATGAATGCGGAGATATGGAGGATGGACTCCGGAGCCAAGTCGTGAAAGTCCAGCCCATAGTAGAACAGGAGCCCTCTCACGAAGGGATCCGTCGGGAAGCCTAAACCCCGACGGAGGTGGGATCTGAAGACAGCGTATTCACGGGCTCGGGCGGGCACGGCCTGCCCTTGGGCAGCAACCTGTCTTGAAACCTCGTATGCGTGTACTTGGCCTCACGCAACTTCAATATGTCCTCCTCCATGGCGGAGGAGGGCATCCACCGCCCCGGAGGTCGGGCGGACATGATTGAGGATCCAGGCGCTCGAATCTGAGGCTCTGGGTGTTGGAACTGGGAGCGGGGAAGAGATTCGATGCGAGATTAAAGAACAATGGCGAGCCTTGGTCCTCTTATAAAGGGGAAGAAATACCAAGGGCCGTCTCCGTGACCGTTTGGGATTCCCCTTCGATAGAGGCGTGGCGGCGGAGCAGTTGGGTTACCCACGCGCGTATTGATGAGAATCCTAGGATAAGGGGAACACGATCTCGCTCGACAAGGCGTGCCAAGGAAACCGCTTTGCTAAGCGTCTTTGAGGTGGTACAGAAAAAGATTCAAACAAAGGCTTGGTGGCGGTGTGATGTCACGCCGCATAATACGTCGGCGGTCGAGCTAAGTGTGCATTTTATTCTCTCTACGGTGGAATGTGGAAATTATCTTTGCAGAGCGGACACTATCCTGGTGTTCATGATCTTCTCTCGGATTATTCAAGGAGGAACCCGCCTTGCAATGCCGAACATTATCGCGCCGGACTTATCATCATTGAAGCCTGGTTAGTGGGCTCTTGAGGAGTCTGGACTAGGGGTGTCCGGACAGCCGGACTATCATTATCCGCGGACTCCAAGACTACGAAGATACAAGATTGAAGACTCCGTCCGTGTCCGGATGGGACTTTCCTTGGCGTGGAAGGCAAGCTTGGCAATACGGATATGTAGATCTCCTACCATTGTAACCGACTCGTGTAACCCTAGCCTTCTCCGGTGTCTATATAAACCGGAGGGCTTTAGTCCGTAGGACAACATACATTACAACAATCATACCATAGGCTAGCTTCTAGGTTTAGCCTCCTTGATCTCGTGGTAGATCTACTCTTGTACTACCCATATCATCAATATTAATCAAGCGGGGCGAGGGTTTTACCTCCATCGAGAGGGCCGAACACAGGTAAAACATTGTGTCCCTTGTCTCCTGTTACCATCCGCCTAGACGCACAGTCCGGGACCCCCTACCCGAGATCCGCCGGTTTTGACACCGACAGGGGAGTTGAAAACTTTCAATAGTAATTGTCAGAGATTTTTCAATAGCATTAATACCATTCACTTGAAATTGTTTCTTTGGAAAATGCACCGTATGCTCATTATCATTGATATGAAAAGTGACCTTGCTTTTATTGCAATCAATAACAACCCCTGCTGTTGGGGATATAACCTCGCAGTATAACCCGCCCTAGTAGGGCCGACTCAGATCATGGGCGACTTATGAAGTTGGGCCTCAGATAGGCCAAGGCGACTAAGGCACAAGGCCAGAAGGGCGGGTCACAAGATGGGCCGACTTAGGGCTCGGATCCAGCAGGTGGCCCAGAGGCGTAAGCTGCCATATGGTAACTTGTCTTATAAGGCCGGTCACGGGTCATAACCAGAGCTGGAATCTTGTAAGCCAGAGGCCTCGACCTATATATAAAGGCGAGTCCCTGGCACAAGATAGGATAGGTTACAATCAATCGAGAACTAGGTTAAGTGAATCCGCTCCCTTGTAATCGTTTACACCGTAATAAACTCAAAGCAGGACATAGGCTATTACCTCGACCGTGAGGGGCCAAACCTGGGTAACTCATGTCTCTCGTCCTGCTCAACCCTGACAAGCTAACCATCATTGTGATGGCCTCACAACAAAGTCCTCACGCTAGGACATCTGCAGTGACAAAACCACGACAGTTGGCGCCCACCATGGGGCCAGCACACGGTGGTTTCGAGTTCCTGAAGGGATCTTTCCCAGGGATCGAGGGATACGCCATTGGCAGGATGACTAAGAGCCATCGTGGCAAGCTCTACATCGATGACGCTAGTTGGGGTCCCGAGGCCGACTCAATCGAGTACGGGTACTGGGTCCCCCCTTCGGCGGAATCCACGTCTTCATCACCAAGATCGGCGGATCTGAGCCTGAGCCAGACATCTGCACCGACCTCGTCAAGCCGGCATGGCGCGCGCAACCCGCCCAGATCCAAGCCGGCCAGAAACACATTTTCATGGGCTTCACGCAAGGAGTGGAACTTGCAGAAAATTCCGTATCTGGAGGAGAGACTCTCATCTACTCAGGTGATGAGTCCTCGACCGGAGAGATGGAATCCATCTATCAGCTTCAAAATGACGGGCTTGGGGCTGTTCCGATGGCGACAATATTCTGAACCCCTACGAGCCGCCGAGTCGAGCCGCCATCTTTATGGTAGGCACGACACCGACTCTCACCAATTCAACAGTCGGAGCAGTAGCAGCAACTGACCCCTCAGGATCCGATTCAGTCAGGCCACTGGCTCAGGTCTTATCTGAGTTGATGAATGAGTTGATGACTTTAATGTGGATCGAGGTCACAATGGAAAACCAAGCAAAGCGTAACGCGGAAATCGCAAAGGTTAAGGAGCAGATGACCAAGGCCCAGGAAGATATCAACGCTGAGAACACCCGGATGACTGAGTTACATGCCCGGGTATTGGCCGACTCAGAACGCTTAAAGGCAGAGGCTTGGCATTTAAGTATGGATCAAAACGCCTCTAATCCAGTCCTTTGGAGGAGGCACCAGACCGGTTTACCCCTAGATTAAGAATTTGTTCAACATGCCAGGGGCAGGACCAAGTACGGCCGAAGCACCAGTTATACCCCAATTAACTGTACATGGCGGCGGCGGCAACCCGGCTTGCTGCAATTCCCGTCAGTGGTGAGTCGCTAGTTGCAGTAGAGACCCGGAACACCATTGAGTTGTTGTAGACAACAGTCGCTCAGCAGGCTAACTATTCCTACAGTCGGCAGCATGTGCACTCAACCCCTTTGCCTAGTCGCAGTTACAGCCGGCATTGAGTCGCCCGCAGTTTCCAATAGTGAGCGATGCTGCAACCCGCCACGTGATAACCCGCCCCCAAACAATTAAGAATGGATGCTCAGGCAATCGTGGATAGTGCGAGGGCTCGTCGTGAAGCTGAAGCAGTAAACCAGGGGCTTATCAATCACCTCCAATCATTTCTTCCGCGTTGGTAGGATCCAGGTTGAGCAACAGGACCATTGGAGTGCCGTGTTTAGTACCGGTTTTGCATAATGAGCTCCTGCCCAAAGATTTTAAGGCCCCCCGCAAGGTGCACAATTACACGGCGGATCTCCCTCCAGAGGCTTGGATTGAGAGTTATGAGCTAGCCATGGAGATGTTGGACGTTAATGATGTAGTCTGTGCCGAATATTTCACTATGATGGTGGAGGGACCGACTCGTACATGGTTAAAAACACCTGCCCCCCCCAACGCTATCAATACATGGGCGGATTTGAAGGACAGCTTTATCAAGAACATTCAAGGAACTTGTAAGCAACATATGACAATTGTTGATTTGGAGCACTATTTGCAACAAGAAGATGAGTCGGCTCATCATTGGGCTCGTTGGGTTGCGGCAATCATTCATTCTTTAGAAATTATTGGGGTGGCTCAGGCACTTTTGCTCTTGGAGAAAAACTGTCACTTTGATCCCCTTAACCAGAAACTAGGCCGACTTAAGCATATGTGTACAGATATGGGCAAGCTTATGGATGTGCTTACTAGGTACGATGATGACCCACAAGTATAGGGGTCAATCGTAGTCCTTCCAATAAGTAAGAGTGTCAAACCCAACGAGGAGCACAAGGAAATGCCAAGCGGTTTTCAGTAAGGTAATGTCTGCAAGCACTGAAATTATAAGTAACGAGTAGTTTGATAGCAAGGTAATTTGTAATGAGCAAGTAGCGGTAATGGTAACAAAACTGCAGCAAGGTCGACCAATCCTTTTGAGGCAAAGGATAGGCCAAAACAGTCTCTTATGATAAGCAAAGTGTTCTTGAGGGTACACGGGAATTTCATCTAGTCACTTTCATCATGTTGGTTTGATTCGTGTTTGCTACTTTGATAATTTGATATGTGGGTGGACCGGTGCTTAGGTGATGTTCTTACTTGAACAAACCTCCTACTTATGATTAACCCCCTCGCAAGCATCCGCAACTACGAGAAAAGTATTAAGAATAAATCTAGCCATAGAATTAAACTTTCGGGGTCCAAATCAGCCCCTTACGGAATAGCGCATAAACTAGGGTTTAAGCTTCTGTTACTCTCGCAACCCATCATCTAATAACTACCCATAATGCATTCCCTTAGGTCCAAGTATAGTGAAGTGTCATGTAGTCAACGTTCACATGACACCACTAAGGGAATCACAACATACATACCATCAAAATATCGAACACATATCAAGTCACATGATTACTTGCAACAAGATTTCTCCTGTGATCTCAAGAACAAAAGTAATTACTCACAAATGATAATCATGCTCATGATCAGAGGGGTATTAAATAGCATAATGGATCTGAACATATAATCTTCCACCAAATAAACCATATAGTAATCAACTACAAGATGTAATCAACACTACTAGTCACCCACAAGCACCAATCTATAGTTCCGTACAAAGATTGAACACAAGAGATGAACCAGGGTTTGAGAGGAGATGGAGTTGTTGAAGATGTTGATGGAGATTTGATACGTCTCCAACGTATCTATAATTTTTGATTGCTCCATGCTACTTTATCTACTGTTTTGGGCAATATTGGGCTTTATTATCCACTTTTATATTATCTTTGGGACTAACCTATTAACTGGAGTCCCAGCCCAGATTTGTTGTTTTATGCCTATTTCAGTGTTTCGAGGAAAAGGAATATCAGACGGAGTCAAAACGGAACGAAATCAACTAGAGAAGTTATTTTTAGAAGGAAAGCAACCCGGGGAACTTGGAGTGCACGTCACGGGAGATACGGGCTGCCCACGAGGGTGGGGGGCGCGCCCACCCCTTGGGCGCACCCCCTGCCTCGTGGGGCCCCCGTAGCTCCTCTGACATACCCCCTGCACCCATATATACTCTCGTACCCTAAAACTTCCAGAACGAAGATTAGATCAGAAGTTCCGCCGCCGCAAGCCTCTGTAGCCATGAAAAACCAATCGTGTCCCTCTCCGGCACCCTACCGGAGGGGGCCATCATCACCGGTGGCCATAGAGGAGTATCCCGGAGGGGTCTTCATCACCATGAAGGCCAAGGACCAGAAGGTGGAGGCCATGGAGGAGGAAGCACAAGGGGGAGAACCTCTCCTCCTCTCTTCCGGTGGCGCCGGAGTGCCATCGGGAGGGGAATCATCGCCACGGTGATCGTCTTCATCAACATCACCATCATCATCACCATCCACATCTCTTTTACGCGGTCCACTCTCCCGCACCCCGCTGTAATCCCTACTTGAACATGGTGCTTTATGCCACATATTATGATCCAATGATGTGTTGCTATCCTATGATGTTTTGAGTAGATATCTTTTGTCTTTGGGTTGATTGATGATCTAGATTGGTATGAGTTGTATGTTTTACTTTGGTACTGTCCTATGGTGCCCTCCGTGTCGCGCAAGCGTGAGGGGTTCCCGCTGTAGGGTGTTGCAATACGTTCATGATTCGCTTATAGTGGGTTGGTGAGTGATTGAAACACAAACCCAAGTAAGAGGGATTGTTGCGTATGGGAATAAAGAGGACTTGATGCTTTAATGCTATGGTTGAGTTTTACCTTAATGATATTTAGTAGTTGCGGATGCTTGCTAGAGTTCTAGTCATAAGTGCATATGATCCAAGTAGAGATAGTATGTTAGCTTATGCCTCTCCCTCATATGAAACTGCAATAGTGATTACCAGTCTTGTTAACAACTGCCTAGGACAATTCCGCACACCGATCCACCATTATTCCACACTCGCTATTTATAATATTTAGTATTATATTCTAACTTTATGATAACAACACCTACTTTTATGTTTTAGCTCTCCGATATCATACAAAGTTATCCTCTTCATACCCACAACGTAGTTTATTTCTCGTTGCTAGTTGGAAGCAAACGTACGGTGCACGTAGAGTCGTATCAGTGGCAGATAGGGCTTGAGAGAATATTGATCTTACCTTTAGCTCCTTGTGGGTTCGACACTCCATACTTATCACTTCCACCTTTGGAAAGTGCTACGATGATTCCTTGCACTTGGGGATTATCAAGCTCTTTTCTGGCGCCATTGCCGGGGAGCAATAGCGTGGGGTTGATATTCTCGTGTGTGCTTGTTTGCTTCCTTCATTAAGTAGATTTTGTTTTTCCTTTTTGTTTCTGTTTAGTTGTGGGTGAAACATACAAAAAAATGTAAAAATGAAAATACCAAAAAATTATTACTTGCCTTTCATGCCTAAAAAGTTTTTCAAAAAGAGAAGTGATTGGAAGGTTTTGCATTGAAGAAGTGAGGGTCGACCTTGAGCACTTGTGCTCATGCTCACGGAAACAATGTAGAATTTTTCATGGAAGTTTCTCTGTAAATAATTATCCCCTTTTATATATTCATTGTATTATAAAAATAATGTGCCAAGCCTTGGTGTTAGGATGATAAGATTGCTTGCTTACTATGTGCAGAACAAAAACAGAAACTTTGGCTGTAGTGCATGAATTTACATTTTTAACTGGAAGGTCAAATGGTTCTGATTCTTTTTGCACATTACTTCTGTACAAATTTTCAAATTGTCAAATTTATTTTATAACTTTAGGAGTTACAGAAGTTTGGCAAACTTCCAGATTACTACAGACTGTTCTGTTTTTAACAGATTCTGTTTTGCGTGTGTTGTTTGCTTATTTCGATGAATCTATGAGTAGTATCGGAAGGTATGAACCATAGAGAAGTTGGAGTACAGTAGATTTAACATCAATACAAATAAAGAATGAGTTCATTACAGTACCTAAAGGTAGTTATTTGCTTTATTACACTAACGGATCTCACAAGTTTTTGTTAAAGTTTTGTGTGGATGAAGTGTCCGAAGGTCGAGGAGCTATCAATATGAGAAGAATAAAGAGAGGCAAGAGTTCAAGTTTGGGGATGCCCAAGGAACTCCAAGTAGATATTTCAAAGTATACTCAAGCATCTAAGTTTGGGGATGCCCCGGTTGGCATCCCATCTTTTTTCTTCAACAAATATCGGTATACCTTGGTTTTTGTTTTGTTCACATGATTTGTGTCCTTTGTGTTTTTCCTTTTCTTCAAGAACCATGCTAGCATGAGATAGCCCTTCATTGATTTATAGAATACTTCATGTGCTTCACTTAAATCTTTTAAGTATGATCTTATAGAATTGCTCTTTGTGCTTCACTTAAATCTTTTGAGTATGGTTTTATAGAATGTTTCATGTGCTTCACTTACACATTTTGAGCTTGGATATTGGTTAGTTTTAGAATGCTCCATGAACTTCACTTATATATTTTGGAGTATGAATAATACTATCATTTAAAGTGGGTTTGGAAGAGTGTCAACTTTAGGAATTAGTGATCCCACTATTTTGGAAGATATTGAATCTTAGTGTGATATTTATGAAAGTGGATTTGGAAGAGTGTCAACTTTAGTTAGTAATGATTCCACTATTTCGGAAGAGGTTCCAATTGAGTATGAGAACAAAGTTGTTATCCATGATTCCTCTGAAAATTATTATGAGGGAGGAATACATGCTTGTAGGAGTTGCAATAATATTAAGTTTCCTCCCTATGTGCTTAAAGTTTTGAACGTTATGCTTGTTTTGCCTTCCTATGCTAGTTGATTGTTGTTCTTATAAATTGTGTACTCACAAAATCCCTAGGCATAGGAAGTGTGTTAGATTTAAATGTGCTAGTCATATTCTTCAAGATGCTCTCATTGTGCTTTAATTCCTATCTTTTATGTGCGCATCATTGAAATCATCATGCCTAGCTAAAAGGCATTAAAGAAAAGCGCTTGTTGGGAGACAACCCAATATTTACCCTTATTGTTTTTGTGTTTCTACATGATTAAGATACTGTAGTAATCATTTTTATAGCTCTTGTTTCAATAAAGTGCCAAGTAAGACCTTTGGGAAGACTTGGGTGAAGGTTAAAGTGATCTTGCTGTAAAAGAACAGAAACTTTGCACTCACGAGAATAGATGTCATTTTTTACAGGAGAGTTCTTTTGAGTTGATTCTTTTTACAGAAGATTAATAGACAAATTACTCACGTCCACCAATTTATGTCATAATTTTTGGAGTAGCATAAGTATGGTTATTGTTCAGATCATTACAGACTGTTCTGTTTCTGACAGATTCTGTTTTCATTGCATAGTTTGCTTGTTTTCTAGTTTCTATGACTTATATTTCTCAATATAAATTGTAGAAATGATATGGTACAGTAGGAATTGTGTGAGAACAATTATGAACCTTGTCTTTGACAGTACCAAAGTGAATGGTTTGCTCTTTATCATACTAATCTATCTCACGAAGTTTGGATGAGTTTTGTGTGATTGAAGTTTTCAAGTTTTGGGTAAGATATCGATATGAGGAGAATAAGGAGTGGAAGGACCCTAAGATTGGGGATGCCCGAGGCACCCCAAGGTAATATTCAAGGAATACTCAAGCGCTTAAGCTTGGGGATGCCCCGGAAGGCATCCCCTCTTTCGTCTTCAAAACTATCGGTACACCTTACTCGGAACTATATTTTTATTCGTCACATGATATGTGTTTTACTTGGAGCGTCATTTTATTTTGTTAGTATTAGCTATCTGCTATTTAGAATAGTGTTTTGCATCTTTATTTTCAATAAAAATGTCAAGGATAGCCTTTACCATGCTTATTTTGCTAGTATACATGTTGCTGTTTGAAAACAGAAAGTTTACCGCTGTTGCAAAAATTCCCTAGAAAAGTCAGAGCATGATATAATGTTGAAACTTTTTGCATAATGAGCTCTGATAAATATACTACAGTGGTAATTTTCTCTCATAATCTTTGGAGTTAGGGAAGTATTGATACTCTTGCATTCTTTACAGGCTGTACTGTTTTGACAGATTGCTGTTATGTTTGCATTGTTTGCATATGTTTGCTTGTTTAATGATTATATTTGAGGATAGGAGTGTTAAATATGCAGAGGCATTTAGTATGCAATGTTGAATAATAATTTTAGTAATTTTTTACAGTATAAAATGATAAGGTTTTGCATTGGTTTATACTAACCTATCTCACGAGTTCTTGTTGACTTTGGTGTGTATGAAGCTTTTGAGATTTAGGAAACCGACGTATAAAAGGAATTAAGGAGACACAAAAGCTCAAGCTTGGGGATGCCCAAGGCACCCCAAGACATTATTTCAAGAAGTCTCAAGCATCTAAGCTTGGGGATGCCCCGGTAGGCATCCCACCTTTCTTCGTCAACAACTATCGGTTAGTATCAGTTGAGCCTAAGTTTTTGCTTCTTCACATGAGTTGTGCTATCCTTGCAATGTCATTTTATTTTGTTTTACTTGCTGTTTGAACAAAATCATTGGATCTGAAATTTTGTATAGAAAAGGAACCCTCCCGTGGCTAGTTAATTATTTTACTACTCAGTGTTCTTCACTCATATCTTTTGGAGTAGTTTGTCATTTGCTCACATGCTTCATGTCTATCCTATGAGTAAATGGTTGAATGAATTGAATGTCATAAATCTGAATTTATATATGTTTCATATGCTTATAACATGATTAGTGATGACTTCACACATAGAAAGTATGAGGCATAAAAGTTATTGAGAGTTGGCAAACGTAGTTTTGGTCATTGTTGCAATTAATAGGAAGTAATAATGAAAGAGAGGTTCACATACAAATATATTATCTTGGACATCTTTTATGATTATGAAGCACTCATTAAGTATGACATGCTAAAAGAGTTGACGTTGGACAAGGAAGACAACGTAATGGTCTATGTTTTCCGACATCTCAGTTAATGTATATTGTCATTGACCTTCCAAACATGTTGAGCTTGCCTTTCTCCCTCATGCTAGCCAAATCCCTTGCACCAAGTAGAGATACTACTTGTGCTTCCAAATACCCGTAAACCCAGTTTTGCCATGAGATTCCACCATACCTACCTATGGATTGAGTAAGATCCTTCAAGTAAGTTTTTATCGGTGCAAGCAATAAAAATTGCTCTCTAAATATGCATGACTTATTAGTGCAGAGAAAATAAACTTTGTACGAACTTGTTGTGGAAGTAATAAAAGCGATTTAACCGCATAATAAAGGTCCACATACAAGGGCAATATAAAGTGACGTTCTTTTGCATTAAGATTTTGTGCATCAACCCTAAACGCGCATGACAACCTCTGCTTCCCTCTGCGAAGGGCCTATCTTTTACTTTATGTTTTTTACTTTATGCTTGAGTCAAGGTGATCCTCACCATTCCCTTTTTCACTTTATCCTTTGGCAAGCTCCTTGTGTTTGAAAGATCATGATATATATATATATCCAATTGGATGTAAGTTAGCATGGGCTATTATTGTTGAGATCACCTAAAGGTGAATACGTTGGGAGGCAACACAATAAGCCCCTATCTTTCTTAGTGTACGGCTGAAACTCCATAACCACAAGTATTGCGTGAGTGTTAGCAATTGTAGAAGACTATATGATAGTTGAGTATGTGGACTTGCTGAAAAGCTCTATTCTTGACTCTTTCTGATGTTATGATAAATTGCAATTGCTTCAGTGACTGAGATTATAGTTTGTTAGTTCTCAATGAAGTTTCTGAACCATGCTTGACATTGTGAATAGATTGTTACTTGATCATGAAAAGTTTTATGAGATAAGCCGCTATTATGACACATATTGATGCTAGAAAAAGTGGTTGGAATTATCATTGATCAAACTTAAGCACTTACTAGCACTCTGCATCAAAAATTATCTTTTTATCATTTACCTACTCGAGGACGAGCAGGAATTAAGCTTGGGGATGCCTAATACGTCTCCAACGTATCTATAATTTTTGATTACTCCATGCTACTTTATCTACTGTTTTGGGCAATATTGGGCTTTATTATCCACTTTTATATTATCTTTGGGACTAACCTATTAACCGGAGGCCCAATTTGATTTCTTTGTTTTATGCCTATTTCAAAGGTTTCGAGGAAAATGAATATCAGACGGAGTCAAAACGGAACGAAATCAACTGGAGAAGTTATTTTTAGAAGGAAAGCAACCCGAGGAACTTGGAGTGCACGTCAGGGGAGATACGGGCTGCCCACGAGGGTGGGTGGCGCGCCCACCCCCCTGGGCGCGCCCCCTGCCTCGTGGGGCCCCCGTAGCTCCTCCGACGTACCCCTTGCACCCATAAATACTCTCGTACCCTAAAACTTCCAGAATGAAGATTAGATCAGAAGTTCCGCCGCCGCAAGCCTCTGTAGCCATGAAAAACCAATCGGGGCCCTCTCCGGCACCCTGCCGGAGGGGGCCATCATCACCGGTGGCCATGGAGGAGTATCCCGGAGGGGTCTTCATCACCATGAAGGCAAAGGACCAGAAGGTGGAGGCCATGGAGGAGGAAGCACAAGGGGGAGAACCTCTCCTCCTCTCTTCCGGTGGCGCCGGAGTGCCATCGGGAGGGGAATCATCGCCACGGTGATCGTCTTCATCAACATCACCATCATCATCACCATCCCCATCTCTTTTACGCGGTCCACTCTCCCGCACCCCGCTGTAATCCCTACTTGAACATGGTGCTTTATGCCACATATTATGATCCAATGATGTGTTGCCATCCTATGATGTTTTGAGTAGATATCTTTTGTCTTTGGGTTGATTGATGATCTAGATTGGTATGAGTTGTATGTTTTACTTTGGTGTTGTCCTATGGTGCCCTCCGTGTCGCGCAAGCGTGAGGGGTTCCCGCTGTAGGGTGTTGCAATACGTTCATGATTCGCTTATAGTGGGTTGGTGAGTGACTGAAACACAAACTCGAGTAAGAGGGATTGTTGCGTATGGGAATTGTCGGTGTCAAAACCGGCGGATCTCGGGTAGGGGGTCCCGAACTGTGCGTCTAGGCGGATGGTAACAGGAGACAAGGGACACGATGTGTTTACCCAGGTTCGGGCCCTCTAGGTGGAGGTAAAACCCTACTCCTGCTTGATTAATATTGATGATATGGGTAGTACAAGAGTAGATCTACCACGAGATCAAGGAGGCTAAACCCTAGAAGCTAGCCTATGGTATGATTGTTGTTCGTCCTACGGACTAAAACCCTCCGGTTTATATAGACACCGGAGAGGGCTAGGGTTACACAGAGTCGGTTACAATGGTATGAGATCTACATATCCGTATCACCAAGCTTGCCTTCCACGCCAAGGAAAGTCCCATCCGGACACGGGACGAAGTCTTCAATCTTGTATCTTCATAGTCTTGGAGTCCGGCCAAAGATGATAGTTCGCTATCCGGACACCCCTTGTCCCGGACTCCTCAAGAGCCCTCGAACCGGGCTTCAATGACGATTTAGTCCGGCGCAAGATATTGTCTTCGGCATTGCAAGGCGGGTTCCTCCTCCAAATAATTTGTAGAAGATTTTGAACACTAGGATAGTGTCCGGCTCTTCAAAATAAATTCCACATACCACC
The DNA here is from genome assembly GCA_021437245.1 of Aegilops speltoides. Lineage (NCBI taxonomy): Eukaryota > Viridiplantae > Streptophyta > Magnoliopsida > Poales > Poaceae > Aegilops > Aegilops speltoides. The sequence goes on from CM038143.1 coordinate 390,041,340, forward strand.
GTAGAGAGAATAATATTTACACAAGTCCAATCTGCTGACGTATTTCGTGGCATGACGTCACACCACGGCCAAGACTTTACTCGAATTGTTTTTATTGTTCCACCTCAGCGCGTTTAGCGAAGCGGTTTCCTTGGCACGTCTTGTCAAAGCAGAGATCATGCCCCCTTATTCCGGGATTCTCATCAATACGGACGTGGGTAACCCAACCGCGCCATTGATTGCGGTGCTTGGGAGATAAGCGAGTTTTACCGGGCTGGTGGGGACGCATAGTTTCGTCCTCCCATATATAAGGGGATAAGGATCCACCTTTCTACCTACGCCTTCTTCCTCCTTTGCTTATCCATCTCCGCGCACTCGAGCTCCAGCGCCCAAGTCCGCACATCTCACCTCCACCTTCTCCAACCATGTCCGAAGCGGGAGGCAAGTGAATGGCCTCCTCCATCATGAAGGGGCACATCAAAAAGCTGCGCAAGGCCGGATATTTGTCCAGCGATATCGCGCACCGGCTCCCCGACGAGGGGCAGCTCATCCCCACCCCGAGGCCTCATGAGAGGGTGGTGTTCCTTCCCCATTTCCTCCATGGACTGGGCTTCCCACTCCACCCATTTGTCCGGGGGCTCATGTTACTATGGCCTGGATTTCCATGATCTGGCCCCGAATTTTATCCTCAACATCTCGGCGTTCATCGTCGTGTGCGAGGCCTTCCTCTGCATCTGTAGGATCGTTGAAGGCAAGAGTGTCTAGAGGGGGGGTGAATAGACAACTCGACAAGATAAAAGATTATGCCTTTTGATTAGCATAAGTTCATAGCAAATTCACAATGAAGAACAAGTCAAACATCATGCATACAAGTCGAGCAACATACTAAGCATGCAATTCTAGAGTATAGGGCAGCGGAAAGTAAATTGCATGAATAGTAAGAGAGAGATTGTGAAGAGCAAACGCAATTGGAGACACGGAGATTTTTCTCGTGGTTCCGATAGGTGGTGCTATCGTCAATCCACGTTGATGGAGACTTCAACCCACGGAGGGTAACGGCTGCGCGAGTCCACGGAGGGCTCCACCCACGAAGGGTCCACGAAGAAGCAACCTTGTCTATGCCATCATGGCTTACGCCCACGGAGGACTAGCCTTACTCGGGGTAGATCTTCACGAAGTAGGCGATCTCCTTGCCCTTACAAACTCCTTGGTTCAACTCCACATTACGACGGAGGCTCCCAAGCGACACCTAACCAATCTAGGAGGCACCACCTCCAAAAGGTAATAGATGGGGTTGGTGATGATGAACTCCTTGCTCTTGTGCTTCAAATGATAATCTCCCCAACACTCAACTCTCCTCACTGATTTGGCTGTGGTGGAGGAAGGGATTGAGTGGAAAGCAACTTGGAAAGACTAGAAATCAAGTTTCATATGGTGGGAGTGGAGCAACTTGATCTCAACACAAGGGTAGGTAGTTTTCTTCTCGTAAATGTAAGGTAGGAGTGGTAGTTCTTTCGATGGCTCTCTCCACGAATGAAGAGGAGGTGGAGGGTATTTATAGCCTCCACACAAAATCCAACTGTTACACACATTTGAGCAATCTCGGTCGGACCGAAGTTGACAACTCGGTGGGACCGAAAGTTCAAATCTTGTGAACGTTGGGATTTTCGTGGGACCGAAAATACAATCTCGGTTAGACCGATTCTTCCAAAGTCTAGGGTTTGCCAATCTCGGTGGGACCGACTTTCTCATCTCGGTGACACCGATTTGAGTACAGAAGGTTACAGAAGCTTGGCAACACCATTTTCGGAATGACCGAGTTTGGAATCGGAAAATCCGAGATTCTAGGGTTTTGGCTATATGGCTGAGGTGGTTCATCTCGGTGTGGTGAGTTTGGAATCGGTGGGACCGAGATTACTTATGAGTTTATGTTGGAATGAAAGATTGCTGATTGTTTGAGAGATAAATCACTAAGCACTTTAGAGCAACCAGATCATCATCATAACCTCATCCCCTTTTAATAGTATTGGCTTTCCTATGGACTCAATGTGATCTTGGATCACTAAACCAAAAATGGAGTCTTGAGCTTTTGCCAATGTTTTCCTCAGCATCTTAGGGGTTCACCTCTCTAGTCCTTTTGCCATGCCAGAGTGGTTGACTTTCCTGAAACATACTTGTTAAAAGCATTAGTCCAACCACGAGTATGTTGTCATTAATTACCAAAACCACCTAGGAGCAAATGTGCTTTCAATCTCCCCTTTTGGTAATTGATGGCAACACACGTAAAAGGATATCAAAGCTTACTAAAAGAAAGACATGATTAACATTAAAGCTTTGATGAGACATGTAGTACACAAGCTCCCCTACAAGTGTGCAAGATTTTAGATTTTGGTTTTGGACTACCACAAGCACACATGAGAGAAAAGCAAGGTGTGCTACATGCAGCTTGGCTATATGCATCGAGCAGATAAGGTAAATGAGATATGATGCATATGTGCATGGTGATTTCTTGCAAACAAGTATTCACAAGCAAGCTACCATCATGCACATCCTGCAAGATGCATATACTTACCTTGAAGTTCCTTGGTGATGTTCCCAAGAAATAAACTTGGGAAAACACGGTTAGATAACACAAGAGTAGTTCTTCAACCAGCAAAGAAGAACATCAAGAGTACCAAGCCGTGGATGACATGTATAAAGAGTGTCTCATGTTGAGCATTAGCTTGAATCACCAACATGTCTCCCAAGACTAAAAGATTTTCAATGAGCTCGAGAGATTTTATGTTTCATAGGATACCAATTGTATTTTTAGAAAATACCAATGGTGAGAGCAAGAAAACAAAATTAGAAGAATAATGCCAAGAGAAGGTATTATCACAAAGTGAAGTATATGGCAAAGCTTTGATGTGATCCTCTCCCCTTAAGGTAAGGATGTTTTTCTTCCTTTAAGATATCTTTTCTCCTTAAGTTCCCCAGCTCCCCAGCTCCCCTAAATCTTCTCCCCTTTGACATCAAGTGCCGAAAAGGACAAGAAACCAGAGGGCAGGAAAGATGGAAGGAAAGAAATGGGTTCATTAAGAATCACATCTCGAGCAAATTTAGATATAAAGCATGTAAATCATTCAGATGAGCTGTAGATGATGATATCCTGATGAATGTAAATCGGTGACACCGAAATGATATGGATCGGTGAGGCCGAAAGTCAGAGACTTAGGCCTGATCCCTTTTCGGTCAGACCGAAAAGATTGAATCGGTGACGCCGAGTTTAATTCCAAGGAAATGTAGAAGTAATGCAGCTCACTTTGCAAGAAATGTTTGTAAGATTTGCAATGAATTTGTAAAAGATTTTCGGAATTTATCGAGCTAAAGAATATACACAAGAATGTAAGAAAGCGAAATGAAAAAGGTTGCTAGATGAAGTTTTTTTTTTTTTTTTTTTAAAAAATAAGCAAGGAAACTAAATGAGAGAGCATAAGAGAAAAAACAGTAAACTCCAAAACATATGTACTTCATCTAGATAGGGTCATGACAAAGTCACCTATGTTTAAGTATATTGACTTAGGAGTCAAATGAGAACATTTGATCATAGGTCATACTCATCGCTTAAGCTCAAAATGGGGTTACCATTTTCGATTAAGCATTTGATGTGATCACATCTTTTGAAGCTGCTTGTTCTCATGTCTTTGAGCAAAGCTTCTTCAAGATGTGAAAGACATACCTTGGGCTTGTTGTTGCTTGTTCTCATGTAGGTGAACTTGATGTTGATGCTCATAGGATGTGAAGTTGGAGCATCATTTTCAAGTGTGTAGTTCATCTTCCTACATGGGTTAGGCAAGCAAGGAAATACTCAAGAATATCCAATATGACATGAGTGAAGTACTAGAAGTATATGGTGTCAAAAGGATATGTGGAATTTTGTTCCTTGAACTCAACATCCCAAAGAGCTAGATACTTGGTTAATGACAAGATTACTCATGATTTGAGTGAGTGTGATAATCTTGTAGAATGTAGACCATCCAAGTACCGCAAGGAGTTAGATGCAATACAAGGGGCAAATGTATCCAAGATATATGATCATCATCATAAGAGAGGTATCAAGGATTAGTCAATTAGGCTCATGCCTTGCATGCATCAATGGAGTTTTCACTCCAAGTTTGAAGCATCAATGATGTTCAACTCACTCCTCAAGCGACAAAATACTTTCTCATCAAGTGGTTTTGTGAAGATATCGCAAGCTGTTTGTCGGTCTGTAACATGCTTAAGATCAATGTCACCCTTAGCAATATGATCACGAATAAAATGGTGACGAACTTCAATGTGTTTTGTGCGAGAGTGTTGTACGGGATTGTGTCCAATCTTAATTGCACTCGTTGTCACAAAGCAAAGGAACATGTTTAGCATGTATCCCATAGTCCTTAAGCATTTGTTTCATCCATAGCAATCGAAAGCACAACACTAACCAGCAGCAATATATTCTCGCTTCGCAATGATAATGATATCGAGTTTTGTTTCTTGGATGACCAAGACACAAGGGATCGACCAAGAAATTGACATGTACCAAGTTGACTTTCTATCTATCTTGTCTCGGCATAGTCCGAGTCGAGTAGCCAACAAGATCGAAAGAGGCCCTCTTAGGATACCAAATGCCAAAGTTAGGTGTGTGTATCAAATATCTCACAATTCTTTTAACAGCTTTAAGATGACATTCTTTAGGAGCAGCTTGATATCGAGCACACATGCATACACTCAAGATTATATCGTGACGAGAAGCACAGAGATATAGTAGAGAACCAATCATGGATCGATATACCTTTTGATCAATGTGTTCTCCATCTTTAGTCAAGTCATTATGCCCATTGGTAGGCATGGGGTTCTCATACCTTTGCTCTCTTGCATGTTGAACTTCTTGAAGAGATCCTTTGTGTACTTGGTTTGTGAGACAAAGTACCCTCCTTAGATTGCTTGATTTGCAACCCAAGGAAGAACTTAAGTTCACTCATCATGGACATCTCATACTTCTCGACATAAGCTTCCCAAACTTCTCACTGAAATCAGGTTAGTTGATCCAAAGATAATATCATCGACATATATTTGGCACACAAATAGTTCTCCGTCAACCCTTTTGTGAATAGCGTTGAGTCAATTTTACCAATCTCAAATCCTTTTTCAAGAAGAAAGCTAGTCAAGCATTTGTACCAAGCTCTAGGGGCTTGTTTAAGACCGTAAAGAGCTTTGTGCAATTTGTAAACATGATTAGGCTTTTAGGATTCACAAACCGGAGGTTGTTTTACAAATACTTCCTCCTCAATTTCACCATTTAGGAAAGCACTTTTAATGTCCATTTGATAGAGAGTAATGTTATGGTGGTTGGCATAAGCAAGAAGAATGCGAATGGACTCAAGTCTAGCAACGGGGCGAGGTCTCACCATAGTCCATACCTTCGACTTGTGTGTAACCTTGTGCTACGAGACGAGCCTTGTTGCGGATGACTTGTCCATCTTCATCTTGCTTGTTCCAAACACCCATTTGGTTCCAATGACGTTTTGGTCATCATTGGGCTTTCTACCAATGACCAAACGTTGTTCCTCTCGGTTGTGCAGCTCTTCATGCATAGCATTCACCCAATCCGGTCTTCAAGCGCTTCTTCTACCTTCATAGGTTCAAGACTTGAGATGAATGAGTAATGCTCACAAAAGTTAGCTAAACGAGTTTTAGAGCGAGTGATTCTCCCGAGTCGATGTCATTCATCATTTGTTCCACGGATGGTCCTTCTTGACTCTTTCTCGAACTCGGGATAGCTTTTGTCGTGGCCGTGGCTGAGCTTCCTCATCATCCTCATCTTCTTCTTCATCTGTGTTGTTGGTGTTGTCTTGAGGTGGTGGAGAAGGAGGTTGTGGTGGATCTTCTTGTCGTACTTCCTCATCTTGGTGAGTTCCACTTGTGGAAGCCTCCATATTGCCTTGAGGTTCACCTTGCCGTGAGGTAGGGGGCTCCACATATGTAGATGAGGTACTCTCCTTCACTTCCATGGGACGAATCTTTCCAATGGATAAGTCTTGAATGGCTTCTGATGGGTCCTTGTCTCCTACATCAATAGGCATTTGCTCTACTTATGAGCTATTAGATTCATCAAACTTCACATCTACCGTCTCTTCAACCTTTCGGTGAAATTATTGTAGACACGGTAAGTGTGAGAGTTTGATCCATAACCGAGGAAAAGCCTTCATGAGTTTTAGGAGCAAATTTAGACCGACGATGCTTATCAAGAATATAGCATTTTGAACCAAAGACACGAAAATATCCCACTTGGGGTTTGTTACCCGTAAGGAGCTCGATGAAGTCTTGCCGAGAAGCTTGTGAAGATAAAGTCTGTTGATGGCATGACAAGTCTGTCTCAACGGCTTCACCCCAAAAGTGTTTTGGTGTCTTGTATTCATCAAGCATTGTCCTCGCCATCTCAATGAGCTGCTCGGTTCTTCCTCTCAACAACTCCGTTTTGTTGAGGTGTGTACGTAGTGAGAACTCATGTAGGATTCCTTCCTCATCGAGAAAGGAGTCTACATGGGCGTTCTTGAACTCCGTCCGTTGTCACTCCGAACCTTCTTGATCTTCACCTCAAATTGATTCTCGAGCCTTTCTAGCAAAGGTTTTGAAGATTTTCCGAACTCGCGATTTGTCATCAAGTAGAAATACCCACGTAAATCTGGAAAAATCATCAACAATAACTAGACCAAAGGAGTTACCACCAAGGCTTTTGTAAGCATTGGGACCAAGAGATCCATATGAAGAAGCTCAAGCGGTCTCCTTGTGGTCATGATATTCTTCACGGATGACTTCCTCCAACCTGTTTTCCCGCTTGACATGCATCGCAGAGTCTATCTTTGTCAAAGAAAACATCTTTAACACCAAGAATGTGATCACCTTTGATTAGCTTATCTAAATTTAGATACCAACATGTCCAAGCCTTCTATGCCAAAGCCAACCTTTTGCAGATTTAGCAATCAAGCAAGTTCTAGGTTGAGCTTTCTTAGTGAAATCGACAATGTATAGGTCACCTCACTAATGCCAATAAAGACCATGTTATGATTGTCACTACGAAAAACTTGGCAATCTACTTTGGTGAATAGCACATTGTATCCAAAGTCACTAATCTAGACACGGAAAGTAAATTGTATCCAAGTGATTCAACAAGCATGACATTTTTAATGGAGCTATCATGAGATATGGCCACCTTACCAAGGCCAAGTACCTTACCCTTGGAGTTGTCTCCAAAAGTCACATACTTATGTGGACCATCGTTCTTTGCAAGCTCTCGAAACATGTCTTCATCTCCGGTCATGTGATCGGTGCATCCACTATCGAGAATCCATTCTTTGCCACCGGATATGTAGTCTCTCATATTTGCCATTAGATTGAGACTCTTCATGATCTTGTCTAGCTCGGTGTCCGAATCGTCATCATGCTCATGCTCATCATCATATTGACCCATAGATAATTCATCATCAATACCTAGGTCAATTTGACAATGACTTGCATCAGCTTTTATCAACGTGATAGTAGTCATCGGAATGCAAAACAAGAGCATTTCTTATTCAACATTGATAAAACCGATCACCCTTCTTTTCATAAGATCACGCAGCTCAAAGAAGCATTTATCAAAGTTAGGATCTTTGGGGCGCAACATATCAAATTCAACAGTCTTGTATAGAATTTCATCAAGACCTCTCAACGAGTAGTCCGGATAAAGTTCTTCCAAGAACTTCCACATAGCATGGGCGCACTCAAAGTTCGTGACAAGCTCAAGCAAGTTATCGAGCAACCTCTAATGATAAGATTGACAGTTCTAAGGTTCTGAAGCAAATCAAGCTCTTCATCTGAGAGGGTGCAAGGGATTAAATGGTGGTACATATGGGGTTTCAACATATTTGCGCAAGTTGTATATCTTAAAGATAGCAAGCATTTCAATCCTCCACGAGTTATAGGACACTCCATCAAGAATAGGCACTCTATGACTAACACTCCCAAACGTAGACACGTCCATCTTCCTCCAATGGTGTGCAAACCAAAGCAATGGAGACCAATGCTCTGATACCAATTGTAGGATCGTTGAAGGCAAGAGTGTCTAGAGGGGGGGTGAATAGACAACTCGACAAGATAAAAGATTATGCCTTTTGATTAGCATAAGTTCATAGCAAATTCACAATGAAGAACAAGTCAAACATCATGCATACAAGTCGAGCAACATACTAAGCATGCAATTCTAGAGTATAGGGCAGCGGAAAGTAAATTGCATGAATAGTAAGAGAGAGATTGTGAAGAGCAAACGCAATTGGAGACACGGAGATTTTTCTCGTGGTTCCGATAGGTGGTGCTATCGCCAATCCACGCTGATGGAGACTTCAACCCACGGAGGGTAACGGCCTGCGAGTCCACGGAGGGCTCCACCCACGAAGGGTCCACGAAGAAGCAACCTTGTCTATGCCATCATGGCTTACGCCCACGGAGGACTAGCCTTACTCGGGGTAGATCTTCACGAAGTAGGCGATCACCTTGCCCTTACAAACTCCTTGGTTCAACTCCACATTACGACGGAGGCTCCCAAGCGACACCTAACCAATCTAGGAGGCACCACCTCCAAAAGGTAATAGATGGGGTTGGTGATGATGAACTCCTTGCTCTTGTGCTTCAAATGATATCTCCCCAACACTCAACTCTCCTCACCGATTTGGCTGTGGTGGAGGAAGGGATTGAGTGGAAAGCAACTTGGAAAGACTAGAAATCAAGTTTCATATGGTGGGAGTGGAGCAACTTGATCTCAACACAAGGGTAGGTAGTTTTCTTCTCGTAAATGTAAGGTAGGAGTGGTAGTTCTTTCGATGGCTCTCTCCACTAATGAAGAGGAGGTGGAGGGTATTTATAGCCTCCACACAAAATCCAACTGCTACACACATTTGAGCAATCTCGGTCGGATCAAGTTGACAACTCGGTGGGACCGAAAGTTCAAATCTTAGAACGTTGGGATTTTCGTGGGACCGAAAATACAATCTCTGCTAGACCGATTCTTCCAAAGTCTAGGGTTTGCCAATCTCGGTGGGACCGACTTTCTCATCTCGTGACACCGATTTGAGTACGTATGTTCTGAAGCTTGGCAACACCATTTTCGAATGACCGAGTTTGGAATCGGAAAATCCGAGATTCTAGGGTTTTGGCTATATGGTCGAGGTGGTTCATCTCGGTGTGGTGAGTTTGGAATCGGTGGGACCGAGATTACTTATGAGTTTATGTTGGAATGAAAGATTGCTGATTGTTTGAGAGATAAATCACTAAGCACTTTAGAGCAACCAGATCATCATCATAACCTCATCCCTTTAATAGTATTGGCTTTCCTATGGACTCAATGTGATCTTGGATCACTAAACCAAAATGGAGTCTTGAGCTTTTGCCAATGTTTTCCTTAGCATCTTAGGGGTTCACCTCTCTAGTCCTTTTGCCATGCCAGAGTGGTTGACTTTCCTGAAACATACTTGTTAAAAGCATTAGTCCAACCACAGAGTATGTTGTCATTAATTACCAAAACCACCTAGGGAGCAAATGTGCTTTCAGCATCCAGCCCCATTTCGGCTTATGGCTGAAGACTTTTAATGTCAAGCCGAAGGTAGTGGGCGGTCGTCAAGCGGAATGCGGAGGCGCCATGGTGGGCAAGATGCCCAACGTCACCTGGCTCGAGGGCGCCTTCGTGGAAACCATCAAAGGGTGGCAATCGGGTGGTTCTACGCCATCGAGCAGCGTGGACCTAAATGGGCAGCGCCCCAATTCAGATCTCGCATCCCCACATGGCTCACCTCCGGAAAGAGAAGGGCCTGATGTGGGGCGATCTGGATGAGCCGACCAACTCCAATCCGTGTCCAAACCTCGTGAACAAGAAGCTCAAGCTTGTCAACGTAGTCCGTGTCATGCTCATCCGCCGGATTCTCCCGCGCGTAAGCGGGCTTTCAACTTGTGGGAGTTTGATCCGCGCAGCACTGCACCTTGAGCGGGATCTTCGACACTCACGCACGAAGAGGCCCGGAGGGTGCTGTTCAAGGGCGCCGAGGTTCCCGCATCCGCCATCAAGATCGCGGATTCTCGCCGCAGCGTCAAGTCTGGCGAGGTAAGCTATATTACCCTTTACGGACACATGTTTTCCATAGTTTGACTCTATGCGGATCTAAACTCCCATTACCTTTAAAAGCTTGGCGTAAGACGTCCGGGCAGGTTGACTGTCCGGCTCCCCTCCCAGAAGACCCAGCGGACGCCCGTTTGACGGCGCTGCTGGTCCAGGTGCCTTACGTGGTGCCAGAGAAGAAGGCCAAGAAGAAGGCCATGGGAACCCGGAGGAGTTCCCGGCGCCAGGTGTTATCGGACTCATCGTCCGATGACTCCGAGGCGGACTCCTCCCACGAGGACGAGGAGGAGAAGAAAGAGGCCTCTCCCCCAGCGGGGGGAGATAAGAAGAGGAAGGCTTCCCCAACGAGGGAGGCCGAAGGGTCCAAGAAGGGAAGGACCCTTCTTCCGGACTGTTCCACCAACGCCGACGATGGCGAAGAGGAGTGGCCCTCGAGGGCCAAGCTTCTGGCGAGATCGTAAGTGTCCGGATCCCATAATAACTTATGATTTTCCTTTCGTCGCATAGTGTCTCCTAACGCCGGACACAACCATGTAGCCCGCCCAAGGATGATCTCCCCGCTTCGTCGAGCGAGTCCCTGGGTTCGTCGGATGTGAATAGCGCTTCACTTTCGACCGCCTCCTCCCCCCGTGACAGGGATGACGCTGAGGCAGGGTCCCAAAAGGGGACCGGCCAGGAGGAGGAGGTCCCGGAGGTGCCGCAGGCAGCCTCCGGACTTTGGACGGACTCGCACCGAACCTTCAAGGGTTCCGAGTCCGCGGGCGGCCCTTCAGAAGAAGGGCGAGACTGCGACGCCGGTGACCTCCGTCCAACCGGAGCCGCTGGATAATTTGCTGGAGGCGCTCAACGGCGCTTCCATCAACGAGGAGCACCACACTGTTATGAGTGCGATGACTCAGAAAGTTCAGTCTGCCAAGAGCGGGCTGACCGAAGCCTGCCTTCTAACAGGCTTTGAGGTAAGGATTTTAAGATATGTAAAATAGTATCGCATAGACAAGAGCCCTCGATGTTTCGGTTCGTGTTCGGAAAGAAAAGCCGAACTGAGGATCTAAAAAGATATACGCAAGAGTCTAACATAAATATGTCAATATGGGAATGTAGGCTGCACTGCTGACCTCTGCCGCACTGACTGCGGAGGTCAATGCCTTGAAGCAGAGCCTCGAGCGGTCCAAGAGCGAGCTCGGCCGTGCCAAGAAGCAGCTCGAGGACAAGGAAGGTAAGTAACACCTTATTAAAGTTGTACCTTATAGAAAAGGATTTGGTTGCAAAAAATGACAGGAATAATGTGGGTTGTCCAGGGGCTATGAATGAGGTGGCGACCCTGAAGGAGGCGGTGTCCACGGCCGAACGCAATGCGGCCGCAGAACGCACCGAGCGAGAGAAGCAGGAGGCGTGGGTGGCGGAGGTGCGGCAAAAGCTCCAGGCTCTCGTGGAAAAACACGAGAGTTTGGAGCGTGACTCGAAGAGTCGGGAGTCCGAGCTCGCGTCGGCTCTTGAGAGTGCCAAAGCCGCTAAGGCCGAAGCCCAAAAGGCCCTCCAGAAATCGAGGCAAGAAAGAAGATAGCGGCGGTAAGGCATTCTTCATGCAAAGCAAGCATGTAAAAGTGAATTACTTGTTACTTACTCCGAATTCGAGCTCTCCAGAGCTGTTCGCAGATCTGCCCAGAAGCGTGTCCGATGCTGCCTGCGTTCTACAGAGCCGGGAGGGAGCTCGACGGAAAAGGTGTTCTGGTCTCAAGATGCCGAGGCCGGACATCCGTGCCCGAGAGACCAGTCAAGCAGCTGGTCGAGCTCCTAAGGTGGCCGAACAGCCATGAAGGGCCTCATAGTTCGGCTTTGGCCCAAAGAAGCCATGCCGGGAGTTACTTGGTGCAGTGCGGGCTGGTGGACGCCCGTCCATGGGTTGAAGTCATCAAGCACTACCAGATTGAAGGTGCCCGTCGGGCCCTTGCCCGCGCTAAGGTGCACTGGGGCAAGATGGACGCCGAGAAGCTTGTGACGGACGCGCCACCGCCGGGCAAGGAGTATCGCACGCCCGAGATGTATTATAAGGGTGTCCTGAAGGGTGCCTGCATTATTGTGGGTGAATGCTCCAAAGATGTAATTTTTGAGTAGACTCGCATTTTGTTATCCTGTGCACTGAAGACTTTGTTCATATGCGCTAAGCAATGCTTGTTAATTTAAAATATTACCTTCTATGCGGCCGTTTATCAAATCTGAGAGATGGCAAGTCATTGGCTTCAGCTCCCATGCCACGAGTGCTGGGGTGTTCGGGATAAACTTGAGCGCTCTTGTTCCCATTTTTGGGTCCTTCTAAGGAGGCGCTCAACACAACGAATGAGGCAACCGGACTTATAATGCTTGAACACTCTCACTTAGCCATAGAATTCTATAATTTTAAATTTCGTGAAGCCCCTAGTGTTCGAAGGTCAATTGGGCGCTATCACGCTGGGCGGACAAAGCCGCCTCGCCTAAGCAGATAAGTCTTTAGGGACTCGAAAAACCTCTCGAACAATGATCGCTCTCGCCCCATCATGACGGGTCAGTTTTAGCTTTTCCACCGAGGTGCTCAACCCAGCTCAACTGGGCACAATCGCAGTGGTTCTCCCACGCTACCTTAGCCGATATAACGGAACGTAAGGTACCAAAACATGGGAGCCGGGCAAACCCAACTATTGACCCAAGACATGATTCGAAGCCGATGCATATAATGCTATAAGTTCGGGGTGCCGCACTTGTGAAAGTGTTCGGACTTATCACACCATATTTTGCGGAACTGAAGCCCCTGGTGTATTTGGCCGTACCAAAGCGTACGGGTGCAACTTGTCATAAGTGAACATATATAGAAAGGAATGCAATGATAGGCATAAAGCGATGCATTGTTTATTCAAAAAGTACTGCAATGAGGGCAGAACGATACAAATAGTCCGATAAGCAAGGGGTGGGATTATTTAACATGTCCCCCTCCAGGGTTAGGGTGCGGAATGGTATGTAAAACAGGTATAATGCTCGTAATGGAGACCACCTGGATACTCGTCATAGCCTTTCTACTTCCCTGGCTGTTGCATCATGAGTGCGGCAGATTTACTGCCGGACAGGGCTTCTGGAAAATGGAGTCCTGAGAATAGGAAGAAAGAAAAAAAAAGAATGACAAATTTGGGAGCCCCTGGTGTGGTTGATCCGCACTCTGGGCATGCCCTGGTCGTGCCCCTCCCCTTATGCCCATGGTATCTCCAGAGCGTAGTGATGTACGCGTGGTACTGGTCTCGCGATTTCGCGAGGGCTGGGGTTGGGGCCGCATTGCTACGCGTGCTTGGAATGTGCCAAGCGGTCTTGCTGTAGGTTACTCCGGGCGCGCTTGACGGTGTCCGGTCGCTTAACAGCCGGACTCGAGAATTGCCTTAAGAGGCTGCTCTGCACTTCCGCCGCGAGAGCCGCTGTATGCTCCTCCATTCGGCGAGACCGTTCAGTGTTTCCGTTGACCGTGATGACTCCTCGAGGGCCTGACATCTTGAGCTTGAGGTATGCGTAGTACGGCACCACATTGAACTTTGCAAATGTGGTTCGTCCGAGCAGTGCATGATAGCTGCTGCGGAACGGGACTATGTCGAAGATTAACTCCTCGCTTCGGAAGTTATCCGAGGATCCGAAGACCACTTCAAGTGTGACTGAGCCTGTACAATTGGCCTCTACACCTAGTATGATGCCTTTGAAGGTCGTCTTTGTGGGTTTAATCCTTGAGGGGTCTATGCCCATCTTGCGCACTGTATCCTGATAAAGTAGGTTCAGGCTGCTGCCGCCGTCCATTAGGACTCTAGTGAGGTGAAATCCGTCGACGATTGGGTCTAGAACCAATGCGGCGAATCCGCCGTGGCGGATACTGGTGGGGTGGTCCCTTTGATCAAAAGTGAGCGGGCAGGAGGACCATGGATTGAACTTTGGGGCGACTGGCTCCATCGCGTATACATCCCTGAGCGCACGCTTCCGCTCCCTTTTGGGTATGTGGGTTGTGTATATCATGTTCACCGTCCGCACTTGTGGGGGGAAACCCTTCTGTCCTCTATTGTTCGGCGGCCGTGTCTCCTCCTCGTCATTGCTATGCAGCCCCTTGTCGTTGCCTTCGGCGATTAACTTGCATGTCTGCTTGAACACCCAACAATCTCTGTTGGTGTGATTAGCTGGCTTTTCGGGGGTGCCATGTATCTGGCACAAGCGATCGAGTATCCGGTCCAAATTGGACGGGCTCGGAGTAGTTCTTTTGAATGGCTTTTTCCGCTGACCGGGTTTAGAGCCTCTGAATCCGGCGTTGATCGCAGTATCTTCATGATATCGCCGCACGCGGCGCTTGTGTTATTATTGCGACGCCGACCGCCATTGTTGTCTTTGGTATCCGAACTACCAGAGTTTTTGGTTAAGTTGTTACTGCGGGCTAGCCAGCTGTCTTGTCCCGCACAGAAGCGGGTCATGAGCGATGTGAGGGCTGCCATTGATTCCGGCTTTTCCTGTCCTAGGTGCCGGGCAAGCCATTCGTCGCAGATGTTGTGTTTGAAGGCTGCAAGGGCCTCTGCATCCGGACAGTCGACGATTTGATTTTTCTTGGTTAATTACCATGTCCAGAATTGTCTAGCCGATTCGTCTGGCTGCTGAATTATGTGTCTTAGGTCATCAGCGTCTGGTGGTCGCACATATGTGCCCTGGAAGTTATTGAGGAATGCGGCTTCCAGGTCCTCCCAACACCCAATTGATTCTGCTGGTAGGCTATTGAGCCAATGCCACGCTGGTCCTTTAAGCTTGAGTGGGAGGTATTTGATGGCGTGAAGATCATCACCGTGGGCCATGTGGATATGAAGGAGATAGTCTTCGATCCAAACCATAGGATCTGTTGTGCCATCGTAGGATTCAATGTTCACGGGTTTGAACCCTTCGGGGATTTGATGATCCATTACTTCATCTGTGAAGCATAGTGGGCATGCGGCGCCTCTGTATTGGGCTATATCACGACGCAGCTCGAACGAGCTTTGTCTGCTGTGTTCGGCCCGACCGAGATTGCTGTATCCGGCGTGACGGTTGTCATCGCGTATCGTGGGGCGCCCACGCGATCCGTAGATCGATCTTGTTTGCCTTGCCTTATCCTCCAATATGTCTTGCAAGTTCGGCGCGTTCCCCCGTGACTTTGTACTTTTCGAGCAACGCCGGGGTATGGCTTTAGTGGAGGGCTTAGAGGCCTCTCTGTCGCAGCCACGAGGTGGCCGGTCGGCCGTATTGTGCGCTGGTGATGTAGGGTTATGTGCTTCCTCCTCTAATCGGGGTAGCAGCTTGCGTTTGGGGTAGCTTTTGGAGGGGCGTTCGAGTTCATACTCTTCGGCCGCAAGGACTTCAGTTCATCTATCGGCTAGCAAATCTTGGTCAGCTCTAAGCTGTTGCTGCTTTTTCTTGAGGCTGCTTGTTGTGGCCATAAGCCTGCGTTTGAAACGCTCTTGTTCGACGGGATCCTCAGGCACGACAAATTCGTCGTTGTCGAGGCTTGCCTCGTCTCCGGAGGGAGGCATGTAATTATCGTCCTCTACCTCTTTGTCTGCCGCTCTCTCACGAGGGCTGGCTTCTCCATCCTCCCGTGCTGAATCTTGCTTTGGGGGGTTGTCTTCGCACCGTCCCGGTGTTATTATCTCCGGTGCGGAATCTCCATTCTTGCCGTGGCGGGATTTGGGCGGCCGGGCGCCGGCGCTTAGGCTGTTTTTTGGAGGGGTCGTCCTCCGCTATTCCATCGCCATTCCCATCCTTTGGGATGTCCACCATGTATATGTCATGTGACGAGGTGGCTTTCCGGTGCCTGTGGCGCTGGTTCTTGGTAAATCTCGGCATCATCGCCCATGCCGCCGATGTCTTCGGAGTCGAAATCTAGCATGTCGGTTAAGTCATCGACAATGGCTACGAAGTGGGTGGTGGGTGGGCTTTGGATTTCTTCGTTGTCCGCACCCCAACCGTCCTGACCGTAATCCGGCCAGGGCTCTCCTGATAAAGAGAGACACTTTAGCGAATTTAGGATGTCGCCGAAAGGCGAGTGCTGAAAGATGTCCGCAGCGGTGAGCTCCATGATCGGCGCCCAATCAGATTCGATTGGCAGGGGCGCGGAAGGTTCGGGGTCCGGAGAGGAGTCCCGCACCTTGGAGTCACAAGCTTCACAAGGGACAGGGTCGGTATTCGGCTCTATCGCCGTAGAGGTAGCAGCCCCCGAGGCGGTGTCCAACCACGCATCCTCGATATGCAGATACCCGAGCTAAGGGTCGGAGCAGACTCGTGCGACCTGTGGCACCGTCCGGCAGCAGAGCTAAATCATGCCCATCGTGATAGTGCGGCGGCGCTCGGTCAGGCTCGAATCCGTCAAGATCAAGTCTCCGCGATGTCGGCCGATAGTTCAAACTTTCAAATCTAACCTGATGGCCAGGGGCATAGCTTTCGATCTACTCCAGATGGCCAAGTGAATTGGCCCGCAGTGCAAAGCCGCCGAATACGAAGATCTGTCCAAGGAGAAAAGTCTCGCCCTGGACCACGTCATTGTTGATGATCGAAGGAGCCATCGGGCCTATGGGTGACGACACAGAGGAACTCTCAACGAAAGCACCAATGTCGGTGTCAAAACCGGCGGATCTCGGGTAGGGGGTCCCGAACTGTGCGTCTAGGCGGATGGTAATAGAAGACAAGGGACGCGATGTTTTTACCCAGGTTCGGGCCCTCTCGGTGGAGGTAAAACCCTACTCCTGCTTGATTAATATTGATGATATGGGTAGTACAAGAGTAGATCTACCATGAGATCAAGGAGGCTAAACCCTAGAATCTAGCCTATGGTATGATTGTTGTTCATCCTACGGACTAAAACCCTCCGGTTTATATAGACACCGGAGAGGGCTAGGGTTACACAGAGTCAGTTACAATGGTAGGAGATCTACATATCCGTATCACCAAGCTTGCCTTCCACGCCAAGGAAAGTCCCATCCGGACACGGGACGAAGTCTTCAATCTTGTATCTTCATAGTCTTGGAGTCCGGCCAAAGATGATAGTTCGGCTATCCGGACACCCCCTAGTCCAGGATTCCCTCAGGAATAAAGAGGACTTGATGCTTTAATGCTATGGTTGGGTTTTACCTTAATGATCTTTAGTAGTTGCGGATGCTTGCTAGAGTTCCAATCATAAGTGCATATGATCCAAGTAGAGAAAGTATGTTAGCTTATGCCTCTCCCTCATATGAAACTGCAATAGTGATTACCGGTCTTGTTAACAGCTGCCTAGGACAATTCCGCACACCGATCCACCATTATTCCACACTTGCTATTTATAATATTTAGTATTATATTCTAACTTTATGATAACAGCACCTACTTTTATGTTTAAGCTCTCTGATATCATACAAAGTTATCCTCTTCATACCCACAACGTAGTTTATTTCTCGTTGCTAGTTGGAAGCAAACGTACGGTGCACGTAGAGTCGTATCAGTGGCAGATAGGGCTTGAGAGAATATTGATCTTACCTTTAGCTCCTTGTGGGTTCAACACTCCATACTTATCACTTCCACCTTTGGAAAGTTCTACGATGATTCCTTGCACTTGGGGATTATCAAGATTTCCCTCCGTAAGATGGGAGAGTTGTTGGTGATGACGACGATGATGATTTCCCCTTCCGGGAGGGAAGTTCCCCCGGCGAAATCGCTCCGCCGGAGGGAAAAAGTGATCCTGCCCAAGTTCCGCCTCGAGACGGCAGCGCTTCGTCCCGAAAGTCCTCTCCTCATTTTTCTAGGTCAAAATGACTTATATACCAGAAGATGGGCACCGGAGGTGGGCCGAGGAAGGCACAACCCACTAGGGCGCGCTTGGGCTCCCCAGCGCGCCCAGGTGGGTTGTGCCCACCTGGTGGGCCCCCTCTGGTAGTTATTTGCTCCAATAATTCTTTTTATTCCATAAAAAAATCCCCGTGAAGTTTCAGCTCATTTGGAGTTGTGCAGAATAGGTGGCCTGACGTAGCTTTTTCAGGTCCAGAATTCCAGCTGCCGAAATTCTCCCTCTTTGTGTGAACCTTGCATATTATGAGAGAAAAGTAGAATTACTCCAAAAAGCATTATTATGCATAAAAAATTTATAAATAACAGTAGGAAAACATGATGCAAAATGGATGTATCAACTCCCCCAAGCTTAGACCTCGCTTGTCCTCAAGCGAAAACCAAAATCAGAAAACATGTCCACATGCTTAGAGAGAGAGGTGTCGATAAAAACAAAATATGGACATTTAAGCATCATGTATATTATTATAACAGCAACAAGATTTAACATAAAACTTTATTATCATAAAAATTCTATCATATAACTTTCATGAATACGTAACAATTCATCACAACATCGAAGTATAAGGCATAAACTCTATTGAAAACTAACAAACTATGTTCTCACTCAACTTTGCAACTACAATTCATCATCTTTTCAAGGAAGGGTCACATATCGGAGCCTTTTGGCAAGTCCACATACTCAACCATCACATAGTCTTCTATGATTAATAACACTCACCACATACACATGAGCAAAACGTTTCAATCGGACACACAAAAAGATAGGGGCTTATAGTTCGTCTCCCAACGTATTCACCTCAAGGGTGATGTCATCGATAATAACTCATGCCACCCATATCCAACTGGATATATGTGCCTAGATCTTTCCTCACCACATGATACTTGCGAAAAGAGAAAAATAAAAGGAATAGAGGGAAATACTTTGACTCTTACATAAAAGTAAATACATAAAAGTAAAAGATAGGTCTTTCGCAGAGGGAAGCAGAGGTTGCCATGCGCTTTTTGGTTGTATGCTCAATCTGTTAGTGCAAAAGAATGTCACGTTATATTGCCCCTTATGATAGCTTCCTTTATTATGCAGTCTGTCGCTTTTATTCTTTGCCATCACAAGTTCGTACAACGCTCAATTTTCTCTTACACTAAATGATCCAACACTTTTACAAGAAATTTTTATTGCCTTATTGCCACGATGACAACTTACTTGAAGGATCTTACTCAATCCATAGGTAGGTATGGTGGACTCTGAAAACAAGATGTGGGTTTAAGGGTTTTTGGATGCACAAGTAGTATCTCTACTTAGTGCGGAATTTTTGGCTAGCAAAGATGGGGGGAAAGCACCACATGTTAAAGGATCTATGAAAATATAACTTCTATGTGAATATGAACAAACATGAATCATTACGTTGTCTTCCTTGTCCAACGTCAACAATTTTGGCATATAATATTTTGATGGGGGATCACAATCACAAAAGATGTCGAAGATAGTATATTTGCATATGAATCTTCTCTTCCCTTATTAATTATTTCATGAATTGCATCATTGACCAATGTTATGTTTGTCAATCTCCAATAAAATTTTCTACTTATACTCTTCCTTATGTCATGTCATTACTTACCATAAGATTAGCATATGATCTTTTTCATTTATTTCCTTTCTTTTTATTGAACATGAAAGTAAAGAAAACAAAACTCAAGCTAAACTTTATTATATATCTCGCACATGATTACAAGGATAGATCACTAAGCAAAAACTCGAAAAGAAAGGATCGAACTTAACTTTTATTCATCTAAAGCAAAAGATAACTGTGGATCAAACTAAGATAAGCAAAGGCAAAAGATAATGGAGGTGATACGATACCGGGGCACCTCCCCCAAGCTTGGCACTAGCCAAGGGGAGTGCCCATACCCGATACTCAATTTTCCTTTGGTGATGAAGGAGGTGGTGGTGGTGAAATAGTAGCGGTCTTATCCTCCTTCCTTAGCTTACGCTTGAGAATGGAATTTTCCTCCTTTAAGTCAACAATCTCCAGCTCGAGCTCTAATATCTTTTTGCATAATTCTTGCTTGTTTTCCTGCAAGAGACGAAAAGGGATAAACTGGATCTTAGGTTTCTTTGCTTTATTGGGGAGACTTGACTTCTTGAATTCCACGTGCATGTCCCCAGGTTGAGGCAATGGAACTTCAACTTTGTCAGAGGTTGTCTCCTCCTCCCCGTTAGGATCATAGTCTTCTTCTTCCTCTGAAGTCCAGCTATAGTGCTCCACATCCCCATAAACCTTCGGGCTTGCGATAAAATCAGCAACATAGCTCTCACCCTCTGAGTCTTAGGATGACATATTTTCAGATCTGTCAAGAAAATAGCGAGGAAAAGAAATAGAAGATTTCTTCACGATACAGTTGTCAATAGGTTCGGGGGGTATATAAAGATTTTTTTTATCATGGGAAACAAGCAAACGGAAGAAAAACGGAGTCCGTATATTGAGGTGGGCACAACCCACCTAGGCGCACTCGCCAAAAGCGCCCGGTGTCTTGTGCCCACCAGGGTTACCTTCCTGCACTACAAAAAAATACACTTCCGTGATGATACGTGTTTGTCAAAGTAGGTCGCGTTTTCATCATGCATGTACATCCATGACGATTTATGATGTAATCAAGATAGTCATACCGTATATCGTGAGAAGTGTTCCATGACATTACCAAAATTATCATCACGGAAGTGTCCACTTCCATGACGATAAATCGCGCGTCACAGAAGTGCTTTCGTCAAGGGTGATCGACACGTGGCATCCACCATAACGGATCGCCGTTAAGCTATCGGATCCGGTTTTGGATCTGATAACCCGTTAACAGCCCCGACCAATGGGGATTTTCCACGTGTAAAATCATCATTGGCTGGAGGAAACACGTGTTGGCTCACCGTTGGGATTGATGTCATCCACTCATTGGACCCAAGGCGCCTATGATACGTCGACACGTGGCACGGCCAAACAGAGGCCCATTACTGTGAAAAGGCTAGCCCGTTTGACTTGGTCAAAAGCTGGCGGGCCGGCCCATGGAAAGCCTGTTAACGGCCTGTTCACATATAGCCCATTTACAGCCCGCTAACCCAGGGCCCGTTACGACCTCTCTGAATTAGGCCTAGTAGCGTCATCTGGGCCGTCCAATATGATTCCAGCCCGTTTTAACTTCCGGCCCATGTATGGCCCATGACTTCTTTCGGCCCATATGAGGCCCTTTGTAACTCTTGGCCCATTAACATCCCGTGGAGAAACTGGCCCATAATGAATAGTGTATCCTTTATACCCATTAACGACCCATTATTCCATTGGGCTGTTTCCATCCCAAGTTATCTTTCGGCCTTCTCAGGGCCCATTTATTCTTGGGCTCCTTTCCAGCATTTTGTTACTTACTACCACATCGCTATTTTCGCTTAGGGCCAAATTCAGCCCATCGTTACAGTCGGCCCGTTTTTGGCCCGTTAATACGTTGGGCCGTTTTCATGTCCCGTTGGGCTGTTTTCATAGAGTTATCAAATACGGCCTATTAATGGCCCGTTATGGTCCATGAATAGTACAACCCATGATTGGCGAAGTGATGATATGCCCCGTAGAAGGCCCATGGATCCTACGGCCCGTATAAGGCCCATGGATCGTACGGCCGGTAGAAGGCCCATGGATCGCATTTACCAGAAGGCCCACGGATCCCACGACCCAGAAGGCCCATGGATCCTACGGCCCGTATAGAAGGCCAATGGATCCCACGGTTCGTAGAAGGCCCATGGATCATACGACCCACAGAGGCCCATGGTTACAACAAATTGCGTGTGTTGCCATGATTATTTTGGCCTAGTTACCAAAAATAGGCTATTGTGGCCACTAGAAAACACGTAAAAAGAACTACAAAGGACTACAAGCAAACAACTAAACAAGACAATAAGGAAATAAATAAGCAAGCAATTAACGCTAGCCTATTACCGCTATTACACATATTACATCCATCTGGCATTAAAGTTTGCCACCAAGGCAAATATAGGGAACAAAGCAGATATTGCATACATTTGGCCGTCAAAATTGGCCACCAAAGGCAAATAAATGCGGCAGCCAAACAAGAGCATAATCAAAAACAACTTAAGAGCTCAAGAAACGTTATCCCGGTATCCACCATGTCGGCAATAAACTTAGCAAGCTTATTAGCTTTGTCCTGCTTGGCGCTAAAATCCTCCAATGCTTGTTGTTGCACGAAAGTATGCATCCGAATGCTCCAGGACTTCCGCAGTCCTTCCGCTTGTCGCAAAGATAGCTGATCGATGTCTTTCAGCTTGTAGTTGAGACTCAAGAAACCGAACTGATTCAGACAGTGAGTTTGAATAGCTTGTGCAAGCGGTAGTGGCCAGTAACTCGAACACTAAACCAAGGCAGGACTTTGGGGTTGTCTCACTGTCTTCAAGATAGTCTTCCTTAGCTGTTTTATCAGCTTTGTTGGAGACCAACAAGGATGTCTCACTATCCCGACCCTTATCTGCATTACTTCCTTTACCATTGCTTAATAAGGCACTCTTCCCCAATATTCTGTCAGCATTTTAAAAGAAGAAACAAGCAGACACATAACATGTTTAGCATGTACTAGTATATGAAACTCATTTCCGTGAACCAGTTCATTAGTAAGGTGGACAAGATTAAAGTATCAAGTCTTCTATTGCCAAGTACTAGTACATAATAAAAGCATCAAACAAACATATATCTATGTCCTATGGTCACTGCATTGTCTTGCCAAATCAAAATAGAGACACGGTTCAAATCATATCACCAAGACAAAGCAAAGAATGAAAGAATACAAAGCGTGGGAAACTACACGCCACAACAAGATTTCAGATGGGTACCATGGGTCTACATGTACAACAACACTATTGGCTCACAGATGCTAGTAATGTGCATGATATGAGAAGTCAATCAGATACACAATTGAAATTGAAATCAACAGAGCTATTGATAAGAGCAAACTCATTAAAGAAACATGCGTGAACATACCGCCGTGCCATTGGAGTTTCGATTGATCCTTCAATTTTTAAATAAGTTTGTATGAGTAAATACAAGGATACAAGAGCAAAGCAAGATGCACGATAGCAATCATAGTTAAAAAGCGCGCTTAAGTGAGCGCTTAAGCGCCGCTTAGGCTCTAGGTGTTGGCAAAACGCATTTGCATAACTACGCTTAACTGTGCATAATTAAGATAAGCATGTGCTACGCCTTGAGCTTGCGCTGGTTTTCCTTGAAGAGGAAAGGCGATGCAGCAATAGTAGCATAAGTATTCCTCGCTTTTTGAGAACCAAGGTATCAATCCAAAGAGGAGGCTCCTCAAAAGTCCCACGACCTACACAAACAAACAAAGAACTCGCAACCAACGCAATAAAGGGGTTGTCAATCCCTTCATGGCCACTTGTGAAAGTGAGATCTAATAGAGATAGTATGATAAGATAAATATATTTTTTGTATTTTATAATATAGATGCAAAAAGTAAAGATGCAAATAAAAGTAGATTGGAAGCAAATATGATAAAAGATAGACCCGGGGGCCATAGGTTTCACTAGAGGCTTCTCTCAAGATAGCATAAGTATTACGATGGGTGAATGAAAGTGCGTTATATCGACTAGAGGGGGGTGAATAGGCGATTTTTATGAATTCTTCACTGAGGAATTTGCTGGTGAGGAAATTCCTTAGCGAAGAACTACTTGCAGCGGAATAAGTACTCGTAAGTAAATATAACAGATACAAACATAGTCATCATGATGAAATGAGGACTAGCACAGAGTACTGTAAAGCGTAAACACAGGATAACAAGATGAAGACAAACAGATCAAGAAATTGAACTGGGAATTTGTGAAAGTCTTCACCAAAGTCTTCAAGCACGATATGAACAACATTCAACACAAGAATGAGGAAATGAATGAGTTGAGGAAATAGAACCGGTCGGTTGGTGAAGACAATGATTTGGTAGACCAGCCCAACTGCTGTCTCGGGGCCAGACGTCTGGTTGGAGCGGCCGAGTATTTAAACTCGAGGACACACAGCCCGGACACCCGCCTCTCGAGCCG
Source organism: Aegilops speltoides (assembly GCA_021437245.1). Taxonomy (NCBI): domain Eukaryota; kingdom Viridiplantae; phylum Streptophyta; class Magnoliopsida; order Poales; family Poaceae; genus Aegilops; species Aegilops speltoides. The sequence continues at coordinate 390,065,411 of CM038143.1, forward strand.
CAACTCAGACACCCATCCTCACCGTATTCTCCTTGAACTAAGACCACGCAGCCTCGCCCAATCACTGTGGTAAGTCTTCAGTGACTTCCAACCTTCACAGACTTGGTCACTTGGCGATCCACAATTCCTCTTGGATGCTCTAGACCTTGACGCCTAACCGTCTGGAAGAAGCACAGTCTTCAAAGGTAACAAGCATCGGATCCATGCAGGATCAATTTCTTCAGTGATGCTCAATTACTTTGGCTTTATGGGGGTTTGGTTTTGGGATTTTCCTCACTCGATGATTTTCGCTCAAAGTCCTCGGAGGATGGGTTGCTCTCAGATGACAAGTGTCAAGATCTCTCGGAGCAGCCAACCAACTAGTGGTTGTAGGGGGCGGCTATTCATAGCCTAGGGAGCAGCCCGACATGATAAGACATAAATGCCCTTCAATGATATGACCGTTAGGTGGATAAGATATTTTGACAGCCGGTGCAAGAAGACAAGAACGGTCGGAAATTTGACTCTCAAATTCCTCGGGGCTATCATGTTCTCATCGTAGGTAATTCAGACTAGCGAATTCCTAACTCCTCGCCAGAGCAAAGTCATCAAGGACTGTAAGAACTGCGTCTCATCATCAAGAAATTGATTGAATCTGTATGAGATTTCCAATGGCTAAGGGATTGGTAGGTGTAGGATTTTGAGTTGAGCATCACATGGAAATTTTTCCTTAGTATTTCCTCGACCCCCTTTAACAGTACAGTGTTTCCTATGACTCAAGAAAGGGAAAATGAAACTACGACCACAAAAGTCTTCACGCTTCATGTTCCTCAAGTGAATACCAAGTCTTCAAGGTCACACCAATTTCTTCACTTTCAAAGTCTTCAGAAAGTCTTCAGAATATCAAAGTCTTCAGTCGAAGAACTTCATTTTTAGGGGTCGACTTTCTCTGTAAATATCAAACTCCTAATAGACTTATAAACCTGTGTACACTCACAAACACATCAGTTACTTAACCTATAAGTCTTCAATACACTAAAATCACTAAGGGGCACTAGATGCACTTACAATCTCCCCCTTTTTGGTGATTGATGACAACATAGGTTAAGTTTTCAACGGGGATAAACATATGAAGTGTAAACATTGATATTGAGGAATTTGATTGCAAGATATAGAAGAACTCCCCCTAAATATGTGCATAGTGAGGAATTTGCTTTTGAGGCAATGCACATTTGAAGAATTGAATCATGGAGATCTCCCCCTATATCTTGTAATTCATACACGCATTTGATATATAATATGAAGAATTTGAAATGCATGATGAAATATGGTGCTCGATGAGATTCAAAGATGCGGCAATAATATTAACAAGGAATAAGCATGCGAATAGCACATCAAAGTTTCGAGCTCAAGGCATCAAAAGCATCGAGCACACCACCGTAAGTACCAAGGCACCATCGGATTTAAGATTACAACTCGATCCAATAAAAAGTTTCGGAAGAACGAGAGTTGTAACTTAACAAAATGCCCATAATATAAACCCGCTTGAAGACTAACTCAGATTTCTCCCCCTTTGTCATCGAATGACCAAAAGGATCAAAACTGAGGACTAACGCCCCTGAAAAATTTTAGGTTGATGGAGGAGCGCCAGCGTTGTCGGGGTTGGTTGTTGAAGTAGGGCCTGCCGCAGTTGTCGCTCAAATCTTCATGTTCATCGGCCACGCGATGAAGAATAAGAGCTGGCCACCGATCAGAACTTTGACTCTTTTGAATTTCTTCGAGGTGGTGCGCATCACCAAATGCTTCCCGAGACCCATAGTCTTCATTCTTCCGCGGAATATACATGAGTGAGAACAGCCTGTGTGGTTGAGGGTTTCATGAAGGTGATACTGATTTTCTTCACCGCATTATGGGTTGAGGTCATGTTGTGAAGAATTGCAGAAAATTGACGCTTCACCCATTTGTGATTACGATCAACCTTCCGATGAAGACCGAGGAGTAACTCACGGTCACCATCACCCGGTGCCGTGGCTTGAGGATTTTGCTTAATGAGGTATTTATGGCAAGTGTCATGAGTTGCGTAATCGCCATTGGTGGAGTAAGAAGTAGCTACACGGAATTGACCATCCAATGGACGAGTGCCTCCATCGATCACAGCAGCTGCCTTGCCCTTATCATCAGCTGATGAAACTGGTCGCTTGAGGACTTCAATGGGCGGCAAGTAGCTACCATGGTTCGTGAGTGTCACCTTTGTAATTCAAAGGAAGATCTTGCCCTTATGAATCTCATAATCCAAGGCGATATGGCTTCAACTCAAAAGGTGACAAGGCAACATTAGCCGAGTCCTCATGAAGAAATCATGGAAGTTGACGGGAACGCCATGAATGATGTTGAAAAGCATGTTCTTCATGATGCCAACGACGTCTTCATCATTTGAGTCGTGGCCTTTGATAGGAATCATTGTCTTCGTCAGGATTCGATAGACAGTCCGAGGCACATACAGCAATTCCTTAACGAGGAATTTGGTTCGAGGGGCCTGCCCTGGATTCAAAGGCTTCATGAGCACTTGCATATAATGATCAGACAGTTCGCGGTCATTGTAGATGCAACGTAATCGTCATGGGGAGGATCAAGAGGAAGGACACGAAGCAATTCATTTTTGGTGCCTTATAGTGAGTGTTTTCGTCATCCAATCCAGCACCCATGAATTGACATCTTCAAAGATCTCCGTGATATGCAAAGTGGCATAGAATCAAGAATGAGTTCTTCATTCCAATCACGTATATCAGTGCAGAAATTCAATAGTCCTGCATCGTGAATAACTCGGAGAACTGGCTCGAAGCACGGCAGAGATTCCATATCCACATGAGGAATATGCTCATGATCGAAGATTTTGTCCTTGTCAAAGAGCACTGAGGAATAGAAGTTGGCTTGAGTAGCAGTCCAGAAACGTCTTTTCCTTATGCGAGCAGAGTCATATGGATTGTAGTTAGTGAAGAACACATGCTCAGAAAAGTAGTCTTCAGCCTTGAATTTTTGCTTGCTCGAGAACGGATTCTTCGGTTTGGGCAGAGGAGTGTCAGTGATTTGAAGCACAACCTCAGGAATCGCGATCTCAGGTGCTTCAGGCTGAGGAATTTCTGGTTCCTCTTCTTGTGCAGGTTGGGGATCAGTTGCAGGTTCTTCAGCACTAGTGGCTGGAATTTCTTCTTGAACGGATGATGTGGGATGAGTTTCTTCAGAGCCCATTATAACAGTAGTAGCCGGGGACTGAGGAATTTGTTGAATGGGAGTGAAGAGAGGAGTATTTGGATGCTGACTTTCCCAAAAGACATCGTTCATCACTGGTGTAGTGCATCCAATATCCATGTCTTCATCCTCCTTTTCAATTTCCTCAACGCCAGCCTCTTCAGCTGTGAACTGAGGCATGGGTGAGGAAACGACTGGCGGTGAAGGGAATGCTTCCACTTCAATTTCTTCATCAAACTGTTCTGAGGTAGCAACAGAATGATTTTCTTCATCAGATCCGCTTGGGATCTTGTATTCTTCTTCATAAGGAACAATCTCCTTAGACGACATGGAGGAAATGGGAACGGCATCAATGGGATTTTCAAGCGAGCTGGTCATTGGCTTCATCTTCTTCGCAGCCGAAGAATTTGACGCAGCTGATGCCTTCCTCTTCTTTACTGCAGCTCGCTCTGCAGCCTTGGTCTTCTTCACTTCATAAGCAGAAGGAAGAATTGGAGTTGGTGTTGGCGCAGGAGGAGCTGAGGACTGTGGTTCATTTTCTTCAAGCGCAACCGTGCAGCTTGCTCGATCTCTTCGCTTTCAGCGCACCACTAGTGGATGCCCAGGAATTTCTTCATGGCTGGAATGGAGTCATCAGCCTCGAACTTGTATTCTCATCAAGAGGGCTGAAAGTCATCGTTGAGGTTGGCATGTTCTTCAAAGCAGCTGAGCGTAATCTGCACTCGAGGATTTTCTTGTTGCGATGGGGCTGCAACAGTTGTCATTTTCTTCGTCAAATTGACGAATCTTACTTTGGCTCCTTGCCAATCAGCATTGTATGCATCAAAATCCTTGCTGAGCGCTTGGATCTCGGATTGAGCCTTGAGAAGTTCTTCAGGAGTCAGTCTGACGATGTTCTTCTTCAGAAGCTTCTCCTTTCTGGCTTGTGCTCTCTTGATCTCATGAGCCTTTTCAAATTTCCATTTCTCTTCAGCGATGAAATGGTTCAGCATATGACTTTGACCAGGAGTCAGAGGCAGGTCAGGCATTGGAGTGCTTGGATCCTGATGCCATAAGTCAATGAAGTCAAGGATCTTCTTCGGATCCAAAAGCAGAGGCACAGTTGTTCCTTTGGCGCTAGCGGCCTTTCTGAGTCTGTCTCTGATGATTTCTTCATGTACTTTGGAGTAACATAGCGATATTCCCTCCATTCTCGTGCCCATCTTTGTTCTATCCTCTGAATGCGCACTTTGTGCTGATTTTTGGTTTCTTTGCCAAACTTGGCTTCATCAGGTGTGCAATAATCCTTGTATATTTCATCAGGGATCTCAAAAGCAGTCATGACCTCCGGTTTCTTTCCCTTCTGCGGTCTCTTGCCTTCTGCCATTTTCTTCAGATGAGGAATTTAAACAATAGAACACTCTGAAGAAGTATGCAGTTTTTCTTCGAGGAACGCTGCAAATGAGTTAAGTTGATGAGAACCTAGTGATTCAAAGAGCGGACATGAGTACCTGTGAATGAGTGTAGGTGCGAGGAATTTGGAGAGGTCATATATGTTCTCGTAAGATTTTTCAAAAGTCAAGTTTTGAGGAATTTGACCAGTTGAGCCTTGAGGAATTTCACTAAGCGTTCTTGTCTTAGGTTCCAGAGTTGTACAGATCGAAAATCCGCACAATTGAGGAATCTTGAAGAAATGAGTGCTTAGAGAGATGAATCAAGACCATACAAAGGTGTGAGGTGTTCATATGTGAAGATTTGAAGAATAAAACACCTTTGAAGATTTTCGTAAAAGTTTGAGAATCAAAGCGAGTAATAAAAGTGACTTTTAATTACCCGAATCAAGAACACGATTTAACAGAGATGAACCGTGGTGAAGTTCATCACGTTAGATCTCCCACGCTAACTTGGCAGAGGGAGACAGCTACGGCGGGCGGAGTGAAGATTTCCGAGCGGGGCGAGTACGACGACGGCGACGAGGTCGAGGCAAGTGAAGCTCTTCCTCACCGACGGCGATGGAGTAGCGGCGGCGCTTAGGGTTTGAGGAGAGCTCGAGCGAGAGACAGCGATCGAAGCGGAGTAAATGAAGTAAGGAAGGGAGAGGGTATTTATAGCCACGGTAAAAACTGTTCGCCTCAAGATTTTGGGACTAACATGCCCCGCCCTTTCTTCTTCACGCGACATGTGTCACCCACGCATCGTGCGTATGAGATCGTAAGATCGTGGGTGAATAAACTAATGCATCGTGGGATGCGGAACAGTTTGAGCGGTAAAACGGAAAATCCGGATAAGATTTGTTTTAAAATTTCGTTCGCAATTTCTTCAGCTGACAGGACACAGTGAAGACTTTGAATGAGTTTCAATCAGAACGCACATGAAGAATTTGTGAATAGATTGGATTGAGTATAGTATAGAGGGGGAAGGGTCCGATCACATTCACTTAGCGGAAATCACAACTTGAAGAAATAGCAATAAGTGAATGTTGTAGAGGACATAAACTCACATATATATATATATAGACAATGAAGAAAAACGACGAAAACAGTGAAGATTTTGCAAAGTTGAAGAATTTGAAAAACTGAAGAATTTCAAAATTGAGGAAAACTCAAGTTGAAGATTTTCAACTTTTGTGGTGGCGTGACCCACCGTGTAAGAATGATGATTTCGCACACAGCGCATAATTGTCGAGGGTTTCGAGAATCAAATTCTTCATTGATTTCTTCACACTTAGAGTGTTATTCTTCATTGATTGAAGAAAACGTTTCTTCATGTGTTGCACATCTAAGTCATCAATTCTGCATAAGGGTTAGGATGTGTGTCCTTTCAAAGAACATTCAAGATTCTAAGATATTTAGCTCACACCGCAACTTGCTAAATCTCTTCTCATCCAAGGGCTTAGTGAAGATATCCGCTAGCTGTTCTTGATCTTCACATGCTCAATGGAGATGTCGCCTTCAACACATGATCATGAAGAAAATGATGACGAATCTGGATGTGCTTAGTCTTCGAGTGCTGAATCGGGTTGTGAGCAATCTTGATGGCACTCTCATTGTCGCAAAGGAGAGGCACATTCTTCACGCTGACGCCATAGTCCTTGAGGGTTTGCTTCATCCAAAGCGCTTGAGCACAAGATGAGCCAAAGATCAATGTATTCAGCTTCAGCAGAGACAAGGATACGCATTCTGCTTTCTTCGAGGACCAATGCACCAAAGATCGTCCGAGGAAATGACAAGTGCCGATGTTGACTTGCGGTCCACACGATCACCAAAGATAGTCGAGTCGTAATATCCAATGAGATCAAAAGCAGAGCCCTTGGGGTACCATAATCCTAGTGTTGGTGTGTGAGCTAGATATCAAGAATATGCTTCACAGCCTTATGGTGTGATTCCCGGTGCAGCTTGAAATCGGGCACACATGCAAACACTAAGCATTATATCCGCCTAGATGCACATAAGTACAATAAAGAACCAATCATGGAGCGGTATACCTTGTGATCAAGTCAATACCATTTTCATCAAGGCATAGATGGCCATTTGTGGGCATAGGAATTTTGACGCCTTTGCAATCTTGCATGCCGAATTTCCTCAAGACATCTTTGAGGTATTTCTCCGAGATATGAATATGCCATTGCGCTGCTGACTAATTTGAAGACCTAAGAAGAATTTCAACTCTCCCATCATAGACATTTGATATTCTTCACTCATCATATAGGCAAATTCATCACTGTAATGTTGGTTAGTACAGCCAAAGATAATATCATCAACATATATTTGGCACACAAACAGTTCACCATCATATGATTTAGTAAAAAGAGTAGGATCGAGTGAACCGGGTGTGAAGCCATTCTTCACGAAGAATTCCTTCAATGTATCATACCACGCCGAGGGGCTTGCTTGAGGCCATAGAGGGCCTTATTGAGTCTCAAGACTTTGTCGATTCTTGGGATCTTCAAAACACCGGGGTTGAGCAACATATACTTCTTCCTCAAGCTTACCATTGAGGAATGCACTTTTCACATCCATTTGATATAAGATGATATCATGATGGTTAGCATAGGCAAGTAAATGCGAATAGCCTCAAGTCTAGCAACAGTGCAAAAGTTTCATCGAAATCAATTCCTTCAACCTGTGTGTAGCCTTGAGCTACTAGTCGTGCCTTATTCCTCACCACAAGGCCATTTTCATCTTGCTTGTTGCGGTAGATCCACTTTGTGCCAATGATATTATGCTTGCGTGGATGCGGGCGATTGACCAATTCCTGCACATTGTTCATTTCGAATCGATGTAATTCTTCTTGCATAGCCTGAATCCACTCCGCCCGTAAATGCTTCATCTACCTTAGTGGGCTCTGTGATAGAGACAAAAGCATAGTGCCCACAAAAGTTAGATAAATGTGATGCTTTTGAGCGGTGAGAGGACCGTGCGCTAATGTCATCGATGATCTTCTCCACTTGCACTTCTTTTGCAACGCTGTGGATGAGTTGGTTGTCATTTGAAGATTTTGATCAGCATTTTCTTCAAAGACCATTTTCCTCATCATGTTCTTCAGTGCATCACTCGACGCTCTTCTCGAACAGAATGAATTCTTGGTGATTCTTCAAGAGGAATGACATCCTCGCTGCCTTTGAGCTTGATAGCATCCTCGGTGCTGGTTCATCTAACACGAAGGTAGGTGCTCTCTTTGCAGCCATTAGTTTCATCGAACCGCACATCTACAAAGGTCAACAATCTTGTGAAGAACAATGTTGAAGACTCAGAGGCGTATGTGAGTCCTTTCCGTAACCAAGCATAAACCTTCATGTGCTTTGGTGCAAATTTAGAGTTGTGGTGAGGATCTTTAATCCAACATTTAGCATCAAGACTTTGAAATAACTCACATTAGGTTTCTTGTCGTTGAGGAGTTCATAGGCGTCTTTTTGAAGAATTTGTGAAGATATACTGCTGATGATATGGCAAGCAAGATCAATTGCATCAATCCAAAACGCCGAGGCGCTTTTGTATTCATCAAGCATAGTGCGAGCCATCTCAACAAGAGTTCTGTTCTTGCGCCCACGACGCCATTCTCACGAGGAGTATAGGGGCAGATAACTCATGAGTAATACCAAGTTCATCAAGATAGGCATCAAGACCAGAATTCTTGAACTCGGCCCATTGTCACTTCGATATGCTTGATCTTCACACCAAAGTTGGTGGAAGCCCTCGAGGAAAATCGCTTGAAGACTTCGCACTTCATGTTTGTAAGCAACAATGTGTACCCATGTATATCGAGAATAATCATCAACAATGACAAAACCATAAAGAGATGCATCATTAGTGACCGCTGAATAATGATTAGGTCCAAGAGGTCCATGTGAAGCAATTCAATGGACGGTAGTGGTCATGATAGTCTTCATTTGGATGCTTGGCCTTGGTCATTTTTCCGTCTTCACATGCTCCGCACAAGTGATCCTTGAGGAATTTGACATTCTCAAAGCCAATGACATGCTTCTTCTTCGCAAGAGTGTTCAAATTCCTCATGCCTGCACGACCAAGTCGACGATGCCATAGCCAGCCTTCTGAAGCTTTTGCAAGTAGACACACGGCTAGTTGTGGTCCTGTAGAGAAATCAACAATATACAGATCTCCTCTCCTAAAGCCTTCGAAGACTTTGGAATTGTCATCTTCCATAATCACAACACAGCGATATTTGCCAAAGACAACAACCATATCAAGATCACAAAGCATTGAGACTGACATGAGATTGTATCCTAAGGACTCAACAAGCATGACTTTGTCCATGTGCTTATCCTTAGAGATAGCAACCTTACCAAGACCCAATACCGACTTTTGCCTTTGTCAAGAAAGATGATATGCTTCAGAGGTGACGGTGATAAGGAGCATCCATCAATAGATTCTTGTCACCAATCATGTGATTTGTACATCCACTATCGAGGACCCATTCGGTGGTTTTGGGTTGATCATCCCGCAGATGAATTAGTGTAGCTTACAATCTCATATGCTTCATCATGAAGAATATGATATCAAGTTCATCGATGAATTTCATCAAGCAAAGAAACATATATATCAAGATGAGGACGTGTGAAATGAAAGTTCATTTCATCATGATTCGCTGCCCCTTCGAGCATTTTTGTCGTCCCCAAAGAAATTCTTCGACATTAGAGCACGCCCGAGACTCGACCTGCAGAAGAGATTAGTTCTTTTCTTCACCACCCACATCCGGAGGGGTGGCAAAGAGTTCATCATCCTGTGAGCACCATGTGAGAAAGGTGGCAAAGATGCCAAACCATTTCGCTTCACATAAGAGGGGTTAGGGTAAGCATATGAATAAGCAGAGTAATTCTTCGAGGACTTATGAACATAATGATTTGAAGAATGATGCACATATTCATAGCCCTTAGCTCTACCCTGCAAGACAGAGTTGTTAGCATGATGATAATCATATGAGGACTTTGATCCATGTGAAGAATTTGGTCCATATGAAGAATTTGATCTGGGGTTCCTGTTCTTCACAGGTGGTGTCATGAGGACATTCACCAAGACTTTCAACACAACTTTTGGGAACCCAGATTTTCTTCATAGGGAACCGCTCTGCAGCTTAGTGCCAACATATCTAGCAAATACTTCACCATTCGATTTTTGAACAGTTTATAATTGGAGTCAAATGACTCATCAGAAGTATGAGGAGATTCACATGTAAAGGCAGATAGGTTAGATGGATCAACTGGAGGTCCCTTTGCAGCAACCCATGAGGTTTTGGGGTACCGCTCAAAGCTTCCAATATGTTCCATCAGCATTGAGTTTCCTCTCAAAGGCAATACCTCTTTCCTAGAGTTTCATTGAGGATCTCGCTTTTGAGCACATCACAAAGTGTTTGATGCCCTTTGAGGATTTTGTACATGCCTGTCATGTATAGTTCCTTCAGCCCTGCATTGTCAGTGATACTAGCAATGTCCTCAGATGAGGAATTAGTGATAGCAGAGGTAGATGAAGAATTTGTAACAATTGAAGCATTTGAACATTCAGGTGAAGAATTAGCAGATTCACGTTCAATGCACTTTAAGCAAGGAGGAACAAATTCTTCCCAAGAAGAGCTGATTTGTTGAGCTAGTAATGAATCGCGCTCCTTCTGAAGATCTTCATAACACACTCTTAGCTTTTTAGGATCATCCTTTCTTTGAAGAGATTCAAGAGAAAGCTTCTCATGATCTTGCTTTTCTTGAAGAAATTCATAAGAGAGTTTCTCATGATCAGATAAGAGAGAGTTATGATGACCTTGAAGGTTATCATACCTAGATCAAGTCTCAAGATTTTCACCAAGGCTTTAGTGCAATCCATTTCTTCACCCAACATATCATCACTTTTATCTAGCATGTTTTGAACCTTTTCAAGAGCCCGTTGTTGTTTCACAGCAATTTTAGCAAGTTTAGAGTAGCTGGGCTTGATATCCTCATCAGATTCATTTTCACTGGAGTCAGAGGAGTTGTATTTGAGTACCTTAGCTCCTTTTGCCATGAAGCAATAGTTGGGAGCGTAGCCATCATTATCTTCATCAGGCTTGTCGGTGATGTTAGTTTCTTCAGTGTTGAAGATGGACTTGCTGACGAAAGCAGTAGTGACGGCCAGACTCACAACACCAGACTCAGATTCTTCAGATTCCTCCTCTTCATCATTTTCCTCAGATTCAGCTTCAGAGTCCATTTCCTTGCCAATGAATGCCCGAGCCTTCTTGGAGCTGCTCTTCTTGTGAGACGAAGACTTTGAGGATTTTGATGACGAAGATTTTGACGATTTCTTCTTCTTCTTCGCATCATCAGAACTATAATCCTTGTATTTCTTCTTCTTCATTTCCTTTTCCCACTGAGGACAATCTTGAATATAGTGACCAGGCTTCTTGCATTTGTGGCAAAGTCTTCTCTTATAGTCACTGGATGAGGAATCATTTCCTCTTGAGGATTTTCCAAAGCGACCACGTCTTGTGAACTTCTGGAATTTCTTCACAAGCAGTGCTAGATCCTGGCTCAGTTCTTCAGGATCACCAAGGCTGCTAGCAAAATCCTCACATTCAGAGTCAGACACAACCTTAGCCTTCAGGGCACGTGGTTTGCCATAGTTTGAGCCATAGAGATCTCTCTTTTCAGCAAGTCGAACTCGTGAGTGTTTAGCCTTTCGAGGATATCAGCAGGATCAAGCGACTTGTAGTCAAGACGTTCTTGTATCATCATCCCAGAGTATCAAATGAGGAATCAAGCGATCTCAGCAGTTTCTTCAAAACTTCATGATCGTGATGTCATGGCACCGAGGGCTTGAAGCTCATTTGAGATGTCGATGAGGCGATCAAAGGTTTGTTGGACATTCTCATTGTCGAGTCTTTTGAAGCGGTTGAAGAGATTTCAAGAACATCGACTCGAGAGTCACGCTGAGTTGAAACTCCTTCATTTACTTTGGACAGCCTATCCCGTATAAGCTTAGCAGCTTCAAAGCACTCACTCTTCCATACCGTCCTTTGCTCGATGGCTACATATGATATTCTTCGCTTGAGAATCGAGTTGTTTGAATCTCTTCACATCGGTAGCGTCATCGAGGGAGTGACAGAGGGACACCATTTTCCACAACATACCGTAGATTGTTATCAATTGCCTCAAGATGCATTCGCATCTTGTTCTTCCATAGAGGGGTAGTCCGCTCCATCAAGGGTAGGACACCCACTGAGACCTTGATCATACTGCGGTCGACATAACTAAAACTCCAAAGCGATTAAACCAAAATCACACGTAACAAGGAGTACCTTGTTCGATACCAATTGAAAGTGCGTTATATCGACTAGAGGGGGGTGAATAGGCGATTTTATGAATTCTTCATCGAGGAATTTGCTGGTGAGGAAATTCCTTAGCTAAGAACTACTTGCAGCGGAATAAGTACTCGAAGTAAATATAACAGATACAAACATAGTCATCATGATGAAATGAGGACTAGCACAGAGTACGTAAAGCGTAAACACAAGATAACAAGATGAAGACAAACAGATCAAGAAATTGGGCGAGGAATTTGTGAAAGTCTTTAGTCAAAGTCTTCAAGCACAAATATGAACAACATTCAACACAAGAATAAGGAAATGAATGAGTTGAGGAAATAGAACCGATCGGTTGGTGAAGACAATGATTTGGTAGACCAGTTCCAACTGCTGTCTCGGTTATACGTCCGTTGGAGCGGTGAGTATTTAAACTCGAGGACACAGATCCGGACACCCGCCTCTCGAGCCGCAACTCAGACACCTAGTCCTCACCGTATTCTACTTGAACTAAGACCACGCAGGCCTCGCCCAATCACTCGTGGTAAGTCTTCAGTGACTTCCAAACCTTCACAGACTTGGTCACTCGGCGATCCACAATTCCTCTTGATGCTCTAGACCTTGACGCCTAACCGTCTGGAAGAAGCACAGTCTTCAAAGGTAATAAGAGTCGGATCCACGCAGGATCAATTTCTTGATGATGCTCAATCGCTTTGGGTTTGTGGGGTTTGGTTTTGGGATTTTCCTCACTGATGATTTTCGCCAAAGTCCCGGAGGATGGGTTGCTCTTAGATGACAAGTGTCAAGATCTCTCGGAGCAGCCAACCAACTAGTGGTTGTAGGGGCGGCTATTTATAGCCTAGGAGCAGCCCGACATGATAAGACATAAATGCCCTTCAATGATATGACCGTTAGGTGGATAAGATATTTTGGACAGCCGGCCAAGAAGATAAAGAATGGTCGGAAATTTGACTCTCAAATTCCTCGGGCTATCATGTTCCTCATCGTAGGTAATTCAGACTTTGGCGAATTCCTAACTCCTCGATCGAGACAAAGTCATCAATGACTGTAAGAACTGTGTCTCACATCAAGAAATTGAGTGAATCAGTATGAGATTTCCAATGGCTTCACTCAAGGGATTGGTAGGTGTAGGATTTTGAGTTGAGCATCACACGGAAAATTTTCCTTAGTATTTCCTCGACCCCTTTAATAAAGACGGTGTTTCCTATGACTCAAGAAAGGAAAATGAAACTACGAACACAAAAGTCTTCACGCTTCATGTTCCTCAAGTGAATACCAAGTCTTCAAGGTCACACCAATTTCTTCACTTTCAAAGTCTTCTAAAGTCTTCGAATATCAAAGTCTTCATCGAAGAACTTCATTTTAGGGTCGACTTTCTCTCAGAATATCAAACTCCTCATAGACTTATAGACCTGTGTACACTCACAAACGCATCAGTTACTTAACCTATAAGTCTTCAATACACCAAAATCACTAAGGGGCACTAGGCACTTACAGTGAACAAATTACCATCGAGCAATTGATAGAAAAGCAAATAATTATGAGATTATCTAGGCATGATCATGTATATAGGCATCACGTCTGCGACAAGTAGACCGACTCCTGCTTGCATCTACTACTATTACTCCACACATCGACCGCTATCCAGCATGCATCTAGAGTATTAAGTTCATAAGAACAGAGTAACGCCTTAAGCAAGATGACATGATGTAGAGGGATAAACTCATTCAATATGATATAAATCCCATCTTTTTATCCTAGATGGCAACAATACAATATGTGCCTTGCAACCCTTTCTGTCACTAGGTAAGGACACCGCAAGATTGAACCCAAAGCTAAGCACTTCTCCCATTGCAAGAAAGATCAATCTAGTAGGCCAAACCAAACTGATAATTCGAAGAGACTTGCATAGATAACTCAATCATACATAAAAGAATTCAGAGGAGATTCAATTATTCCTCATAGATAAACTTGATCATAAACCCATAATTCATCAGATCTCGACAAACACACCGCAAAAAGAGTTTACATCGAATAGATCTCCATAAGGGAGGGGGAGAACATTGTATTGAGATCAAAAAAGAGAGAAGAAGCCATCTAGCTAATAACTATGGACCCGAAGGTTTGTGGTAAACTACTCACAACTCATCGGAGGGGCTATGGTGTTGATGTAGAAGCCCTCCATGGTCGATTCCCCCTCCGGCAGAGCGCCGACGAAGGCTCCAAGATGGGATCTCGTGGATACAAAAGGTTACGGCGGTGGAAATTGTGTTTCGTTGGCTCCCTGGATGTTTTTGGGGTACGTAGGCTTATATTGGAGGAAGAAGTACGTCGGTGGCCGCCCGAGGGGCCCACGAGACAGGGGGCGCGCCCTGTAGGGGTGGGCGCGCCCTACCCTCTTGTGGCCACCTCGGCTGCTTCTTGACTTGCACTCCAAGTCCTCTGGATCACGTTCGTTCCAAAAATCACGCTCCCGAAGGTTTCATTCCGTTTGGACTCCGTTTGATATTCCTTTTCTTCAAATATGAAATAGGCAAAAAAAAACAATACGGGCTGGGCCTCCGGTTAGTAGGTTAGTCCCAAAAATGATATAAATGTGTAAAATAAAGCCCATAAACATCCAAAAGGGGTAATATAATAGCATGGAGCAATCAAAATTTATAGATACGTTGGAGACGTATCAAGCATCCCCAAGCTTAATTCCTGCTCATCCTCGAGTAGGTAAATGATAAAAACAGAATTTTTGATGTGGAATGCTACCTAGCATAATTCTCAATGTAATTTTCTTTATTGTGGCATGAATGTTTAGATCCAAATGATTCAAAATATAAGTTCATATTGACATAAAAATGGTGATACTTCAAGCATACTAATCAAAGTAATCATGTCTTCTCAAAATAGCATGGCCAAAGAAAGTTATCCCTACAAAATCATATAGTATGGCTGTTGCTCTATCTTCATCACACAAAGTATTTATTCATGCACAACCCCGATGACAAGCCAAGCAATTGTTTCATACTTTAATAATCTCAAACTTTTTCAACTTTCACGCAAAACATGAGCCTGAGCCATGGACATAGCACTATATGTGGAATAGAATGGTGGTTGCGGAGAAGACCAAAAAGGAGAAGATAGTCTCAAATCAACTAGGCGTATCAACGGGCTATGGAGATGCCCATTAATAGATATCATAGTGAGTGAGTAGGGATTGCCATGCAACGGATGCACTGGAGCTATAAATATATGAAAGCTCAACAAAAGAAACTAAGTGGGTGTGCATCCAACTCGCTTGCTCACGAAGACCTAGGGCATTTTGAGGAAGCCCATCATTGGAATATACAAGCCAAGTTCTATAATGAAAAATTCCCACTAGTATATGAAAGTGACAACATAGGAGACTCTCTATCATGAAGATCATGGTGCTACTTTGAAGCACAAGTGTGGAAAAAGAGATAGTAGCATTGTCCCTTCTCTCTTTTTCTCTCATTTTATTTTTTCTTTTTCTCTTTTTTTTTCTTTTTTTCTTCTTTGGACTCTTTTTTTTCTTTTTGGCCTTTCTCTTTTTTTTTTCTTTTTGTAAAGTCCGAAGTCTCATCCCGACTTGTGGGGGAATCATAGTCTTCATCATCCTTTCCTCACTGGGACAATGCTCTAATAATGAAGATCATTACACTTTTATGGATTTACAACTCAAGAATTACAACTCAAAGCTAGAACAAGATATGACTCTATATGAATGCCTCCGGCGGTGTACCGGGATATGCAATGAATCAAGAGCGACATGTATGAAAATTATGAAGGTGGCCTTGCCACAAATACGATGTCAACTACATGATCATGCAAAGAGCAATATGACAAAAGTAATGCGTGCCATATGAATGGAACAGTGGAAAATTGCATGGCAATATATCTCGGAATGGCTATGGAAATGCCATAATAGGTAGGTATGGTGGCTGTTTTTAGGAAGTTATATGGTGGGTGTATGGTACCGGCAAAAGTTGCACGACACAAGAGAGGCTAGCAATGGTGGAAGGGTGAGGGTGCGTATAATCCATGGACTCAAAATTAGTCAAAAGAACTCATGTACTTATTGCAAAAATCTACAAGTCATCAAAAACAAAGTACTACGCGCATGCTCCTAGGGGGATAGATTGGTAGGAAAATACCATCGCTCATCCCCGACCGCCACTCATAAGGAAGACAATCAATAAATAAAATTGTGCTCCAACTTCATCACAAAGCGGTTCACCATACGTGCATGCTACGGGAATCACAAACCTCAACACAAGCATTTTTCATAATCACCTCAACTAGCATGACTTTAATATCACTACCTCCATATCTCAAAACAATTATCAAGCATCAAATTGATCATTGCATCCAATTCACTTTCTATGATAGTTTTTATTATACCCAACTTGGATGCTCATCATTCTAGGACCAAATTTGTAACCATAGAAAATACCATGCTGTTATAAAAGACTCTCAAAATAATATAAGTGAAGCATGAGAGACTAGCAATTTCTTCAAAATTAAGTCACCGCCGTGCTCTAAAGAATATAAGTGAAGCACTAGAGCAAAAACTATCAAGCTCAAAAGATATAAGTGAAGCACATAGAGTATTCTAGCAAATTCTAATCAAGTAGGCTTCTCCCAAAAGGTGTGTACAGCAAGGATGATTTTGGTAAACTAAAAAGCAAAGACTAATATAATACATGACGCTCCAAGAAAAACACATATCATGTGGCGAATAAAAATATAGCTCCAAGTAAAGTTACCAATGAACGAAGACGAAAGAGGGGATGCCTTCCCGGGGCATCCCCAAGCTTAGGCTTTTGGCTATCCTTTAATATCTTGGGGTGCCATGGGCATCCCCAAGCTTAGGCTCTTGCCACTCCTTATTCCATAGTCCATCAAAGCATTACCCAAAACTTGAAAACTTCACAACACAAAACTCAACAGGAAATCTTATAAGCTCCGTTAGTGAAAGAAAATAAAACCACCACATAAGGTACTATAATGAACTCATTCTTTATCTATTTTGGTGTTAAACCTACTGTATTCCAACTTCTCTATGGTTTATAAACTATTTTACTAGCCATAGGTGCATCAAAATAAGCAAACAACACACGAAAAACAGAATCTGTCAAAAACAGAACAGTCTGTAGAAATCTGTAACTAACGCAAACTTCTGAAACTCTAAAAATCCTACCAAAAAAGGAAGTCCTGGACAATTTTTCTATTGATCATAAGAAATAAGAATCAATGCAAAAGCACGTTTATGTGATTTAACAAAACTAAATTCGTGCGTGCAAAGTTTCTGTTTTTCAGCAGAATCAAATCAACTATCATCATAGGTTATCCTATAGGTTCTACTTGGCACAAACACTAATTAAAAGATAAAAACACATCTAAACAGAAGGTAGATGCAAGATTTATTACTAAACAGGAACAAAAACAAAAAACACAAAGAAAATTGGGTTGCCTCCCAACTAGCGCTATCGTTTAACGCCCCTAGCTAGGCATAAAAGCGAAGATAGATCTAAGTACTGCCATCTTTGGCACTAAATTCATAAGTAGCCCGCATGATAGATTCATAAGGTAATTTGACTTTCTTTCTTGGAAAGTGCTCCATGCCTTTCTTTAATGGAAATTGGAATCTAATATTACCTTCCTTCATATCAATAACCGCGCCAATCGTTCTAAGGAAAGGTCTACCAAGAATAATAGGGCAAGAAAGATTGCAATGTATATCAAGAACGATAAAATCTACGGGTACCAAATTTCTATTTGCGACAATGAGAACATCATTGATCCTTCCCATTGGCTTTTTAATGGTGGAATCCGCAAGGTGCAAATTTAAAGAGCAATCATCAAGATCATGGAAACCTAGAATATCACATAAAGTTTTCGGAATCGTGGAAACACTAGCACCCAAATCACACAAAGCAAAACACTCATGATCTTTAATTCTAATCTTTATAGTAGGTTCCCACTCATCATTAAGTTTTCTAGGTATAGAAACTTCCAAATTAAGTTTTTCATCATAAGATTGCATCAAGGCATCAACGATATGTTTGGTAAAAGCTTTATTTTGACTATAAGCATGAGGAGAATTAACAACGGATTGCAACAAGGAAATACAACCTTCTAAAGAACAATTATCATAATCAAATTCCTTGAAATCCGAGATAGTGGGTTCAATACTATTTAAAGTCATGACCTCTCCAATCCCACTTTTACCAAATTTAGCATTAAGATCTAAAAACTCCGAATTCTTGGGACGCCTTCTAGGTAAAGTTGACTCATATTCAGTCCCATAATTATCAAGATTCATATTGCAAAACAAAGATCTAATAGGAGACACATCAATAACTTTAAGATCTTCATCATTATTTTCATGGAAACTAGAAGAACACGCCTTTATAAAGCAATCTTTCTTAGCACGCAATCTAGCGGTTCTTTCCTTGCACACATCAATGGAAATTATCATTGCTTTGAGAGACTCATTGATATCATGCTTAGGAGAAGAAGATCTAAGTTTAAGAGAATCAACATCAAGCGAAAGTCTATCAACGTTCCTAGCCAAATCATCAACTTTAAGCAATTTTTCTTCAAGCAAGGCATTAAAATTCTTTTGAGAAATCATAAATTCTTTCACACTATTCTCAAAATCAGAGGGCATTTTGTTAAAACTACCATAAGAATTATTGTAGGAATTTCCATAATTATTAGAGGAATTACTAGGGAACGGTCTAGCATTAAAGTTTCCTCTATAAGCATTGTTTCCAAAACTATTCCTACCAACAAAATTCACATCCATTGATTCATTATTATTCTCAATCAAAGTAGACAAAGGCATATCATTGGGATCAAGAGGAGTATTCTTAGTAGCAAACAATTTCATAAGTTCATCCATCTTTCCACTCAAAACATTGATTTCTTCTATAGCATGCACTTTTTTACTAGAAGATCTTTCGGTGTGCCATTGAGAATAATTAGCCATAATATTATCAAGAAGTTTTGTAGCATCTCCTAACGTGATTTCCATAAACGTGCCTCCCGCGGCTGAATCTAAGAGATTTCTAGAAGCAAAGTTCAAACCGGCATAAAATTTTTGTATGATCATCCATAAATTCAAACCATGAGTAGGGCAATTGCGAATCATCAATTTCATTCTTTCCCAAGATTGGGCAACATGCTCATGATAAATTTGTTTAAAATTCATAATATCGTTCCTAAGAGTGATGATCTTAGCAGGAGGAAAATACTTAGAGATAAAAGCATCTTTGCACTTGTTCCAAGAATCAATACTATTTTTAGGCAAAGACGAAAACCAAACTTTAGCATGATCTCTAAGTGAAAACGGAAATAACTTCAATTTAACAATATCGTTATCCGTATCTTTCTTCTTTTGCATATCACACAAATCAACAAAGTTGTTTAGATGAGTAGCGGCATCTTCACTAGGAAGGCCGTGAATTTATCTTTCATAACAAGATTCAAGAAAGCAAGATTGATTTCACAAGACTCAACATCATTAAGAGGAGCAATCGAGTACTAAGGAAATCATTATTATTGGTATTCGAGAAATCACACAATTTGGTATTATCTTGCACCATGGCAACAAGAAATCCAATACACAAGCAAACAGAAAAAAGGCAAGCGGAAAAGAGAGAGAGAGATTGGGAAAGAGAGGGCGAATAAAACGGCAAGGGTAAAGTGAGGGAGAGGAAAACGAGAGGCAAATGGCAAATAATGTAAATGCGAGGGAGATGGGTTTGTGATGGGTACTTGGTATGTCTTGACTTGAGTGAAGACCTCCCAACAACGGCGCCGTAAATCCTTCTTGCTACGCCTTGAGCTTATGCTGGTTTTCCTTGAAGAGGAAAGGGTGATGCAACAATAGTAGCGTAAGTATTTCCCTCAGTTTTTGAGAACCAAGGTATCAATCCAAGAGGAGGCTCCTCAAAAGTCCCACGCACCTACACAAACAAACAAAGAACTCGCAACCAACACAATAAAGGGGTTGGCAATCCTTCACGGCCACTTCATGAAAGTGAGATCTAATAGAGATAGTATGATAAGATAAATATATTTTTGTATTTTATAATATAGATGCAAAAAGTAAAGATGCAAATAAAAGTAGATTGGAAGCAAATATGATAAAAGATAGACCCGGGGGCCACAGGTTTCACTAGAGGCTTCTCTCAAGATAGCATAAGTATTACAGTGGGTGAACAAATTACTGTCGAGCAATTGATAGAAAAGCTAATAATTATGAGATTATCTGGGCATGATCATGTATATAGGCATCACGTCCGCGACAAGTAGACCGACTCCTGCCTACATCTACTACTATTACTCCACACATCGACCGCTATCCAGTATGCATCTAGAGTATTAAGTTCATAAGAACAGAGTAACGCCTTAAGCAAGATGACATGATGTAGAGGGATGAACTCATGCAATATGATATAAACCCCATGTTTTTATCCTCGATGGCAACAATACAATACGTGCCTTGTGACCCTTTCTGTCACTGGGTAAGGACACCGCAAGATTGAACCCAAAGCTAAGCACTTCTCCCATTGCAAGAAAGATCAATCTAGTAGGCCAAACCAAACTGATAATCCGAAGAGACTTGCAAAGATAACTCAATCATACATAAAAGAACTTAGAGGAGATTCAAATATTTCACATAGATAAACTTGATCATAAACCCACAATTCATTAGATCTCGACAAACACACCACAAAAAGAGTTTAGATTGAATAGATCTCCACAAGAGAGGGGGAGAACATTGTATTGAGATCCAAAAAGAGAGAAGAAGCCATCTAGCTAATAACTATGGACCCGAAGATCTGTGGTAAACTACTCACAACTCATCGGAGGGGCTATGGCATTGATGTAGAAGCCCTCCGTGGTCGATTCCCCCTCCAGCAGAGCGCAGGCGAAGGCTCCAAGATGGGATCTCGCGGATACAAAAGGTTACGGCGATGGAAATTGTGTTTCATTGGCTCCCTGGATGTTTTCGGGGTACATAGGCTTATATAGGAGGAAGAAGTACGTCGGTTCCACCCAAGGGGCCCACGAGACAGGGGGGCGCGCCCTTTAGGGGTGGGCGTGCCCTACCCTCTCATGGCCGCGTCGGCTGCTTCTTGACTTGCACTCCAAGTCCTCTGGATCACGTTCGTTCCAAAAATCACGCTCCCGAAGGTTTCATTCTGTTTGGACTCCATTTGATATTCCTTTTCTTCGAAATACTAAAATAGGCACAAAAAAACAACAATACGGGATGGGCCTCCGGTTAGTAGGTTAGTCCCAAAAATGATATAAATGTGTAAAAGAAAGCCCATAAACATCCAAAAGGGGTAATATAATAGCATGGAACAATAAAAAATTATAGATACGTTGGAGACGTATCAGCATGCGCTTTGGTCAGTAAAGCGCAAGGCGGTGGCAAAACGCCTAGCGCTTTTTTGAACTATGATAGCAATGGAATCTTAAATTAGAACAGTTGTTCATGCACTTGTTCTACGTGAACAGAGTACAGTAAGACGCAAGAATATAGTACCTAAAAGTAGAAAATGAGCTCATATACCTTACCACATTCTTGGTTCGGGACCAGTACAGAACAAGGCGTTCCTAGTCATCGTCCAGTAAATGTGTCTCAGGAGAACGTAAGGGAATTTGATGAGTTTCTTTGCCAGTGAAGTACGTTTTCTTGTGTAATTCGACATCGCCACCAAGTATTCTTGAAGATAGCAGAGGTATTAGCACAAAGTTACCTCATCCCGAAGTTTCCAAATCGGTCCTTCTCTATAGAGAAAAATGGGAAAATTTGCTGTATTATAACCATCATGGAGGTAGGATGTATGGCACAAAGCAAAGTAATTGTCATGAATAACATTACTTACACATAACTATATTCTTGAACAGGTCCATTAATCTAATCACCTAAATAATTTAACTGGAACTGGATGGCTCCTCTCCTCTCCTCTCCTCCCACCTGCTCCACCTTCCACCATGGATCTCGCCTATGATCCACACCATGGATGGGCTCCTTCACTGGGATTTCAACCCTGGCCTTGCAGTGGCCGATCAGGTACGTCATCGGTTTGGAGAGACAGTTCATTTCTCTCATTCACGCAAGACCAAGGAATTTTTCTTGGTTGTCTCCTTCTCCTCAGCGTCTTTCCCCCTCAATGAGGAATCTGTGGGTGTGGCTCTGCAATGCTGCATTGGTGGTCATCATCTTGGTTTCAAAGTTTCTAAGATTTTTGAGAGATCATTTCATTTCTCGGTGGCTGGAAACAAGGTTGGTCATTACATACATGGTCTCAAGGATCGTATTTGGCCAGACTTTATTTGTCACTTTCACCTGTTCAATGGTCGTTTCAATGGTGTTAAGCATTTTGATTCTCGTTGGCATGCGGATGAAACAATGGATTCTATTGCTCATCGGAGTCCGGTGGCAGTGCGCACCAATCCTAAGGTTTTCTCACAGCCAGCAGGAAATGATCATTCTACCTCCACTGAGTTGCACAAATTTGGACTTATGCCTATTGCTTCTATGGATTTTGCTGACAAGAATAAACATGAGGCAACATGTTCCTACGAGGCACAACCAGAGCAGGTACCAGACGTTCATCCCATGGTAGTTTCGGAATCTACAGACACGACCATTCAATGCCCCGCTAATTCTGCAGAGCATTTACTGCGGATTGGGTCCTTCCTGCTCCTCGTAATATTGTTTATCCTAAACTACGCGAAAGTTTCTTACATCGGCCTTCAAATATGCACCTCCATTTCAGTCTTGGCCACCTATACTTCCAAGACTCATATCGCGGATTTGTCGCGGGCGTGATATAATCCTGTGGAAGTTAATGATTTGATTCTTGCATGGGGTGTCTTGTGTGCTAAATGTTTACAATGGGGGCACGACAAAGTTAATTGTCACGCCGGATTATTTGCTTGCACTGCTCGCACCGGAGCACAAAGGAATTAATCGCCGCCCGTAATTGGGCTTCATTGAATGGAAAGGCTGTTATGGGCTCGGATTCGGATTTTCCCGTCAAATCACCTCACTCTGGGCAGTCAATCAATTTACCGGCTGTGCCGCAACCTTTCCGTTCTGCGTTGCCCAAGAGCCAAGCCACCTCCACCGTTCGATGTACTGCATGCGGGCACTACGAACACCTGGCACAATCTTGCTGGCGGCGCCGTTGGGCCCAACGGTGGCAGTGGAGACCAAAACCAGCCCCGTCCACCTTTGACGCCCCGCCTTCCCCCCCCATTGCCCGCCCCGCTTCCCAATGAAACAGAGCGCTCTGCTCTAGCACCACCATCGCCCCTGCAAAACTCCGCCGCCGCCGGCATCCCCGCTCCGCCCACCTCCATGGCCAACTACCCAGTCAACCCGCTCCCCTACCTTCCTCCGGGCTGGTCCATTGAGCCAGGGCCAGCAGATCGCAAGGTTAGGGCTGACATGGCTGTCAAT
This sequence comes from Aegilops speltoides, assembly GCA_021437245.1. NCBI lineage: Eukaryota > Viridiplantae > Streptophyta > Magnoliopsida > Poales > Poaceae > Aegilops > Aegilops speltoides. Next base: position 390,088,926 of record CM038143.1, read on the forward strand.
CCCATTCCGCCCCTCAACAACAACTTCCTCGCCATTGCTGAGGCCAGTCGGTTCGTGCCATTGCATCTTCGGGAAGATCTGCGCAACACGATTGAAGGCATGCTGCATGAGGCTGGACTGCACACCACTGAGACATCCGACCATCCATTGGGAGTGGGTATGTTTGCTTTGCTAATTCTTTCCTCCGCGACATCAAGTAAACACCACCTTCCAGCTTGATGAGGAGGATCTTGTGGTCTCCTTCGTGCGCCACAATGCTGCACTGAATATGCGCAACACTACCTATGGCCCTGAACTTTGGCTTATGTACATTGGTTTTCCGGATGACTATCAGACTGATTTCTATCTTCAGCGCTTAGTGGATGATTATGGTAGATTAGTTACTTGGAACAGCCCTAATGCTGATCGCTCTGTGGTGTTGATTAAGGTCAGAGTGATTCACATGCGCCTCATTCCAAAAAGCATTGTCATCCGTCAGTTAGGTGGTGATAGAGCTTGCTGGACCGCTGCGGTTTTCATTCTCCGTGGCACTGATTGGAATGCTCATGACCCTGAAGTCCCTGTTGCTGATGAAGAATCACCTCCGGCCAATGGTGTTCCACACCCTATGTTTGGAGAAGGTCTGACGGCGGAGCAGCTTTATCAACAAAGAACCTCGAATTGGTTAGTCTGAGAATGGGATTGGGCAGACCATGCGCCACATATGGCTCCCCAAAGAAGATGGGCCTCGGGATAATCAGTGGGATCCATGGCCGCAGCCTCCGACCCCGCAAATGCCTCGCTGCTCGCTTAACTTTCACCATGGCTTGCTGCTCAAGGCCTCCGTGTTCGTGATGGCATTCTACCAAGATAATGTCTCCGATAATCAACTCGCTCGGTATGAAACGGCCTCCTCGGCAAGCACCCTTGGCTCCTCTTTAGATTCCATTAATCAAGTCAAGACCTTGCTTGTGGTTCTCGCCGTCGCCGTAATGTAATCAATGTAGATGTTGCCATTTCGGCTGAAACTATGAATGTCAGTATCACAGTTGAGGGCATGGAGCTAGCGACTGTTCTAACCTCAGACTGGATCCCGAGGAATGTCTTCACTGCTTACCTTTCCAGGTCAATCCTATCTTTAACTGCTGCTTTTGGACCATGGAGCTCTGGCTATGGATTGCCTCCCCTGGACGTTCAGTTGGCCCCTACCCGCTCTATTCTTCAAGTGACCAGGCAGTCCACCACCCATATTCTCAATTTCTCACCGCGTATTCTGCGGGCCGCACCATCTTCGGTGCACATCAGTGAGGTGGCAATGGATGAACAGCTTCTTGCAACTCCTATGCAGTCTGGTGTGCTTTCTCTAGACTCTGTGGATAATACTGAACTGCCTCTGCTGCCCACAAGCAACAATGGTAGCAGGGATATGGAACATTCAGATACAACCTCTTCTCCGACAGACGTTGCATCTTCTGATACTGCTTCTAGCCTGGCGCCACCTGCAGTTTCTTTGGACGGGCCTTCGCTGGGCTCCAACCTGGAGATTTCTTCTGAGCTGGGCCTCGCGCAAGTGTTGTCTGATGCTCCAGCCACATCTGCAGCCCGTACTAGGCGTTCAAAACTCAAGGCTCCTGTTGTAACTACCGAGGTCAGGCGCAGCACCCGATCGACACGGTTTGATGGATTCAGAGTGCCACAAATTTCTGATGCTCGCCCCACTGTTTCCAAAGTAAAGCCAAGGGTGATACCTTCTGCTGAAGCCTCCAACTCTGCAACCATGGACCAGGTCCCGCCACCTACCTCTCTCCGCACCATGCAGGAAATCGGCGTCACGCACGCTGTTGTCCGCCTCAGAGCTGATCAAGCTGCCCTACTTGCTTCGGCGATATGGCTACCATCCACAATAGCCTGCCTGAAGGATCATCTTCATCTTCGGCTTAATTTCACGGTGCTTAATGCCTCTTTTGCGTAGTTGGAACGTTTTATGTTGGAATGTGCGTGGGTTAAATTCGGACAAGAAATTATTAGCGCTGTCGAATGCGATCTCTGTTAGTGGGTGTGCCATCGTTTGCTTATAGGAGACTAAAAAACCTGTTATCGATCTTGCGTTTATTAAAACTTGTTGCCCTAAGTGTTTCGATAAGTTTGCTTATATTCCTTCTCGTGGGGCGTCGGGTGGTTTGCTCACTGTTTGGAACAGCTCTCTGTTCTCAGGGTTAGTTGTTGTTCAGGAAGAGTTTGTTCTTGGCATTCAGTTCACCAGCGCCCTATCAGCCCAAGCATGGACGTTGTTCAACATCTATGGTCCCTGTACTGGGCCTGCTAGGGATCACTATACTCAGTGGTTGTATGACAAGGACATTCAGCATGTGAAGATTGTTTATTCATTGGGGATTTTAATTACATCAGAGGGCCAGAAAATCGGAACAAGCCAGGAGGTGATATGCATGAAATGTCCACTTTCAATGACATCATTCGCAAACTAAACCTAGTTGAACTACCCATTAAGGGAAGGCTATACACATGGAGTAACATGCAAATGATCCACTACTCGAACAGCTCGACTGGTTCTTCACTTCCATGCACTGGACAAGTATTTACCCCAATACAATGGTCAAACCCCTATGTAAACCTACGTCTGATCACACACCTTGCGTGGTCACCATTGAGACTAAAATTCCTCGTGCTAAGATATTCAGATTTGAATCATACCGCTTCGCACCCGGCTTTATGGACGTGGTCAAACGTGTTTGGGATAAACCACTTGCCATGCGAATCTGCATCTTGCTTTTGCCGAAAATTCAAACGGCTGCGACAGAGCTCAAATCTTGGAGCAAAATATATCACGTTTGTCGGTGGCTATTGAAAACACTAACAAAACTTTGGAGGAATTGGATGCATTGAAAACCTTCGGCTCTCACAATACCGAGAATAACTTTCGCAAGATCATTAAAACCATCTCCTCCGCCCGGGATATCGAAAATGATTGGAAAGAAAGATGTACCGTCAGTGGGTTAAGTTTGGTGACGAAAATACCAAGTTCTTTCGTGCCATGGCTAATGTGATGATATCGTAAAAACAACATTGCTACACTACAAACTCAGGAAGGCTTGGTCGTGGAAGATCATAATGGAAAGGAGGCCATGCTCTTTCAGGCATACTCAGACCGATTGGGCTCTTCTAGCACTACTCAAATGCACTTTGATCTCCCATCTTTAATCAGACGCAATGCCAATTTAGATCATCTCACGCTTCCCTTCACGCATGAAGAGATTGATTTGGTTGAAGAAGAAATGCCAGCGATCGGGCGCTGGACCGATGGTTTCAAAGGGCTTGTTCCTCAAAGCTTGTTGGCCAATCATTAAAAAGGATTTCTACACGTTATGTGATCAATTTCATGCAGGAACACTTAATCTCCAGAGCATTAATGAGGGATTCATTACTCTTATCCCAAAGAATGGAGCACCATCCACAGTTAATGACTACAGGCCAATCACTCTGCTAAACTGCTGTCTTAAGCTCATTACCAAATTGTTGGCTAACCGCTTACAGAAAGTCATCATGCAAATTATCCACCGTAACCAATATGGATTCATCCGTGGAAGATCTATACAGGACTGTCTTGCGTGGACTTTCCAATACATTCACCAAATGCTGTGCATCCAAGCTTAATCGATTGTCCTACTAAAGCTCGATTTTGCTAAGGCTTTCGATACAATTGAGCACGATCCCATGATCAACATCATGAAGCATATGGGCTTTAATGATAGGTGGCTCTCGTGGATAAGGACCATTTTCTCCTCCGGCCGATCCTCGGTGTTTTAAATGGTGTACCCGGCGACAATTTCATTGCAAGCGTGGTGTTCGCCAGGTGACCCATTATCTCCGCTAATATTTGTATTGGCAGTGACCTTCCGCAATCGGCCATCAACGGCTTACAGGAAGGCAGAATTCAACTACCCTTTCCAGCCACGGGCAAATGGACTACCCAATTGTCCAATATGCGATGATACAATCTCGCTAATGCTGCGTGCCCCAACAAGCCATGATCATCAAAGGCATTCTTACTAAATACGCCACCATCGGCCTTAAAATCAACTTCCACAAGTCCACGCTTATTCCCATAAACTTGGATGCGGATCTAATCAAGAATCGGCTGCTATCTTTCAAAGGTACGCTTGGTTCCATGCCATTCACTTACTTGGCTTACCTCAGGCACGACTAAACCCACGCTCCAGACTTTATGCCACTTGTCAAGATGGTGGAAAGAAGCTTGTCATCAACGTGGTCACTAATGTCACAAGTCGGCAAACTAACTCTTCTCAACTCCACAGATTACCTCACCGCTCATTTATGCCATGTGCACGTTACACTTCCCCAAAGCTCATTGAACTCCGGACAAAATTAGGCGCCGATGCTTATGGATTAAAAAGACTCACCAAGGAGATAAGTCCAACTCGCTTGCAGCCAGGATATGGTGTGTAAACCTAAAACAAGGGAGGGCTAGGTGTGCTGAATTTATGTGTCCAAAATGAAGCTCTTCTCATGAAGTTTCGTGATAAGTTCTACAACAAGTTGGATATACCGTGGGTGAAGCTCACTTGGGACTCTTATTACACCCAAAAAGTACCTCATGCCTCGGATCCAGTCGGCTCATTCTGGTGGAAGGACGTACGCAAGCTCACACCTAAGTTTCGTGGGGTTTCCCAAATCAAAATTGTGTGTGGCACCACGGCTCGTGCTCGAAAGACCTATGGTCGAGCAAATCATGCAAGACTCCCATCCTGTGGCCTTCTCCCACTCTCTCAATGAGGATGTTTCGTCCAACAGCCTGGGCATGTCTTCCCGCATGAAACGCTCCACCTACCATTAACCCTCAGTAATCGGAGAAGGTTAGAGACCGCAAACACTCATCGCTTCATCTACAACCGTCCTCATCATCCACGGATATTTGGCACTACATGTGGGGTAAGGCAATCTACAAATCATCGGACTACTATAAGTTCTTCTTCAAAAATGTCCAAGTGCAGCAGATATTTGGATGGATTTGGGATTCAAAATGCACGATGAAGTTGAAAGTCTTCGCCTGGTTGCTCTTCCATGACAGACTCAATACGCGGAACATGTTGAAACGGCGGCACTACAACATAGGGGATGATCACAATTGCCTCCTGTGTGGTTTAAACATCGAGGAAACAGTGGAACATATGATCTTTACATGCACTTTCAAGAACTGTGTTAATAACTTGGGCTTGCTGGGAACCTTTCTGGCCGAATACAAGCAAAGACAAGATCACGTAAACTCTCATCACACTCCACTGTTCCTAGAGAAATTCATTGTGGCAGCTTGGAGTATTTGGAAGGAGAGGAATAACAAGCATTTTCGAGCGATAGCACCTTCACTAACCTCCTGGCTGCACAGATTCAAGAACGACTTTGGTCTTCTCCAACATAGAGTCAAAGAGGAGCATAGGCTCCTTGTGCTGAACCTTGTGCACTCTCTTTAGTAGTTTTACTTTGCTTTACTTAGCTCTGCTTGCCACAAAGTTGGCAACTTGTATACTACCCCCCCGTCATGTAAAAACCCCCTTGTACAACCTTATATTATATATACAATATAGCAACACAGTAGGAGCCTTTCCTACTGTTCATGGTCAAAAAAAACCATATTCTTGAACATAGAGGCATATGACGGAACGACAGACCTAGGGGTCTGGATTGAGGATTTTATCCTTCATATCCTCATGGCTCGTGGGGTTGACCTCCACGCCAATCAATTCCTTCCCCTCAAGTTGAAGGGGCCAGCTCGGCACTGGTTGAAAAGCCTCCCCGAAAATTCAATCGGAAGTTGGAAAGAACTTGAGGACGCTTTCAGGGCCAACTTTGAAGGGACCTATGTCCGACCTCCGGACGCTGACGATTTGAGTCACATAATACAACAGCCCGGAGAGTTTGCCCACAAGCTTTGGAACAGATTTCTCACTAAGAAGAATCAAATTGTCGATTGCCCGGATGCCGAAGCCCTAGCGGCCTTCAAGCACATTATCCGAGACGAGTGGCTTGCCAGACACCTCGGCCAAGAAAAGCCGAGGACAATGGCAGCCTTAACAAGCCTTATGACCCGCTTATGCGCGGGTGAGGACAGCTGGTTGGCCCGTAGAGGCATCAGCGACCCGGGGACATCCAAAATTAGGGATGGCAACGGGAAGCCACGTCGCAATAAAAACAAGCGTCAAAACAAGGAAGAAAGTCCGGACAACACAGCGGTCAACGCCGGATTCAGGGGCTCTCGACCCGGTCAACAAAAGAAGCCATTTAAAGGCAGCAAAGAGGGACCGTCTGGCCTGAACAAAGTCCTGGACAGATTGTGCCAAATTCATGGCAGCCCCGAAAAACCTGCGAACCACACTCACAGAGAATGCTGGGTCTTTAAGCAGGCCGGCAAGTTAAATGTCAACACAAGGGAGGGAAACACCAAGTGAAGACGAGGATGAGCCTCGCCACCAACACCGGGGACAAAAAATTCCCACCAAGTAAAAATAGTAAACATGATCTACGCGACGATATACCAAAGAGAAGGCGCATACGCTGGCCAGAGACGACACGCAGAGATCCTGCTCCGTTGCCCCAAACTCAACCCTGGTCACCGCCGATCACCTTTGATCACAGTGACCACCCGACTAGTATCCGCATGGTGGATTGGCTGCCTTGGTGCTCACCCAATAGTCAATGGATACCATCTCACTCGTGTCCTCATGGATGGCGGCAGAGTCTCAATCTAATATATCAGACATCGTCCGCAAGATGGGGATAGACCCATCCGAATTAGCCAAAGTAACACCACCTTTAAAGGGGTGATACCAGCGCTGAGGCCCCTACGCAGGGCTCCTCAGATTAGAGGTGACATTCGGTTCTCCGACAACTTCGAAGCTTAAGAATTACTCTTTGTCATCGCTCCCCTCCGAAGCGGTTATCACGCATTGCTTGGAAGAACGGCCTTCGCTCGCTTCAACGCAGTACCGTACTACGCCTACCTTAAAGTCAAGATGCCCGGTCCACGTGGTGTCATCACCGTTAGCGGAAACACAAAGCGTTCCTTACATGCGGAAGAGTATGTGGCGGCTCTAGCAGCCAGACACTAAGCGGCCTCTCCTATCAGAACACATGATCGGTCGTCAAGACCACGGACACGGTTAGACGAGTCTGGTGCACCACCATCGGTAACAGCCCAGATAAACCTGAGCTGGGTGCTACACACGTAATCCCATAGAGGGCATCAGGGGCTGCAACATGCAATAAAGCCCACCCTTTGGCTTGAACTTTTAACATGCCAATGTCTTACACTTCTACTATCCATTGATAATAACCAACTCTTCGCACACTTACGCCATACTCTTTTACATGAGTTTTCCTTTTTATAGACACCATTTGTGCGACACCCTTCCAGGACACGGCACAACGGAGACAAAGGCGTAGATGTGCAGCAGGGGCCCGCTCAAAGGTTTCTCTTTAGATTAAGCCCCTGTGTAAACCTTCTTTATTGTCTCTTCTTGCTTGACATCCCATGGGTACTCAATACACCCACAGGGGTTATTGGCGTTATTGGCATTTTGCCACGATAGACTAACGCACGTACCATGAAATACAGGGTTCATAATCAAGGGCGCTACTCAGCCCATTATATGTCATAAAGTCTGAATACCTTAGGCAGTGTTTGGCGTCGCGAGTTTGGCCTTATATGCATCAGCTCCGAATCATGTCTTTGGTTAAATGTTGGGTTTCCCCGGCTCCTGGGTTTGCTGCCTTATGTTCCGCTTCTATCGGCTAAGGCGGCAAAGGAGAACTACTGCGATTGTGCCCTGGTTATTCCTGATGAGCACCTCAGTAGAGAAAGCCGAAAACTGACTGTCATGATATAGCGAGAGACTGGTTAACCATTCGAGGACTCATCGGAATCTTTGGGATTCCTCCGCATTAACGAAGGGCCGTTTCCCGGTCATGTACATACGTGCCCGTATCCGGATGCACGTGAAGGTACCAGGGGCTACATAGTAGCCCCACCGTCAAACTCCTATGGCTAATTGAAAGTGTTAAAGCTATATAGTCTGGTTGCCTAGTTCGACGTGCGATCACCTCCTTAATGGACCAAGACGTTGGATCAAGTGTGATTAGGCATATTTTTGTGAACATCCCCGCATTGCATGCGTGGGGGCTGAAGCCAACGACTGCCTACTTTCAGGTTATATATATACATCAAACGGCCGCACAGGAGGCACAATAACACTTTCGGGCGAAAGTATAAACATAGCCTCTATAATTAAAACATGACTTTTTTTACAATTAAATGACTTGTCACTTGAACATGACACTCTTCGAGCACTGAGCCTCTATAAAATGAGCACCTTTTGTCACCTGCTCAAAATAGTGCTCGGCTGGATCCTAGCTTCCTGCCGGATTTTGGGTTGCAATGATGGTGGCCTCCATATCCGCCCAATAAGATTTAACACGGGCAAGAGCCATCCGCGCACCCTCTATGCACGCCGACCTTTTCATGGCATCGATTCGTGATACGGCGCCAAGGAATTGTTTCACTAAACCAAAATTACTGTCCGGCCTCGGTCCCTTTGGCCATAGATGATCTATTACAGACCTCATTGCAAGACCGGACAACCTATGGAGCTCGGCCACATCGGCCATCCTTTCACTCAATGGAAACGGGCGCGCTGGAGCACTGAATTGCGACCAGAACAGCCTTTCTACTTCACTATCTTTGTGATCCTTGAAAAACTTGGTCGATCACCGTATTTTTTTGCCAGATCCAAGATATCGCGTCTTCAGCGCCCAAATACGATCCAGAGGAGCGATTTTGATCTAAGAACTTCATCCGCAACAAATAGGGGCTTCCAGCCGCGATTTCTCCGGCTTGTCGAAGCTCCTCCCGCGCATCCCTAATTTTGGAACGCGTCTCCTTGGCCGCATCAAGGGCCTTCTTCAGGTTAGCCGACTTCGCCTGATTCTCCTTTTCAAGGAGCTCATACTGGCCGGCGGCGTCTCTCAGCTCCACAGCCATCTCGGTTATTTTATCTTTGCTTCGGTGATGAGTAGCCTGGTCGGCTCTCAAATCATCGGCCGCCTTTAGGGCAGCCGCATTGCTAGCCCGGGCTTGTTCCTTGGCTAGGGCAAGCTCCGCCCTCAGGGCCTCCATGGCAGTAGCTCCGCCTATAGTCGAAGCATATCACATTAACATTATGCTCCTCTCAATATTTCCTATAACAAACAAGGAAAACAGAGCACATAGTCTATGACTCGTTAAGCCACTCATTCACAAGCGTGATGTCGGCATCCACAACTTCAATCTGTCGCCTCAGTTCGGTGAATTCAGCGGTCCGGTCTACCGCCGGACCCTTAGCCACATGCGCATGAATGCAGTGCGATCATTACTTAAGAGTGTGATCCTCCGTTTGCTGCCTAGGGCTGGCAACTAGAGTCTCAAGGGATACTATCTGTACGAAGCACACCTAGCGCGTGCGGTACAACCAAAAAATTATGTATTTCATTATGTACCTCAAAGCCTTTGAGCAGGCTCGTAAAAAGCTTCATTCAACCCGCTTGTGGCGGATGAAATCTTCTCAAGCACCGTGCCCATTAACGAATGGTGATCCTCCGAGAGAGCAGCTTGCTCCAGAAGGCCCGTCAGCGTGTCAGGTCGGTCGCCGAACCGTGCTGGACCCTTCTTACTGCCCCCCATGGGAGCCGAACGCTCCGGGCTCAGGGCGGCCGAAGTATTAGCTTCTAGCCTCGGCGAATTTGGACTCCTCCGTGATGACACCCTCGGGGTCGCCCGCCCCATGAGGCAGAGAGGCAGGTGGGGTTTCACTCTCCATCATGTCCGGAAGAAGATCCCCCAAAGATGAACTCTGTCGAGAAGAGCTGCTAGTCGGACTGCAAAGGATGGATCCTGGTTATTGTTCTCGGAGGAGGAAGCAGTAGCTTTGTATTTATGATTAACTTACAGCTTCGCAGAGGGCTGGCCCATTTGCGAGCATGGCACGGTGAGGACGCCCTCCGGGGCAGGGCCCCCTAGTGAAGTTTTCTTCCCTTGTCTAGGCACCTCTGTCTCCAAGTCTTCGGAGGCGGCCCTCTTCTTCCTGCGGGGGGAGGAGACCTTAGATTCCCCACCCCGACTATCCTCCTTCATGGAGATAGTAATTCCCCAGCTTGATGTGCAATGTGAAGCTCGCTTCTCGTTCTTCCTTCGTGTTTCCCGAGGGCACTTGACTTAGCACACGACTAAGCATCCTGGCTATTGCAGACTAGGCGAGCCTTCAGAAGTGGTGCCGACACCGATTCTCTCCGCCTTTGCCGAGCCAATCCTAGCCATGATGGATGGTTTTTTTAATAATGTTGTGATAAATATAAACGAAGTGTTCGGTTTCTAGGTTACTCACTTGGGTATCCGGGCGGTTGCAGCTCAGCCCCGCATCCTCGATGGTGTCCGTGACACTTTACTTGTGGTCCAAGAATAACCTACACATCCTTCGAGCGCCATGTCAAGAAGTGTTGAATAGTTCGGACCTTCCGTGTTGAACTCCCACATCCGGAGAGGCCGACGCTTGCACGGCAAGATCCGGCGGACTAGCATTACCCAATTACGCCGACAAGACTAATGTCCTCTCAAGAAGCTCCCGAATGCGGCTCTGCAATGTAGGTACGTCATTAGCAGGCCCCCAATCCAGACCCGCGTTGGCCCATGACGCTAGTTGAGGCGGAGGGCCCGAGCGGAAGTCGGGGGCAGCCACCCACTTTGTGCCTCTGGGAGCCGTGACGTAGAACCACCTCCACTGCCATAGATCAGACACCTTCGGGAAGAAGCCCTATGGCCATGGGGCATCGGCGTTTCTGCTTATTACAGCGCCTCCGCACTCCGTGTGTCGCCCCTCGATTGCCTTTGGCTTTACATTGAAGGTCTTGAGCCATAAGACAAAGTGCGGGGTGATGTGGAGGAAGGCTTCGCACACGATGATAAACAACGAGATGAGAAGGATGGAGTTCGGAGCTAGATCATGAAAATCTACACCGTAATAGAACATGAGCCCTCTCACGAAGGGATCGAGGGTGAAGCCTAAGCCACGGAGGAAGTGAGAAACAAATACGACGCTCTCGTTGGGCTCAGGAGTAGGGATGACCTGCCTGGAGCAGAAGCCTCGCTGATGTCGGCGGTCGATATCGACCTCCTAAAGCCATAATGTCCTCCTCTCAGGATGTAGGAGGCCATCCACCGGCCTTGAAGGTTGGATCCAGACATGATTGAAGATCTGAAGTGCCTAAGCTTGGACTTCGGGTGTTAGAACTCGAGATGCAGAAAGGCGCAAGCGCGGTAGGAAAGAGGGATAGGCCTCGGCCCCTCTATGAAGGGGGTGAATATCAAGCGTCCTCGGCGTAACCGCTTGGGACTTGCCTAAAAACACGGAGTCATACCAACAGGCGTAGTGGGGTTGCCCGTGCCTGTATTGATGGGAATCCCGCAATAAGGAGAACACGATCTCTGCTTCGACGAGGCATGCCAATAAAACTGCCTTGCAGTGCGTGTCATGGCAGGCCGAGAAAAACCGGTTTGTATTGAGCCAGACCGCGACGTAAGGGCACACCATGAAAAATTGTCAGCAGATTAGATTTGTAAAGTGTTATGATCTCTACGGTGGTGTGCGGAAATTATCTCATAGAGCCGGACACGATCCTTAATCTACTTTGGAGTATTTGGAGATGGAACCCGCCTTGCAATGCCGAAGACAATCTACGCGCCGGACTCATTGTCATTGAAGCCTGGTTCAGGGGCTACTGAGGGAGTCCTGGATTAGGGGGTATCCGGACAACCGGACTATATACTTTGCCGGACTATTGGACCGTGAAGATACAAGACTCAAGACTTCGTCCCATGTCCGGATGGGACTCTCCTTTGCGATCCGGATATTAGATCTCCTTCTTGGTAACCGACTCTGTGTAACCCTAGCCTCCTCTGGTGTCTATATAAACCGGAGGGTTTAGTCCGTAGGACAACAACAATCATAATCATAAGCTAGCTTCTAGGGTTTAGCCTCTACGATCTCGTGGTAGATCAACTCTTGTAATACTCATATCATCAAGATCAATCAAGTAGGAAGTAGGGTATTACCTCCATCGAGAGGGCCCGAACCTGGGTAAAACATCGTGTCCCCTGCCTCCTGTTACCATTTGCCTTAGATGCACAGTTCGGGACCCCCTACCCGAGATCCGCCGGTTTTGACACCGACACTCCCCACCCCCTGAAAATCGACTGACCTAAAAGTCGATTCAGTCGACTGAAGTGTAGCTAAATCGGAGCAGAGCAAAGCAGAACACGCGAGGGGAGAGAGCAGCAGCAGAGCGAAGCGAAGCGAAGCGAGAGCCGGAGTAGCAGAAGCTGGCGAAGCGAAGGAAGCGAGAGCTGTGGCAGCAAAGCAAAGAATCCGGCTGGTATGGACGTCGCTGCCGAAGGGGCCTCGCACGGGGGGAGAGCCGCCGTCGAGATGTCTCCCATGGCGCCGGCTTCAAGGTAGCTGCTCCATGGGGGTGCAGGATGGAGCACCGTCGGCACCGGGAGGTCGAGTTAAGGAGAAGGTGCAGTGCGATGAGGGTACAACCTCTTTGGTGGCGCCGAGTAGGCCTCGGCTTCGTCCGAGGAGTCGGTGAGGATGTTGCGGTTCCGGTGGAGCAGGTTAAGGCGGCGTTGTGGGGATGGAGCAGCCGCGATAGACGAGGCGATCGTCGGAGCAGCTCCTTGGAGGTGGAGGACGGGGTGGCTAAACCCGCGGGACAACGAGATGGACGACGGATCCTCATCCGGGGAGGTGGACGAGGGATGTCGAGCTATTGCGGTGGACGATGTCGTCGGGGAAGAGGCTCCGGCTGGGCAGCGGTGAGGTGGCAGACGGAGGAGGGTGGGGTTTCGCGGCTGGAGCGGAGAGGTTATGGCGGCCTGGGATTTCGAATGGCGAAAAGGAGGCGATGGGAGGGGGTGAACCATGACTTTGGGACGCGCTTGTCCGAAATGTAGGGTGTGTTACAAAAGTACCCCCCACCGATTTGAACAAGCGGCCCTTTCGGCTCAGGGTTAGAAGGGGGATTTCGCGTGTCGGGATTTGGCAGCCGAAGGGAGTTTTCGCGCACGTTGTAATTTCGGGATAACAAGGCGCGGGTTGTGAAGGCGCCAGTTTTGGGAGCACGATATCTGAATTTTCGGGATATAACAAGCGCGGGTTGAATTTTAGGGACAAGCCTAACGTGTAATATTGTACTTGTACGTACCAAATCAATTAGTACTTCCCTCAACCAAAAAGAAAACATAAAAAATAAAACTATTCACACCACACAAAGAGAGAGTCTTTCCCCGTTTTACTATACAAATGCTATTCAAAGCTACTCCCTCCTTCCATCTAAATAGGGCCTAATGCATTTTTTGATGCTAACTTTCACCAAATATTAGAGCAATAATATATGACATGCAACTTACACAAAGCACATCGTTAATTTCGAGTGTGAAAGGAGCTTTCAATGATATAATTTTTACAATGTGCATGTCATGTACTATTAATCTTGTCAATAGTCAAAGGCGGTCTTAAAAAACGCACTACACCCTATATAGATGGAAGGAGGGAGTATGAATCCATGTTATGTCCAATTAAATTTTTTCGCTTGCTGTATAATGCATGTAATCTACTCATACCAACATGTTAGTGCATTCCAAATGTCTATACTACCGCTGCAATTCGAACTGAATTTGAATTCATTTCCCTATTTCAATAAGAATCTACAATCATGTTGCCAACTTCAACCATCATTCGTGTATTACCTTAATAACACACCACATGATTACTATAGAGATAGATATGAACTATGTGTACTACATGACACTACTAGGGAAAACCTTATACACAGAAATGTAGCAACAGCGCGGGTCAAAAAACTGTGTTAGTGCTATATAGCGAGAGAGAGCAAATAAAAACGCGCACACAGACACAAACTTAGCGAAGAGCGCTTGTGGTAAAGAAAGTGCTACTACTAATATTCCCATTCGCAGAATGCTAGGCTACGATAGCGAGCGATCTTCTAATAAACGCGCCATCGCTAGAAACACGCTTAGCAGCTGCTTCGAAGAGCGCTACTACTAACGAAAATAAAATAAGATGAAAACAAATAGAAATTTAAATTTAAATGAAAGAAATAGAAAAGGCGAAAGGAAAAATAAAATGTAAAGCAAAATAAACGAAAAAGTGAAAAATCGGAGGAAGGCATAGCAGCAGCGTTTGTTTGTAAGAGGCGCTATAGTTAACGAGCTACAGTAGCGTGTCCTAGACCCCGCTATAGAAACAGAATAGGAAATTAAAAAGGAAGAAATTTACATAGCTATAGCAGCAGCTGCTTTTGAAGAAAGCGCTATAGCTATCTTAGCTATAGCGCATTTTGCTAAACGCAGCGCTACCGCTTAAGTTTGACTTAGCCAAAAACCGCTTCCCGCCACCACTTCCCCAAATCGCCCTCAAACCCACCCAGCCAAGGCCATTGCCTCCCCGATTCCTCGCCCACTTTCGCCGACGACGACGCCACTCAGAGCCATCTTGCCGACGACACCGTAGCCGCCCCTAACGCCACGGAGCAGCTGCCTCGTTAACGCCACCGAGCCGCCGTCGATGCCACCTTCCTCGCCATCACCGGAGACGCCCCTGCCTCCCTCGCCGTCACCGGAGACGCCCCTGCCTCCCTCGCCACCACTGCCTCCTCGCCACCACTGGAGCCATAGGTTAGCCCCCACCCCTTCTCTCTCTCATGCATAGGTTAGCCAATTTAATTAGGTTAATTATCTAGGTTAGGGCAAAAATTTAGTTAGGGCATTGACAGAGAAGTAGTTAGGTTAACTAGTTTAATTAGGTTAATTATCTAGGTTAGTGCAAAAACTTAGTTAGGGCTTTGACAGAGAACTAGTCAGGTTAACTAGTTTAATTATCCATGTTAATTAGTGCAAAAATTTATTTTAGGCTTTGACAGAGAACTAGCATGTTAACTAGTTTAATTAGGGTTAATTATCTAGGTAAACTAGATTAACTAACTAGGTTAAATAGGTAGGTTAATTAGGTTCGTTGGATTAACAAGCTAGGTTAAGTAGATTGGCAAAGGTTTTTGATTTTTGAAAAGACCACTATTTTTCAAGGAAAAGAATTTAGGCAAATTTTATTTTTCATTGAAGTGGTCATGTTACATCTTTTCATTGAAGTTGTTCGATTGTGCCCAAGTGGCTTTGTTGTTTCTGTGAATGATGTTTGAGTGGTTTATGTTTTGCGGAATGTTGATTCATTTCGTTAAGCAAATTTCAGGTTCTCGATTTGTCCACTTTTTAGCAAAGGTCATGCCGAAATTTCCGTGAATTTCGGCATGACTTGTGCTACAAACTAGGACATATCGAGTGCCCGGATTTGCCGCACTGTGAAGGAGTCAACATTCCCGCAAAACAATAGTCCTTTTTATGTCATTATTCATTTTATTAGGTCTAGAATTAATTGACTAGATTTAATCATAGGAAACATGGCTAGCAACGATGAAGGACAGGGTTCGGTGCTTATTTACGCTCACCGGCGGCGGATTTAATTTTTAGCTTTACCGACGATCAACAGATGTTGTTCTGGGCCCACCGTGGCATCGGGACGAGATCGACACGCAGATCGGTCTTTGAGACCGACACGCAGACCGGTTTGAGACCGACACCGCGCTGAGATTCAGACCGCATCGAGACCGCGCCGAGACCGGTGCTGCCTTTGGGAGCGGAGCTGTAGAACCGAAAGCAAAGAGGCAACGGGTTCCTAACAAACTCAGGACTACTAGACTGGTGGTCACGGAGGTGGACGACGGCAATTTTGAGCCAAAGGCGCCGAGGAAGCAGCAGCGTGCTACGGCAATCAAATAGGCTGCATCATACGGACAACCGCCACCATCAACGATGAGAATCTAAAGAAGATAGAAAATATGAGGAGCTCCTCCCAAAGAAGTTTCACCAGATATTCTTGTTCCCGGCCGGAAAGAGAAGGATTATGAAGATCCGCATAATGACCCGCAATGAAGAAGATAAACAAACATGCCATGACCAAGTTTAGCAACGCTGGTGGCGCTCGAAAAATCGAGTGAAAGAAAAGATCAACGACGGAACCCTACTCCGAGATTGTAAAGGAAAGTCCGACAATCACGGAAGAGCAGTTTCAAATATTCAAGGAGGCTTGCAGGCCGAAGCTGCCAAAGAAAAGTCTAAGTACATGAAGGGGCTTCAAAAGAGGAACATTGGGACCCACCACCTAAGCCGTGGTTACGGCGGAAAGAGGTCCAAATGGGGCAAGGAGGACGCGAAGCCATGAACCGGGCATCCTGCACTTTGGTGGATTTCACCGTCACGCAGGAGCGTGACGTCCCGAGGGCCCGCCACCATTGGGACCCACTGAAGAAGGTTTATGAGACAACACCGGTCATTACGGAGTTCATGAGACTGCTGGTAATTTTAGTTTCTGATCAATTCGACTGCACACGTTAGTCATATTTGTAAACGATCCTTGTGCCTTTTGTAGAGAGAGCAACACCGGATTGCGGCCGAAAGCGACTCGCCGTCTGAGGCATTGGCGAGGCCCAAGTGGGACACTCCATTCAACCGGGCGTTGAACATATTGAAACGACAACCGATGGATACTCGACCGTCATATGGACACGTGCACGGTGTCGGAGATGGCGCCACGTGGAAGAAGTACTACCGTGAGACCACGGAGGAGAAAAAGGAAAGACGGAGGTTAACTGAAGAAAGCATCGACAAGAAGGTTGAGATTGCGGTGAGAAGAAATCATCTCGCATAACAGAATAGCGGTAGCTGCCGCAAAAAAAGCGATTGCAGATATATCTACTTCCTTGTCGACGGGCGTTCACACCGGACAAGGGAAAATCCAAAAAAAATGCAGAGGACTTTCCCCTTGCTGACTTCTTGGCAGCACATGCTCCCGCACCGGCTCTCGCACCTGCTCCCGCACTGGCTCCCGCACCGGCTGCCGCACCGGACGTGCTCGATGGTGCCTCCTCTTTGGCTGAGCTCGACGCCCTCACGGTATCTGCCACATCGGCCCCCTTCAATGTAAATGTATAATCTCCCGTTTTCGTTGCCTTTCGGATGTCTCACGTCGCAGACTTTTCTTTGCAGGCCGACGAAACCCCGTGCACCATATTGTACACCATCGGCGAACAAAAGGTGGACGTGGGGAAGGGGACGATAATGGAGCCGAAGGAACCATTGTTCCACAGCCGGCCGATCCCCCCGAACGTCTTCAAGGTCTCCGTGGCCAGTGTCAAACCGGGCCACGAGAATTTGCCTCCTCTAATACTAGTGGGGGATGACGACGAGACCCATGGCGGCTTGGTGATTGTTGCAATGGGTGGGTCTGTTGTGGCCAAAGAGTCTGCTTCGTTCGAGGCGGCCGGAGCACACCCATGAGCACGCAGCCTCAACAAGGTATGAACATCAACACCCCACCTACCCAATTAGCGCCGGGTGTCGGGTTGGGTGATAGCGACGGGTAAGCAGGTGGCTCCATTAGAGGTTGATGACGCCGCCATGGATGAGGATGAGGATGACGATGGCGCTGAACAAAGATGTCTATACTAGCGCCTCCTCGTGGTTTGAGCATCATGAGTCGGTGCTCGAATTACCGCCTCAACGTGTTATTGACGACCATCCGGTGGTAAAGAAGCCTAGGAAGAGAGTGAGGAAAGGCAAAAGCTGATTCTATGATCCAGCCGCCTCAAAGAGCCTCGGCTTTAGGACCGTGTAGATATCCCCGATGCGGATAAATGGCATATCCTCGGTCGACCAATCCTACCGAAACAGCGCCACGGGCCAGATTCGGCGATCAAGGAGACTTCATGACGATGTGTTGTGGGTAGAGAAAGGCCTCATCGCCGAAGATCCAGGATACCCACTCTACGTGGTTAACGCTCGCAGCAAATGTCGTACGTCGAGGGCTTCCCCGCGGATAAGTTCTTCCTCCGATTCGATTACATATTCGACATGTTTCACGTGAAGAAGCTGGATTTTACTTTTGTCCGCCTTTATGCCTTGCACATGAGCTACATCATTAGGGTTGAGCAGATACGTTTTATACGTGTCGCTGACCCGCACTACATGCAGAGAGAGCTTGGGAGTCTGTGCACAAGATCGTGAATACGCGAGGGATTACATCGCCAGTTTCATGCTCGCCAATAAGGACAAGGAGGCGATTCTCGTGCCTTATCATCCCGTGTAAGTCATCCGCTGCTATCCTTCCTTCGATTTCAATAATTCATTTGCACGGTGGAGGCTAATCAATTTGAGGTGTACTTATTTTATGCTTGGCGGCGGGCGCCGTCCTCATCATCCTCTACCCCGATTCTCCCACGCCTTTACTTGGACTCGTCAAGAACATTCACAAAAGGATTACACCCACATCAAAGATGTTCTCGATGCTATGTTTTACTACCAAGCAAGGGGTGGAGAGGTTAGGACAAGAAGAGAAGGGCGGCAGGCCGCCTTCACCATAAGACCGACTTCGCTGATCCAAAGAACCAAACGATTCTCTTAATGATGGATTCTATGTCCTACACCACATCTTTGGAGTACCGACGGGATCACCGTAACCTTCACATGGCACCTAGATCTAGTGATGCCCATATTTTGCAATGGGCAAAGGACATAGGAGATATCGAGGATCATCGACTTCGAGCTGAGTTCTATAACATCCAGCGAACTTGCCCAAATCATCATGAATGAGGTCGTCGGAAAAACAGGGATGTTCCATGCGTATGACAAATGTCGGCGGGAAGACGTCCGAACATGGATAGCCTCTCGGCGCCCTCGACATGAAGCCTTTCACTAAGCTTGATGACTATCTCCCGACTTGGATGGATGGCACGACATGATGGAGTGATTGTCAATATATGACAATGTGTCCGCTTAGTCCATACTTTCTTTTATGACAAAACTTTGAGTTATGCACGGTGAAACTTTATTTGTGATGTAATTAAACCGTCCTCCTCCCGACTAGCTTAAAATCACTCTAGTTAGGTCATTTTGGGTACGATGAACTTTGTTATTTATGCTTATGATATGTTGTTTCTATTTTTGCCAAGTCTGTCTCTTTGTGTTGCTCAACTATATATGTTGCATATCATCGACTCATGTGACGATGCAGGTGCATAGATCATAAATGGCAAAGAAGTGCTACGCCAAGAGTATATATACGACAAGTGGCCGGAGTGTCAGGCCCAGGTGTACCGGTTTTCGGTTTCCGAGCGACATGAAGATTTAGTTTAGGTTCACGCTAATGCGAGAGAGGGATACGAACTCATGTACTCAAAGTGATAGCTATTCTTGTGTATATCATTGTTTAGATGGATGACGATGTATTTGCAAGTAATCGAGACTTGTATCGCTATTTTCAAGATTGATGACGAGAGACCACTTTGTGTTGGATGATGATTATGATGATGACATGATTTGATGAGACTAATTGTTTGTATATGCTATGATTACATTTGTATGTGGATGATATGCTAAAGATTATTGTATAAAGCCTATTCAAATGCAAAACAAATAAAAAACAAATATGCAGGGAAAAAAACTAATAAAACTAGTAGTAGCGAGGGGATTTAGCAAGAGCGCCGACTTACGATGGCGCTTCAGTAAAGGGCACCGCAGATAATATCAAGAGCGCTTTTTTGAAAGAGCGCTGCAGCTATTCATGTGTAGCAGAGCGTGGGTCAACACGTGCTACTACTATCGTTAGTCAGAAGCGCTTATTAGTAGCGCCGGTACCAGCCATCGAGAGGGCAAAACCCGCGCTGCTGCTAGGCTTTTCCCTAGTAGTGTGAACTCGAATTCTCTTTTTTGAATACACTTGATGTTGATTCCAGATAATAGTACATTTGATGTACTAACTATATATTCATAATCTAAACCATGTTCCATACGTACATTGTGTTTATCACACAAAGTATAGTGCCCCGCCCCTACATTATGACAAGTATTTAGACCTGAGCTGCAAAAGCCACACATTAGCCCAAATTATAATCAATGTTCTACATTATGATATCTTCTTCAAGTATTCGTATCCACTTTTTTATAATGAATTATGATCTTTGTTCGTCTTTTACACCTTCACGATCCTCTTCTATTTGTAGCTAGCTAGCGCTAACTTTCTATCGTGCATGCACACGCCCGCCCCCCTCTCACCCACCCTTACCGTCCCCTCCATCACGCACGTTCGTTATTTCTCTTTAGGTCATTCACCCGCGGTGTGTGTAGGCCCCCGGCTCCTTCTTTCCGGCACACACCGGTCGATATACCTCTCTAGCCAAGTGTGCCTACCACAAACACATATATACTTCCACTCTTCTCTTCTCACCGTCCATGCCCCCTATGTCCAATACGGTTCCACGTAGGTGCACACTCCCGCCCCTCTTTTCATTGATCTCATACTTGCACACTCCTCCCCCCTCGACATGGTAGGCCTCTCGCACCACCTCCTAGCTGCACCCCTCTCCCCTTGTCTGTCCCTCTGGACCTTATTTGCTTCTAACACATGCAGGCGTGTATACATACTGATCTCCCTACATATAGCCAGGTCGACTATAATTCGTTTTCCCCACGCACTGACACACTTACCTCGCAAGTTATGTCTCTCCCTTTCTCGGACACACGATGGTTGATCTTCCTATGTAGTTACGTATGCTTACCACAACCATCTCGTCTCCCCTCATCATCCTTGCATACCTCCCGACCCGTCTCTCACACGCACGTGCATAGACAGACAGACATCCCCCGCCCTCTCTTATTGATATTGCACTTGTACCCTCGGTTTGTCTAGTAGGCCTCTCCCACCATTTGTGAGACGCCACTCAACCACCAACCCTCCGACGCTCTACCTTTGTCTTTCTCCGAACCTTATTCCTCTGCTACACATATCCATGGATGCCGATCGATCTCCCTCAATACATAGCTAGGTCTATCTCTTTCCCCACACATATACTAGTCGATCGGTCTCTGCCCCTCCCCCCACACACACCGATAGTCGAACGTTGTAGGTAGGTATCCATGCCACGGAGAAAAACTGCACCTCTGCCCTCTCAAATTTCAGTAGGCCAGCCTCCCTGTATCTTTGACGTGGGCAAACACAAATTCGATGGCACTCTTTATCGATCGTGCAACCACACACTTCATCCCTGTTTTCAATTCTATCGATATCTCACGTCCATGACTCCGTTTCACACACATTGCATATGTTATGTTTTTTTGTTTGAGATATCATCAACACATTTCCTCTGTTTCGCACAAACCATCTCTCTCACACCCACCCACGTACGTACCTGCACCTAAAGAAGAGGTGCACGCAGGATGCACGCACTCACGTCTCGTTCCCGGCCACACCCGCGCGGGTACAAGGTGGAGTTCATTTCTGTACGCAAAGGCAGCCCACGTGATAATTTGACGCGTGTAGCGGTTGTTTACTCGAAGGAGGGTCGGGTACCATGCCTAGACGGAACAAAGTTCGACTTGACGCGTTAGTAGTAAATAAAGTTATATGTTCCTCAATGGCACGTACAGAATATAAAATGATTGCCATGGGGAAAATGGAAAAATGGGTTTGTCTCTCGTCACACCATCTCACACAAGGCGGCGGTGGCCTCTCTCTCTCAGCGTTGGTCAATGATCCGGCCGCATCCTGTCCACCGACGGAAAGGGAGGATGTGCATTGTCTCTCCATTCGACGGTGTTGAGGCAGCACATCCCGATCTGCGGTACCCGCCGTTCTCTCTGACCAACCTCCGGCGTGGTAGGGCCTTCACCACTTGCTCGCTGCCGCAGTATGGGCAGATCCCGGCCGCCGGCGCCCTCCTAGTAACATCCCGACGACCCTCAGGTATAGCTTCCTCCGCCTTGCTCCACTGCCCATCTTCCCACGTTGCTGCATGTGGATCTTCTTTAGTTGTTTGCTTAAATCGTATCTCGGCCGCCGTACTTTCTATCTTGCAATCTCGTCCTCAAACCATTTTTGATAAACCACCATGTGCTATCTTTCCCTTATTACATGGAATATGCTTCTTTTTTGTCGGCGTATATGTCTTCAACTCGTGTTATTTGGCAATAATTGTTTCCTTTATACCTCCTTTTGTAAACAGGGCTATCCATTTTCACCTCGTTGCTATTGTGACCTTTTGGTGAACTACACAAATCACTTTTTTCTTAAGAGTGTTTTGTGCAGTTCTGCCAAAATGTCACACGGGCAACGTTTTTACATTTCTGTGGGGCTGCGTAAAGGAGATTGGCTTTGCTATCCTCCTCATCCAACTCTGTGCCTAATCTTCTCCAACAAGAAGTTAGTCCTAAAGAGAGATCGTAGAGGTGATCGTCTTCTATTTGTGTGTGTTATGTTTCATCATCTAGTTCCACTATTATTGTAATCACACTGACTGGATATCTTTGCAAACAGGGATGGTCCGCTCGATTTTAGTGGAGCTGCACAAAATGATCGGATTGTGGTGTCCTCCATACACCTCTTTTTTGGCTACAGAGCTGGGTGAAACTAGCTGCCAAGCAATGAACACTGTGCCAAGGAAATGGAGCCATGCCTATGAACAACATCGATCAATTATATATTTTTCTTTATGTACACCTTCTCACAACTTTGTCTTCAGTTGTGATGTGAATATTGGCGCTGATCTGCGAACCATTGAGATGCATTAGCCATGGTAGCCATCGTAGTTTCATTTGTATTTGATGGAATGTTGTAACGGGATAATCTTGAGGCAAGACACATGAATCCTAAGTTGAAACCTTTTTTTTCCTGCGAGAACCAAACTTGAAACCTTCATAGCATCAGAGTACAATTTCATTAAAATTATGCATACATATAAAAAATCCTGAAGGATTGATAGCAATGCCAGAAAAAATTCAACTTTGTTTCATCGACATGTTGGACATCCTTCATCCGGCTCCACCTGCTATGCAGCAATATTGAGTGCAAAACACAACTGCAGGGAAAGATTCACCCCAGTCATTGCGCTGCAGTAGTCATGACTAGTGAGCAGTCAAATCACAGAGCCCCACCTTCGCCATAGTAAGTTTCTCAGACGAAGCAACCATCATTTCTCCGTTCCTTGAATCTGCTGGTACTCCCATATTCCCGCAGTAATAAGTTGCTCGGGCGAATCAACCATCACTTCACCTTTCCCACAGTAAGTACTAGTACCTCCTTTTTTTACTCTAGAAACAACCACACGCGAATATTGGACGGTAGCAGCACAACAACTGAATCAAAAATTCTATAGTATGAGAATAACTTTGAACGCAAGCCATTGATTCATTCTATCCAATGGTCATAGTTGGAAAATCCAAACAAAACCAAGCATTGGATCAACTCTTTTAGCACTCAGATTGTTGCCGCCTGCTCAACCGCCTGCCCACCTAGCCCACCTGTATATCTGCTCACGTGCGATGACCACAGGAGCTATCCATTCAGATTGTATGTTAAAAAAATAAAGGTCGATAACTAATGCGGCACCTCAGGCCAACGCGGCCAGATCACATTTTGCACGAGAAATTACACACCATGTTTCATTGACATGTGGTCCCGTTCCAACATGTCAGTAAGATGATGACGAGTCCTTTTCTACTAGTATTTTCGAATGAACGTGTAGGCCGGGGCGCCTCTTCGTGTACCATGGAAAACTGGTAACCGTCCACCGACTATTCGCCTTTCCCTCTCGATTTGGAACTATTGTCGCACGCTCTTCCTATCTCCTCCATTTGCCTTCACCCTTCCTTTTGTCGTTGTTCGATCGTCTTCTCCATGGAGGGAACAGGCCGGAAACGACCCCGTTATTCTTGCCCCGATCTGAAAGATGACGTGGTGGAGGAACTCATTGATCGGTGCGACATCATCACCTTGGCTAGCATGGCAGGTTCATTCAAGACCATTCTTGACTCAACTAATAACATCATTACAAGGAACCCAAGGTTCCAGGAGCGGTTTGATCTCCCCTATCTTCTTCGCCGTGACCTCGCCGACCGGGCGCTGGGATTTACTGGAGGCCTCACCTTGTGCAAGTTGATGCCGCTTGATAATGATATGTATGATGTTAAGATGCCATCGCTTGAGGGCAAGGATTGGGCAGGCGAAAATGGAGATTGGGTTGTTTATGTTGGGTACAACTGCAAGTGGGAACTTGTGAATGTGTACACTCGTTCCACTTTGAAAAATCTCGGCAGAGTGCCCAGAGGTTGAGCACACCAGTATTCTATGCACGTTCAAATATGATCATGGTGACTATCTTCTACGAAAGATAGCAATTTGTCGAGTTCCCAACCACTCTTGGAATTACAAGAACTATGAAGTTGTTGCTATCTTTGACAAGCTTGTTTCCGTCCTTCGTGGTTCGACTCGATGGATTGCTCAAAAATCAGTTTCTATACACGGATGTGTACTGTGATGCAATTCAATATGAGGGTCTTCTGTTTGCTTCCACCACTCATGGCACTGTTTTTGCATGGGATCCTTGTAGTTTTAGTACGTTTGTCTTCCATCGTAATTATAATTGTTTCATCAACTTGCATGCGGGTTAGCAAGTTTCCCTTTACTAATTAACCCTCTTCTTCTGTTTCCATGGTCCTGTGAACATTCCACCACCTATACTTGAAAAATTTTATAACCAAGGGGGAGATGATGATGGTGATGATCACGAGCATGAGGACGAGCAGGGCCCATATACTCAGTGGCGCCTGACAACTTATTCCGATGGATCAACCCTTCTTGTCTGTATACAAACCACTTCTGATGTTACTACTAAGGAAGCAGGTGTTGTCTCCCATGGTCGCACTCTCCGGACGTATTCCAACACCCATTGCATGGTATTCGGGATGGATACTAGTGTGCTGGCGCCAACACCTTCTCCCTGGTACAGTATTGATAGTCTTGGAGAAAACTCGCTCTTCCTTGGACAAAACTATACAATGATGGTGAAAGGCGATCCAACTGCTGTTGACACAACGCTACTACCATTTATGAGAAGCAACTGTATCTGTACCTCGGACATTTTGGTGGTTCCCTACCATGGTACTAATATAGTAGGCCGCTTCAGCCTGGATGATCAGTCTTGTGTTGGTCTCGAGATTGACAATAGATGGCCCTTCCCTGAGAATCACTTGTGGTTCAAAGCAAACGTTTCCAACGCTGAGGATTGGTTCAGTTGAAGTTCATTTCATTGCTTGTTATTTGTTGTGTGATGAAAACTTTAGTATTTATAATGTATCCTCATTGTTGATGTGGGTTGATGACTTGTTGTATATAATAAAATGATATGCCTGTGATAAACTTACTAAATTTATGAATGGCTTTGAGTTGCTTCTTTGAGTGAGTGCTGCGACAAGGCAAAAAATATTTTCCGAATACATAATTGTACGTGCATTGCAATAGGTTATCGGATGAGGCCAATCAACAATAGTAGTACACTATTTGTACTAGCTTCACATGCTTCGCGCGTCGGGCGGGTGTTTTTACCGTAGCTCCGAATCCCATCATCCTAGTTCCTCAGATGAGTCCATTAGAAATTGCATTATGATGTTTGGGTTCAAACTTTCAGAACCGCGGCACAATCTCTACGTCTATGTATACGTAATACAACAAGTTTTAAACTTGAGACCAGCCACCCACCCTCACAAAGAACACTTTTTAACCAAGCACAGACTCCAGGAAATTTGCCCACAGTGTGAGGT
Organism: Aegilops speltoides; assembly: GCA_021437245.1. Classification (NCBI taxonomy): domain Eukaryota; kingdom Viridiplantae; phylum Streptophyta; class Magnoliopsida; order Poales; family Poaceae; genus Aegilops; species Aegilops speltoides. The sequence goes on from CM038143.1 coordinate 390,114,745, forward strand.
GGGCCAGATGTTAATGTGTTCGCTATACGTAATCAGCACTCGATCTCGATACTACTACTATAAGTAGTAGTAGTAGGGTGGCATGGGCCGTAACAAGCATTCATGTCTGTGGAGTACGCACACGCCACCAAAGACAACTTCCATCCGACACCATATTTCTTGGAGTCTGTGCTACAACAATCTCTTCAACCTCGTCGTTTCTCTAACTCAGCCATCGCACGGCGGGCAAGGTGGGGGTTTGCCGATAGTCGGTTTCCTCAACTATGCTCCCACTTGTAAGGCCAACTCCAACGCACGACCCCAGACGGACCTCCGTTTTGCCTGGATTCTGTTCGTTTGAGTAGGGCAATGGGTCGGTCCGCCATTTCTCGATGCGGTGGCTATATACTTAACGCGGACACATCCCACCACAGACATTTTTTCGTGCAAACACATATATTTTTTTCATCATTGATTTTTTGGTACATGGAAACACATCATCAAAATTTGACTAGAAAAGCAAGACCAAAGAAAACAAGAACCACAAGAATACATTTTAGAAGATATCCAACTTCCATAACTACTCCTGTAAGTTGGATTAGTGCCTTCTCGATGCATTCATTGTTGATCTGCGGAGGCTCAGTCTTTCATGCTTCTTTCTTCTTCGAGTGTAAAGTAGTAGACGTTGCTTCCTCGCATCTAGTCTCATGTCTAGCCTCTATTCTATCAACAAGTGCACTAGTCTCATCTCTAGCCTCTATGCTAGCTAAAAGTGCTAGAACATCTACTAAATTGCGCTCTATCAATATATCAATGTACTCTTCTTCCCAATACCAAAACTTGCATCCATTCTACACAATAAAATTTTAAGTTAGCACAACTAGTCTAATCTGATAGCACAACCGAAGATTTGGTTGGGTTCTTCCTCCTTTTGCCGACACGTAGGACATCCAGCATCCAGGTCGTGTCATGCAAGAAAACAGAGTGGTAGTTGAAGCCACGTGATCTGCACCTTGGGTTAAACTGTAAATAGAATCTTAATACTCTTTAGTAACTCCAAAAGTGGCCACCGAAGATCTTTATTGGATTTGTTTTCCATCACCAGCATGTTGAGGTGAAAGATGTGTAGGTTCAGTGGGTCCTCTTGCGTTTTCACTGACATGTGGGACCGCATATGAGCAAACAAACGATGGGCTCCGTGCGTTTGCTGGCTGGCTGAGAAGAGAAATAGAGGAGGGCTGAGCACGGACTCCAGGAAATTTGTTCTATGTAACTAGCACCTCGATATTCGCGTGTGCTTGTTTCTAGAATAAAAAAAGGAGGTACCCCTACTTATGTTACTCCCACTATGCCTAGCCTAAGGTTAGTAGGTGACCTTGCGCTTGGCTTTTCGCCTCTTCCGTAAGTCGATGGTTCTACAAGAGTACTTCCGCAACTGACACCAAATGAACTGCTGCACGCCCACCACTTGTAAGCAAAAGTTTCTCCTCAGGTCATGCGAGCCACCGCAAGACACGCTGGCGAGGAGAAGGCGAATCAAGCTTCTCATTGTTCTCGCGAGTTGATGGGACACATCAGAGTTATTTAGTACGTACTCTCTCCAAAAAAGGGTTGACCATGTCATGGCTACCATCCCGTGCTCCGTCGTTGAGTACGTGCACTATTCACGTGCCATCGAGGAGACAAAATACTGCATAGTAGGTGCCATCGAAGTGCACGACTCACTTACGCTTTGCTTATCTGATTATCTCCATTTTCTTGCATGACACGTGCACCTTGATGCTAGATGTCTCGTGTGTTGGGAAAAGGATGAACAAAGCTCACGTAAAAGAAAAGAGTTGAAGAACATAGATTCCCGACGATCGAGAAGGAGCAAGGAACCTCGCGGTGGAGCGTCTGCAAGGAACCTTGCATGTTTTCCCCTGTTTTTTGCCGCCTGCCCACCTATAAACAAATAAAAGAACATGAACTCTTTGCTAACCACTAGAAATGATACATCAGGATGCTAAGTTGAAGATGTTTTATAGTTTATATTGATAACCACGCAACAAGCCACGCATGTACAGGACACATGTGGCCACGCATGTACACACGCCAACGCACTAACTCCATCCGATCCAACTCATGCACATATGCACATAGCATGGAGCACACAATGCACGTACACAACACGTGCATGCACACACACTCGGCCGCAGAATGCACGTGAATAACACATGCATGCACACACACTCGGTTGCATGGAGGCGTGCACCATCTGCGGAGACGTCCAGTTCGTCGTGGTACAGCAAAGCTCACACACAACGGCACCTACGCATCTCTTGCAACACCTCTTTGTTGTCGTTGCTCAACGACTAGTCGGAGACAAAGACGACCGCAGCCTCGGCCTTAGAGCTAGCACCGATGAAAAAACACGCACGTTGCACGCACACGAGCACGTATGGAGTGCCCACGACGTGGTGCGTCCCCAGTCACCTCTACTCCTTCTGTGCATGTTGTCTATCAAGGCGGCTGCATGCCTAATGATGATGTGGGTGAGATCTTCTAGGACTCAGATGATGACGAGGAAAATTATGAGACATAAGGTAACGTACACCATCAAGGTCCACGGTCAAGGGGGTGCTAAGTGCTAAGTGCTTAGATGAGGTGCTAAGTGAATTAAATGTCTTAGTAACTCAAGTCTTCAATGTATAGGTGCTTAGTTTATTATTGCTAAGCTTGCTTCATTTAATTAGCTATAGACTATGTCTTTCCACCATTTCTTCCTGCGGTCACCAAACTAGTCTCCCTCTTCTTAATTAACTTGCCACATCATATTTTATGCATACGTGGCAGGCTTAGCAGCTATACATGGTGGTGCACTGGGAGAGGCCAAGGCTGGTCATAGTGGGGAGTAACTTATACTGTAACATATTACTATGTTACTCTAAACATCTCTATAAATCGGAAAGGAGGGAGTAGTAACATAGACTAGTGTCATATGCAGAGTATGGGAGCACATGATATTTCCCCGTCCGAACCGATCCCAAGTTGGCTTCTCACCTTCTTGGCCCAACAAAAACCCCTCCCCCCTCCTGCACGCACTTCCCGCCCAGCGCCAGCTGAGCCCGCTGCTCCACACTGATGGCAAGTCAGGGCGACGCGACCTCTCACTGCTTCCGCCATTGAAGTGGCACGCCGACCGTGGGCACTGCCCACTGCACGCCCGACATTTTAGACTACACAGTGGAGAGTAACTTTAGAGCAAGTACTACTATTAGATGACATAAGCAGGCTATAAGGATTTAAATATAGTATTTGTGCTTAGTTGAAGGAGAGAGAAGAGAAGCGGATTGTAAACTTGTAGCCGTTGTAGGAAGAGCCCCAACATACTTTGTGAGACAAAAGGTGGGGCCATTATTAATGATATAGTTTTTATACTAAAGGAACATATGCCTTAATTACTCTGGTTTTTTAGGCAAACCTTGGTGGGGCTATTATTGACTTGGACGTGGGGTTTGGGGGCCAAAGGCCTACTATTATACTTGGTCTTACCCGCATGACCGACCTGACATGCTCTACCCTAGCCGCCGTTGTATCATATGGTTTCGCACCGTTCCAGATCTCAGCGCCGCCACGCAATTCTTCTCTAGCCCTCCTTCCGGCGTGCACCACGAGAAGGGACAACAGTCCTCCAAACCCCACCTTTCGTGATCCTGTACGAGAGAGGGGCGATCAGGTTTTTGGGGAGCACACTCCTGTGATTGCTGCCAGCGATGACTTCCTCAATGACAGCCTTCTTCCCCGACCACGGCAACCTCTTTGTCAACGACCTGAGTGACAACATTAACCATAGCGGTTCTGCTCCCGCTGTACAATATGTGATTCTGTCCTCCTGGTTTAATCCGCATCATTACTTTGATGTTTGCAATTGTCGTCATGATCTATTTACTGCTGATTCGGATTAAATCTCATAGTAAATTGCTCATATATTCAACAATCAAATCCAAAAACCTGATTATAGGCAATTTACTCCAAGTGGTTTTGCTGTACTTTTGAAGTCGCCTACTTTTAAGGGGGTGCAATATAAAAGGTGGCGTACAAGAGCAGTATATTAGTTCCAGATCATGTATTGCTATGATGCCACTAAGGGTAAGCCTGAGGGCAATCTTAATCCTACACAGCAGGAAGCTTTTGAGAACATGGATACCCTCTTCAAAGCTGCCCTGCTGAGTGTTGTTGACGATTCCATCGTGGATTCATATATGTTGTTTGACAGCAGCAAAGACATGTGGGCTGCGCTCGAGGCCACATTTGGGCCCTTGGGCGCTGGTAACGAGTTGTACGTCAGGGAGCAATTCTATGACTACAAGATGGCTGATGAGTGCTCTCTGTTGTACGTCATGAGTACTTTAAGTGTGTGTTGCCGGAAAAATTTGTTGCTGGGACCATCATTGCCAAGCTTCCACCTTCGTGGAATGATTTTGCTACTTCTCTAGAAACAAGAGACATGAGTTTCCTGTTTTGGATCTCATTAGCACTCTTGATTTTGAGGAGAAGGCGAGAGCAAAAGACACACGTGCTCGGGTCGCCGAGGGAGCTTCTAGTGCCCACATGGTACACAAGAACTTCCAGCCCAACCAGCCCCAAAACAACAAGAACAAATCTCAGGGGAAAGGCAAGTTTGATGCAAAGAACAAGCCGTCACATTCTACCAACTTCAAGAAGAATTCTCATAACGGGAAGGGATACAAACCTCAATTTTGGTAGCACCGCACAAAATTTATATGGCTGCATCTACTTGCTGTCAGCTAACCTCACGGTGCTCCAGGTATTCCTACATTCGTAACTAGGTACAATGACCACCGCAAGATGAAATTAGCTTATTCGTACGTTGACTTGCTGCAAATAGTGCAGAATGATCTTGTCATGTGTGGAGGAGCAAACAAGCAGTGCAGCCGAAGGTGGGAATCAACCAAGGACTTATGAAATTATATATAATCTTCCTCAGGCAGGTCAGTATCCCCTTCGTCCAGATGATCGTGTTTTGTCATGCCGAGCTATTGATATGTGCTACTATTTTGCAACACCATTTAAGTATAGCTATTGTTTTCCTATCTTTTCAGATTCGGGGCTGTCGGTGTCAAAACCGGCGGATCTCGAGTAGGGGGTCCCGTACTGTGCGTCTAAGGCTAATGGTAACAGGAGGCATGGGACATGATGTTTTACCCAAGTTCGGGCCCTCTGGATGGAGGTAATACCCTACTTCCTGCTTGATTGATCTTGATGATATGAGTATTACAAGAGTTGATCTACCGCGATATCGTAGAGGCTAAACCCTAGAAGCTAGCCTATGATTATGATTGTTGTTGTCCTACGGACTAAACCCTCCGGTTTATATAGACACCGGAGGGGGCTAGGGTTACATAGAGTCGGTTACAGAGGAGGAAATCTACATATCCGAATTGCCAAGCTTGCCTTCCATGCAAAGGAGAGTCCCATCCGGACACGGGACGAAGTGTTCAATCTGGTATCTTCATAGTCCAATAGTCCGGCCAAAGTATATAGTCCGTTTGTCCGAGGACCCCTTAATCCCGAACTCCCTCAGTAGCCCCTGAACTAGGCTTCAATGACGATGAGTCCGGCGCGCAAGTTGTCTTTGGCATTGCAAGACGGGTTCCTTCTCCGAATACTCTATAGAAGATTTTGCACACAAGAATCGTGTCCTGCTCTGCAAAAACAAATACCACATGCCACCATAGAGAGCACAATATTCCACAAATCTAATCTGCCGACAGCTTTTTATAGTATGACATCACGCCACGGTCCGGTCATCATTCGAACCGTTTTCCGCAACCAGCTACTGGACGTAACGCGAGGCGGTTTCCTTGACACGTCTTGTCGAAACAGAGATCATGTCCCCTTATCGCGGGATTCTCATCAATACGGGCATGGGTAACCCAACCGCACCATCAATCGTGGCGCTTGGGGTATAAGCGATTTTAACGGGCAAGTGGGGAGGCGCACAGTTTCTACCGCCTTTATAAAGAGATAGGGATCCTCCTTTTTCACCCACACCGTCTTCTTCCTTCGCTCATCCATTCTCGCACGGTCGAGCTCCAGCGCCCCAGTTCTCACCTTCTCCGTACAACCATTCCAAACATGTCCGGAGCGGGGGGCAAGTGGATGGCCTCCTCCGTCACGGAGGAGGACATTACGAAGCTCCGGGAGGCCGGATACTTGGCCGCAAACATCATGCACCGGCTCTCGGACGCAGGGCAGATCATTCCGACTCCGAAACCCCACAAGAGGGTTCTGTTCCTCTCCCACTTCATCCACGGACTGGGATTCCCCCTCCACCCATTTGTCCGCGGGCTCATGTTTTACTATGGGCTAGATTTTCATGATCCGGACCCTAATTTCATCCTCAACATCTCAGTGTTTATCGTCGTGTGCGAGGCTTTCCTCCGCATCAAGCCCCACTTCAGCCTATGGCTGAAGATCTTCAACGTGAAGCCGAAGATAGTGGTCGGCCAGCAAGCGAAGTGCGGAGGCGCCATGGTGGGCAAGATGCCCAACGTCACCTGGCTCGAAGGCTCCTATGTGGAGACCGTGAAAGGGTGGCAGTCGGGGTGGTTCTACATCACCGAGCCGCGCGACGCTAACTGGGCGGCGGCCCCCGAATTCTGGTCTGGCATCCCCATGTGGCTAACCTCCTGGAAGAGGAAGGGCTTAGCTTTGGGTGCACCTGCAGAGCTGACCGAACTCCAGAACTGCATCAAAAATATGATAAGCAAGAAGATCAAGCTTGTCAATGTGGTCCAGGTCATGCTCTTCCGCTGGATCCTCCCGTGCCAAAGACAGGTATTCAGCATGTGGGAGTTCGATTCGGCCAAACACCAGACGCTGTGAGAGCTCTTCGAGATGATGCACAAAGACGTCTGGAAGGTGTTGTTCAAGGCCGCCGAAGTACCTCCTCCCACCACCGAGGACCGCGGACACAGCGCAAGGCGCCCCGCCAATCCGGTAAGCTCTCTATATTTCACAAGATGTGCCCTTCCTCAGTATGTTTGTGGGAGCAATCTAAGCCATCATACTGATTTAACAGGACTATGTGGCGACAGCGGAGCGGATCGACTGTCCAGCTCCGTTGCCTGAAGATCCAACAACTGCTCTCCTAAAGGAGATGCTGTTTCCGGCGCGCTATGAGGTGCCAGAGAAAAAGGCTAAGAAGAAGGCCATGGGGACCAGGAAAGCTCTCCGACGCAAGGTTGTGTCAGACTCATCGTCCGAAGACACGTAGGCGAACTCCTCCAACAAAACCGAGGAGGAGGAAGAGGAAAACCCCCTCCCTAAAACCGAGGGGGAGAAGAAAGGAAGGCCGCCCCATCCGGGGAGGCTGAAGGGTCCAAGAAGGGAAGGACCCTCCCTCCGTAACACTCCACAACAGCCGCCTACAGCGACGAGGAGTGGCTACCCAGGGACAAGCCCCTGGCGAAGTCGTAAGTGTCCGGATACCATAATATTTCTGGCATGTCTAGCTTTATGGCTTCTTATCATCTTGAAATATGTTTGTGCAGTCCGTCCAAATCCCACATCGACCTATCCTCCTCGGATGGGTCTTTGAGCTCATCGGTGATGAACAGTGATTCGCTCCCGACGGCCTCCACCCCCCGGCCCGCAGACGACACCGAAGTGTTGTCTCAGAGGATACTGGGCCAGGGGGAGATAGTTCTGGAGGCGCCTCAAGGCAAAACCCCCGATGCCGGGCTCATGGGGGGGGGGGTGGAGATCCCCATGGATTCTGATGAGGGGGCCGTAGCAAGCTTGGCCCCCAGCCGGATACTGCGCCGGAACCTTCAGTGGTTCCAGATTTAGGCAGGCAGCCCCTCGCTAAGGGGGGCGAGCCGTCTGTACCGATGACCTCTGTCCATCCAGAGGCATCGGATAACTTGGTGGAAGCGCTTCAGAGTGCTTCCCTTGATGAATAACACCGTACTCTTATGAGTACGGTGATTGTGAAGGTTCAGTCCGCCAAAAGCAGATTGACCGAAGCCTGCGCCAGTTTCCTGACGGGCTTTGACGTAAGTAATTAAATTATTAGAAAGTATCACAGTGTAGACAGTAACCCCTGATGCTCTATTTGGAGTTCAGAAAGAAAGGCCGAACAGAGGATCAAATATCATCCCCAAGAGTCTGATCATATTATGTCTATGTGAATAAGCAGGCGTCGCTGCTGGCCGCCGCCGCCCACACTGCGGAAGTCTCCGGACTAAGGCAGAACTTGGGGTGGGCCGAAGAAGAGCTCCGCCTCGTGAAGAGGCAGCTCGAGTAAATCAAAGGTAAGTGATACCCCGTCTGAATATAAAAAAATTGCTGACGCTAATAGAAGCATCATGTATATAATAGGGGCCACAACCGAAGTGGCGACCCTTAAGAAAGCGCTGTCCGATGCCGAAGACAAAGTGGCCAAGGAGCGCACCGAGCGCGAAAAACAAGAGGCTCGGGTTGATGAGGTCCAGCAAGAGCTCCAGGATTTCGTCAAAAAAATTGAGTCCTTGGAGCGTGACTCCAAGACGCAAGAGTCGGAGCTTGCGAAGGCCCATCAGAGTGCGCAAGACGCCAAGGTCGAAGCCCAGAAGGCTCTCCAGGAGATTGAGGCGGCCAAGAAGATAGCGGCGGGTAAGGCTTTCATTATGCAAAGCAAGCATGTGAAGGAACTTTCCTTTTACTTACCCGAATTCGGAGCTCTCGAGGAGCATTCGAAGATCTGCCGCACAGCATCTGGATGCCGCAGAGTTCTACCGAGCTGAGGAAGGGAGCTCGACAGATAAACTGTTTTGGTCCCAGTATATTGGGTCCGAACATCCGATGCCCTTGAGCGACCAGCTGAAGCAACTGGTCGAACTTCAGAAGGCGGCCGAACTGGCCATGAAGGACCTCATAGTCCGGCTGTGGCCTGGCGAGCCCCTGCCCGGCAGCTACTTCGGCCTTGTCAAGAGGATGGTAAATGCCTGTCCGCGGCTTGACGTCATTAAGTGGTCCTTCTGCATTGAAGGTGCACGCAGAGCCTTGGCCCGTGCGAAAGTGCACTGGGCGAAGATGGATGCCGAGAAGCTGGTGATGGAGGGGCCGCCGAAGGGCAAGGACCATCGCCACCCCGAACAGTACTATGACAATGTCATTAAGGGTGCCCGCCTTGTGGCGGATGAATGTGCTAAGGATGTAATATTTGAATGAATGTACTCATATCATCCTGTAATATGAAAACGAGTTCATGTGCGCTATATGGCGCTTGTTAATTTAGAATACTACCTTCTGTGCAGCCGTTTATAAAATCTTGAGAGTTGGCCAGTCGTCGGCTTCTTCTCCCATGTAACTAGTACTGGGGTGTTCGGGATAAATATAAACACTCTTTATCCAAAATTTTGGTCCTTTGAAGGAGGTGCTTAACGCAGCGAACAAGGCAATCGGACTATACAGCTTTATCACTCTCACTTGGCCATAGAAATCTACAATTTTAAATTTTGGCGAAGCCCCTAGTATCTGGAAGGCAGGACCTGGGGCGCTATACACGCCTAAATCGGATGAGGCTGATTCCTCGCCCGAAGCGGAAAAAATCTTTAAGGTTTTGAGACCTCTCGAACAGCGACCAGCTCTCGCCTTATCATGATAGTCAGTTTTCGGCTTTCTCTACTGAGGTGCTCGTTCGGAAGAACTGGGACACAATCGCAGTAGTTCTCCCTATGCTACCTTAGCCGATATACTGAACGTAATGTACCAAAACATAGGATCCGGGCAAACCCAACTATTGACCCAAGACATGATTCGGAGCTGATGCATATAATGCTATAAGTTCAGGGTGCCGCACTGTCAAAAGTGTTCGGACTTTTCTTGCCATGTTATGGGGTACACTGAAGCCCCTGGCAAACTGGGCGTACCTAAATGCACGGGTGTAATAAATAGGCAGTAAAGGAAAGGGGTAAATAAACGTAATAGTGAGCTGACGTTGTACACTATTTTCCCTTGTTATCCAAATGATACGTCGAAGCGTACATATACAAGTAGTGCGATAAGCAAAATAGGACCGTTGGACACATCCTGGCTGGGAGCGAGCTGTGTGCGGGTATGTAAAATAGGTATTAATGATCGTTATCAGAGACCACCTGAGGATTCCCTTGGACGCCCCGGCTTCTTGTATTCTTGGTGTGTCCGTCCCTCTGTGTGTCCGATAGTCGGTTTATCGGAAGAGCCTCCCGGAAATAGGGACCTGAAAGAAAAAAGGTGTAAAGATGCGTGGGTCCTGGTCCGGTCGAACCGCATTGTGGACCGTGTCATAGTCGTGCCTCCGCCTATGCCCATGGTATTTTAAGTGCATAATTATGTACGCGCGGCACAAATTTCGCCGCTTGGCTGAGACTAGGGCGGAGGCCGAATTTCTAGTCGAGCTCTGGACGTGCCGGATGATCCTTTTGCGGGGTACTCCAGACTCGCTTGACGGTGTCCGGGTTCTTTATCGCCGAATTGGCTGTTTGCCTGAGAAGCCTGTTTTGTACTTCTGCCGCGAGGGCCGCAGTGTGCTCTTCCGTACGAACCGAGCACTCTGTGTTTCCATTAACTGTTATAACCCCGCGAGGTCCTAGCATTTTGAGCTTGAGGTATGCATAATGCGGCACCGCATTGAATCTGGCAAGTGCGGTTCGTTCGAGCAGCGCATGATAGCCATTGCGGAACGGAACGCTATCGAAGATTAGCTCCTCGCTTCGGAAATTGTCCCGAGATCCGAAGACCACTTCCAGTGTTATTGAGCCCATGGAACAGGCCTCCACACCTGGTATGACACCTTTGAAGGTGGTTTTTGTGGGTTTGATCCTTGAGGGGTCGATGCCCATTTTGCGCACTGTATCCTGATAGAGCAAGTTCAGGCTGCTGCCACCGTCCATGAGGACTCGTGTGAGATGGAATCCGTCGATGATGGGGTCATGTACCAATGCGGCCGAACCGCCATGATGGGTACTGGTAGGATGGTCCCTGCGTTCGAAAGTGATCAGACAAGAGGACCATGGGTTGAACTTTGGGGTGACTGGCTCCATCGCATAGACGACCCTTAGTGCCCGCGTCCGTTCCCGCTTGGGAATATGGGTTGCGTATATCATATTCACCGTTTTCACCTGGGGAGGGAATTTCCTCTGTCCTCCTGTGTTTGGCAGCCGGGGCTCCTCGTCGTCATCGCTATGTAGCCCCTTTTCCTTGTTTTCGGCATTCAGCTTGTCGGCCTGTTTAAACACCTAGCATTCTCTGTTGGTATGGTTGGCTGGTTTATCGGGGGTGCCATGAATTTGACATGAGCAATCGAGTATGCGGTCCAAACTGGACGAGCCCGGATTGTTTCTTTTGAATGGCCTTTTCCGTTGTTCGGATTTAGAGCCTCTGAATATGGCATTGACTGCCATGTCTTCGGCGTTGTCGCCATTGTTGTGACGCTTGTGTCTATTGCGTCGTGGCTTACCATTGCTGTCTCCGGCGTCTGAATCACCAGAGTTTTTTGGTGTGATGTTGCTACGAGCCAACCAGCTGTCCTCGCCCGCGCAAAAGCGGGTCATGAGTGTCGTGAGGGCTGCCATGGATTTTGGCTTATCTTGGCCGAGGTGTCGGGCAAGCCATTCATCACGGATGTTATGCTTGAAGGCTGCTAAGGCCCTGGCATCCGGACAGTCGACAATTTGGTTCTTTTTAGTGAGGAACCGAGTCCAGAATTTGCTGGCTGACTCTCCGAGCTGTTGGGTTATGTGACTTAAGTCATCAGCATCCGGTGGTCGCACGTAAGTGCCCTAGAAGTTGTCAAGGAATGTGTCTTCAGGTCCTCCCAACTGCCAATGGAGCTTGCTGGCAGGCTATTCAGCCAATGCCGAGCCAGTCCTTTGAGCTTAAGTGGTAGGTACTTTATGGCATGTAAGTCATCGCCGCGGGCCATGTGAATGTGTAGGATAAAATCTTCAATCCATACCGCGGGGTCTATTGTGCCATCATATGACTCAATGTTCACGGGTTTAAACCCTTCTGGGAATTCATGATCCACTACTTCATCCGTGAAGCATAGGGGGTGTGCAGCGCCTCTATGTCGGGCTACATCCTGGCATAGTTCAAATGAATCTGGTCTGTTGTATTCAGCCCGGCCAGATTTTTGTTTATTGTATCCGGCGTGATGGTCATCGTCATGCATTGTGGCGTGCCCCCGTGATCTGTAGCTCGATCTTGACTGTCCTGCTTTGTTTTCCAATACGTCTCGCAGGTCCTTCGTGTAGCCTCGGGCCTTAGTATTATTGTTTGATTGGCGACGAGGTGCAGTCTGGACTTCGGGCTAGCACGCCGCTTTGTCTCGGCCACGGGGTGGCTGGTCAGCCGCATCATGCGCTGGTAGTGTGGGCTTTAACGCCTCCTTCTCGAGTTGAGGTAGCAACCTGCGCTTTACGTAACTTTTGGTAGGACGCTCGAGTCCGAATTCCTCGGCAGCCAGGACCTCGGTCCATCTATCAGTTAGCAGATCTTGATCAGCTTGAAGTCTGCATCGCTTTTCTTGAGCTTTTTGCGGTGGCTATAAGCCGGCGCTTGAAGCGCTCCTGTTCGATGGGATCCTCAGGCACGATGAATTCTTCGTCGCCAAGGCTCACTTCGTCTTCGGAGAGAGGCATGTAATTATTGTCCTCTGATTCTCCATCTGTTGCCTGTTCCTTAGGGCTGGCTTGCCCATCCTCTTGCTCGGCCTGCTCGAAGCCTGGCTGGGCAGGATTGTTTTCGTCTTCGGCACCATCCGGATTGTTATCTTTTGTGCCGGTATCACTATTTTTGCTATGGCGGGGTTTGGAGCGGCGCCTATGATGCCGGTGCCTAGATTGCTTCTCCAAGGGGTTATCTTCCGTTGCCTCATCGCCATTGCTTTCTTTGGGGGTGTCCACCATATAGATATATCATATGATGAGGTGGCTGTCCAACGCCCTATAGGCGGTGGTTCCTGTTCTTCTCCTGCATCGTCATCCATACCGTCGATGTCTTCGGAGTTGAAGTCAAGCACATCGGTTAAGTCATCGACAGTGGCTATGAAGTGGGTGGTGGGTGGGGAACGAGTTTCTTCGTCGTCCGCTTCCCACTCGAGCCGGACATAGTTCGGACAAGAGTCTCCTGAAAAGGAAAGAGACTTTAACGAATTTAGCACATCACCCAAGGGCGAGTGCTGAAAAATATCCGCGGAGGTGAACTCCATGACTGGTGCCCAATCAGATTCGACAGGCACGGGCATACGTGGTTCAGATCCTGTAGCCAGAGGCGAGTCCAAGGTTCCGATGACACCATCCTCATAGGAGGTGGGATCAGTGTTCGGCTCCAACACCGATGAGTCTGCAGCCTCCGTGGCGGGGTCCATCCACCCGTCCTTGGATGGTGCGATCTGCTCCGTATTGATTTCCGGGGCCGCCTCAGGTGCCGTCTCCCGAACACTATCTGACGGCAGATCCAGGTCATGCTCGTCGCGACTGTTCGGCATGCCTGACATGGGCTCAAATCCGTCGAAGATCAAGTCTCCGCAGATATCGGCAGTATAGTTCAAGCTTCCAAACCTGACCTGATGGCCAGGGGCGTAGCTATCGATCTGCTCCAGGTGGCCAAGCAAGTTGGCCCGCAGTACAAAGCCGCTGAATACGAAGATCTATCCGGGAAGAAAAACCTCCCCTGGACCGCATCATTGAAGATGATTGAAGGAGCCATCAATCCCTATCGCGACGGCACAGTGGAACTCTCAATGAAAGCGCCAATGTCAGTGTCAAAATCGGCAGATCTTGGGTAGGGGTCCCGGCGTGCGCGCTAAGGCTAATGGTAACAGGAGGCGGGGACACGATGTTTTACCTGTGTTGGGCCCTCTCGATGGAGGTAATACCCTACTTCCTGCTTGATTGATCTTGATGATATGAGTATTACAAGAGTTGATCTACCACGAGATCATAGAGGCTAAACCCTAGAAGCTAGCCTATGATTATGATTGTTGTTGTCCTAAGGACTAAACCCTCCGGTTTATATAGACACCGGAGGGGGCTAGGGTTACACAGAGTCGGTTACAGAGGAGGAAATCTACATATCCGAATTGCCAAGCTTGCCTTCCACGCAAAGGAGAATCCCATCCGGACATGGGATGAAGTCTTCAATCTGGTATCTTCATAGTCCAACAGTCCAGCCAAAGTATATAGTCCCACTGTCTAAGGACCCCTTAATCCCGGACTCCCTCAAGGACAATGAAGATGATTTCAGGGGAACTGCACAATATGGACTCATGTTGAGTCATCTCTATTGCCTCATGTGTTTGCTGCAAATGTGTCAGCATCAATTGCAAGATGAGGCAGCTAGCTAGCTGTGAAGTTGCCAACATGCTCAAAGTGCTCGCGACATCTAGAAGAAACAAGCATGCCCAGGAAATTAATGCGTGCGCAGGGAGGCCCTTTGCTCAGAGAAGCATCGACCAATTTTCTTTATTTCCACACCTTCTCACAGCTTTGTATTGGTTATAGTATGGTGTATCATTGAGATGCATAAACATGCTGAACTTTTGTTCTTCTGAATGTTAGTATGCATACCATATCTTCTAAAGCTTAGTTTAATGTGAGTGTATGCATCCAGTACCGCATCCTCTAATTTGGTGGATGCCAAGTTGAAAAAGGTTACCGATGAGTAGCCATAAGCTGGAGGCGTCTCTTTTTTCCTTTCGAATGGGCAATAAGCTGGAGAGTGTCTCGAGGTGCCTCTAGCACAAGGCCCTCCAGTACGAAAACGGGCAGCCGACTGGGCCGATACAAAAGCCTATCCATCTTAAAGCCCATTTGCTTTTGTTTTTTGCGAGGAGAAGCCCATATTTCTTGAAGAGGGGGCAATCCCAGAAAAACCCTCCTTCCTCCTCGCTTCCACACAAATTCGCTCAAAAAAAGAAGATGCACACAGATTCGCTCAAAAAATAAAAAAGAAGAAGATGCACATAGAGAAAATAAATCTCCTTAATTTACTCCATAACCACCCTATTAAATAGGCCTAGTAACAAACCAGGCGCATGCAGTGGCCGGCGGGCACATGCATCCTGCATGCATGGCCAGTCAGCCAAGTCCATGCGCCAGCTCCAATGCAGCAACGCAAAAGAAGAGAGCGGTTCTTGGGAAAAAGCGAGTAGTTAGTGCAATGGGCCGTATAAACACGAACAACTCGCTCTCCCGCTTCCGTCTCCCACCAATTCCCCCCGCTCCCCAATCTTCCTCACTCGTCCACAAAACCCCTTCTCACCTTCTTCCTCACTCATACAGAAAACGCCTGCTCCTCTTCTTCCACTCCTACAGAAATCCCTAGCCCTCCTTCTTCCCCACTCGCACTACCACTAGGCTCGTCTCTGGCTACTCTGCTCAAACCCGTGAGCTCGGCGCGACGCCCACAAGGAAAATGGAGTCAGCTAGCCCCAGCGCCAAGAAGATGAGGCTCCCGCCAGCGGACACCGGTTGTGGATCCCGCACCCGGTAGCGCGGGGAGAAGGGGCGAGCCTCCACCCCCCCCCACCCGGATCAGAGGAACCGGTAGAATCTCCGGTGGATCGCATCAGCGATCTCCCGGATGTCATCCTTGAGGAGATCATCTCGCTTCTCCCCACCAAGGATTGCTGCCGCACACAAGTCCTCTCAACTCGGTGGCACCCTCTATGCTGCACCGCACCCCTCAATCTCGATTGTCGTCAGATATCTGTCCCTCCTGAATTTGATCTCCTTAGAACCATCGTCTCTTCTCACCAGCAGGGCCCTGTTCAATGCCTCTGCATCCCGACACGCTACCTACTGTCCATACCCGGCATGGTGGACGCTTGGCTGACATCCCCTGAATTCGGAAAACTCCAGCAGTTTGAGTTGTACCATTACCACAAAAGTTTCATACCACGAACACACCAAGAATTTGTGCCCACACCACTGTTGTCCATCTCACAGTTTTCCTCCTCTCTCCACACTGCCACCTTCACCCGGTGCCATCTACCAGACGATCTGGTACAAATGCTTTGACTCCCACTGCTAAAAAAACTTTCACTTCTGGTGGTTTATCTGTCGGAGGCCTCACTGCACAGCATCATCCACTCTAGTTACCCTGCCCTGGAGCGCTTGCTGATTGTTTTGGGAATATAAATCCGTATCAGTTGTCTCCAAATAAAGTCACCTCACCTTAAAAGCATTGAATTTTTTTTAAGGACAGCAGCTCATCATCGAAGATGCCCCTTCACTTCAAAGGTTGATCCTTGATAATTGTTATACACCTTCACAAATAATTGTCGTCTCTGCGCCCAAACTGGAGACCTTGGGTGTAATTCGTGACCCGTTTAATGATCACAAGGAGTTGGTGTTTGGCTCCTCACTTTTTCAGGTACCGTATATTATCATCTACACATTTGTAATCATAAGCTGCATTTTTCATTTGTGCGCATAAGTTTTATATCATCTTGGAGTACACTTTGGGTACTAATATTATGTTATATGCTCAATGAAGAGTTCGTCCATTGATAGCCTATCAATGCTGCTGGATTCTGTCAAGATCATATATATCAGAATGTTCAGTTTTGATCTGGACATAATTATTGGCTTGCTGCGATGCTTTCGATCTCTGGAGAATTTATATATAGAGGTGATGATTTCATGCACATTGAAAGCCCGCATATATTGTACTAGAATTAACTGTTCAGCTGTCGTTCTTTCGACATACTCTTTTTTCAGACCTTAACTGTTTTCAATCTTCATGTCTACTTAGGCAGAGCCACATGGAGCAAAACATATAACTAATCGGTGGCGTAATAAGCACCAGGATTTTCTCAGTTCTCACGATATTCGTCTGAGGACAATAACGATGGAAAGGTATGCATCCAACCAGGCAAACAGAAGTTTTGTCACATTTTTCCTATTGAATGCGAAGTTACTATTGTCCATGAGTCTTAATTTTTATCGCAAGAGATTTCTCACGGACAGACATGTTGAACAGCAAAAAAAGAAGTTTCAGGTGGACAAATGGGCTTCTAAACATGCTCGGCTTCTATTTACAACAAGTTATAGTCATCCTGAAATAATTTTTTTTTGCACAGGATGTTGATTTTATGGATCAGACCGATCCATTTGTTTGTGACTGCAAAAAAGAGTGGTTGGGTTAGATGTTACTGTCATGTTCAATCTGGGTTTTGTCTAAAAATTTGATCAACAATTAATCCTTGGGCTTTTCGTACCATTTGTATGCTTGAGTTGCATGTTGCCCTCGTACTCCCTCCACCTGCCACTACACTACCGCATCTTCCACGGCTGCTGTTCGTTCCCGTCCGAGGCCTCTCCGTCGTTCTCCGCCTTGGTTCGCTCGTTGTGCCCGCCGTCGTCTGGTGTTGTCAACATGGTCAACAACCAAGAGGAATCAGGAGATGACTGTACGTGGAGAGGCTGATAGTAGGGACCCACCAGGGTCATTGCATTTCGCAAGCAGGTGCCTCGTTATTACAAGCCAAAAAAATACTTCCTCCTAATTGTTTGACAACTAGGTCCCACACCATTGTCAATGTAGTCAATAAACGAGAAAATTACACAATGAGCGGATAACACCAAGGACCCAGCAGCTCGCCAAGTTGTTTTTCAGTTTCAGAGACGGAGCTCAATCTGCGCCTTGTCTGGGGGTCAGGGTCTGTCTAGCCCACGCTTACGCTTTTATTAAGCACATGATGAGCCCAATTGATATATTTTTTTCTTTCTGAAAATGGCTAGCCCAATTCTTTTATTTTTTGGAGAATACCAAAACTGAGGCCTACTTGCTTTTCTCAGCCCTACTGGGCTGCAAATCTTTCAAGATGAGGAGGGATGTAAGTAGTAAGAAATGGGCTTCCCCAGAAAATGGGCTATAAGTTGTAAGAAATGGGCTGTAAATTTTTAAACCAAAGCCAACCGGTAATTGTATTAAAATATCATTTTTTTCAGGATTTCTCTACTCTCTACTCTTATGAAAACCAAAGCCAGCTGGCAGTTACATTAAAATATCATCTTTTCTCCCACAAGATAAACTACTCATACAAATGCATCTTCATGTTCCGTGCAACGAACGGGCATCTTGCTAGTTAAGATTCTAAATTTCATTCAATTTTTTTGTGGAGAATTGTTTTTTGAATTTTATTTTGATATTATTTTTTGAAAATTATTTTTAACGTGACTCGAAATTTCGTGATTAAAAGAGTTCGGACCCCACCGAAATATGCAAAATTTCATTGAATTTTTTAGCAGTGCCCAGAATATATGGTCTGTAATGCTAATAAAAAGAATATGGGCTTCAAATATCCTTGAATTAGCAAATGGGCTGTAAATTATTGAAAATAATGGTTAATGGGTTGTATGTTGTTTTCCACAGATTTGGAGGCTGACTTCTGGGCCTACTAGGTTGACGATGACGTTGTCCTAATTTTTTTGACGCGTACGCAAGGCTTTGTCAACTTAGTCAACACACAACAGTGACAGTTGGATGCCCATCCAATGGCCGCCATGCTTCTTCAATCTCTGATCTTCCTGCTCCAACCGCCCAAACCAGCACCGGCGGGACTGCCTGCTCACTCCACCCGTGGCTGGTCTGTCTTGCCACCGAGCCATCCTCTAACCACCCACACATCCTGTTATTTTCCGTGACGTCGGCCTCACCCATGACCCGACCGGTCGGCCTTCGTACTCCCCTCAGCGTGGGCATCCGCTGTGGTGGCTTCGTCGGCTCCGGGTGGTTCCCTTCCTGGGCCTCGCCCTCGTCCACCACATTTGTGCTCTCGGCGCAGCGAGGTCAACATGGTCAACAAACAACAACCATCGGAAGGGACTGACAGTAGGGGCCCACACAGGGAAATGCCTCCTTATTACACACAAAATAATGATTTCTCCACCTGATAGCTGGGACCCACCGGAAGGGCCTCTATATTTCATGAAAAAATGTTCCCCCCGTTGTCAGCTCGGACCCACCGAAAGTGCCTCCTTATCACGCACAAAAAATGAATACTCCCCCTGCTAGCTGGGACCCACCTTGGTGGGAGGCTGACTTGTGGGCCTACTAAGTTGACAGGGACAGAGGGCTTTGTCAACTTAGTCAATATGAATGATTCTAGCTCTAGTGACTATACGATGTCCATCCAATGGTCATAGTGCTTCTTCAACCTCTGGTCCTCGTGCTCCAGCCGCCCAAAGCAATAGTGGTCGTGTCGCGATGCTCACGCCTTTCGTGGGTCATGTGGCTTTGCCTGAGGCCTCACCGCCCCTACTATTCCCATCGCTGGCCAAGCCCTGCGGCGATGGCAGCCTCACACCGCAGCCGAACCAGTGAACCTTCATACTCCTCTCCGCGCGGGCTTCCACTACCGCGTCTTTCCCGGCTCCATGTCGCCCCCTTCCTAGGCCTCGCCGTCGTCCACCGCCTTGGTGCTCTCAGCGCGGCATGGTCAACATTGTCAAGGAACAACTTCCATCGGAAGAGTACTGTACGTGGAGAGGCTGACAGCTGGGTCCACGGCGGCCGCAAGGAAGTGCCTCCTTATTACATGCAAAATAATTATTCCTCCACTTGACAGCGGGGACCCACCGGACGGGCCGCCGTATTTCGCGAAAAAATGTTTCCCCCCTGACTGCTAGGACCCACCAGCTACATCTTCGCACGCAAGGAAGTGCGTCCGGGCAAAAAAAGAACGATTCGCCCCCCTGACTGCTGGGACCCACCAGCTACATCTTTGCACGCAAGGAAGTGCCTGACAGTCAGGACCCACCTGGTCGAAGCGTACGTAATGTTGTCATTCTGGTCGCGAACGTGTACGTACATACTGGTCGATATAGAGCCGCGCACGTGTCGTAGTAGAGGCGTGCACGTAGCATGTACATGTACGTAGAGCGGCCAGGGTCCAAGAAAGAAAATATGGTCGTACGTACATACGGGCGGGGTCTCGAACGCCTATTCATGCATATGTACGGCAAGGGCTCGTGTACATGGCTGGGTCGGAACGGAGAAACAGCGTCTTCGTCGTGTTCATGGGGAGCCAACCAGCTGGGTCGCAACGGAATGCGTCGTCGTGTTCATCGGGAGGGCTTGGACGGAACAGCCGATGGAAACGAGGCCTAGTGTACCGCACAACAGAGGAAACGGCCTTGTGTTCGACCGGCCACGTTCGAAACGGGATCATGTTCATCGGGAGGGGTCTGGCGTACCGCAAAACGAAGGAAAAAGACTTGTGTTGGACCTCCTACGGTGGAAATGGGGTCCTATTGATCGGGAGGGGTGTGGCATACCGCAAAACGGAGGGAACGGACTTGTGTTGGACCGCTACTATTGAAACGGGGATCCTGTTCATCGGGAGGGGTGTGGTGTACCGCAAAAGGGACTCCAGGGGATATTGTTCATCTCCACCGTCGACCTCCTCCAACCTCCACGGGCTACTGTTCATCCACCGTCGACCTCCTCCAGCCTCCACCTGCGACTGTTCATCCAGCCTCCACCGTGCGCTACTCCACCGGCTACTGTTCAATCAGCCCTCTCCACGGGCTACTGTTCATCCAGCCCTCCACGGGCTACTGTTCATCCAGCCCTCCACCGGCTACTGTTCAACCAGCCCTCCACGGGGTCGTCCTGTTCATCCATCTCTCCACGGGGTCCTGTTCATCCAGCCCCAACCTGCTCGATCGATCAGGGTCCTATTCATCCAGAGGCAACCTAGGGGTCCTGTTCATCCACCCCCACCAGGAAATGTTCATCCAAACCCCCCAGCAATGCTCACTGTTCATCCAAACCCCGGTACCGCAACGGTAATCGTTCATCCAAACCCCCACCGCAACGCTTTCTTGTTCATCAAACCCCAAAGAACGCTCACTTTGTTCATCCAGAGGGCATCGATCGGCTCCGATTAGCGGCGAGAGTGAAGGAATCGCTCGATCGCTCGGGTTCAGTAACGCGTAGCCTGCAGTGCAATCGCTTGGGTTCAATTAGGCGATACCTTGCTCGGGTTTAGTTAGAGCCCAACGCCTCGCACCCATGCGCGTACGGTATGAGAGAAACGCGCATCGCGCGGCCCCCAACAACCCACCGTAACTGGGAACTCCCCGTTATTTTCCTCGCCCTCGCTTCTACCACGGTATTTTCCGTCATGGACGGCCCAAAGAATGTCATGCAGCTGCGTCTCCGGCCCGCCCAGGACGAAAAGCCCATTTTCTGTCATGATTTTTTGTCATAGAAGTAGCCCACCACATCTATGATGATACCGGGTTTTGTGACAACTATCGTCATAGAAGTGTCATAAGTATGACAGGAAAAAAATTCGTTCAGCCCAAAATGTCACAGATGTGTCTTTTTTTTGTAGTGCTAGCTGTTTATTATTTTCCTAATTTTTAATATATTCAAAAACTGGCAAAAAATATTTTTGCAGATTTTTCGGAGTCCGTTTACTTACCGTATCACGTACCTCCTCCTTTTTTTCACGATTCTGGAGTATTCTGGAAGGTTTCCTTTATGTGTTCTTCCAGTGTCATAGTTTGGATAATATTGCTTTCAACATTAATGGGCGTACCTAAGATATAAAGTTTTGTTCTTTGCCTGTCAACAACCTTCGGGTTAGTACCTTCGGCATTATTTATTTTGATGACTCCAGATCGATAAACCTCCTCGATAACATATGGTCCTTCCCATTTGGAGAGAAGTTTGCCTGCAAAGAATCTGAAATGAGAGTTGTACAAAAGAACATATTCTCCAACTTTAAACTCATGCTTTTGGATTCTCTTATCATGCCATCTTTAACTTTTTCTTTAAATAACTTGGCATTTTCACAGGCTTGCGTTCTCCATTCATCTACTGAGCTAATATCAAATAACCTCTTTTCACCGGTAAGTTTGAAATCATAGTTGAGTGCTTTAATTGCCCAATATGCTTTATGTTCCAACTCAAGAGGCAAATGACAAGCTTTTCCATAAACCATTTTATAAGGAGACATACCCATAGGATTTTTATATGTTGTTCTATAATCCCAAAGTACATCATCTAATTTCTTAGACCAATTCTTTTGGGACCTATTCACAGGTTTTTGTAATATTAACTTTATTTCTCTATTGATAAGTTCAACTTGACCAATAGACTGAGGATGATAGGGTGATGCAATTCTATGGTTGACATCATATTTAGCAAGCTTTTTACGGAAAGCACCATGAATAAAATGTGAACCACCCTTAGTCATTAAATATCTAGGGACTCCAAACCTAGGAAATGACTTCCTTAAGCATTTTAATAGAGATTTTGTGATCAACACTACTGATTGGAATAGCTTCTACCCACTTAGTAACACAATCAACAGAAGCCAAAATATGTGTATACCCATTAGAGGAAGGAAAAGGTCCCATGTAATCAAATCCCCAAACATCAAATGGTTCAACAACAAGAGAATAATTCATAGCCATTTCCTAACGCTTACCAATATTGCCAATTCTTTGACATTCATCACAAGATAAAACAAACTTACAGGCATCCTTGAAGAGAGTAGGCCAATAAAAACCAGATTGCAATACCTTGTGAGCAGTTCTATCTCCCGCATGATGCCCTCCATAAGCTTCAGAGTGACATTTCCGTATGATTTGTCCCTGTTCATGCTCAGGTAGACAAGGTCTAAAAATACCATCTACTCCTTCTTTATAAAGATGTGGATCATCCCAAAAGTAATGTCTTAAATCATAGAAGATTTTTTTTTCTTTTGTTGGTATGTGAAGCTAGGTGGTATATATTTAGTAACAATTTAATTAGCATAATCAGCATACCAAGGAGTGTTATGAGAAACATTCATTGCAGCTAGTTTTTCACCAGGAAAGCTATCATTAATAGGTTGTGGGTCATCAAGAAAATTTTCTAGCCTAGACAAGTTATCAGCCACAGGGTTCTCAGTTCCCTTTCTATCAGTGATATGTAAGTCAAATTCTTGTAGCAAGAGAACCCACCTAATGAGTCCAGGTTTAGCATCTTTCTTTTCCATAAGATATTTTATAGCAGCATGATCTATGTGAACAATAACTTTAGAATCAACAATGTAAGATCTAAATTTATCACAAGCAAACACCACTGTTAAGAATTCTTTTTCAGTAGTAGCATAATTGTGTTGGGCACTGTCTAGAGTTTTACTAGCATAATGAATAACATTTAGTTTCTTATCAACTCTTTGTCCTAGAACAACACCAACATCATAATCACTAGCATCACGCATAATTTCAAAAGGCAAGTTCCAATCAGGTGGTTGAACAATAGGTGTAGAAATCAAGACTTTCTCAAGTGTTTCAAAGGCTTCTACACAGTCATCATCAAAAACAAATGGAACATCCTTTTTGTAAAAGATTTGTAAGAGGCCTAGAAATTTTAGAGAAGTCTTTAATAAACCTCCTATAGAAACCAGCATGACCGAGGAAACTACGAATACCTTTGATATCTTTAGGACATGGCATTTTCTCAGTTACATCGACTTTAGCTTTATCCACCTCAATACCTCACTCACAAATTTTATGTCCCAAGACAATACCTTCATTAACCATAAAGTGGCACTTCTCCCAATTCAAGACAAGATTAGTTTGCTCACATCTCTGCAAAACTCAATCAAGGTTGCTTAAGAAATCATCAAAAGAAGTTCCGTAAACGGAAAAGTCATCCATCAAAACCTCAACAATCTTTTCACAAAAGTCAGAGAATATAGCAGTCATACATCTTTGAAAGGTAGCAGGTGCATTGCATAAACCAAAAGGCATACGTCTATAAGCATAAGTTCCAAAAGGACAAGTAAAGGTGGTTTTCTCTTGATTAGGTTGTGAGACAGGTATTTGAGAAAAATTAGAATATCCATCAAGGAAACAAAAATGTGTGTGCTTTGACAATCTTTGTAGCATTTGATCGATAAAAGGTAGAGGGTAATGATCTTTTCTAGTAGCTTTGTTTAATTTCCTAAAATCAATTACCATTCTATAACCAGTGACAATTCTTTGTTGAATAAGTTCATTCTTATCATTAGGAACAACAGTAATACATCCCTTTTTAGGGACACAATGAATGGGACTTACCCATCTACTATCAGCTATGGGATAGATTATACCTGCTTCCAGAAGCTTCAGTATTTTAGTTCTTACCACTTCTTTCATTTTGGGATTCAACCGCCATTGGTGATCAACAACGGGTTTAGCATTTGGTTCCATATTAATCTTGTGCTGACAGAGAGTGGGACTAATGCCCTTAAGATCATCAAGAGTATATCCAATATTTCAGATTCAGGGCTCCATATACCCAAGAAAGGTTCGAACTCTGGGGCGTGTGCAAAGAACTCAACCTCTCCAGCCAACCAACTCCCTATGGCCTAGATCGATGACCAGGAAAGGAGATGGACACAATAGTTTACCCAGGTTCGGGCCACCTTACGGTGTAAAGCCCTACTCCTGCTTCGTGGTGGATTAGCCTCATGGGGGCTGAGGATGAACTAGTACAAGGACGAACAACCTCGCGGGGTCTGCTCTGTGGGTGGAAGAGCTCAAGGGGTTCGACCTTCGGGGGTCCGATCACTTCTATGATGGTGGCTAGGCTATACTTATTGTGACCTTAGTCCTCTTCCCCCAAAACTTAGGTAGGAAGGGATCCCATAGTGGCCAATTTTGAAGGGGGACAAGTAGTACATCTTATCTTGACGAAAGGTGGTCTTCGCATGCAAAGCTTTTGGTTGTGACGTAGTGGTGGGCTCGACGATGACATCCATCCTGCCGTCCTGGCGGTCTTGTTTTTGTTGCACGCAAAGAGTAACCTTTGGTTGATTCCTTGGGACTCTGCGCCTGCGCTTGCCTCCTTAGCACCAAAGAGGAAACCTGCCGCTTTGCGCCCGCTGGCGCGCGCCTGCTCCTGGTCGTCATGGCTGGCGTCACCTCAGCCTCATGAGGTGACCGCCTGCATAGAAATCTCCACTCCTCAAGAGGCCGTCTGGGGAGGCCGCTCCTTCAGGAGGTCTTGGTGTCGTCCGCCTCGCGAGGCTTGGCCCCTCGCGAGGGTCTTGCTCTTTTAAGGCAAAAGTTTCAATGACCTGGTTTAGCTATGAAGACTAAGCCGACCCTTGGGGGCCACATGTTTGGATTTATTCCTACATATGATGATAAGTCCCAGCTTAGCTATGTAGCTTAAGCTGGCCCTTGGGGGCTACATATGAGAATTTTAGCAGTTCAGTTTTGAAGTCCCAGCTCAAAACTTTCCAATTTTAAGCTGGCCCTTGGGGGCTACATGTTATGATTCAACAGCTAGAAATGGCAGTGGTATAGCTACGAGATCAAAAAGATTATCTAAGTCTACAATGTATTCCATTCTTCTATATTCAGTAGACTTGGCGGCTGGATGATATAAACTTATATGAGAAAGGTCTTGTTTATGCTTACCTCAAAGCGCTCCTTCATAAGATTGACCAAGCCGGCTTCAAAGTCATGGCTGGTATGAAGGCGGTTCGGATAACCCGCATGAAGCTCTTGAGCATAGCTATCCAAGTCCAATTTCCACTTGCCCTTGTCAGCAACTGAAAATTCTTCCTTGGCAGTATGTTTGCCAGCACCGTGGGATTCCCCGGTTCATTGTACCTGCTGTCGGTGACCACAATATCATCTTTAGCCTTGTCGGTAGGCTTGGCAGGGCTTGGCGGCTTAGCACCTAATGCATCAGCAGTCATGGGATGATAACCCACAAGTATAGGGGATCGCAACAGTTTTTGAGGGTAGAGTATTCAACCCAAATTTATTGATTCGACACAAGGGTAGCCAAAGAATATTCTCAAGTATTAGCAGTCGAGTTGTCAATTCAACCACACCTGGATAACTTAATATCTGCAGCAAAGTATTTAGTAGCAAAGTAGTATGGAAGTAACGGTAGCAGTAGCAAAAGTAACAGTAGCAGTTTTGTAGTGATTGTAATAGTGGCAACGGTAAAGTAACTAAGCAAAGAGCAATTTGTGAAAAGCTCGTAGGCATTGGATCAGTGATGGATAATTATGTCGGATGCGATTCCTCATGCAATAGTTATTACATAGGGTGACACAGAACTAGCTCCAGTTCATCAATGTAATGTAGGCATGTATTCCGAATATAGTCATACGTGCTTATTGGAAAGAACTTGCATGACATCTTTTGCCCTACCCTCCCGTGGCAGCGGGGTCCTATTGGAAACTAAGGGATATTAAGGCCTCTTTTTAATGGAGTACCGGACCAAAGCATTAACACTTAGTGAATACATGAACTCCTCAAACTACGGTCATCACCGAGAGTGGTCCCGATATTTTCACTTCGGGGTTGTTGGATCATAACACATAATAGGTGACTATAGACTAGCAAGATAGGATCAAGAACTCACATATATTCATGAAAACATAATAGGTTTAGATCTGAAATCATGGCACTCGGGCCCTAGTGACAAGCATTAAGCATAGCAAAGTCATAGCAACATCAATCTTAGAACATAGTGGATACTAGGGATCAAACCCTAACAAAACTAACTCAATTACGTTGTAAATCTCATCCAACCCATCACCGTCCAGCAAGCCTATGATGGAATTACTCGCGCACGGCGGTGAGCATCATGAAATTGGTGATGGAGGATGGTTGATGATGACGACGACGACGAATTCCCTCTCCAGAGCCCCGAACGGACTCTAGATCAGCCCTCCCGAGAGAGTTTAGGGCTTGGTGGCGGCTCTGTACTGTAAAACGCGATGAATCCTTCTCTCTATTTTTTTTCTCCCCGAACGTGAATATATAGAGTTGGAGTTGAGGTCGGTGGAGCTCCAGGGGGCCCACGAGGCAGGGGGCGCGCCCCCCACCCTCGTGGACAGGGTGTGGGCCCCTTAACATTGATTCTTTCGCCAATATTTTTTATTAATTCCAAAAGGTTGCTCCGTGGATTTTCAGGTCATTCCAAAAACTTTGATTTCTGCACAAAAATAACACCATGGTAGTTCTACTAAATACAGCGTCAGTCCAGGTTAGTTCCATTCAAATCATGCAAGTTAGAGTCCAAAACAAGGGCAAAAGTGTTTGTAAAAGTAGATACGATGGAGACGTATCAACTCCCCCAAGCTTAACCCTTTGCTTGTCCTCAAGCAATTCAGTTGACAAACTGAAAGTGATAAAGAAAAACTTTTACAAACTCTGTTTTCTCTTGTTGTCGTAAATATGTAAAGCCAGCATTCAAGTTTTCAGCAAAGATTATGAACTAACCATATTCACGATAACATTTAGGTCTCATGTTTACTCATATCAATGGCATAATCAACTAGCGAGCAATAATAATAAATCTCGGATAACAACACTTTCTCAAAACAATCATAATATGATATAACAAGATGGTATCTCGCTAGCCCTTTCTGAGACCGCATAACATAAATGCATAGCACCTCTGAAGATCAAGGACTGACTAAACATTGTAATTCATGGTAAAAGAGATCCAGTCATAGTCATACTCAATATAAATTAATAGTAATACATGCAAATGACAGCGGTGCTCTCCAGCGGGTGCTTTTTAATAAGAGGATGATGACTCAACATAAAAGTAAATAGATAGGCCCTTCGCAGAGGGAAGCAGGGATTTGTAGAGGTGCCAGAGCTCAATTTTTAAATAGAGATAAATAATAATTTGAGCGGTATACTTTCATTGTCAACATAACAACCAAGAGATCTCGATATCTTCCATGCTACACACATTATAGGTGGTTCCCAGACAGAATGGTAAAGTTTATACTCCCCCACCACCAACAATCATCAATCCATGGCTTGCCCAAAACAACGGGTGCCTCCAACTAACAACAATCCTGGGGGAGTTTTGTACGCAATTATTTTGATTTTATTTGAGCATGGGACTGGGCATCCCGGTTACCGGCCATTTTCTCGTGAGTGAGGAGCGGAGTCCACTCCTCTTGAGAATAACCGACCTAGCATGGAAGATATAGACAGCCCTAGTTGATACATGAGTTGTTCGAGCATACAAAATAGAATTTCATTTGAAGGTTTGGAGTTTGGCACATACAAATTTACTTGGAACGGTAGGTAGATACCGCAGATAGGAAAGTATGGTGGACTCATATGGAATAACTTTGGGGTTTATGGATTTTGGATGCACAAGTAGTATTCCCGCTTAGTACAAGTGAAGGCTAGAAAGAGACTGGGAAGCGAGCAACTATAGAGCGACAACAGTCATGAACATGCATTAAAATTAATCAACACTGAGTGCAAGCATGAGTAGGATATAATCCACCATGAACATAAATATCGTGAAGGCTATGTTGATTTTGTTTCAACTACATGCGTGAATATGTGCCAAGTCAAGTCACTCGAATCATTCAAAGGAGGATACCACCCTGTCATACCACATCACAACCATTTTAATAGCATGTTGGCACGCAAGGTAAACCATTATAAACTCCTAGCTAATTAAGCATGGCATAAGCAACTATAATCTCTAATTGGAATTGCAAACATGTTTATTCATAATAGGTTGAATCAGGAACGATGAACTAATCATATTTACAAAAACAAGATAGGTCGAGTTCATACTAGCTTCTCTCATCTCAATCGGTCCATCATATATCATCATTATTGCCTTTCACTCGCACGACCGAACGGTGTGGATAATAATAATAGTGCACGTGCATTGGACTAAGCTGGAATCTGTAAGCATTCAATTCAAGGGAGAAGAAAAGGTAATATGGGCTCTTGATTAAATCAACAATAATTCATATGAGAGCTACTCAACATTTTCATCACGGTCTTCTCCTCTCGACCCCCAAAGGAAAGAAAAGAAATAAAACTATTTACACGGGAAAGCTCCCAACAAGCAAAAGAAGAATGAGAAATCTTTTCTGAATTTTCTTTTAGTTACTACTACTACAAGCATGGAAAGTAAACTAGCTAAAAGCTATAACTAATTTTTTTGGTTTTTTCTTAAGGTTATTCAAACACACAAGAAGAAAGCAGGAAAAAGAAAATAAACTAGCATGGATAGTACAATGAAAAAGTATGAGCACTGACAACTAGAATGAGTCTGTGAACATGAATGTAATGTCGGTGAGAAATACGTACTCCCCAAGCTTAGGCTTTTGGCCTAAGTTGGTCTATGCCCATGGATAAGAGCTACTCTCTCCGGTGTACTGAGGAGTGTCATCTAGGTACCACCGGCTGGCAATCTCCTCCGGATCCCACTGATAAAAGGACGGTCGATAAGGGTCAAGTGGTGGTACCGGCTCAGGCTCTGGAGCTGGTGTCTGGCTCTGGTATGCGTAAACGGCCTCCGGCAAGACGAGGTACGTGCCTGAAGATAACTCAAACAAAGAGGGTGCAGGCAAGATAATAGTCTCACTGTGAGTTTTATTAAATCTCAGATTATACTTAAGCATCATCTCATCATTTTTAACAATAAATTCATGTGCTACCATACTCTTATAATCTAGAAAAATAGGGGGTAGCAACTTTTCCTCTTTCTCATAATGCCTAATAGGTATCCTAAAGTGTTTAGCAAGGCGTGAAGCATAGATGCCTCCAAAGATGGGGCCCTTTGTACGGTTCAGACTTAACCGTTTAGCAGTAATAGCGCCTAAACTAACAGTCTTATCACGATGCAAAGCATGGCACAAAATAACAATATCAGGTTTCCACAATTCCCATGACCAATTAAGCATCTACTAGCAAATATTGCAAAGTAACGTATGACAGGAAAGTGTATACTAGTAATTCTTGCATTGGAAACATTCCTCATTTCCTCTACAGTAATCATATCAATAAATCCATCCACATCTCTACGATATGGTTCCTCTATGCTGCCCTCGAAGGGTATCTTGCAAACCGCACAAAAATCACATAGTGACATCTCCCTAACCTCATCATATAAATGAAACTCCACTGAAGGTGGTGATTTCTTAGCATGAAAGGAAAAAATTTGCACGAAAGTATTAGTGAGTAGGATATACTGATCGAGCTGGTCATGGAGGAAGTCGGTGAGGCCCGCATTATCAGCCAAAGAATAAAAATCATCATGAATCCCGGCTGCTCTCAAGAACTCATCACAAGGCCATTCGCACGTCCGAAACTCCACGACGCAAGGGAGATTATACTTGGGCTTCTTATTCTCCTTATTTTGTTTATCGTTCGAGCTTTGGCTCAAAGAGCCCCTCAAAAATCTCGTCATCATTTTCTGAAAATTTCTGAAATTTTTAGTAACTCAAAATCAAAGTGAACCAAACTCAATAAAATTGATAGCAACTACTCCCGCAAGTGCCTAGAGACTATATCATGCATTAGAACTACTTGGAACCATATAAATTTGACATGCAAGCTCAAGAACAGGGTCACCTAGGCAGTAAAAATTTGCAATGAATAAAGCACTAGATCAGAAACTAATTGGACCATTGGAGGAGTCACATACCAAAGAACAATCCCCCAAAGCAGTTTTGTGAGTGGGGCTTTGAGCAAGGAGATCGAAAATGGCAACAAGATGAGCTAGAACTCGTGCTTGAGCTGGTTAGTGATTTTTTGGGAGGAAAAGAAGTGTGTTGGTGCAGGAATAAGTGGAGGGGGGCTAACAGGGGCCCATGATGCAGGGGGCGCGCCCTAGGGGGGTGGGAGCACCCTGGACCCTCGTGGCCAGGTGCCGGCTCCCCTTGCTGTGTTCTCAGTGCCACATATTCTCAAATATTCTAAAAAAAATCATATTTCATTTTCAGCGCATTTGGAGAACTTCTATTTTTGGGGTATTTTTTATTGCAAGGATAAATCAGAAAATAGACACAAAATACTATTTTTGCTTTATTTAATCTAAATAACAGAAACTAAAAGGAGGGTACAGAAGGTTGTGCTTTCTAACTTCATCCATGTCATGTTCATCAAAAGGAATCCACTAACAAGGTTGATCAAGTCTTGTCAACAAACTCATTCCAAATAACATGGAACCAGAGAAATTTCGAATAACACTAGGTTACCTCAACGGGTCTATGTACCTCCCCAACAATAAGAATATCATATTTCTTCTTGACGGTAGGAAGAGGAAATTCAAAACCTCCAATAATAATCGATGGAATTTTTCCAATATAATTGATACTGTGAACTTGAGGTTGTTTCCTCGGAAAGTGTACCGTATGCTCATTACCATTAACATGAAAAGTGGCATTGCCTTTGTTGCAATCAATAACTGCCCCTGCATTATTCAAAAGGGTCTACCAAGGATAATCAACATACTATCGTCCTCGGGAATATCAAGAATAACAAAGTCCGTTAAGATAGTAACGTTTGCAACCACAACAGGCACATCCTCACAAATACCGACAGGTATAGCAGTTGATTTATCGGCCATTTGCAAAGATATTTCAGTAAGTGTCAACTAATTCAATTCAATTCTATGATATAAAAAGAGAGACATAACACTGACACCGTCTCCAAGATGACATAAAGCAGTTTTAACATAGTTTCTTTTAATGGAGCATGCTATCGTTGGTACTCCTGGGTCTCCAAGTTTCTTAGGTATTCCACCCTTAAAAGTATAATTAGCAAGCATGGTGGAAATTTCAGCTTCCAGTATCTTTCTTTTATTTGTAACAATATCCTTCATATACTTAGCATAAGGATTCATTTTAAGCATATCAGTCAAATGCATACGCAAAAACATAGGTCTAATCATTTCAGCAAAGCGCTCAAAATCCTCATCATTCTTTTTCTTGGATGGTTTAGGAGGAAAAGGCATGGGTTTCTGAACCCATGGTTCTCTTTCTTTACCGTGCTTCCTAGCAACAAAGTCTCTCTTATCATAACGTTGATTCTTTGATTGTGGGTTATCAAGATCAACAGCAGGTTCAACCTCTACATCATTATTATTTCTAGGTTGAGCATCAACATGAACATCATCATTAACATTATCACTAGGTTCATGTTCATCACCAGATTGTGTTTCAGCATGAGAAATAGAAATATCATTGGGATTCTCAGGTGTGTCTACAACAAGTTTACTAGAAGCATGCAAATTCCTATCATTTTTCTTCTTCTTTTTAGAAGGACTAGGTGCATCAACATTAGTTCTCTGAGAATCTTGCTCAATTCTCTTATGGTGGCCCTCAGGATACAAAGGTTCCTGAGTCATTTTACCCCCCTAGTCATAAATCTAACAACATTATCATTTTTCTTATCATTTCATTCATTGAGCAAATCATTTTGTGCTTTAAGCACTTGTTCTACTTGAGTGGTAACCATAGAAGCATGTTTACTAATGAGTTTAAGTTCATTCTTAACCCTAGACATATAATCACTCAATTTTCTAATCATATAAGCATTACTTTTCAATTGTCTACCAACATAAGCATTGAAATTTTCTTGTTTAGTCATAAAGTCATCAAATTCATCCAAGCATTGGCTAGCAAACTTAGTAGACGGGATTTCAACTTTATCATATCTATAGAGAGAATTTACCTTTACTACCTGTGTCAGGTTATCAAGACCATGTATTTCTTCAATAGGTGGTATATTAAGGCCATGCATTTCTTTAACAGGAGGTAAATTCTTAACATCTTCAGCTTTAATACCTTTTTCTTTCATAGATTTCTTTGCCTCTTGCATATCTTCTGGACTGAGAAATAGAACACCCCTTTTCTTCGGAGTTGGCTTAGGAGTTGGTTCAGGAAGCGTCCAATTATTTTCATTAGTCAACATATTATTCAATAGCAATTCAGCTTGACCAACAGTTCTTTCCCTGAAAACACAACTAGCACAACTATCCAGGTGGTCTCTGGAAGCATCGATTAGCCCATTATAAAAGATATCAAGTATTTCATTTTTTTAAGAGGATGATCAGGCAAAGCATTAAGTAATCAGAGAAGCCTCCCCCAAGCTTGTGGGAGACTCTCTTCTTCAATTTACACAAAATTATATATTTCCCTTAAGGCAGCTTGTTTCTTATGAGCGGGGAAATATTTAGCAGAGAAGTAATAAATCATATCCTGGGGACTACGCACACAACCAGGATCAAGAGAATTAAACCATGTTTTAGCATCACCCTTTAATTAGAACGGAAATATCTTAAGGATATAATAGTAACGAGTTTTCTCATCATTAGTGAATAGGGTGGCTATATCATTTAACTTAGTAAGATGTGCCACAATAGTTTCAGATTCATAGCCATAAAAAGGATCAGATTCAACCAAAGTAATTATCTCAGGATCAACAGAGAAATCATAATCCTTATCAGTAACACAGATAGGTGAAGTAGCAAAAGCAGGGTCATATTTCATTCTAGCATTCAGAGACTTTTCCTTAAGCTTAGCTAATAATTTCTTAAGATCAGATCTATCAGTGCAAGCAAGAAAATCTCTAGCAGTTTCTTCATCCATAACATAACCCTCAGGCACTACAGGCAACTCATATCTAGGGGAAGAACCTTCATCATCACTTTCATCAATATTATCAGTTTCAATAATTTCATTCTCCCTAGCCCTAGCAAGTTGTTCATCAAGAAATTCATCTAATGGCATAGTAGTATCAAGCATAGAAGTAGTTTCATCATAAGCATCATGTAGAGCAGAAGTGGCATCATCAATAACATGTGACATATCAGAATTAATAGCAGAAGCAGGTTTAGCTGTTGCAAGTTTACTCAAAACAGAAGGAGAATCAAGTGCAGAGCTAGATCGCAGTTCCTTACCTCCCCTCGTAGTTGAGGGAAAAATCTTAGTTCTTTCGTCTTTCATGTTCCTCATAGTGATCAGCAGATATAAATCCCAAGTGACTCAAAGAATAGAGCTATGCTCCCCGGCAACGGTGCCAGAAAATAGTCTTGATAACCCACAAGTATAGGGGATCGCAATAGTTTTCGAGGGTAGAGTATTCAACACAAATTTATTGATTCGACACAAGGGGGGCCAAAGAATATTCTCAAGTATTAGCAGTTGAGTTGTCAATTCAACCACACCTAGATAACTTAATATCTGCAGCAAAGTATTTAGTAGCAAAGTAGTATGGAAGTAATGGTAGCAGTAGCAAAAGTAACAGTAGTAGTTTTGTAGTGATTGTAGCAGTGGCAATGGTAAAGTAACTAAGCAAAGAGCAATTTGTGAAAAGCTCGTAGGCATTGGATCAGTGATGGATAATTATGTCGGATGTGATTCCTCATGCAATAGTTATAACATACGGTGACACAGAACTAGCTCCAGTTCATCAACGTAATGTAGGCATGTATTCCGAATATAGTCATACGTGCTAATGGAAAATAACTTGCATGGCATCTTTTGTCCTACCCTCCCGTGGCAGCGGGGTCCTATTGGAAACTAAGGGATATTAATACCTACTTTTAGTAGAGTATCGGACCAAAGCATTAACACTTAGTGAATACATGAACTCCTCAAATTACGGTCATCACCGAGAGTGGTCCTGATTATTGTCACTTCGGGGTTGTCAGATCATAACACATAATAGGTGACTATAGACTTGCAATATAGGATCAAGAACTCACATATATTCATGAAAACATAATAGGTTTAGATCTGAAATCATGGCACTCGGGCCCTAGTGAATAGCATTAAGCATAGCAAAGTCATAGCAACATCAATCTTAGAACACAGTGGATACTAGGGATCAGACCCTAACAAAACTAACTCAATTACATGGTAAATCACATCCAACCCATCACCGTCCAGCAAGCCTATGATGGAATTACTCACGCACGGCGGTGAGCATCATGAAATTGGTGATGGAGGATGGTTGATGATGACGACGGCGATGGATTCCCCTCTCCGGAGCCCTGAACGGACTCCAGATCAGCCCTCTCGAGAGAGTTTAGGGCTTGGCGGCGGCTCCGTATCGTAAAATGTGATGAATCCTTCTCTCTGATTTTTTTCTCCCCGAATGTGAATATATAGAGTTGGAGTTGAGGTCGGTGGAGCTCCAAGGGGCCCACAAGTCAGGGGGCACGCCCTAGGGGGGCGCCCCCCACCCTGAACAGGGTGTGGGCCCCCTAATGTTGATTCTTTCACTAGTATTTTTTATTAATTCCAAAAGGTTGCTCCGTGGATTTTCAGGCCATTCCAAGAACTTTTATTTCAGCATGAAAATAACACCATGGCGTCAGTCCGGGTTAGTTCCATTCAAATCATGCAAGTTAGAGTCAAAAACAAGGGCAAAAGTGTTTGGAAAAGTAGATACGACGGAGACATATCATGGGGTCTGTCGAGGATATACCCCGCGGTATGACCCGGCTGGAGTTGTAAACCGGCTGGGACTTGGTAAACCGGCGGACAGTTAAGACAGATGGCTAAGACAGACGGTAAACCGGCTGGTGGTAAACCGGTAGGAGTCAAGTCAGATGATAACCCGGGAGGTGTTAAGTCAGTTCATAAACCGGCAGGAAGTCATAAACCGGTAGACCATCTTAAACTGGCAGACCATCTTAAACTAGCAGACCATCTTAAACCGGCAGACCATCTTAAACCGGCAAACAGTGATAACTGGGTTGCCAAGGGTTATGAAGCCCGAGATGTCATGAAACCCATAAAGAGAAGTCAGAATAGTTAAGTATTAAGTCTGAGTTGGACTCCACATGTTACCCGCCCCTTCAACATATATAAGGAGGGGCAGGGCTCCCCAAAGGGGGAGAAGCAACAAGAAACAATCTCTAGGGCTAGACACAACTAGAGGAGAGCCGGTTTACAGCGACTCCCTCATGATGATAATGAGACCTAGCCACAAACAGCATGTAGGGTTGTTACCGGATGATGTTTCCCGGGGCCCGAAGCTATCTAAATCCTTTGTCTTGCGTGTTGCGTTTTCTCGATTCCGCTCAACCCCTCTTAAGCTACCATATGGATGTGTTGGCCTCACGACTAAGTCCTCGCACTAGGACATCTGACGTGACAATTCCACAACAGGGTCCATAGAGGCCTTTGGGATTTCTGGTGGCGTCTCATCAAGAGGGTTTTGAACATTCTGCATTGAGGCTTCAGACTCGAGCAGCTGCTGTTCCGGCTCGTGCGCTTTGGGGTCCTCAACCGGCTTGTTTACTTTGGCCTTTTTGCTTGGCTTGGCCATTCCGCTAACAAAGGAAAAATGAAAGAGATCAATATATATATGTTTACAAAGTTAAGACAATAAAGGCAAGAATTGTTACCCAGGGGCAATCTTAAAAGCCGAGATATCAGTCCCCGTTGAGTCGCCAGAAGACGAATTTGAAGTGCCCTGATAGTTTGAATCAGAAGGGTTAAGGGGTTGTCGAATGAGACCCGCCTTTGGAAAAGCTAAGTCGGAAAGCGGTGAAACCTCTGCTCGGCACTTGCGAGGAGCCGGCGTGTTGGGTAAGCCGGAGGAAAGAACCCCACCGCCACTGTTCCGGGTCGTGCGGCGAACCTCATGCTGCTGCTTCTTAAAAATAAAGTTGGGATCCAAGTAAGTCAAAGGGTGAGAAAACCTTACTTTCCGGCTTGCTTGTCGAGTTTTCTATCTTAGTAGAGATTCCCAGCCGGAGGAAAGGATAATTACCTCTTCATCATCTGCTCGGCTGGCTTCCGCTTCATCCTGATGGTAATCAGTGTCAATAAGATGATTAAAAAATGAGCCAAGGGAGTCAAGTTCTGCCTCCAACTCAGAGTCTTCTAAAGAAAGCTGATCTACGAGAGTGGTCTTCTTCTTGGTAGTTTTTTTGATAGCCTTGTTCTTTGGCCTGGGCTTTCTGGCCGGCTTATCCTGGAGTTTCTTCTTCCAAACGAGGAGTCAGCCTGCAGAAATTTAAAGCAAGAATGAGAAAGTAGACTGATAGATAATGAGTAAATGGGAAGATTGTTTAAAGTACTTACATCTGGAGCTTTGTGCTTTGTATAAAAAGGAGCCAAGCTAGTCTTGTTGCAATCCTTCCAGCTCTCATTAAGTAGACTTGGTCATTGTGTTGATAGCATCGTCATCCATTTCTATCTTGCAATGGCATTGGGGATCTTTGACACTACCAGTATATTCGCACATTAAGCTGGGCCGGTGGCTCAAGGGTAAGATTCTCCATGCGACCCAGCATCGGACTAGATCGATTCCAGTTAAGTCGTTGGCCATTAAGGCTCTAATTTTTGAAAAAATGGGCATATATTTCGCCCGTGCTTCTGTGTTGATCCGCTCTAGAAGATGGTGTCTGTTGCTGAGCCAGCTTTCGCAGAAACCCGGCAGAGGATTTTCATCGGATGGGGATGTGTCTTGACAATAAAACCATATCTGGTTCCAGTCCTTAGGATGACTGGGAAGTGTGGCAGCAGGAAAGGTGGCTCCTTTCCGCCTTTGAATGGAAATGCCGCCTAACTCTAGGCTTGGCCCGTCGGTGAACTCAGTCTGCCGGTTTAAATAGTAAAATTCCCGGAACAATTCTACAGTCTCTTGTTGGAGGTACACCTCGCAGAACACTTGAAAATTGCAGATGTTTGAAATAGAGTTGGGCCCGATATCTTGAGGACGAAGTTTGAAGAAGTGCAATACGTCATGGAAGAATCTTGAGTCGGGTGGGGTGAATCCACGAAGCATGTGATCAGTAAAAACAATAACTTCACCCTCCTTTGCGGCAGGGATGGCTTTGTCTCCAGGAACCCTCCAGTGGATATCCTCTTTTGGGGCTAAGACACCCACTTTGACATGGTCATTCAAGGCTTCTTCCGTGACAGTGGAGACAACCCAGTTGCAGGAAGTAACAATTTTTGTCATTTTTTATGAAAGGCCTAGAAGAAAGGAGATTGCCGGGTTAAGAATGTGATGTTAAGCCGGCAAGTGATTTAAGGACAGGTATGCAAGGCAGGAATAATGGACCTTCAATAAGAACAAGTGCTACAAAAAGTTGGCATGGTTAAACCGGTGAGAATATACGGGTTATGTCAGAATACTACATTGGCAGTTTAAAAGTACTCAAAGATAAGTTGGTAACTATTTGGTGAGCTACAAGCTTGTCATTTAAGCCGCCATGAGGGGCTAATGCCTACAGATCTGGAGTGGAGCTGTATTTTGCTCAGTCTTAAGTAAACAAGTTCCACATATTGGTTTTACATTTTTGGATCTACAGCAGCTCGAAAATGAAGAATATAGTTTAACCTAGTTACAGTGGCCAAAGAACACGCAAGCTGGAAGTTGAGTTTCAGCAGACGGAATGCATCTATGTTTTGAGATAAGGGCTAAAACTGTTGCCGCACTAGTCCTATACTACGGTTGGATCAAACAAAGTCACGGTGAGGAACGCTGGGGAGATGGTTGATGAACACCGAAGAACTCTGATGAACGGAGGAAACCCTAGTGCATATCTAAGGTGAAGCAAAAAAGGTACATGTCGGTGCTGATGAACAGTGGAGGAGCGCCGCAGTTTCTGGACACAATCAGGGTGATGCAGCGGTCGGAGTTAATGATGTTGGAGACAGTGGCGGCGGAGCTCGGGCTATGCTAGACGGCGCGGGGAGGAAGAGGAAGACGTGAGGGCAGGGGTGAAAAGTGAAAAAGAGGACCCACTGCCCCTATTTGTAAGGGAATGGATAGATGGCATGCGCGAGAATCGAGGAGACTGAAAAAATGATTATGTGGCTATATGGACGCCTTGATTTTTGGGAGGTTCATTAAGATAAAGATCTGTTGAGATATCCTAGGCCTTGTGCGGAATTAATGCGCGTGACGTCACGATGGGTTACTGCGGTTCGATGATGTGACGTCATGGTGGGTTACGGTGACTTGGTGAAAGTTGATGAAAGAAGAACCTGCTAAGTCAAGTGATGAAGATTGATGTGAACCAGTTCAAATCAACCTGGGGCCTAATGTTAGGGATATAACTCCTAGGTATGACCCGCTCAGGAGGGGCCGGGTCATGTCATTAGCGACTTAAGCATGAAGCTGGCGGTTCGTGAATCAAGCTAGTTGAAGGCCCAAGGCTTGGAGGCGACTCAAGGCCCAGAAAGATGAACCGCCATATGTTTAACTTGTATTGTAAGACAAGTTTAGTTGGAAACCGAGCCGGTCACGCTTGTGTGAGCCGGTTGGGACTCTGTAAGCCGTTGGGCATCAACCTGTATATAAAGGGGTGACCCGGCGGCGGGTTAACTCAAGAAACAATCAATCGAGTACTAGGTCAGGCATATTCGCTCCCTGGTAGTCAAAACACAAGCAATACAATTGAAAGCAAGAGTAGGCTTTTACCTCGTTGAGGGGTCGAACCTGGGTAAACTCTTTGTGTCCTTTGTCTTGATTAACCCCTTTAAGCTAACCTAGCTGCGATGGCTCCACACCTAAGTCCTTTTGCTAGGGCATTTGCCGTGTTAAATCCACGACACGGCCCATAATGTGATTGGGCCAACCAAGGCCCAAGATAAATTTTGGCATGTTAACGGCTCATCATGTAATTGGGCCAATCATGGGCCGAGGTATATTTCGGCATGATGTCGACCTATGAAATGTTGGCACAACTCAGGCCCAATCTACTTTTCAACCTGTTAAAAGCCCATGGTATTTTCTGACCCAACTAAGGCTCGCGGTTTACTTAGCCTGTAAAAGGCCTGAAACTACTTAGGGTCCAATTTACATTTAAGCCTGCTAATGGTCCAAGATGATTGTGGGACCATGTTTTGGCCCCTATATAGCAAGTCGCAGGTCGGGCCATTTGTGTAGCGTAATTTTTTTATATAGCACTGACGGGCCGATAACGTTTTGGCCCGTTGGCCTCCGTCGAAGCTTGCAGCCTTTTCAGAGAGCGAAGATAGCATATACAATAAATAAATTATAGCATAGTGACTAAGAATAAACCTAGACTATACAATAATGAAATTACGGCATACTACATCCACTAGGCCCCACTACGCATACCTTAACCTGGAGATGCCAGGTCCCAAGGGCATCATCACCATCACCGATGACTACAAGAGGTCTCTCTAGTGCGCCACAGCCGGCTCCCGGCTGACCGAGTCCCTAGTCATCACTGAAGAGAAACGCCAGATCAACTGGCTCATGGCCCTGTCATGCGAGTAGCCGAGCGTGCCAGCTCTGAACAAGCAGGCGGCTAACAAGGCGGCATTCCGACCGTCCAAAGACACCAAGAGGATCCCGCTAGACCCGATCAACCCAGACCAGTGTGTTGTCATGGGCACCCGCCTCGACAGCAAATAGGAAGGCGAGCTCATCAATTTCC
Source organism: Aegilops speltoides (assembly GCA_021437245.1). Taxonomy (NCBI): domain Eukaryota; kingdom Viridiplantae; phylum Streptophyta; class Magnoliopsida; order Poales; family Poaceae; genus Aegilops; species Aegilops speltoides. The sequence goes on from CM038143.1 coordinate 390,154,924, forward strand.
TTTGTGAGATCGGGATATCTTCGCATGGTCCCCCAAAGACATGTCGAGTGTTCTGAGGGATTTCTCCGAGCACCACCTCCACGTTCGGCCGGATGCCAAGCCGATCAAGCAACTGCTCCACCGTTTCTCCGAGGAGAAGCAAAGAACCATTGGTGAAGAGATTGTCCGGCTTCTCGCAGCCACCTTCATCATGGAAGTTTTTCACCCAGAGTGGTTGGACAACCCAGTCCAGGTGCTAAATAAGAATGGAATCTGGCGCATGTGTATAAACTACACCAGCCTGAGCAAGGCCTGCCCCAAGGATCATTTTTCTCTACCCCATATCGATCAAGTCATCAACTCCATGGTCGGCTGCGAGCTACTCTCTTTTCTAGATGCCTACTCACGCTACCACCAGATCAAGCTGAACCCGGCCGAATGGCTCAAGACATCCTTCATCATCCTGTTCGGTGCCTATTGCTACATCACCATGTCTTTTGGCCTGAAGAATGCATGCGCCACCTTTGAGTGCTGCATCCAAAAGTGCCTCCTCCCGCAAATCGGCAGAAACATGCACGCGTACATCAACGTCATCGTGGTGAAGACCAAGAAACATCTCACCCTCCTGGACGACCTCAAGGAGACGTGTAGTATCGAAAGTATGTCTAGAGGGGGGTGATTAGACTACTTGATCAAATAAAAACTTATTGTCGGTGTCAAAACCGGCGGATCCCGGGTAGGGGGTCCCGAACTGTGCGTCTAGGCGGATGGTAACAGGAGACAAGGGACACGATGTTTTACCCAAGTTCGGGCCCTCTCGATGGAGGTAAAACCCTACTCCTGCTTGATTGATATTGATGATATGGGTAGTACAAGAGTGGATCTACCACGAGATCAAGGAGGCTAAACCCTAGAAGCTAGCCTATGGTATGATTGTTGTAATGGTTGTGTGTCCTATGTACTAAAACCCTCCGGTTTATATAGACACTGGAGAGGGCTAGGGTTACACAGAGTCGGTTACAATGGTAGGAGATCTACATATCCGTATCGCCAAGCTTGCCTTCCACGCCAAGGAAAGTCCCATCCGGATACGGGACGAAGTCTTCAATCTTGTATCTTCATAGTCTTGGAGTCCGGCCGACGATGATAGTCCGGCTGTCCGGACACCCCCTAGTCCAGGACTCCCTCAGTAGCCCCTGAACCAGGCTTCAATGACAATGAGTCCACCGGCATTGCAAGGCGGGTTCCTCCTGCGAATAATTCATAGAAGATTGTGAACACCAGGATAGTGTCCGGTTCTGCAAAATAAACTCCACATTCCACCGTAGAAAGAATAATATGTACACAAGTTCAATCTGCCGACGATACGTGGCATGACGTCACGCCACTACCAAGCCTTTACTTGAATCGTTTTTATTATACCACCTCGGTAGCGTTTAGCGGCGGTTTCCTTGGCACGTCTTGTCGAGCAGAGATCGTGTTCCCTTATTCCGGATTCCCATCAATACGGATGTGGTAATCCAACCGTTCGCCGCCACGCCCCTCTATCGGAGGCGAGTCCCGAACGGTCACGGGGACGACTCCTGGTATTCCCCTTCTTTATAACGGGACCAAGTCTCGTTTCTTTTCTTCAATCCCCAATCGAATCCACTCCTTGCCCCGAGTTCCAACACCCAGAGCCTCGGATTCGAGCGCTTCGGACCTTCAACAATGTCCGGCTCCGACCTTCAGGGCCGGTGGATGCCCTCTTCCATCACGGAAGAAGACGTGCTAAAGCTGCGAGAGGCCAAGTACCTGTCTTACGAGATTTCGCATAGGTTGCCTGCCAAAGGGCAAGTCATTCCCACCCCCGAGCCCGGCGAGTATGTCGTGTTTGTTTCCCACCTCCGTCGGGGTTTAGGCTTCCCGATGGATCCTTTTGTGAGAGGGCTCATGTTTTACTATGGGTTGGAATTCCATGACTTGGCTCCGGAGTCCATCCTCCATATCTCTTCATTCATTATCGTTTGCGAAGCCTTCCTCCGTGTTACCCCTCAGTTCGGCTTGTGGCTTAGGACCTTTGACGTGGAGCCGAAGATGATTGAGGGGCGTCAAGCAGAGTGCGGCGGGGCGGTTGTAAGCAGAAGGGCCGACGCTCCATGGCTCGAGGGCTCTTTTCAGGAGGAGCTCGGCTTGTGGCAACAGGAGTGGTTCTACATAACCGCTCCCCGGGGCAGCAGGCAGAAGCCGCCGCCCATCTTCCGCTCGGGCCCTCCGCAGCGGCTGATGTCATGGGTCAGCCAAGGGATAAACTGGGGGCCGTCAAAGGACGTGCCCCTATTGCAGTGCCGGATTCAAGAACTCCAGGCGAGGGAGATCAATTTGGTTGTGGTGATGCAGGTCATGTTGATTAGGCGTCTCCTGCCCTGCAAACGCCGTCCTCTCTGGCTGTGGGAGTTTAATCCGGAGGGACCATGAATTCTTCAACACTTCATGGGTATGACACCCGTGGGGATGTACAAACTGTTCTTCGGATCACGAGAAGCGTGTCCGAAATTGACCGAGGACGCCGGCCTAAGCTGCAATTGTTGGGGAACGTAGTAATTTCAAAAAATTTCCTACGCACACGCAAGATCATGGTGATGATATAGCAACGAGGGGAGAGTGTTGTCTACGCCCTCGTGAGACCAAGCGAAGCGCTGACGCAACATAGAGGAAGTAGTCGACGTCCTCCCGGTCCGACCGATCCAAGCACCGTTACTCGGCACCTCCGAGTTCTTGACACGCAGACAGCTCGATGACGCACCCTCGATCTCCAATCCAAGAGAGGCCCGAGGGGAGTTCCGTCAAGACGACGGCGTGGTGACGATCTTGATGTTCTCCTGTCGCAGGGCTTTGCCTAAGCACCGCTACAATATGATCGAGGTGTAATATCGTGGAGGGGTGCAACGCACACGGCTAAGGAACGATCAATGATCAACTTGTGTGTTCTAGGGTGCCCCCCTACCCCCGTATATAAAGGAGGGAGGGAGGAGGTGGTCGGCCCAAGGGGGGGCGCGCCATAGGGAGGAGGAAACCTACTCCAAGTAGGTTTCCCCTCTTTTTCCTAATCTTATTTGGAGGGGGAAGGAAGGAGTACTAGTAGTAGGAAGTAGTACTAGTAGTAGGAAGGAAGAGGGGGAAGGAGAAAGGAAAGGGGGGGCCGGCCCCCCTCCCCAATTCGGATTGGGCTTGGGGGGGCGCGCCCCCCTCCCTTGCTCCTTCTCTCTTCCTCCTACATGGGCCCAATAAGGCCCATATACTACCAGGGGGTTCCGGTAACCTCCTGGAGCTCCGGTATATTCCCAAACTCTCCCGGAACCTTTCTGGTGTCCAAATATATCCGTCCAATATATCAATCTTTATGTCTCGACCATTTCGAGACTCCTCGTCATGTCCTTGATCATAGCCGGGACTCCGAACAACCTTCGGTACATGAAAATACGTAAACTCATAATATAACTGTCATCGAAACCTTAAGCGTGCGGACCCTACGGTTCGAGAACAATGCAGACATGACCGAGACACGTCTCTGGTCAATAACCAATAGCGGGACCTGGATGCCCATATTGGTTCCTACATATTCTACGAAGATCTTTATCGGTCAAACCGCATAACAATATACTTTGTTCCCTTTGTCATCGGTATGCTACTTGCCCGAGATTTGATCGTCGGTATTCAATACCTAGTTCAATCTCGTTACCGGCAAGTCTCTTTACTCGTTCTGTAATACGTCATCTCATAACTAACTCATTAGTTATATGCTTGCAAGGCTTAAGTGATGAGTATTACTGAGAGGGCCCAGAGATACCTCTCCGACAATCGGAGTGACAAATCCTAATCTCGAATAATGCCAACTCAACATGAACCTTCGGAAACACCTGTAGATCACCTTTATAATCACCCGATTCGTTGTAGACGTTTGGTAGCACACAAAGTGTTCTTCCGTACACGGAGTTGCACAATCTTATAGTTGCAGGAACTTTGTATAAGTCATGAAGAAAGCAATAGCAAGATACTAAACGATCAAGTGCTAGGATAACAAAATGGGTCATGTCAATCACATCATTCTTCTAATGATGTGATCCCACTAATCAAATGACAACACATGTCTATGGTCGGAAACATGACCATCTTTGATTAATGAGCTAGTCAAGTAGAGGCATACTAGTGACTATATGTTTGTCTATGTATTCACACATGTATCATGTTTCGGTTAATACAATTCTAGCATGAATAATAAACATTTATCATGATATGAGGAAATAAATAATAACTTTATTATTGCCTCTAGGGCATATTTCCTTGATCTCCCACTTGCACTAGAGTCAATAATCTAGATTACATAGTAATGATTCTAACACCCATGGAGTCTTGGTGCTGATCATGTTTTGCTCGTGAGAGAGGCTAAGTCAATGGGTTTGCAACATTCAGATCCGTATGTATCTTGCAAATCTCTATGTCTCCCATTTGGACTTGGTCCCGAATGGAATTGAAGCGTCTCTTGATGTGCTTGGTCCTCTTGTGAAATCTGGATTCCTTTGCCAAGGCAATTGCACCAGTATTGTCACAGAAGATCTTCATTGGTCCCGATGCACTAGGTATGACACCTAGATCGGAAATGAACTCCTTCATCCGACTCCTTCATTTGCTGCTTCGAAGCGGCTATGTACTCCGCTTCACATGTAGATCCCGCCACGACGCTTTGTTTAGAACTGCACCAACTTACAGCTCCACCGCTTAATAAAAACACGATCCGGTTTGCGATTTAGAATCGTCCGGATCGATGTCAAAGCTTGCATCGACGTAACCATTTACGACAAGCTCTTTGTCACCTCCATATACTGAGAAACATATCCTTAGTCCTTTTCGTATTTCGGGATGTTCTTGACCGCTGTCCATGATCCACTCTGGATTACTTTGGTACCTTCTGCCAAGCTTATTGCTAAGCATACGCCAGTCTGGTACACAACATTGCATACATGATAGAGCCTATGGCTGAAGCATAGGAACATTTTTCATTTTCTCTCTATCTTCTGCGTGGTCGGGCATTGAGTTTGACTCAACTTCACACCTTGTAGCACAGGCAAGAATCCTTTCTTTGCTCGATCCATATTGAACTTTTTCAATATTTTGTCAAGGTATGTGCTTTGTGAAAGTCCTATTAAGCGTCTTGATCTATCTCTATAGATCTTGATGCCTAATATGTAAGCAGCTTCTCCGAGGTCTTTCATCGAAAAACTTTTATTCAAGTATCCCTTTATGCTATCCAGAAAATCTATATCATTTCCAATTAATAATATGTCATCAACATATAAAACTAGAAATGCTACAGAGCTCCCACTCACTTTCTTGTAAACATAGGCTTCTCCAAAAGTCTGTATAAAACCATATGCTTTGATCACACTATCAAAACGTTTATTCCAACTCCGAGATGCTTGCACCAGTCCACAAATGGAACGTTGGAGCTTGCACACTTTGTCAGCACCTTTTGGATTAACAAAACCTTCCGGCTGCATCATATACAACTCTTCTTCTAGAAATCCATTCAAGAATGCAGTCTTCACATCCATTTGCCAAATTTCATAATCATGAAATGCAGCAATAGCCAACATGATTCGGACAGACTTAAGCATCACTACGGGTGAGAAAGTCTCATCGTAGTCAACCCCTTGAACTTGTCGAAAACCTTTCGCAATAAGTCGAGCTTTATAGACAGTAACATTACCATCAGCGTCAGTCTTCTTCTTAAAGATCCATTTATTCTCAATGGCTTGCCGATCAATGGGCAAGTCAACCAAAGTCCATACTTTGTTTTCATACATGGATCCTATCTCAGATTTCATGGCCTCTAGCCATTTTGCGGAATCTAGGCTCATCATCGCTTCCTCATAGTTCGTAGGTTCGTCATGGTCAAGTAACATGACCTCCGAACAGGATTACCGCACCACACAGTGCGGATCTTACTCGTAGACCCACGAGGTTCAGCGAAACTTGATCTGAAGTTTCATGATCAATATCATTAGCTTCCTCACTAGTTGGTGTATTTGTCACGGAACCGGTTCTCGTGATGAACTACTTTCCAACAAGGAGTAGATCTGATTATCTCATCAAGTTCTACTTTCCTCCCACTCACTTCTTTCGAGAGAAATTCCTTCTCTAGAAAGGATCCATTCTTAGCAACGAATATTTTTCCTTCGGATCTGTGATAGAAGGTGTACCCAATGATCTCTTTTGGGTATCCTATGAAGACACATTTCTCGATTTGGGTTCGAGCTTATCCGGTTGAAGTTTCTTCACATAAGCATCGCAGCCCCAAACTTTAAGAAACGACAACTTTGGTTTCTTGCCAAACCATAGTTCATAAGGCGCCGTCTCAACGGATTTTGATGGTGCCCTATTTAACGTGAATGCGGCCGCCTCTAAAGCATAACCCCAAAACGATAGCGGTAAATCGGTAAGAGACATCATAGATCGCACCATATCAAGTAAAGTACGATTCTGACGTTCGGACACACCATTTCGTTGTGGTGTTCGGTGGCGTGAGTTGCGAAACTATTCCGCATTGTTTCAAATGTAAACCAAACTCGTAACTCAAATATTCTCCTCCACGATCGATCGTAGAAACTTTATTTTCTTGTTACAATGATTTTCTACTTCACTCTGAAAATCTTTGAACTTTTCAAATGTTTCAGACTTGTGCTTCATTAAGTAGATATACCCATATCTGCTCAAATCATCTGTGAAGGTGAGAAAATAACGATATCCGCCACGAGCCTCAACATTCATCGGGCCACATACATACGTATGTATGATTTCCAACAAATCTGTTGCTCTCTCCATAGTACCGAGAACGGCGTTTTAGTCATCTTTCCCATGAGGCACGGTTCGCAAGTACCAAGTGATTCATAATCAAGTGATTCCGTAAGTCCATCAAGATGGAGTTTCTTCATGCATTTTACACCGATATGACCTAAACGGCAAGTGCCACAAATAAGTTGCACTATCATTATCAACTCTGCATCTTTTGGCTTCAACATTATGAATATGTGTATCACTACTATCGAGATTCAATAAAATAGACCACTCTTCAAGGGTGCATGACCATAAAAGATATTACTCATATAAATAGAACAACCATTATTCTCTCGATTTAAATGAATAACCGTCTCGCATCAAACAAGATCCAGATATAATGTTCATGCTCAACGCAGCACCAAATAACAATTATTTAGGTCTAAAACTAATCCCGATGGTAGATGTAGAGGTAGCGTGCCGACGGCGATCACATCGACTTTGGAACCGCTTTCCCACGCGCATCGTCACCTCGCCCTGGCGGTGCTCGCTTATTCCGTAGTCCCTGCTTCGAGTTGCAAATATTAGCAATGTAACCAAGATCAAATACCCAGTGCTACTACGAGCTCTAGTTAGGTACACATCAATAACATGTATATCACATATACCTTTGTTCACTTTGCCATCCTTCTTATCCGCCAAATACTTGGGGCAGTTCCGCTCCAAAGGACTATCGCTTAAAGAGAAGCACTCGATTTCTGTGCTTAGGTCCGACTTGGGTTTCTTCTCTTGAGCAGCAACTTGCTTGCCGCTCTTTTGAAGTTCCCTTCTTCTTCCCTTTGCCCTTTTCTTGAAACTAGTGGTCTTGTTGACCATCAACACTTGATGCTCCTTCTTGATTTCTACCTCCGCTGCTTTCAAAGATCGCCAAGAGCTCGAATAGTCTTGTTCATCCCTTGCATATTATAGTTCATCACAAAGCTCTTGTAGCTTGGTGGCGATGATTGAAGAATTTCATCAATGACACTATCATCGTGAAGATTAACTCCCGGTTGAATCAAGTGATTGTTATACCCGCACATTACGAGTATATGTTCACCGACGTAACTATTCTCCTCCATCTTGCAGCTATAGAACTTATTGGAGACTTCATATCTCTCAATCTGGCATTTGCTTGAAATATTAACTTCAACTCTGGAACATCTCATATGCTCCATGACGCTCAAAATGTCGTTGAAGACCCGGTTCTAAGCCGTAAAGCATGGCACGCTGAACTATAGAGTAGTCATCGCTTTGCTCGCCAGACGTTCTTAACGTTGTCGGTTGCATCAGCAAGCAGTTCTGGCACCAGCGGTGCTTCCATGACGAACTTTTACATGCAGCAATGAGGATAATCCTTAGGTTACGAACCCAGTCCGTGTAATTGCTACCATCATCTTTCAACTTTGCTTTCTCAAGGAACGCATTAAAATTCAACGGAACAACAGCAGGAGCCATCTATCTACAAACAAACATAGACAAGCAAGATACTATCAGGTACTAAGTTCATAATAAATTTAAGTTCAATTAATCATATTACTTAAGAACTCCCACTTAGACAGACATATCTCTAGTCATCTAAGTGATTACGTGATCCAAATCAACTAAACCATAACCGATCATCATGTGAGATGGAGTAGTTTTCAATGGTGAACATCATTATGTTGATCATATCTACTATATGATTCACGCTCGACCTTTCGGTCTCCGTGTTCCGAGGCCATATCTGCATATGCTAGGCTCGTCAAGTTTAACCTGAGTATTCTGCGTGTGCAAAACTGGCTTGCACCCGTTGTAGATGGACGTAGAGCTTATCACACCCGATCATCACGTGGTGTCTCGGCACGACGAAGTTTGGCAACGGTGCATACTCAGGGAGAACACTACTTGATAATTTAGTGAGAGATCATCTTAAAATGCTACCGCCAATCAAAGCAAGATAATATGCATAAAGGATAAACATCACATGCAATCTATATAAGTGATATGATATGGCCATCATCATCTTGTGCTTGTGATCTCCATCTCCGAAGCACCGTCGTGATCACCATCGTCACCGGCGCGACACCTTGATCTCCATCGTAGCATCGTTGTCGTTACACCATCTATTGCTTCTACGACTATCGCTACTGCTTAGTGATAAAGTAAAGCAATTACAGGGCGTTTGCATTTCATACAATAAAGCGACAACCATATGGCTCTCGCCATTGCCGATAACTTCGTTACAAAACATGATCATCTCATACAATAAAATATAGCATCACGCCTTGACCATATCACACCACAACATGCCCTGCAAAAACAAGTTAGACAACCTCTACTTTGTTGTTGCAAATTTTACGTGGCTGCTACGGGCTTAAGCAAGAACAAATCTCACCCACGCATCAAAACCACAACGATAGTTTGTCAAGTTGATGCTGTTTTAACCTTCGCAAGGACCGGCGAGCCACACTCGGTTCAACTAAAGTTGGAGAAACCGACACCGCTAGTCACCGTGTGCAAAGCACGGTGGTAAAACCAGTCTCGCGTAAGCGCATACACGTAATGTCGGTCCGGCCGCTTCATCCAACAATACCGCTGAACCAAAGTATGACATGCCGGTAAGCAAGATGACTTATATCGCCCACAACTCACTTGTGTTCTACTCGTGCAAATAACATCAAACCATAAAAACCTAGGCTTGATGCCACTGTTGGGGAACGCAGTAATTTCAAAAAAATTCCTACGCACACGCAAGATCATGGTGATGATATAGCAACGAGGGGAGAGTGTTGTCTACGTACCCTCGTAGACCGAAGCGGAAGTGTTGACGCAACGTAGAGGAAGTAGTCGACGCCCTCCCGGTCCGACCGATCCAAGCACCGTTACTCGGCACCTCCGAGTTCTTGACACAGCGACAGCTTGATGACGCACCCTCGATCTCCAATCCAAGAGAGGCCCGAGGGGGAGTTCCACAAGACGACGGCGTGGTGACGATCTTGATGTTCTCCTATCGCAGGGCTTTGCCTAAGCACCGCTACAATATGATCGAGGTGTAATATCATGGAGGGGGGCACCGCACACGGCTAAGGAACGATCAATGATCAACTTGTGTGTTCTAGGGTGCCCCCTACCCCCCTATATAAAGGAGGGAGGGAGGAGGTGGCCGGCCCAAGGGGGGGCGCGCCATAGGGAGGAGGAAACCTACTCCAAGTAGGTTTCCCCTCTTTTTCCTAATCTTATTTGGAGGGGGGAGGAAGGAGTACTAGTAGTAGGAAGTAGTACTAGTAGTAGGAAGGAAGAGGGGTGAAAGCACATTTGCTCCCTAGGTGGTTTTGGTAATTAATGACAACATACTTTGTGGTTGGACTAATGCTCTTATCAAGTATGTCACAGGAAAGTCAATCACTCTGGCATGGCAAAAGGACTAGAAAGGTGGACCCCTAAGATGCTAAGGAAAGGATTGGCAAGAAGCTCAAGACTCCATTTTTGGTTTAGTGATCCAAGATCACATTGAGTCCATAGGAAAGCCAATACTATTAAAAGGGGATGAGGTTATGATGATGATCTGGTTGCTCTAAGTGCTTAGTGATTTATCTCTCAAACTATCAGCAATCTTTCATTCCAACATAAACTCATAAGTAATCTCGGTCCCACCGATTCCAAACCCACCACACCGAGATGAACCACCTCACCATATAGCCAAACCCTAAGAATCTCGGATTTTCCGATTCCAAATTCGGTCATACCGAAATTGGTGTTGCAAGCTTCAGAACCTTCAGACTCAAATCGGTGTCACCGAGATGAGAAAGTCGGTCCCACCGAGATTGGCAAACCCTAGACTTTGGAAGAATCGGACTAACCGAGATTGTATTTTCGGTCCCACGAAAATCCCAACGCTCACAAGATTTGAACTTTCGGTCTCACCGAGTTGTCAACTTCGGTCCGACCGAGATTGGTCAAATGTGTGTAACAGTTGGATTTTGTGTGGAGGCTATAAATACCCTCCACCTCCTCTTCATTCGTGGAGAGAGCCATCGAGAAAGAACTACCACTCCTACCTTACATTTCGAGAAGAAAACTACCTACCCTTGTGTTGAGATCAAGTTGCTCCACTCCCACCATATGAAACTTGATTTCTAGCCTTCCCAAGTTGCTTTCCACTCAATCCCTTCTTCCACCACAGCCAAATCAGTGAGGAGAGTTGAGTGTTGGGGAGATTATCATTTGAAGCACAAGAGCAAGGAGTTCATCATCACCAACCCCATCTATTACCTTTTGGAGGGTGGTGCCTCCTAGATTGGTTAGGTGTCACTTGGGAGCCTCCGTCATGATGTGGAGTTGAACCAAGGAGTTTGTAAGGGCAAGGAGATCGCCTACTTCGTGAAGATCTACCCCGAGTAAGGCTAGTCCTCCGTGGACGTAAGCCATGATGGCATAGACAAGGTTGCTTCTTCGTGGACCCTTCGTGGGTGGAGCCCTCCGTGGACTCTCGCAGCCGTTACCCTCCGTGGGTTGAAGTCTCCATCAACGTGGATTGACGATAGCACCACCTATCGGAACCACGAGAAAAATCTCCGTGTCTCCAAATTGCGTTTGCCCTTCACAATCTCTCCCTTACTATTCATGCAATTTACTTTCCGCTGCTCTATACTCTAGAATTGCATGTTTAGTATGTTGCTCGACTTGTATGCATGATGCTTGACTTGATCTTCATTATGAACTTGCTAAGAACTTATGTTAATAAAAAGGCATAAACATTTATCTTGTTGAGTTGTCTAATCACCCCCCCCCTCTAGACACTCTTGCCTTCAACGATCCTACAATTGGTATCAGAGCTTTGGTCTCCATTGCTTTGGTTTGCACACCATTGGAGGAAGATGGACGTGTCTACGTTTGGGAGTGTTAGTCATAGAGTGCCTATCCTTGATGGAGCATCCTATAACTCGTGGAGGATTGAAATGCTTGCTATCTTTAAGATATACAACTTGCGCAAATATGTGGAAACCCCATATGTACCACCATTTGACCCCTTGCACCCCACTATGGATGAAGAGCTTGATTTGCTTCAGAACCTTAGAACTGTCAATCTTATCATTAGAGGCTTGCCGGATAACTTGCTTGAGCTTGTCACAAACTTTGAGTGCGCCCATGCTATGTGGAAGTTCTTGGAAGAACTTTATCCGGACTACTCTTTGAGAGGTCTTGATGAAATTCTATACAAGACTGTTGAATTTGATATGTTGCGCCCCAATGATCCCAACTTTGATAAATGCTTTTTTGAGCTTCGTGATCTTATGAAACGGAAGGGTGATTCCGGACTTATCAAGGTTCTAGTTAGAAATGCTCTTGTATTGCATTCCGATGATTATTATCACGTTGATAAAACTGATGCAAGTCATTGTCAAATTGACCTAGGTATTGATGATGAATTATCTATGGGTTAATATGATGATGAGCATGAGCATGATGACGATTCGGATACCGAGCTAGACAAGATCATGAAGAGTCTCAGTCTAATGGCAAATCTGAGAGACTACATATCCGGTGGAAAAGAATGGATTCTTGATAGTGGATGCACCGATCACATGACCGGAGATGAAGACATGTTTCGAGAGCTTGCAAAGAACAATGGTCCACGCAAGTATGTGACTTTTGGAGACAACTCCAAGGGTAAGGTACTTGGCCTTGGTAAGGTTCAGAAAATCTTCAAAACCTTTGCTAGAAAGGCTCAGAATCAATTTGAGGTGAAGATCAAGAAGGTTCGGAGTGACAACGGAACGGAGTTCAAGAACGCCCATGTGGACTCTTTTCTCGATGAGGAAGGGATTCTACATGAGTTCTCAGCTACGTACACACCTCAACAAAACGGGGTTGTTGAGAGAAAGAACCGAACACTCATTGAAATGGCGAGGACTATGCTTGATGAATACAAGACACCAAAACACTTCTGGGGTGAAGCCGTCGAGACAGCTTGTCATGCCATCAACAGACTTTATCTTCACAAGCTCCTCGGCAAGACTTCATACGAGCTCCTTACGGGTAACAAACCCCAAGTGGGATATTTTCGTGTCTTTGGTTCAAAATGCTATATTCTTGATAAGCATCGTCGGTCTAAATTTGCTCCTAAAACTCATGAAGGCTTTTTCCTCGGTTATGGATCAAACTCTCACACCTACCGTGTCTACAATAATTTCACCCGAAAGGTTGAAGAGACGGTAGATGTGAAGTTTGATGAATCTAATGGCTCGCAAGTAGAGCAAATGCCTATTGATGTAGGAGATAAGGACCCATCGGAAGCCATTCAAGATTTATCCATTGGAAAGATTCGTCCCATGGAAGTGAAGGAGAGTACCTCATCTACATATGTGGAGCCCCTACCTCACGGCAAGGTGAACCTCAAGGCAACATGGAGGCTTCCACAAGTGGAACTCACCAAGATGAGGAAGTGCGACAAGAAGATCCACCACAACCTCCTTCTCCACCACCTCAAGACAACACCAACAACACAGATGAAGAAGAAGATGAGGATGATGAGGAAGCTCAGCCACGACCACGACGAAAGCTATCCCGAGTTCGAGAAAGAGTCAAGAAGGACCATCCTGTGGAACAAATGATGAATGACATCGACCGGAGAATCACTCGCCTAAAACTCGCTTAGCTAACTTTTGTGAGCATTACTCATTTATTTCCAGTCTTGAACCTATGAAGGTAGAAGCGCTTGAAGACCCGGATTGGGTGAACGCTATGCATGAAGAGCTGCACAACTTCGAGAGGAACAACGTTTGGTCTTTGGTAGAGAAGCCCAATGATGACCAAAACGTCATTGGAACCAAATGGGTGTTTCGAACAAGCAAGATGAAGATGGACAAGTCATCCGCAACAAGGCTCGCCTCAGAGCACAAGGTTACACACAAGTCGAAGGTATGGACTATGGTGAGACCTACGCCCCCGTTGCTAGACTTGAGTCCATTCGCATTCTTCTTGCTTATGCCAACCACCATAACATTACTCTCTATCAAATGGACATTAAAAGTGCTTTCCTAAATGGTGAAATTGAGGAGGAAGTTTTGTAAAACAACCTCCGGATTTGTGAATCCTAAAAAGCCCAATCATGTTTACAAATTGCACAAAGCTCTTTATGGTCTTAAACAAGCTCCTAGAGCTTGGTACAAATGCTTGACTAGCTTTCTTCTTGAAAAAGGATTTGAAATTGGTAAAATTGACTCAACACTATTCACAAAAAGGGTTGACGGAGAACTATTTGTGTGCCAAATATATGTCGATGATATTATCTTTGGTTCAACTAACCCTGATTTTAGTGAGAAGTTTGGGAAGCTTATGTCGGAGAAGTATGAGATGTCCATGATGAGTGAACTCAAGTTCTTCCTTGGATTGCAAATCAAGCAATCTAAGGAGGGTACTTTTGTCTCACAAACAAAGTACACTAAGGATCTCTTCAAGAAGTTCAACATGCAAGAGAGCAAAGGTATGAGAACCCCCATGCCTACTAATGGACATAATGACTTGACTAAAGATGGAGAACCTGTTGATCAAAAGGTTTATCGATCCATGATTGGTTCTCTACTATATCTCTGTGCTTCTCGTCCTGATATAATGTTGAGTGTATGCATGTGTGCTCGATATCAAGCTGCTCCTAAAGAATGTCATCTTAAAGCTGTTAAAAGAATTGTGAGATATTTGATACACACACCTAACTTTGGCATTTGGTATCCTAAGAGGGCCTCTTTCGATCTTGTTGGCTATTCCGACTCGGACTATGCCGAGACAAGATAGATAGAAAGTCAACTTCGGTACATGTCAATTTCTCGGTCGATCCCTTGTGTCTTGGTCATCCAAGAAACAAAACTCGATATCATTATCTATCGCGAAGGTAATATATTGCTGCTGGTTCGTGTTGTGCTCGGTTGCTATGGATGAAACAAATGCTTAAGGACTATGGGATACATGCGAGACATGTTCCTTTGCTTTGTGACAATGAGAGTGCGATTAAGATTGGACACAATCCGTGCAACACTCTCGCACGAAACACATTGAAGTTCGTCACCATTTTATTCGTGATCACATTGCTAAGGGTGACATTGATCTTAAGCATGTTCGATCGACAAACAGCTTGCAGATATCTTCACAAAACCACTTGATGAGAAAGTGTTTTGTCGCTAAGGAGTGAGTTGAACATCATTGATGCTTCAAACTTGGAGTGAAAACTCCATTGATGCATGCAAGGCATGAGCCTAATTGACTAATCCTTGATATTTCTCTTATGATGATGATCATATGTCTTGGACACATTTGCCCCTTGTATTGCATCTAACTCCTTGCGTGTACTTGGATGGTCTACATTCTACAAGATTATCACACTCACTCAAATCATGAGTAATCTTGTCATTGACCAAGTATCTAGCTCTTGGGATGTTGAGTTCAAGGAACAAAATTCCACATATCCTTTTTGACACCATATACTTCTAGTACTTCACTCATGTCATATTGGATATTCTTGAGTATTTCCTTGCTTGCCTAACCCATGTAGGAAGATGAACTATACATTTGGTAACGGTGCTCCAACTTCACATTCTATGAGCATCTACATCAAGTTCACCTACATGAGAACAAGCAACAACAAGTCCAAGGTATGTCTTTCACATCTTGAAAAAGCTTTGCTCAAAGTCATGAGTACAAGCAGCTTCAAAAGATGTGATCACATCAAATGCTTAATCGAAAAATGGTAACCCCATTTTGAGCTTAAATGATGAGTATGACCTATGATCAAATGTTCTCATTTGACTCCTAAGTCAATATACTCAAACATAGGTGACCTAGTCACCGACCCCTGTCTAGATGAAGTACATATGATTTGGAGTTCTGCTATTGTCTCTTTTGATTCTCTTGTTGAGTTTTTCCGTTTACACAAAAAAAAAATTCATCTAGCAATCTTTTTCATTTCTGTTTCCTCTGTTCTTGTGTATATCCTTTAGCTCTGATAAATTCCCTGAAAATCATTTACAAATTCATTGCAAATCTTCTGAAACATTCCTTGCAAAGTGAGCTGAATTATTTCTGTATTTCCTTGAAATTAAACTCGGAGTCACCGATTCAATCACTTGGTCTCGACCGAAAAGGATCTGCCCTAAGTCTCGACTTTCTGACTCACCGATCCATATCAATTCGTGTCACCGGTTTACATTCACCAGGATATCATCTTCTACAGCTCATCTAAATGATCTCTTCTGCATACTTAATTTGCTCAGTTGTGATTCTTAAGGAACCCACTTCTTTACTTCCATCTTTCCTGCCCTTCCTGGTTTACTGTCCTTTTCGGCACTTGATGTCAAAGGGGGAGAAGATTTAGGGGGAGCTTAAGGGAAGATTGGAGGATAAGGGGAGAAAAGATATTTTTAAAGGAAGAAGAACAATCTTACCTTAAGGGGGAGAGGATCACATCAAAGCTTTGCCATATATTTCACTGTGATAATACATTTGGCATTATTCTCTTGGCTTCTCTTGCTCTCTCTATGGGTATCTTCTGAAAAGTACAATTGGTATCTTATACAATTGGTATCTTAAAAGATCACAATTGGTATCTTATGAAAAGCAAAATTCTCTCAGAGCTCATTGAAAATCTTTTAGTCTTGGGAGACATGTTGGCTGATTCAAACTAGTGCTCATCATGAGACACTCTTTATACATGTCATCCCTGGCTTGGTACTCTTGATGTTCTTGCTATTGGTTGAAGAACTACTCTTGTGTTATCTAACCTTGTTTTCCCAAGTTTATTTCTTCAGGTACAATACCAAGGAACTCCAAGGTAAGTATATGCATCTTGCAGAATGTGCATGATGGTGACTTGCTTGTGAATACTTGTTTGCAAGAAATCACCATGCACATATGTATCATCTCTTATTTACCCTCATCTGCTCTGATGCATATAGCCAAGCTGCATGTAGCACATCTTGCTTTTCTCTCATGTGTGCTTGTGGCAGTCCAAAACCAAAATCTAAAATCTTGCACACTTGTAGGGGGAGCTTGTGTACTACATGTTTGTCAAAGCTTTAATGATAATCCTGTCTTTCTTTCAAGAAGCTTTGATATCTTTTTTCAGGTGTTGCCATCAATTACCAAAAGGGGAGATTGAAAGCACATTTGCTCCCTAGGTGGTTTTGGTAATTAATGACAACATACTTTGTGGTTGGACTAATGCTCTTATCAAGTATGTCACAGAAAGTCAATCACTCGCATGGCAAAAGGACTAGAAAGGTGGACCCCTAAGATGCTAAGGAAAGGATTGGCAAGAAGCTCAAGACTCCATTTTTGGTTTAGTGATCCAAGATCACATTGAGTCCATAGGAAAGCCAATACTATTAAAAGGGATGAGGTTATGATGATGATCTGGTTGCTCTAAGTGCTTAGTGATTTATCTCTCAAACTATCAGCAATCTTTCATTCCAACATAAACTCATAAGTAATCTCGGTCCCACCGATTCCAAACCCACCACACCGAGATGAACCACCTCACCATATAGCCAAACCCTAAGAATCTCGGATTTTCCGATTCCAAATTCGGTCATACCGAATTGGTGTTGCCAAGCTTCAGAACCTTCAGACTCAAATCGGTGTCACCGAGATGAGAAAGTCGGTCCCACCGAGATTGGCAAACCCTAGACTTTGGAAGAATCGGACTAACCGAGATTGTATTTTCGGTCCCACGAAAATCCCAACGCTCACAAGATTTGAACTTTCGGTCTCACCGAGTTGTCAACTTCGGTCCGACCGAGATTGGTCAAATGTGTGTAACGGTTGGATTTTGTGTGGAGGCTATAAATACCCTCCACCTCCTCTTCATTCGTGGAGAGAGCCATCGAAAGAACTACCACTCCTACCTTACATTTCGAGAAGAAAACTACCTACCCTTGTGTTGAGATCAAGTTGCTCCACTCCCACCATATGAAACTTGATTTCTAGCCTTCCCAAGTTGCTTTCCACTCAATCCCTTCTTCCACCACAGCCAAATCAGTGAGGAGAGTTGAGTGTTGGGGAGATTATCATTTGAAGCACAAGAGCAAGGAGTTCATCATCACCAACCCCATCTATTACCTTTTGGAGGGTGGTGCCTCCTAGATTGGTTAGGTGTCACTTGGGAGCCTCCGTCATGATGTGGAGTTGAACCAAGGAGTTTGTAAGGGCAAGGAGATCGCTTACTCGTGAAGATCTACCCCGAGTAAGGCTAGTCCTCCGTGGACGAAGCCATGATGGCATAGACAAGGTTGCTTCTTCGTGGACCCTTCGTGGGTGGAGCCTCCGTGGACTCTCGCAGCTGCTACCCTCCGTGGGTTGAAGTCTCCATCAACGTGGATTGACGATAGCACCACCTACCGGAACCACGAGAAAAATCTCCGTGTCTCCAAATTGCGTTTGCCCTTCACAATCTCTCCCTTACTATTCATGCAATTTACTTTCCGCTGCTCTATACTCTAGAATTGCATGTTTAGTATGTTGCTCGACTTGTATGCATGATGCTTGACTTGATCTTCATTATGAACTTGCTAAGAACTTATGTTAATAAAAAGGCATAAACTTTTATCTTGTTGAGTTGTCTAATCACCCCCCCTCTAGACACTCTTGCCTTCAACGATCCTACAAGGGGGAAGGAGAAAGGAAAGGGGGGGGCCGGCCCCCCTCCCCAATTTGGATTGGGCTTGGGGGGGCGCGCCCCCCTCCCTTGCTCCTTCTCTCTTCCTCCTACATGGGCCAATAAGGCCCATATACTACCCGGGGGTTCCGGTAACCTCCCGGAGCTCCGGTATATTCCCAAACTCTCCCGGAACCTTTCCGGTGTCCAAATATATCCATCCAATATATAAATCTTTATGTCTCGACCATTTCGAGACTCCTCGTCATGTCTGTGATCATATCCGGGACTCCAAACAACCTTCGGTACATCAAAATACATAAACTCATAATATAACTATCATCGAAACCTTAAGCGTGCGGACCCTACGGTTCGAGAACAATGCAGACATGACCGAGACACGTCTCTGGTCAATAACCAATAGCGGGACCTGGATGCCCATATTGGTTCCTACATATTCTACGAAGATCTTTATCGGTCAAACCGCATAACAATATACTTTGTTCCCTTTGTCATCGGTATGTTACTTGCCCGAGATTTGATCGTCGGTATTCAATACCTAGTTCAATCTCGTTACCGCAAGTCTCTTTACTCGCTCAGAATACGCCATCTCATAACAAACTCATTAGTTATATGCTTGCAAGGCTTAAGTGATGAGTATTACCGAGAGGGCCCAGAGATACCTCTCCGACAATCGGATCGACAAATCCTAATATCGAATTATGCCAACTCAACATGAACCTTCGGAAACACCTGTAGAGCACCTTTATAATCACCCAGATTCGCTAGACGCTTGGTAGCACACAAAGTGTTCTTCCGTACACGGAGTTGCACAATCTCATAGTTGCGTGAACTTTGTATAAGTCATGAAGAAAGCAATAGCAAGATACTAAACGATCAAGTGCTAGGCTAACAAAATGGGTCATGTCAATCACATCATTCTTCTAATGATGTGATCCCACTAATCAAATGACAACACATGTCTATGGTCGAAACATGACCATCTTTGATTAATGAGCTAGTCAAGTAGAGGCATACTAGTGACTATATGTTTGTCTATGTATTCACACATGTATCATGTTTCCGGTTAATACAATTCTAGCATGAATAATAAACATTTATCATGATATGAGGAAATAAATAATAACTTTATTATTGCCTCTAGGGCATATTTCCTTCACCAATCGCCCGGATACACAAGTAAGTTACTCCGTGTCCGGACACACCGTTTGTTTGCCTTTCTATGATTCGCTTTTTGACCAACTGTCCTCTAAACAGGAGTGGATAGCGCAAGCAAAGCTGATACGGTGTCCGGCCCCCCTCCCAGAGACCGCGCCGGATCCCGTGCTGGTCAGGATGCTGGAGGTTGCGCCTGCAGAGGAAGGCGAAGGGGAGAACAGAGGAACTACTGCCTCAACCAAGGAGGCTTTTGAGGAAGGGGGGGGTCGAGGATCCCTCCCTCTAGGGGGAGAAGAGGACCGCCTCCGAAAACAAGGAGGCCAAAGCCCCGAAGTGGGGGAAGAGATTTTCACCAGAGGGTCCTGCGTCTGGAGAGGCTCCGGCCGCACAGTCTCCCCCAAAGACTCAGCCCTCCAGCGAGCCGTAAGTAGAAAAAAGGGAGTTTTGTAATAAGGGACATCCCTATTTGTGCTTCTGAGGATAACTTAAGTTTTTACCTTGTAGTTCAGATCTCCGTCCTTCTCAGATGAGCTCGTCTTCGGGGGAACTCCGTCCGGAGATGATGGAGAGCGAGACGCCTCCATCTGCCGCCCCATCGGATAGGGCGGACGAGCCTGAAGTGTCATCACGGAGGGTATCTCGAGTCCGCAGGTCAATAGTTCGGCACCAGCTAGTGTGCGGCCGGGAGTCAAGGATCTGCTTGAGAGGGCGCCCATTCAGAAGGTCACCGTGACAATCGATGAGTACGGTGATTGAAAGAATTGGCGGATTGCGTGATGCCGTTAGGAGTTTGCTGGCGGGGTTTGAGGTACGTAAAAATGACATCCCCTTTGACAGTTTTACACATAAAGTGCGCCCTGTATAGATAGTAGCCCCTGAGACTCGGTAGGGTGTCGAGAACGACAGCGTGCCGAGGATCAAAATCACAGGTATTGATTTACGCCTTTCCTAAGAAGGTGGCGGATAGTTCGGTGGCTAACCGGACTGATGGAGTTGCCGAACTAAAGCGGCAGCTCGACGTTGCGGATGCGGACATCGCGCTGGTCAATAAATGACTCGACGAGTCGCAAGGTAGGTTTTTTTTGTGGTCACCTAGTAAGGGAGCCAAAGCCCACTCCTTACAACATGCGTGATAAATGCAGATGGTGCCGCTGCTCTGGAGAGCCTTCGGGCGGAACTTGCTCAAGCCAAGGAGCAAGCCAGAAGGAGTGATGCGGCTGCCTCGAGGGCGGCCGAAGAGCAAGAAGCTGAAAGGGCTGCACACTGCCGAAGCAGGGAGGAGATGGCCAAAATGGCCGTGAAGTTAAAAGGTGCTACCGACCGCAATAAGGTTCTTGAAAAGGAGCGCCTAGTGGAGCGGGAAGACCTGGGGAAGGCCACCGCCGAAGCCAAGGATGCCCGTTCTGCAATGCGGGCTATAAAGGAGGAGCTGCGCCAGGCCAGAGACATTGTGGCTGGCAAGCCTTTTCTGCTGCGCCGAAGGTTTACAGATCCAAAGTATGCTCAGCTTGGCTAGCTGTGGGGTCCGGAGGATCCTTATATGGACTTAGTGGCGAGTGCGGCAGATGCCATTGTGCACTTCCGAAGTCAGAAGGATCACAAGATGGAAGAGCTGTTTTGGTCTCAATTCCATAGTCCGGAACGTTCACTTCCGCTGACCGATCGGCTGGCCGAGTGGGATGAACTGAATAGATTGTCCGGACTTGCCATGAGGGATATCGTGGCTCATGTCTGGCCGGATAGGCCCAAGCCGAAGAGTTATTTTGGCTTATTGCAGCAATTCCTTGGGGCGGTGCTGCATATCAAGGCGATGAAGCGGTCGGCTTGCATAGAAGGTGCACGGATGGCCCTCGCCCGTGTGAAGACACATTGGACAGAGATGGACGCCACCACTGTTGCGACCCAGGGTTCGGACGAGAGCCGGTTACCCGCCGAGCACTATTTTGGGGAAGTTCTACGTGGTGCTCGTATAATAGAGTCGCAGTGCTCCAAGAATGTCACGTTCAAATGAACGTTTTTGGTTTGTAAAACGATGTTTATGATGTAAGCGCTTTTTTTTGGACTTGTGCGTTCAAGTATTAAAATATCTCCTGTGGCGGCCGCTTATGTATACGCGTGTATAACCCGAAGATGGCAGTCGTTATTTCATCCCCACGCACAAGGTGCGGGGTGTTCGCAAAAATAGCGCACTTTCACACTTAATCCGATGTCTCGGTCCTGTGAAGGAGGTGGTAGCGTAGCAAACGAGGCAATCGGACTATAATGCTTTATCACTTTCACTTAGCCATAGGAGTTTGAGGGTTGGGCTACGATATAGCCCCTAGTGGCACCGCGCTCTCCGAATTCGGGGCGCATATGTGTGTCGGTGTACTAAAGTAGGGGTACCTTAGTATCCCGAACTTGTGCACGGACAGTCGCAGCGCCCCGCGGCAAGGCTTGTCGGGTGCCCGCCAAGGTCCTACATGTTTCCTTTGGAGCCATTCAAGAACAAAGTGTCCAAGCCAAGAAGACAAGGCCCCGGCAAGAGGAGCTTGTCGGGAAGGACAAGGCCCCGGCAAGAGGAGCTTGCCGGGAAGGCCAACCAAGGCATTTCAAGGAACTTGCCGCGACGCACCACGCGTCCCGACAAGACCCGACGAGCGACAAGCTTCCGGGCGTGACAAGACAACGACCGCGGCAAGGCGCTTGCCGCGACAAGTCGCCACTCTGCGCCCACACTCCAGCACATCCATCGACGTGTCGCCACAGGACCATTCCAGGCGCACGTGGCGAGAGGCTGTGTAGCCAAGCGGTGCGAGGTGGCGAGCGAAGATGACGAGATGGCCATCGTGGTGAACGGTGGCGCCCCTAACGGTCGCTTTTCTACACTATTTGGGCAACGCGGACGGGCATTAAATGCTCTTGTCCCCTGCCGTCAGAGTTAGGTAGGGTGCACTGTAGAGGTAGCTGTACCAACCGCAGCTCTTTTTACATTTGTACCCCTGCATGCGTTGCCACCTGTCGGTGACCCCTTTAGCATATAAAAGGAGGCCCATGCGCAATGTAGAAGGGGTTCGACTCATTCGAAACTAGAACACACCCACGCTCTCAAGCAAGAACGCAATACAACCACAAAGCAGCAGTAGGAGTATTATCTCCGGAGAGCTCCGAAGCTGGGTAAAATCGCTCGCGTGCCTCGCCGATCCGCTTCTTCAGGCGATCTCCGCCTCGCCGGACCGAAAGGGGCCCTGCCCCATAGGTGTTCGTTTCCCATGACATCTTTGGCGCGCCAGGTAGGGGGCGTCGAGGTTGTGTGAACCCGATCCGGCGTTCACGCGAGCCAGATTTTCATCTTCTTCATCATCTTCATCG
This sequence comes from Aegilops speltoides, assembly GCA_021437245.1. Classification (NCBI taxonomy): domain Eukaryota; kingdom Viridiplantae; phylum Streptophyta; class Magnoliopsida; order Poales; family Poaceae; genus Aegilops; species Aegilops speltoides. Next base: position 390,177,911 of record CM038143.1, read on the forward strand.
ACATGCCACCGAAGAAGAAGGCTTCGGAAGTGGCTGCTCCGTCCACGTCGATCCCACCACCACCGGAGCAAACGGGTGGTGGGGTAGACACCGGCGGAGGAACGGGCACCGACGAGGGAGCTCACGCCGCCGCCAGGTCCAAGGACAAGGCCGTGCAAACCTCGGCGTCCGTACACGCATCGCGCCCATCTCAGGAGGTGCGGGGTCAACAGCGTCATGGTACGCGCGGTACCATACGCTTGTTGGACCAAAATCGAGCTGGCGGATCTCGAGATGCTCAAGACCAGCATGCACGCCAACCTGCTGGCACGAGCAAGACCCGGTCGCCTGGACGGGATCCTGCTCCTTCTAACATAATTAGAAGTCCGAGCATATCCCGCTCCTCGCACCATTCGCCACCGCCACCGAAGACCCCAGAAGAAGCGTTGGCTCGAGCCCAACTGCTCCTAGATTACCCTCCAACGATGGACAAGATCGACGACTGGAGGGCCACCATTCAGAGCCTCATCGGCTTTGCCAACGGCGACACTCCACGGCAGCCAAATGCGTCGCAGCCGCGGCAAGATTGCCGGACGCGAGCCGATGGCGACAAGACCGGTGGGGGTGCAACCACCGTGCACTCCCCACCCCGAAGGCCAAGATCGCCGACTCGCCGGGTCAACCTCGACACTGACTCCACAGCGTCATCAGATCCACAAGCTCGTCGCGATCAACGCCAAGTTCTTCAAGAACGACAGCAAGAAGACGCTCGTACACGCATCGAGCGCCAAAGAGAAGCGTGGCATCCGCCGACAGCTACCGGGCCCATCGATATGCATGCGCCCGGGGAACCAGCGACTTGTCAGACGCGTAGGTTGCCCTGCTCACTCATGAGTTGCAGCAAGTCCAAGGGCCCAAAGACAAAGAACTTCTGCCGACGCATTGCAGAAGCACGACGGCAGGTTGCATCCATCGGAGTTCCTCAAGATCTACACCATCACGGTGCAAGCTGCCGGGGGGCGCGACGACAAGATCCTTGCCAACTACTTCCCGCTGGTGCTCAAGCCCAATGTCAGATCTTGGCTCATGCACTTGCCGGACAACTCCATATCCTCATGGGTGGATCTGTGCCATCAGTTTGTCGGCGCCTTCACAGGAGGCCCCAAGCCCCATGGTCAGGAGAGCGATCTTCATCTGCTCGCCCAGAGGGAAGGAGAGCCCCTGCGCAAGTACATTCAGAGGTTCAGCCAAGTGCAGCAAGAACATCCAGATGTCCACCCCGCCATGATCATCGCTAGCGTTCCATCGAACGCGCGAATCCGCAGGATGTGGGAGGAAATGGCGATGTGCAAAATCAGAGACGTCAGTGAGCTATACGCCCTGGCCGACAAGTGTGCACGTGCTGAGGAGGGGAGGAAACTCCCCGGAGAGAACGCAGGAGCAGGAGGATCTGACAGTGAGGATGCCGCCCCGGCAAAGAAAAACCGGCGGCGGAACAACAGGAAAAGGAAAGGCAAAGATGTGCTAGTTGTTGAGCAGTCCGGCAACGGAGGTGGCACCGACAAAGCCAAAGCTGGTAGCTCCAGCGAGGCTGTGGTGGCCGTCGACAAGCAGGACGGCTCCGGCAAGCAGTATTGCAAGATCCACCGCACCAAGGGTCATGATCTCCAGAGCTGCAAGAAGGTCGAGCAGCTTGTTGAGCAGCAGAAAGCTGAGTACGAGCGATGCGACAAGGAGAAGGCCCAGGAAGGTACTCGTGGATCCGGCAAGAAGCGTCCCGGCCGGGGAGGACGCCGCGGCAAGGCCAAGCAGCGGCAAGGAGACAGGCCTCCCCGCGGCTGCGACAGAGATGAAGATGAAGACGACGACAAAGACATGGACGATGATGAGGCCGGCGAGCAGGAGTTTCAGAAAGCCACAGAGGTTCTGTGTGTTGACGGCGGTGCTTCTCTGCATACTTCGCACCGCCAGCTCAAACAAAGGTGCGAAGTTAATGCAGCAGAACCACCAGCTTGAGTCACGCAAGCCTCGAAGTGGTTCAATACGCTTATCATTTTGACATTGAGGACCACCCCGATCGCATAATCTGCGGTCGGTGTTTGCCGATGTTGGTTTCACCAACTATCCGCAACCTCAAGGTCACAAAGATGCTAGTTGACGGCGGGCCGGCTTGAACCTCGATCTCCCCGCCGTACTCCGTAAACCCAGATCCCCGACGGTGAGCTTGAAGATACCGCACATTCCAAGGAATCAACCCGGAAGGAGCAAGCCGAAGGGAAGATCACGCTGCGGTGACATTTGGCAGCGAGCTAAACTTCAGGATCGAGAAGGTCACTTTTGACGTTGCTGATTTTCCATTACCTTACAATGGAATACTCGGCCGCCGGCAGCCGCCAAGTTCATGGCAGCTCTCACTATGTTTATAACGTGCTCAAGATGCCAGCCCGATAAGTGTCATCTCCGCCCTCTGGCGACAAGAAAGATGCCCTTATCTCAGACCGACAAGATCTACGGGAAGCAGCAGCCGCAGCAGATTGCAAGACACTTGCCGCTGAAGCTCCCGGGGAAGAAGAAGACCAAGTCCGGCAAGAGCTCTGATGCCCACTCCGACAAGCGCACCTCTTCGGAGTGCTGCGCTACTGTCAAGGACGCACCATCGAGCTCCACCGGCAAGTGTAAGAAGACAAAGACAGCTTCACCAGAGACCAAGAAAGTGGCTGCCAAGGAGGACGGCACCGGTGGTATCTTCACCATCGCTGCCACGCTGACCCTAAATAGGAAAGCGCCGCCGTTGCTTTCTTATGGGCGAATGTCGACGTGTTTGCATGGCAACCGCCCCGACATCCCCGTGTTCCTGTGAAAGTAATTGAGCACCACCTTGCCGCCTGTCCTCACGCCGCCCATCAAGAAGAAAGTCGAAAGCAAGCAAAGGAGCGCCAAGAATTCATCGCAGAAGAGATCAAGAAGTTGGAAGCAACAGCCTTGTCGAGGAGTGCTCCATCCCACGTGGCTGGCCAATCTCGTAGTCGCAAGAAGGCTTAACGGAAAATGGAGGCTTTGTATTGACTTCACCGATGTTAATAAAGCTTGTCCCAAAGATCCATTTCCTTGCCGCGCATTGACCAGATTGTCGACTCCACGGCAGGATGTGATTTGCTTTCATTTCTTGATGTGTATTCAGGATATCATCGATCTTCATGGCGAAGAGGATGAGGAGAAACCGCATTCATCACTCCATGTGGCACATACTGTTTTGTACGGATGCCTTTCGACTAAAGAATGCTGGTTCAACATTTGCAAGGGTAGTTCACGAAGCTTTTGAGCCACAATTGTACGTAAATGTAGAAGCTACATGGATGACATAGTGGTCAAGAGCAAAGACAGAGCAACTCGATCCAAGATTTGGACGAGACCTTGCAAATTTGCGCAAGATCAACCTCAAGCTCAACCCCGAGAAGTGTGTGTTTGGAGTCCCTTCCGGCAAGCTTCTTGGGTTCTTCGTATCTCAGCGGGGATCAAGCCAATCCCGACAAGATCAAGGCCATTGAGCAGATTGAAGCATCAAGCGCCAAGGATGTGCGAAGGCTTGCCGGCTGCGTGGCTGCTCTCAGCAGGTTTATCTCTAAGTCTGCTGAGCGCGCCCTGCCATTTTTCAAAATATTGAAAAAGGCAGGTCCAATGAAATGGACTCCGGAAGCGGAAGCTGCGCTGCAAGACTTGAAGAGATACTTGTCCTCCACTCCAATACTTGTCGCACCTAAGCCACAAGAGAAGTTGCTGCTGTATCTAGCGGCAACCAATCAAGTGGTTAGTGCTGTGTTAGTAGCGGAGAGGGAGGCGGATGATGAGCCAGCAACAATGGCAAGCGCATCCAGCGACAAGCAGGGGGCTTCCCCAACAAGCTCTAGTCCCGACAAGGATGGATCTGCGCAGACACAGGAGATGCAGAAGAAAATGGTGCAGCGCCCAGTTTACTTTGTCAGTTCCCTTCTGCAGGGGGCTAGGTCAAGGTACTCTGGCGTGCCGAAATTGCTTTTTGGCCTCCTCATGGCCTCGAGAAAGCTGCGCCATTACTTCCAAGCACATGAGATCACAGTTGTCACTCGCTTTCCGTTGAAGAGGATATTGCATAATCCAGAAGCAACAGGCAGGATTGTCGAGTGGGCACTGGAACTGTCTAGCTTTGGCCTCAAGTTTGAGAGTACTTCAACTATCCAGAGCCGAGCATTGGCAGAATTCATAGCAGAATGGATGCCAACACCTGATGAAGAAATTCTAGAAACGAGCATCCCCGTCAAGGAGGCAAACAAAGAATGGATCATGTACTTTGATGGCGCCTTCTCGCTGCAAGGCGCCGGTGTGGGCGTGTTGCTTGTCGCACCCACCGGAGAGCACCTCAAGTACGTGGTCCAGATGCACTTTCCCAAGGAGCAAGCGACAAACAATACTGTAGAATATGAAGGCTTGCTTGCCGGTCTCAGGATTGCGGCAGACCTTGGGATCAAGAAGCTTATTGTTAAGGGTGATTCGCAGCTTGTCGTCCGCCAAGTAAACAAAGATTATCAGAGTCCGTTGATGGAAGCTTACATTGATGAAGTGAGAAAGTTGGAAGAGCACTTTGACGGCCTATAGATGGAACATGTTCCGAGAGCTCAGAATGACATTGCAGATGGCTCACAAAGTGCGCCAGACTTAAGTTACTGTGGAACCAGTGGATCTTTGTGCTTGTCGACTCAACCATCTGTAACACCATCAACTGGACAGAGCAAGAAGAGGAAGTTGGTTTCTGGTGACTACTTTCCGGCAGAGCTCCCCGAAGCCGCCGCCAAGAAGGTCCCCAAGATCAACACCAAGAATGCTGAGAAGCAGTCTGCTCCGACAAGCCCTAGGGTTTGTTTCGTTGAAGCAGACGCTCCCGACAAGTTTTGCTCCGGCAAGCTTGCCGGGGAACATCAAGCTCCGACTGAGCCGCAGGTTCTTGCCGTAGAAGCGGATGTTCCCGCAGCTGCATATGTGCCTTTAGTCCTTGTTGTCAAGCCACAAGCTCCAGCATGGGCGCAGCAGATTGTCCGTTTTCTTCAGACAGGAGAACTTCCCGAAGAGCAAGAAGAAGCAGAGAGAGTAGCCCGGCAATCAAGTGTGTACCAGTTTGTCGATGACATACTGTACAGAAGAAGATTCAACGGTGTGAAATTGAAGTGCATTCCCCGGGAAGATGGACAAAAGTTGTTGGCGGAGATACATGGAGGCATATGTGGTCACCACATTGGAGCGAGAGCACTTGCCGGCAAAGCTTTCCGGCAAGGTTTCTTTTGGCCGACAGCCTCCGTGATGCAACCGCATTGTAACCAAGTGTGAAGCGCAAGGCCCATTCCAAGCAGATACACCAGCCAGCTCAAGCTCTCCAGACTATCCCTTTATCCTCGCCATTTTCGTCTGGGGCTCGACATCCTCGGCCCTTTCCCCGAAGTTGTCGGGGCTTTGAGTACTTGTACATTGCAATTGACAAGTTCACAAAGTGGCCGAAGTGGAAGCAAAGGAGGAAGGTGACAAAGACAACAAGCAATCAAGTTCTTCAGTCGATTGTTTGCCGCTTCGAGTCCCTAACAGATCATCACCGATAACGGCACGCATTCACGAGCTGCACCTTCATGCAAGACGCCCAAGATCTTGGCGCCAAGGTCTCGCGAGCTTCGTTGTTTCCCGAGAAGCAACGGTCAAGCGGAGAGGGCAACATCTGGCGTGCTGCGGGCTCAAGACCAGGACTTTCGGCTGTGCTGCACAAGTGCGGAAAGAATCGATTGAGGAGCTACCGTGGTTCTTTGGTCGATCAGACGACGCCAAATCGAGCCACCGCCGACACCTTTCGCCTAGTTTATGGAGCAGAGGCAGTTCTCCCTACGTAACTCAGATACGGATCGCCTCGAGTGCTCGCTATGATGAGTTTGAGCAAGAGCAGTCAGATAAGATGACGCGCTGCTCCTTGAGGAAGATCGTCTTCAGTTGTCAGACGAGCTGCTCGATACCAGCAAGCTTTGCGCCGCTACCATAGCCGCAAAGTTAATGCCAGAAGTCTCGAGGAAGGCGACCTTGTTCTTTGGCGCGTTTAATCCGCCAAGAGTTCCAACAAGTTGACGCCGAAGTGGGAAGGCCCTTATCGGGTGAAGCGAGTCACTAGGCCTGGCGCTGTCCGCCTTGAGACCGAAGATGGCTTTCGGGTGAGCAACTCCTGGAACATTGAGCATCTTCGTAAGTTTTACCCATAAGGTGCGGTTGCCGGAACCTGTTCCGGCAACCACCTTTTGTACAAGCCTTGCCGCTGTTGCATGTAACCCTTTGTGCAAAGCCGGGCGCAGATCCCGTGCATAAATAAAGCTCATGTGCTCCGCACATCTTGTCAAATTTCATGCTTTTTTATTTTTTGCATGTATTATTTGACACTTTGTGCAGCACTTGCCCCCGGTAAGCAATAACGAGCCTTAAGGCTCCATATCTTTATTTTCTCTTCTTTCTCTTTCTCAAGAAAAGGGAAGGTTCCCTCGCCCACAAGTTCACCGGGGGGGAAGGAGAAGATAATGGTATGGACCAGGCGTCGTTCAAGAAAGTATCGCCTTGCCGGGACACACACGACAGAAAAGCTAAGTTGCCAAAGTTTGAGCACAATCAGTTTTAATTTTTTTTTAAGTTATCTTCCTTGAACGACCGTGCTTTGTACGGAAAACCTGTGCGCGGAGGAACCAACTCGTAGCTAGTTGCGCCCTTACTTTGTTTCGAGTCCGCTCAACAACTTAAGTGTGCTGCGACTAGTCGCGATAAGGTTTCTTGCCGGAAGCAACACCGCCAAAGAAGTTGCCGATGTTCAAGACTCAGCGCCATGGCAAGGGTGCTCGTGCTGCAAGTTCCCCGAAAGCGAGGGTAAAAACATACAAAGGAAGGAATCAAGTAAAGGAAATAACATAGTAAATACTGCCCAAGATAAAGTTATATTACAAAGATAACTTGTCGCAAAGACCGACTGAATTGTTCTCGTGAATATGACTAGCAGCCGCAAGAAAAGGAGAAAACATGCGCCTAATCTACGCCGACCGCCATCAACCCTCCCCGACTTCATTCACCTTGTCCACAATGGGTGCGATAAGGGCCTTGAGCTCTTCAAGATCAGCACCGCGGCAGCTTCTTGAGGACGGTGAGGTTGAGGCCCGGGTTGCGGAAGGCCACCTTCACCAACACCTTCTCCAGAACTCTGGCGCAGATCGTGCGCGACTCGTCGACCAGCTGCTTTGGGATCCTTTCCCGGAGTTGCTGGAGCACCGTCGCCACGCCCTTGAAGAATAGAGTGAGCTTGGCGCTGGGCTGGAGGTTCTCGTCGGAGGAATACCCGAAACCCTCCATTTCCAACAAGGCCTCCTCGTCGATGACCGCGGCAATGTTCACTAGGCCCTCCGCCCGTAGCTCCACAAGATCTCTGAAGGTGTTCTGGTTTCGCGGCCTCGCTCGCCAGCCGCCTCGCTGGCCTTGATCTCCTCCTTCAAGGCCTCCTCCCGCTTCTTGGCGCCGCCCAACGCCTCGGCCAACAGAGCCAGCTTCAACTCGAGATCGGCATTGGAGTCCTTGGCGGCGCTCAGCTCTTTGCCCCTCTCGAGGAGGCGACCCTGCAGCTCGCCGTGGGCGAGGGCGTCCTTCTCGCGCTCGCGTTGGAGCGCGGCAAGCTCTTCATTCCTTGCCTTCAGATCGGCCTCTAGCTGCACCACTTTCACTTCCAGCTCCTTCTTGGCGGCCTCAGCAGCTGCGGCAGCATCTTTTGCCTCCTTGAGAGCCCCGCCAAGTGCTTGCTCGCGTGCAGCCAGCTCCTCCTCATAGCTGTCCAGATTGACTTTCCGCTGTGTCAGCTCACCTTCCCGCACGGACAGCTCCTCGGCGGCAAGCCGCTGTTGCTCTTCGTCTTCAGCCTTCTTGAGGAGGAAGGCCTTCCGTGCCTCGACAAGCTGCGCGCGCTCCTCCGCAATGGACCGGAGGGCTTCCTGATTGCGTCCACGGAGCTCCTCCGTGCGCCTCTCGATATCCACTCCCGCCTGCGCGACAAGCGCTTCCCGGGATTCTACCTTGGCTTGTCGGGCGCGGTAGAGTGACAGCAACCTCCGCAGCAGCTGTTCTTCCTTAGGCTCACCACTGCTGCTGCTTGGCGCGTCGACAAGTGTCAACCCAGCGGAGACGAGCACTTCTCCGTCAAAAGCTTCTCCTTCGACCGACGCCCTGGAGCTTGACGCCCAGGGAAGCTTGATGAAGACCTCGTCGCCAGCCTTCAAGTAGGCGCCGGGCTGGGGCTCTTCGAACTGGCGCCAAGGCCAGATGGAGGGATCGGCGGTCGGCGAGCGCCTTGCGCCTCCCGCGCCCTGTGGTCGCAAGGCGATTGCCGGATCCCTCATCGCCTCGTACAAGAGCCTTGGCGGCCTCTTCGCGGCAGGATCATCAAGACTGCCCTCCTCGGTGGCGCGGCGGCCATCAAGATATAAGCTGCTGCGTTCTCCTCGCCAAAGGGCTTCGGCCCATTGGCTCCGTGGAAGGTGGATCTCAAGACAGAAGAGGGAGAAAAGTCAAGTAAATATCCAAAAAGAAGATCAAGAAGAAGAACCCAAGGGAAGTTTTTCGACAAGAAGGATTACTGTGGCTGGCTCAGAGTCATGGGCTCCACCACCGGGGATCACTCGTCCCGCCCCTTGCCGGAGAACTGCCCCTTGCCGGGACCTCTCCTTGCGAGAGCGCCCTTGCCGGGAGTCCTCCCTTGGCGGCGAGTCGGCGGATAGCACCTCAAGGGCGGCTTCGTTGTTCTCGTGAGCCTGTTTCGCTCCTACACAAGCAAACCAACAATCAAGATATCAGCAAAGAAAGAACACCCATGCGCTACCGACAGCGGAAGTAAAATTATATACTTACGCTGGGTCTCGCGCCGGGCTGCTTCGGGAGTAGTTGCTGGTCCGACAAAGTGGTCTCGGACGCACCCTCCGTTGTCACAAAGCAGATCGCCCTGATGACAACTACGGGACCTTGGCTCTTCGCCGCTCTCGGGCCGAGTCCCGAAAAGGAACAAGGTTCAAGAAAGCGATCGATACAAGACAAGAAACAGAAGAATTGAAGAAATATAAGTACAACAAAAAATCTTACTCTTCTTCCTCCTCGTCGGAGCCGAGCGCGGAGAGGTCGAAGTCCGTCCTCCTTCGCGCGACGAGGCGGAGGAGTAGGCTCCTTGGCCGCTTGGCGGAGCTGCGGCAGATCGAGCGGCGGCCCGAGAGGACCCGCCCAGCTTGCCGCAGCTGGGCGTGAGACGCCCCGCTGCAACGGTGCTTATCGCGTGGAGCGTGTTCATGGCGCGGCGGTTGCTGACCTGTCTCGCCGCCTCGCTATGTCTCCGGTCCCCAAGGCGCCTTCTTGGTGGAGCTGGGCTGCACCGAGCTCCGCTATGCAAGTTGCTTGAAGACGGCTGGCCGCCAGACGCCGGGCGGGCTCGCCGATTCGGCCGGGCCTCCTCGCCGACGATCTCCCGACAAGCTCGCCTCGATCGGCAAGGCTTGCCACCTCGGCTGCCTCTGCCGCCTCCACAAGAAACCCAACTCCCCAGCGGCGGGCGCCGCCGCTTCTTCCGCCTCGGTGGCGGCGCGCCACATCTCGCCTTCGTGGTGTCGCGGTGAGGCTCCTCTCGCTCGTCGGCGCGGATCGCCACCTCCACCAAGTCGTCGAAGAACTGCTGCACGACATCGCCGGGCGGGCTCGCCAAGTTGAATGATTCCATGCGAGTCGCACTCCGCATCATTAGCTGGATGCGATCGAGCTAAGAATTGTTGCACAACGGGACGGCGATGCCGCGGCAGCTGAACCACTCGGGATGATTGGGGTCGTGCTTGAACAGCTCCTTGAGCATCGCATCCAACTCCAAGACAGTGAAATTGAAGTTGAGGCCCGGAAGCAGCCTCATGATGTCCGCCGGACCCCCGAACAGACAGGTGGGCCGCCCCCTCTCCTGCAGGGGGGCGATGCGACGACAAAGAAAGTCTGCGCCAACAGCGCCTATAGTAAGCCCGGCAAGCCTGAGTCGCAAGATCCGGGTGGTGGCGATCTTCAGCCTAGCATCGTCCGCCGCCAGGCGCCCAATCATTGCCGCAAGACCGCTGGGGTTTGGCGCAGGCGTGAATGGCTGCGGTTCTCCTCAACGATCCAGACCACTCGCTCTCCACTCATCCCATTTGCTGCGGAGCTCCCCCTCCAGATACGTCTCCTTCTTGCCGGTTCTCAAGATCTAGGTGATCCCGCCAGCTAAGGGCTCTCCTATCTCGACCCGGGGCATGAAGTAGTGGCGGAAGAGGGCTACGCTTGGATGGATTCCACAAAGTTCTCGCAGAGATGTGCGAAACCGCCATGGTCAGGACAGCATTGGGGGTGAAGTCAAGGAGATGGAACCCATAGGTGTTCATGATGTCACAGAAGAACTCAGAGAAGGGCGGGCAGAGCCCGCAGTAGAAGAACAACGCGAAGAAGGGGTATCCATTTGGAGCCCGTTTCAAAGCAGAAGCGGCGGCGGAGAGTACCTGGGTGCGCGGATGCGCTCGCGTCTCCGTCGACCAGAAGAGATAGAACCACTCCCTCAGCTCCTTCGCGGAGAGCTCGGGGGGGAAAGTTGCCCGCTCCTTTCGCAGCGCCTCAAGCCGCAGCGCCTCGGCCGACTTTGCACCCTTCCCGGTCTTCGGAGCCATGGCGGTGGCGGTGGGGGAGATCGAGGGCGTTGGCAGCGACGGCGGCGATGGGGGGCGGAGCGCTGCTCTTTTTTGGCTTTGGAAGCGGAGGGGAGCGGCGGAGATTTCTGAGATTGGAACCGCAAGTGGCGAAGGTGGGGGAACTGCCCCTGTTTCCCCTGCTTATAAAGAGGAGGAGGCGAACGTTACGCTTTTTCCGAATAAAGAATCACCCACGATCTCTCCCACGACGCCGCATTCGACGCGTGCCGTTACGGGAGAGCGCGGAGGATACGGAGTCGACACGGCGTGGACCTGTGACGCGCGATGCCGTGCCTGCTTTTGGGCCTGGCCCAACAGCTTCGGCACCGCAGGTGGCCCAGGCCCGGGGCTCTGTCGGTGTACTAAAGTAGGGGTACCTTAGTATCCCGAACTTGTGCACGGCAACAGCAGCGCCCAGCGGCAAGGCTTGCCGGTGCCCGCCAAGGTCCTCCGTGTTTCCTTTGGAGCCATTCAAGAACAAAGTGTCCAAGCCAAGAAGATAAGGCCCCGCAAGAGGAGCTTGCCGAAGGATAAGGCCCCGCAAGAGGAGCTTGCCGAAGGCCAACCAAGGCATTTCAAGGAACTTGTCATGACAAGATCACTGCAAGGCCCCGACAAGACCCGACGAGCGATAAGCTTCCGGGCGTGTCAGACCCGACTCAATGCCACATCGACCTAGCATGTAACACCTCATATCACTTTGCGGCCTCACGCACGGTGTCCCCACGGTGTCGCCTTACCTTTGCCCGACCGCTTAGCGCTTTTGGCACACGATATGATAGTGTCGCTAGCATCCATATGATAAGGAGCCCGGCTGACATGGCTAGTCAGAAACCCAAAGTGGCACTAACTTACAGGACAGCATACATGACCCAAAGAACGAACGTGTCGGTCATCGAAAGTGAATCCAGTGCAGTAGCACTGGCTAGCAGACTTCGTGAACCGGCAGAAGGGCTAACAGACTCCAGTATTCATCGCGTGACATTTTCAAGGGATGCATACGTGAACGAAGGACACATGCCGGCCAGCCTAAGTGTTCCGGAGCAAAGAGCAAGCTACCATGGCTCGGTGGAAACACTAGGAGACATTTCCGTAAGAGAGGCTACTAAAGATAAACAACTAGATAGTCGATCCCACACATACCAAGCATTTCAATAACATACACACAATATGCTCGATATGTGCAAATACAACAAGGCATCACAACATGACTCTACGACTCAAGTATTTATTCATTAGGCCCGAGGAGCGAGATATTATAAACATGGGTCTCATGACCCAACATTCAGAGCATACAAATCAAGCACAAGCGAAGCTTAACATGTCCGAGTACGTACATCTACAAATGAAAATGGCTTATAAGCCCGACTATCTACTAGATCTCCGCCGAGGGCACAAGATCGTAGCTGAGGTAACAAGCTAAACGTCAAGTCCACGTGGAACTACTAGCGAGACCAAGTCTCTCTCGCAAAAACATAAAATAGGCAAACGTGAGTACAAATGTACCCAAAGAAGACTTACATCGTAACTAACTACATATGCATCGGTATCAATAAGGGGTGGTGGAGTTTAACCGCAGCAAGCCAGCTTTGACTCGGTGGCTATCCCGAACTACGATCGCAGTAACTCTTTGAGGTGGCGCACACGAGTCCACATATTCACCATATCAATACACCACTATGGATCCGCCTCCGCCTCCCTCACGAGAACGCCACCCATAGCACTCACGCTTATCTTGCGATTTTAGAGTATCCACTTTCACTTGTCTATGAACTGCATAAGGGTCCACGCTTCCATATCCGAGGAATCCGCTATTCAATAGATAATGATAACCCCGCAGGGTGTACTTCTTCACACACGCCTCGCCACTTATCGCCTCAGACACGCCATGTACCTCGGCAACCTTCAAGCGGAAGCCAGCGAGGAGTCGGCCACGGCCTACCTAAACACTCAAGTCTCTCGCCCGTGTTTATCGCCTATTCGGTTCCATCCGCAAGGAGATCCGCCGGGTGTCGCCACGGCCCCAAACGATGTGAGCAGGTTCCCAAGCCCACCATCCGGTGCCACTTGGTACACCGTACATCAGGCCTAGTCTGTCCCAAGCCCACTTGTACCGGGTGCCACTTGGTAGACTACTAACACTACCTACAAACACCAGAAACTAGTTGCAACTCCTGGACAGAGAACAAGGGTGATTAAGAAGCCGAGAGGGCTTGGAGTGCCGGAGCCCAATGTGTGGTAGTGCTGTTCATGGATCACAAACACGTAACTCAGGCCTCGAGGACGGCTGCAATGAGACAACCCACCATGTACTCCTACATGGCCTCTCACCGCTACCTTTACCAAATCGTGTTCACACTTTTAGCTCTCAACAGTAAGACATGTTCACACACCTCCGATTCATTCCCGATGAATCAGACCTGACACAACTCTAAGCAATAGCAGGCATGACAAACAAGCATGAATGAGTAGGCACATCAGGGCTCAAGCAACTCCTACTCATGCTAGTGGGTTTCATCTATTTACTGTGGAATGACAGGTCATGCAGAGGATAAAGGGGTTCAACTACCGCAACATGTAACAGTTGAAACGTTGTTGTCCTAATGCAGTAAAAGAGAGCAGGAGCGAGAGAGTGGGATTGTATCGAATGAACAAGGATTTTGCTTGCCCGCACTTCGAAGATAGTATATCTCTTCATCGGTGTCATCGAACTCATCGTCGGAACGCGCCTATCGAGAGGGGCAATTACCGAATCGAGAAAGAAACACAATCAATGCAAATGCACAATATGATGCATGATCATGACATGGCAATATGCTGTGGTTTGAGCTAATGCAACTAGCAGCAAGTTAAATGAAGTTGGTTTGAATCCAAGATTCAAATTCAAACTCCACATGTAGTTATTTAAATGCCATTCATATCATTTGTCCTAAACAGTAGCCATAAGTTGTTCTAACATGCATGAAAATGGTACAGATGGATAGATTGGATTTTTCTGATCATTTTCATATATAAATTATTTCATTCTGAGTTACGGTTGAATTTATATGATTTTTAGAAGTTTTGAACATTTTCTCGAATTTCTGAATTATTTTAAATCCGTAAAATAGCTTATTATACAAGATGACGCCGGGTGACGCCATCAGGTCAAAGGCGCCAGCCAAGTCAAACCTGACGGCTGGGACCCACATGTCAGTGTAACAAGGCAGGAGCAGAGGCTGACCAGTGGGGTCAGTCAAAGTCGATCGGGCTTGGCCAAACCGACACTGGGTTCGGCTGGAGTTAATCTAATCCTAGTCAGAAATTAATCCTGGTTAATTAAGGGCTGTGGGGCCCGTCTGTAAGTGAGCTAGGGGGTTAGTTAGGCGCTAATGACGGTGCCACGTCACCAGCCACCGGAGTTGGACGCCGGCGACCAAACCCAACGGCGGAGGATCGCCGGAGTTGCTCGGAACGGCGCTACAGGGGTCGGCTCGACGCGCTGGAGGCACCAGAGGGATGCCCATCATCGCGCGCATCCAGGGGATCACGCGGGAGGCTGCGGGGTGGCCGGAGACGATGGCCACGGCAACCATGGCGGTGGCCGGAGCTCGGCTAGATGCGGGCGTGGGGCTACGGCGTGCAAAAGGACGAACTGAAGCTCCCGCTAGGCTCTATGTGTTGCTGCGAAGCACTTGGGCGCACTGGAGTGACCAAATGGTCGCCGGAGCTACGCCGGCGACAAGCTCGGGCGGCGATGGTTCTCGGTCTCGGTGAACGCGACGGCTAGAGGACGGGAAAGATGCGGGAAAGAGAGGGGAAATGGAGCGGAGCTCACCGGGAGGTCGGATTTACATGCTCAGTTGGCTCGGGGACGACCGGAAGGCGACGAATCCGTCGATGGAGTCCGGCGGCCGTGCTCGGGGAAGACGACTCGTGGCGGCGATGCAGGGCGCTCCAGCTTGTTTGGCTCGTCGGAGAGGACGAGGGAGACGCAGCGAAACTTCTGGGCACGACGGAGGGGCGAGGGGACGGCTATGGCCGCGGCAACGGCGAGCGGCGGCGACGATGGCGCTCGGTCGTCGCGCGAGAGAGCGAGGGAGAGGAGGGAAAGGGCACGGGAGAGTGAGAGGGTCCGGGGGGGGTGCGTGGCGACGTGCGGGGCATCCAGGGCGACGGAGGGAGGACAGCAGCAGAGGAGGCGTGCTGTGCTGCGGCATGCCGGCCACGCAGCTGCTTTGGGCGAGGGGGAGGAAGACGACAGGGGCGCCAGTGGGCTGGGCTGCTGCTGGGCTGGCCACTTGGGCCGCCAGGTGGGCCAGGTGGGTGAGGCCAGGTAAGTTTCTTCTCTTCTCTGTTTTCTATTTTAATTACTGTTTTCTATTTTCTGTAATTTTGTGGCATTATTAAAAATAGTTAGACACCTTCAAAAATCCTGAAAATAATCATGGGCTCTGTTTAGATTAATGCCAACAGCCCACACTTATTTCCAGAATTATTTGAGCATTTAAAATATTTACTAGCATTTAAATGCCCAAATGCAAAGTACATATGATTTAATTCAAGGACCAAATATGTCATGGAAAATGTGCAACACCCCGGCTATTGCTTCTAGCATTTTCCGTAAATGATGAACATTTTTAAAGCCAATTGGATTCATGAAATTATTTTAGTTGAACCTAGTTGAATTCTTTCTCGATGCTAGGGTTTGGTCAATCCCCATTTCAACTTAAATAGAATTTAAACATGATGCAACAAGATGCAAAACACCGTGCATT
The DNA here is from genome assembly GCA_021437245.1 of Aegilops speltoides. Classification (NCBI taxonomy): domain Eukaryota; kingdom Viridiplantae; phylum Streptophyta; class Magnoliopsida; order Poales; family Poaceae; genus Aegilops; species Aegilops speltoides. Next base: position 390,193,413 of record CM038143.1, read on the forward strand.
ACCGTGGTTAGGATGTGACAACTCACCCCCACTAAACAAGAATCTCGACCGAGATTCAAGCGTAGGGTAAGATGAAAGGGAAGCGCAAACTAATATAATCTTCACGATCCAAGTTGCACCCATAAGAACCTTGATTCGATCATCACCTTGTCTCGACGCCTTCCTCTCGAGAACTCCAACTAACATGACAAGAAGAGAACAAAGGAAACTCTAGAAGGATCGATCTTCTCAAGATCGAATAACTTAGGATCAACTTCTCGGGATGAGGCATAGCAACACCACTCGAGCTGAGACACAAAACTCACATCTAGAGGGATGGGGTGGAACAGATGACGGAGGTTTACGGTAGACATCAAATCCACGCTAATGTGGTGGTGAACGGTTGTCAACGTGGCGAGGAGTTGAGTTGCCATGATACCATATCGAGACACCTTAAGGATGGTGACTCGTAGATATACCCCCTTAAGTGGCAAAAAGAATTACATTTGATTTAGAGATCATTGAAACTCTTTATACCAGCCTAAGGCAATTCATAGTCGATCAGTTGAAGGGGTCCGAGAGAATGACATTCTCGGGCCAGAATGGATGATGTGGATTACCTTGTTGAAAACAACACAAAGGGTGATTTTAGTAATTGGGAGAAGCTCAACAGCAGGAAAGTGATTCCACTATTGAAATGGTTATAGCATAACCGAGGAAACTGAGAACAATCCCAGTTAGTGCCGGTGATAATACGCAGTGCTTGTGCGTGCTCTCAAGAACTTGAGCATTTCCATATTCATCAAGGTTTTACCAATATCCGTGTCAAGGATCCTAGTAACACAACGTACTACCATGATGAATGGTGATGGATGATGCAGATGCAAAGGAAGATAACACCTTCTCAGATTTCACCTTAGCGAGGCCAAGGGGACGAAAACTGGATGGTTGACCGAGAGACACTTAGCACTCCGCTTCTAATGTTCTCCTTGATGTACTAGCGTATCCCATTCATTGAGATGGTCTGGCATCTAGAACATCAAGTAAGGGTCGGACTTTGGAAACACAAAAAGTCCATAAGGAACAGCTAGGGAGTAAATCCTACGATGTCCTTATGGGGAGGTGGCCAACTTCTTCAATCAAGATACTACAATAATAGGCCTTCCGACGGGGTGTGTTGGCCACGACATCCTCTTTACCGGTTATCGAGAGACCAATATTATAGTTCTTGGGAAATATTCCAACCATCATATCTGCCTGAGATTCAGATCTGGTTGATGTCAGAATAATCTAGAATCATCGAGTCTAGAAAGAAAATGAAGGTTTGCAACACAAGTCGACGAGAAGACGTTGCGAGATTCTCAGGAAATGGACTACGGTAGTAAGCTCCAAAACATGAGCTGGTTCTGCTACAAACATGTGAACACGTTGTCCGAGACAAGTATGACCACATAGTAGTCTTATAGTAAAACACTCTTGAAGTTCAGGATCAGAACCATCATCGAGGGTATCGGGGTCTTGTGCATGATCTAGAATTATCACAATAAATTCCTTTTCCTTGAGCAAATCAATCAGTGGCTTGGTGTGCTAGGGACACATATAGAATGAAGGTTGCAAGTCTTCGAACCACAGAATACTTCGCACGTATGCATGAATGATTTGGGATGATTCCAATGGAAGCAACATTGACTTTCTCGAATCCACGGCGGCAACTTGCATCAAATGCACATGAACTAGAGGAAGTCACTTCTTACATCCAAACATATGCTTCATGAGCTAGCATGAACCAATGCTTTTTAAAAGTTTCCAACACTAGCTTAATGTTCAACAAAACTATGGAGAAGACAAGGATGTTGTCGATGGGTTCAACAACAATTCATCCAGATTCCCATAGATATGGAATTCCATAACTATGTGAACAAGGTGATAGTATTGGTCAGACCAAAAGATGTAATGGTGTATGCTCGAGGAAAATCCACGAGTAAAACAACATTACGAACATCGTTGGTTCTGACTTGATTTGAGGATAGCCCATACTCAAATCAAAATTTTGGCAAGACAATAAGTCCAACAACTGATCACGAGGACCAATCAATGAAGATATTACCTTTCTTCATCAAACACACACAAAGAGATATCCCTTAACATGAGCTAAGTCGGACAAACTTTTATCTTCCAACTCTCCAAGTTGTTGTTTAGCTTGACCAAACAGCTCAGGGGTATGCAACACAGATTCTTGGAGAAAAGGTGGTTTACAAGAAAACCAACTTGATCACGAACTCAACATAGCGGTCAGGTGACAACCTGGTAATACTTCCGAGAAGATATTCGGAACATCACGAACCACCGGTATGTTACTAAGCTCGAGAGCAATCTTGCCTTTCAGAGCAAGACGGTGTACTCAAATAAGCAAGGATTGGCAAAACCCTAACTCATTGATCGAAGAGTGCACCAGGAAGATGGACTAGGTAGCACAATCGGTCTTAGAATGAGGATTCAATAACCAACACGCTAAGAACTAAATTATCGTCCTTCAACTACCAAGCAACAAGGTTGCTAGGAGTATCGATTTCACACATCATATTTCACATGTCGGCATTCAGGTTGCAACAACACGGAGCCGAGAAATGGATAATGATGGCGAGAAGTATCACTATGTCAAGAGTTCATAGGATGGTGTGCAATTCCCATGACATTCTTGATATAAAGATGGTAATACTCGGGGTAGAAATGTAACAAAAGTTGAATTAGCATTTTGATCTGCGAAGTACAATTGCTTTGACCCAATCCTAGATATGGATGAGGTAATCGAGTTTGTTTCTCCTAGTCACTCCGAATAGAATGGCTTGACGGTCCACGTAGTAAAAGGCATCGATGAACACGAATGCACGACTACTCCTCGACTATCAATCGATAGATGAAAATCAGGATACAACTAAAGGAGGACAATTCAAAGGACATACGATTTCCTGAGTTGTGGATGCATAGATTAGTATGTCGGACCAAGTTCAACATATTTCTTCCAGATAACCCATGCAGAAAGGTAGAACTGGCAGAGTCACAACATGGAATCGATAATTCATCGAGAGCACTTTTGTTGTGATCTTTTGGTTCAACGAGGAACTGCTGCCATAAGTAGTTCATGGTATTTGGAAGAATGATATACCACGGCTCGAGGACTATCGCAAAGGTTACTAATTACCTAAAGGAACTAGCAAACACTATCAACATGAGGTAAGTAGGGTGAATCTTGGGTCCAAAACCCACGAGTGGAATACCTACTAACTAAATGGCATCACGGGATGCTTCGAGAATGTTGGCCAGAATGATCACACTGGGGACACATAACATAGCTAGATTACTAGATGATTCCCTAAAACACCTAGGGTCATAACAATAATTCCAACATATATGTCGAGGCAGTAGAATACCTCAACTCAGCAATTAGTGTGATTAATCTGGCCCAAAGGAACATCAAACCAGAAGGAAAGGATTTGCAAGTGCATCAGATTGTTTAGAAACCTGGAATGACTCGGACAGCATAACGGCTGTAAATGCTCAAAAGTTTGGAGACATACAACAAAAATGGTGGCATAACCACTTAATATCACAATATCAAGGTTCTGAGACCAGCTATGAACATACGGAAGTAGTAAAAATTGAACTGAGATTTGAAACTAGCAATTCTATGAGTCTATGGATTAGTAACACGTCATCCTAATAGATAGGTGAGAAGGCCTAGTTCTTAATCCCCGTAGAAGAGAAGAGGTTGACTCAGATCAGAAGGCCATGAGGTATAAGGAGTAAAAAAAGCCTTACGTTCCAACCCACAATCAATTCCCCTAAATATAACTATAGCATTTCTAGACACAACTTCGACCAGTTTGGCTTGGTAACCTACAGGCAGTCAAGCTCTGATACCAAAGCTGTCAGGACCCCGACTCAATGCCACATCGACCTAGCATGTAACACCTCATATCACTTTGCGGCCTCACGCACGGTGTCCCCACGGGTGTCGCCTTACCTTTGCCCGGGACCGTTTGCGCCTTTTGGCACACGTATATGATAGTGTCGCTAGCATCCATATGATAAGGAGCCCGGCCGACATGGCTAGTCGTAAACCCAAAGTGGCACTAACTTACAGGACAGCATACATGACCCAAAGAACGAACGTGTCGGTCATCGCCGAGTGAATCCAGCTGTAGCATGGGCTAGCAGACTCGGTGAACCGGGCAGAAGCGGGCTAACAGACTCCAGATTCATCGCGTGACATTTCCCAAGGGATGTATACAGAACGAAGAAGGACACATGCCGGCCAGCCTAAGTGTTCCGGAGCAAGTAGCAAGCTACCATGGCTCGGTGGAAACACTAGGAGACATTTCCCGGTAAGAGAGGCTACTAAAGATAAACAACTAGATAGTCGATCCCACACATACCAAGCATTTCAATAACATACACACAATATGCTCGATATGTGCAAATACAACAAGGCATCACAACATGACTCTACGACTCAAGTATTTATTCATTAGGCTCCGAGGAGCGAGATATTACAAACATGGGTCTCACGACCCAACATTCAGAGCATACAAATCAAGCACAAGCGAAGCTTAACATGTCCGAGTACGACATCTACAAATGAAAATGGCTTATAAGCCTCGACTATCTACTAGATCTCGCCGAGGGCACAAGATCGTAGCTGAGGTAACAAGCTAAACGTCAAGTCCACGTGGAACTACTAGCGAGACCAAGTCTCTCGCAAAAACATAAAATAGGCAAACGTGAGTACAAATGTACCCAAAGAAGACTTACATCGTAACTAACTACATATGCATCGGTATCAATAAGGGGTGGTGGAGTTTAAGCCGCAGCAAGCCAGCTTTGACTCGGTGGCTATCCCGAACTACATTGCAGGTAACTCTTTTGAGGTGGCACACGAGTCCACATATTCACCATATCAATACACCACTATGGATCCGCTCCGCCTCCCTCACGAGAACGCCACCCATAGCACTCACGCTTATCTTGCGATTTTAGAGTATCCACTTTCACTTGTCTATGAACTGCATAAGGGTCCACGTTTCCATATCCGAGGAATCCGGCTATTCAATAGATAATGATAACCCTGCAGGGTGTACTTCTTCACACGCGCTCGCCACTTATCGCCTCAGACACGTCATGTACCTCGGCAACCTTCAAGCGGAAGCCAGCGAGGGAGTCGGCCATGGCCTACCTAAACACTCAAGTCTCTCGTCCGTGTTTATCGCCTATTCGGGTTCCATCCGCAAGGAGATCCGCCGGGTGTCGCCACGGCCCCAAACGATGTGAGCAGGTTCCCAAGCCCACCATCCGGTGCCACTTGGTACACCGTACATCAGGCCTAGTCGTCCCAAGCCCACTTGTACCGGTGCCACTTGGTAGACTACTAACACTACCTACAAACACCGTAAACTAGTTGCAACTCCGGACAGAGAACAAGGGTGATTAAGAAGCCGAGAGGGCTTGGAGTGCCCGGAGCCCAATGTGTGGTAGTAACTGCTCATGGATCACAAACACGTAACTTCAGCCTCGAGGACGGCTGCAATGAGACAACCCACCATGTACTCCTACATGGCCTCTCACCGCTACCTTTACCAAATCGTGTTCACACTTTTAGCTCTCAACAAGAAGACATGTTCACACACCTCCGATTCATTCCCGATGAATCGACCGACACAACTCTAAGCAATAGCAGGCATGACAAACAAGCATGAATGAGTAGGCACATCAGGCTCAAGCAACTCCTACTCATGCTAGTGGGTTTCATCTATTTCTTGTGGAATGACAGTCATGCAGAGGATAAAGGGGTTCAACTACCGCAACATGTAACAGTTGAAACGTTGTTGTCCTAATGCAGTAAAAGAGAGCAGGAGCGAGAGAGTGGGATTGTATCGGAATGAACAAGGGGATTTTGCTTGCCTGGCACTTCTGAAGATAGTATATCTCTTCATCGGTGTCATCGAACTCATCGTCGGAACGCGTCTATCGAGAGGGGGCAATTACCGGTAACTGAGAAAGAAACACAATCAATGCAAATGCACAATATGATGCATGATCATGACATGGCAATATGCTGTGGTTTGAGCTAATGCAACTAGCAGCAAGTTAAATGAAGTTGGTTTGAATCCAAGATTCAAATTCAAACTCCACATGTAGTTATTTAAATGCCATTCATATCATTTGTCCTAAACAGTAGCCATAAGTTGTTCTAACATGCATGAAAATGGTACAGATGGATAGATTGGATTTTTCTGATCATTTTTCATATATAAATTATTTCATTCTGAGTTACGGTTGAATTTATATGATTTTTAGAAGTTTTGAACATTTTCTGGAATTTCCTGAATTATTTTAAATCCAGAAAATAGCTTATTGCGTCAGCATGACGTCGGGGTGACGTCATCAGGTCAAAGGCGCCAGCCCAAGTCAAACCTGACGGCTGGGACCCACATGTCAGTGTAACAAGGCAGGAGCAGAGGCTGACCAGTGGGGTCAGGTCAAAGCTGACTGGGCCGGTCAAACCTGACAGCCTGGGCCCGCTGGAGTTAATCTAATCCTAGTCAGAAATTAATCCTGGTTAATTAAGGGCTGTGGGGCCCGTCTGTAAGTGAGCTAGGGGGTTAGTTAGGCGCTAATGACGGTGCCACGTCACCAGCCACCGGAGTTGGACGCCGGCGACCAAACCCAACGGCGAGGATCGCGGAGTTGCTCGAACGGCGCTGTGGGTCGGCTCGACGCTACCTGGAGGCACGAGAGGATGCCCATCATCGCGCGCATCCGTGGGATCACGCGAGGCTGCGGGTGGCCGGAGACGATGGCCACGGCAACCATGGCGGTGGCCGGAGCTCGGCTAGATGCGGGCGCGGGGCTACGGCGTGCAAAAGGACGAACTGAAGCTCCCGCTAGGCTCTATGTGTTGCTGCGAAGCACTTGGGCGCACTGGAGTGACCAAATGGTCGCCGGAGCTACGCCGGCGACAAGCTCGGGCGGCGATGGTTCTCGGTCTCGGTGAACGCGACGGCTAGAGGACGGGAAAGATGCGGGAAAGAGAGGGGAAATGGAGCGGAGCTCACTGGGAGGTCGGCGACATGCTCGGTTGGCTCGGGACGACCGGAAGGCGCATTTAATCCGCCGATGGAGTCCGCGGCCGTGCTCGGGAAGACGACTTCGTGGCGGCGATGCAGGCGCCCAGCTTGTTTGGCTCTGTCGGAGAGGACGAGGGAGACGCAATAAACTTCCGGGCACGACGGAGGGGCGAGGGCGGCTATGGCAGGGCAACAGAAGCGGCGGCGACGATGGCGCTTCGATCGTCACATGAGAGAGCGAGGGAGAGGAGGAAAGGCACGGAGAGTGAGAGGGTCCGGGGGTGCGTGGCGACGCAAGGGCATCCAGGCGACGGAGGGAGGACAGTGCAGCAGAGGCCGTGGCGGTCTGCGGCATGCCGCCACGCAGCTGCTTTGGGCGAGGGGAGGAAGACAGCGAGGCGCCATGGGCTGGGCTCTTCTTTGGCTGGCCACTTGGGCGCCAGTGGGCAGTGGGTGAGGCTGTAAGTTTCTTTCTTCTCTGTTTTCTATTTTAATTACTGTTTTCTATTTTACGTAATTTTGTGGCATTATTAAAAATAGTTAGACACCTTCAAAAATCCTGAAAATAATCATGGGCTCTGCTTAGATTAATGCCAACAGCCCACACTTATTTCGAGAATTATTTGAGCATTTAAAATATTTACTAGCATTTAAATGCCCAAATGCAAAGTACATATGATTTAATTCAAAGTGACCAAATATGTCATGGAAAAATGTGCAACACCCTCGCTATTGCTTCTAGCATTTTCCGAAATGATGAACATTTTTAAAGCCAATTGATTCATCAAATTATTTTAGTTGAACCTAGTTGAACTCTTTCTGATGCTAGGGTTTGGTCAATCCCCATTTCAACTTAAATAGAATTTAAACATGATGCAACAAGATGCAAAACACCAGGCATTACCAGAAGCTAGGGATGTGACAGGGCGCGACAAGACAACGACCACGGCAAGGCGCTTGCCGCGACAAGTCGCCACTCTGCGCCCACACTCCAGCACATCCATCGACGTGTCGCCACAGGACCATTCCAGGCACACGTGGTGAGAGGCTGTGTAGCCAAGCGGTGTGAGGTGGCGAGCGAAGATGACGAGATGGCCATCGTGGCGAACGGTGGCGCCCCTAACGGTCGCTTTTCTACACTGTTTGGGCGATGCGGACGGGCATTAAATGCTCTTGTCCCCTGCCGTCAGAGTTAGGTAGGGTGCACTGTAGAGGTAGCTGTACCAACCGCAGCTCTTTTTACATTTGTACCCCTGCATGCGTTGCCACCTGTCGGTGACCCCTTTAGCATATAAAAGGAGGCCCATGCTAACGAGAAGGGGTTCACTCATTCAAACTAGAACACACCCACGCCTCAAGCAAGAACGCAATACAACCACAAAGCAGCAGAGGAGTATTATCTCTTCGAGAGCTCGAAGCCGGGTAAAATCGCCGTGTGCCTCGCCTCGATCCGCTCTTCAGGCGATCTCCGCCTCGCCGGACCGAAGGGCCCCGCCCCATAGGTGTTTGTTTCCACGACAATGTGCCCGACCAGAAACGGTCCTTCGTCAAAGCGGAGGAATTCTAAACATTCCGGTAGTCGATCGAGTGGTTGACGGTCTCACAGATCATGACGATCAGTTTTGGCTTTCATCGAGGTGCTCGCCCGCCGAACCGGGCACAATCGCAGAGTTCTCCGGTGCGCGTTAGCCGATGACGGAACGTAAGGCAGCAAAACACAGAGCCGGGCAAACCTAACATATGACCAAAGACATGATTCGAGCTGATGCATATAAGGCCTAACTCGAGACGCCAACACTCCCTAAGGTATTCGGTCTTTATGATAGCGGCGAGAACAATGCCCTAAGCCCCTAGTGTCCAAGTATACGCAAGGTCCTCCGACGCGCCGATGCCAAAACGCGATCTCCTCTCCGGTTATAATGAAAACCAGGGATATATAGCAACAAGAGCGATAAAAAAGGTTTACGCAGGTCTTAATCAAAAGAATCCTTGCAACGGGTCCCTCTACCGCACGCTCATACTGTGTCTCCGTTGTCAGTATCTCGACGGGTGTAGCACGCTGTTCATCTGTAAAAGAGAGGAACTTAGTTTGAAAAGTAATTGTGCAAAAAATGAATGAAAAATCGAAATATGAATGAATGAATGAAGCGAGCTTATATTAGCTCATACGCATAGCCCCTTGTAAAGGGGTGTGCGGCTAGGGAGCCCCTAGCTTATTTATGCCGGACTCGTCTAGCCGTGTCCGGGGTCTTGAATGACCTTTTAATGAGATGATGCCACGTGGACCGGGCATTTTAAGTGTAAGAGACGCGTAGTGTGGTATTGCATTAAATCGGACAAAAGCTTCACATCCCAATAGTGCTTGATGGCTACTTTTGAATGGGGCGACGTGAAAGATTAGCTTTTCGCGTCGGAAGTTGTCGGGTGACCCGAACACAAGTTCTAGTAGTAAGGAGCCCGTGCACTTGGCGTAGGGGCCTGGCGTCACTCCTTTGAAGGAAGTGCGGCTATGTCGAATTTTAGCAAGGTCTATCCCCAACTTGCGGATTGTGTTCAGATATAGCAGGTTTAAATCGCTGCCGCCGTCCATCAAGACTTGTGTAAATTGTAGTCCGTCGATTATAGGATCCAATATCAGAGCAGTCCATCCTACGTTTCGAATGCTTCTGGAATAGTCCAGGTGGTCGAAAGTAATTGGTTTTGACATCCAATCTCGGGATTCCGCTGGGGTGGGCCGTGCGACACCTATTTTGGCGGGTGCCGCATTGTTGTTCTGTGTTATCACCTGAAGTGAGTTTACTGTTTTGACTTCTTGTGGGAAAGTCTTCTGTTTTCCGGTGCTCTGCTGGTGGGGTTCGTCATCATCCTCGCTTGGCGCGTCGAGCCCCTTGTGCTCGGCGTTGAGTCGGCTGGACTGTTTAAAACCCTTGATCTCGGTGGGTGTGGTTTGCGTGCCTTTCGAGGTTGTGGATTTGACATATCCGATCCAAAATTTTGTTTAAGTTGGATAGCTCTTCACTATTGTCCTTAAGAGGCAGTGCTTTGTTGTTCGGCCGCGAGCTTTTGAATCCGGCGTTGACCGCCGTATTCTTCGGGCCTTTTTCTTTATTTTGGCGCTGGTCCTTTCTGCGTCGTGATTTTCCGTTTCCATCCCTTATCTCGGATGTACTCGGGTCGCTGGTGCTGCATCTTGCTAGCCAGCTGTCCTCCCCTGCGCAAAAGTGGGTCATGAGGCTTGTTAGCGCGGCCATAGTTCTCGGCTTCTCTTGGCCGAGGTGTCTGGCGAGCCATTCGTCTCGGACATTATGTTTAAAAGCTGCTAAGGCTTCGGCGTTCGGACAGTCGACTATTTGGTTCTTTTTGGTAAGAAACCTGTTCCAGAATTTGCGCGTTGACTCTCCGGGCTGTTGAGTTATATGACTTAAATCGTCTGCATCCGGAGGTCGGACATAGGTCCCTTGAAAATTTGCTCTAAACGCATCCTCGAGCTCTTCCCAACTTCCAACAGTATTTTCTGGGAGGCTTTTGAGCCAATGCCGAGCTGGCCCTTTGATCTTGAGGGTAGATATTTTATGGCGTGGAGATCATCTCCTCTAGCCATGTGTATGTGTAGTACGTAATCCTCAATCCGCTCTGGGTCTGTTGTTCCGTCGTATGCCTCTATGTTTACGGGTTTGAATCCCGCTGGAAATTCATGATCTAGCACCTCATCGGTGAAACATAGTGGGTATGCGGCGCCCCTGTATTTAGGCGTGCCGTTATCTTCAAGCATGCGGCGTGTTGTGTTGCTTCCTGGGGCCCTCTTTTTTGGCCCATAAATGGACCTGACCGGGCCATCTGTTTTGTGAGGATTGTGTGTCGTCTTGTGTGCGGGGCCGCTTGTCGTTTTTGGCCTGTCATCTGGTCGTCTATCCGGCCAGGCGGCCTCTTTGCCTTTTGACTGTGGGGGCTCTATGGCCTCCTCGTCGAATTCTAGAAGCAGCTTGCGCTTCGGGTAGCTCTTTGTTTGGTGGCTATTGCCATATTTGTCCGCGGTCTTGAGTACTTTGCTCCACCTCATTCTGAGTATGTCTTCCACTGTTTTGAGCTTCCATTTTTCCTTTTTCAGACTTCTTGCAGCGGCGACAAGTCTTTTGTGAAGGTTCTTATGCTCCGGTGATGTGTCCGGCGTAAGATCGTCTGGACTGTTGTTTTCACCGGGCATGGATTGATTATCCAATTCGTCCTGTTCGGTCGGTTGCTTGGTTGCATGTTCGTCGTCCACTGGTTTGCCCTGCTCTATTGCTGGGTCATTAGGAGTGTTGTTTTTGTCGAGGCGGATTTAGGCGGCGCTGCCGCCGCTTTTGGTTGTTTGTTGGCGGAATTATCCTTTGCCGCGTCCCGTTGTTCCTCGTTATCACTTCCTTTTGGGGTGTCCACCATATATACATCATGGGTTGGGGTGGCCTTCCAGTGCTCGGTAGGCGCTGGTTCTTGGTAGTCTCCGGCATCGTCGTCCATACCGTCGGTGTCTTCGGAGTCGTAGTCTAGCATGTCAGTTAGATTGTCGACAGTGGCTACAAAGTGGGTGGTGGGTGGGCTTTGAATTTCTTCGTTGCCCGCATCCCAACCGTCCTGACCGCAGTCCGGCCAGGGTTCTCCTGATAACGATAGATGCTTTAGCAAATTTAAGATGTCGCCGAAGGGTGAGTGCTGAAAGATGTCCGCGGCGGTGAACTCCATGATCGGCGCCCAATCAGATTTGATTGGCAGGGGCGCGGGAGGTTCGGAGTCCGGCAAGGAGTCCGGCGCCTCGGAGTCACGAGCTTTATAAGGGACAAGGTCAGTATTCGGCTCCATCGCCGTAGAAGTTGCAGCTCCCGAGGCGGTGTCCAGCCACCTGTCCTCGATCTGCGTGCTCGGCTCCAAACTATGGGTCGAAGCGGACTTGTGTGCGGCCTCCAGGGTACTGTCCGGCGGCGGAGCTAGATCATGCCCATCATGACAGTGCGGCACGCTCGTCTGCGGCTTGAATCCGTCGAAGATCAAGCCTCCACGGACATCGCGCGTGAAGTTTAGGCTTCCAAACCTGACCTGATGGCTAGAGGCGTAGCTTTCGATCTGCTCCAGATGGCCAAGCGAATTGGCCCGCAGTGCAAAGCCGCCGAACACGAAGATCTGTCCAGGGAGAAAAGTCTCACCCTGGACGGCGTTGTTGTTGATTGAAGAAGCCATCAAGCCTATCGGTGACGACACAGAGGAACTCTCAATGAAAGCACCAATGTCGGTGTCAAAACCGCGGATCTCGGTAGGGGGTCCTGAATCGTGCGTCTAGGCGGATGGTAACAGGAGACAAGGGACACGATGTTTTACCTGTGTTCGGGCCCTCTCGATGGAGGTAAAACCCTACTCCCGCTTGATTGATATTGATGATATGGGTAGTACAAGAGTGGATCTACCACGAGATCAAGGAGGCTAAACCCTAGAAGCTAGCCTATGGTATGATTGTTGTAATGGTTGTGTGTCCTATGGACTAAAACCCTCCGGTTTATATAGACACCGGAGAGGGCTAGGATTACACAGAGTCGGTTACAATGGTAGGAGATCTACATATCCGTATTGCCAAGCTTGCCTTCCACGCCAAGGAAAGTCCCATCCGGACATGGGACGAAGTCTTCAATCTTGTATCTTCATAGTCTTGGAGTCCGGCCGACGATGATAGTCCGGCTGTCCGGACACCCCCTAGTCCAGGACTCCCTCACTTATCATTTTCCCAATTTTAGTCTTTGGCAGATTTTAGCTATCTTAGCACAAGTCAAGCAATCTTAACACAATTCAAGCAAGCATGCAAAGAGTACATGAGCAGCGGAAAGTAAAGCATGCAACTTGCAAGAATGTAAAGGGAAGGGTTTGGAGAATTCAAACGCAATTGGAGACACGAATGTTTTTGTCATGGTTCCGATAGGTGGTGCTATCGTACATCCACGTTGATGGAGACTTCAACCCACGAAGGGTAACGGTTGCGCGAGTCCATGGAGGGCTCCACCCACGAAGGGGCTTCACATGAGGCTTTGTAAGCACCACTTGACTTGTTGTGAAGTTCCTCCTTATCCTTGAGTGACATCTCATGAGCAACAATTCTTCCAATGACTTCCATTGGCTTGAGATCTTTGTAATTGGGCATCATTTGGATTAATGTGCACACGGTATCATATTTTCTGTCCAAAGCTCTTAGGATCTTCTTGATCATGAATTTGTCGGTCATCTCTTCACTTCCTAAGCCAGCAATCTCATTTGTGATAAGAGCAAGCCTAGAGTACATTTCAGCGACACCTTCACCATCCTTCATTTTTAACTTGTCAAGTTGGCTTTGGAGCACATCCGACTTGGATTCCTTGACGGAGTCGGTACCTTCATGCATATCAATCAAAGTATCCCAAATTTCATTTGCATTCTCAAGACGGCTGATTTTGTTGAATTCTTCAGGGCACAATCGGCTGAAGAGGATATCACAAGCTTGAGCGTTGTATTGCAGCATCTTCAACTCTTCTGCACTAGCTTCACGGTTTGGTTCTCTCCCATCAAAGAATTCACCTTGCAAGCCAATACACACAATAGCCCAAACGGCGGGGTTATGTCCAAGAATATGCATTTTCATCTTATGCTTCCAACTAGCAAAATTAGTACTATCAAAGTAAGGACCTCTACGGTGATAATTTCCCTCGCTAGACGCCATACTCTCCTAGGTTGTGAAACCAAGGCTATGACCACCAAAAGCTATGGAAATCAAAGCAAATGGAGACCAAAGCTCTGATACCACTTGTAGGATCGAAAGTATGTCTAGAGGGGGGGTGATTAGACTACTTGACCAAATAAAAACTTATCCTTTTCCCAATTTTAGTCTTTGGCAGATTTTAGCTATCTTAGCACAAGTCAAGCAATCTTAACACAATTCAAGCAAGCATGCAAAGAGTACATGAGCAGCGGAAAGTAAAGCATGCAACTTGCAAGAATGTAAAGGGAAGGGTTTGGAGAATTCAAACGCAATTGGAGACACGGATGTTTTTGTCGTGGTTCTGATAGGTGGTGCTATCGTACATCCATGTTGATGGAGACTTCAACCCACGAAGGGTAATGGTTGCGCGAGTCCACGGAGGGCTCCACCCACGAAGGGTCCACGAAGAAGCAACCTTGTCTATCCCACCATGGCCGTCGCCCACAAAGGACTTGCCTCACTAGCGGTAGATCTTCACGAAGTAGGCGATCTCCTTGCCCTTACAAACTCCTTGGTTCAACTCCACAATCTTGTCGGAGGCTCCCAAGTGACACCTAGCCAATCTAGGAGACACCACTCTCCAAGAAGTAACAAATGGTGTATTGATGATGAACTCCTTGCTCTTGTGCTTCAAATGATAGTCTCCCCAACACTCAACTCTCTCTCACATGATTTGGATTTGGTGGAAAGAAGATTTGAGTGGAAAGCAACTTGGGGAAGGCTAGAGATCAAGATTCATATGGTAGGAATGGAATATCTTGGCCTCAACACATGAGTAGGTGGTTCTCTCTCAGAAATAGCAAGTTGGAAGTGTAGGTTTGTTCTGATGGCTCTCTCCACGAATGAAGAGAAGGTGGAGGGGTATATATAGCCTCCACACAAAATCTAGCCGTTACACACAACTTGCCAAACTCGGTGGGACCAAATTGATAAACTCGGTTGGACCGATTTAGCAAATCTAGTGACCGTTAGGATTTTCGGTGGGACCGACATGCAACTCGGTAGAACCGATATGGTTAGGGTTTAAGGCTTAACGTAATCTCGGTGAGACCGATTACACAAACTTGGTGTCGGTGTACTAAGGTAGGGGTACCTCAGTACCCCAACTTGTGCACGGGCAGCCCCAGCTCCCCGCAACCAGATCCATCAAATGCTTGCCGGAGACCATCTCCGCTCCACACCAAGCCGTTCAAGAACAAAGTATATAAGATAGAAACTCAAGACCCCGGCAAGAGGAGCTTGCCGGGAAGGCCATTCCAGTGCTCAAGGCTACATTACTCCTGCAGATCCCGGCGAGAGGAGCCTGCCGGGAGGACCGAAGATCACATCACAGAAGACACGCCTCGGCGCCCAAGGCGCCCGGCGAGGACCCGGGCGGCAAGTCACAGAGTCGACAAGCCCGGGCCCGCAAGATCAAGGCCCGGCAAGGTGCTTGCCGGGAGAGCTATGCTACGTGCCGACTCCAGCTCATTTGCCCGCGTCGCCTCCGGCCTTCTCCGAGCGCGTGGCGGGTGGTCAGGCTGCATGAAGAATGCGGTGGCACTCCACGGTGGTGGCTTCGCCGCCGTGGCGAAAGAAGACGAATGGCGGGAGCTTTTGGGCGACGGCGACGGGCATTTAATGCCCTTGTCCCCCTCGACAAAAGTAGGTAGAAAGCACCGAGCTGACTTTGTTCCGCCTTGCTCCAACTACCACCTCTTTACGTTTTACCCCTCTACCTCACGCTGACACTGCCGGTGACCCTTGCCCTATAAAAGGAGGCCCATGCACAACGAGAGGGGGTTCCGCGACTAGCTACTCTCGAGGGTTTCACACACCACTCCACCGCTTTGCTCGCATTCTTGAGCAAGATCAAATACAACACAATGCAGCGAAGAGGGTTTACGCGACCATCGCGCCCGGCCGGGTAAAATCCCCGCGTGCATCGCTCGATCGCTCTCCGCGCAGCCTCCGCCTGCATCAACACACGAAGGGCCCTGCCCCATAGGTGCCGCGCCACCCATCGGTCGCGACATCTCGGGCGCGCGGTAGGGGCGTCGAGGTTGTGCGAACTCGATCCGGCGTTCGCGGCAAAGACTCTTCATCAACCTCTCCAGCTTCGTCAGCAGCTTCATCGACAACTGCGTCATGGCCCCGAAGACGAGAGCTTCGAGGGTCGCAGACCCATCTCCGTCTTCCACGCCGCCACCGGAGCCAACGGCGGGCGGGGGAGACGCCGATGGAAGGGTGGACACCGGCGAGGGCGCTCGCGGTGCCACCGGATCCAAGGACAGGACGGAGGACCGCGCCTTGGCCTCCGTAGATCCGCGTCCACTCCAGCATATAGCGGCCCAGCGGCGCCATACCGCGAGAAGGTGGTATCCGCCAGCTGGGACAAGAGCAAGCAGGGGGTTCGCGGGACGCCGGACTGCTGTCCATGCATGAGTAAAGCGAAGAGGTCGAGGCAGATTCTGCTCCCCTAACATTGTTAGGGACCCGAGTGTATCCGCCCTCGCACCGCCGCTCCCGCTCCTCGGCCCGCAAGCGCCTATCCTTGAGCGTTACGATGTCGCCGAAAGACGCGCTTATCGAGCTCTAAGTCCGCAAGGACGGCTCTGGTGCTCCACCCGACAAGCGCACCTCCTCGAGCGCGGTAAGCCCGGTGAGGACAGCTTTGGTGCTCGCCCCGCAAGCGCCTCCCGGGCGCCGCGCCACCGCCATGGACACACCATTGAGCTCCACCAGCGGCGCAAAGAAAAAGAAAAGCTAAGTCGCCGAGCCTTCGTGCGAGCACTCTTTTAATTTCATACTTTTATATGTTATACCCCTCGCGATTCGTCCTTTGTGCGCGAAACACATCAGGCGGAGGAGCTCGCTTGTGGATGGTCGCACCCTTACTTCGCTCAACACGCCAACGAGTTAAGAGTAAGCCGCGACCAGCTTCAAGGCCTCGCTTCGCTTCGAGCCTGCTCGGCAAGTTAAGTGCGTCGCGGCAGACGCTGCAAGGTTGCTTGCCGGAGGCGACACCACCAAGCGGGCTGCCGACGTTCCGCACTCAGCAAGCGTGTTGAGCACCGCAAGTTACCTAGAAGCGTGGGGTGAAAGCACACAAAGGGTGTAGGGCGGAGGGTATAACGTGGCGAGGCATGCCGTGAAACGTCGTCCAGATGAGAGACTTGGGCGCAAGAGGAGCCAAGTCGTGGCCCGATTTGCGTACTTGTTTTGTTTCCGAGTCCGCTCAACAAACACAAGTGTGCTGCAGCACCCTTATCTTGCTTCCGAGCCACGCTCAGCAAGTTAAGCGTCGTGAACTGGCCCGACAAGGTTGCTTGCCGGAGGCGACGCCACCGGCGGGCTGTCCCGCGGTCACTAAGCGTGTCCGCCCGGCAAGCTCCCCAAGCGTGAGAGTACAAACATACGAAGGACAAAGCCCGACATCTCATTGCTTAGCCAAGATTTATATACACATACACATACATGTGCGCTGAGCAATTGCATATCTACCTCAGCTATTTTCATGGCTAAAATTGCAGCAACAAGAAGGAACCAAAAGATCGCACCCGCACCTGGGGCCCGGCGAGTCAGGGTCGCCGGGGGCTGCGGATGCCAAGGTTCTTCTTCGGCGAGCCAGCCTCGCTGGGGCTGCGAGCATCGAGATTCGTCTCCGCGAGCTAGTGTCGCCGGGGGCTGCGATTTCAGATAAGTTTTTCATCCCTCATCATGCATCCTCTCATGGACCGGGAGATGCGGGACTGCGTCTTTGAACGATCGTGTCTTGTAAAAACCCGTACGTGGAGGAACCGAGTCGTGACCCAGTTGCGTGCATTTGGTTTGTTTCGAGTCCGCTCAACAAACCCAAGTGTGCGCTGCACCTCTATCTTGCTTCCGAGCTCGCCAAAGCAAGATAGGCGTCAGAATCGCCCGACAAGGTTGCTTGCCGGGAGTGACACCACCAGCTGGCTGTCCATGCTGTCGCTAAGCGTGTTCGCCCCGGCAAGCTCCCCGATAGCGTAAGAACACACAAGGCACGCAGTCAAGTAAAAGACTCAGTCCGGCAAGCTTTCCCCTCTTTTCATTAAAAACATTCAATTTAGTACAAGTCCATAGAGGATGAAAAACATGATAGAGAGGATTACAAGTTCTTAAATGCAGCTAAATGCCCGAGGGCTTACAATCTGAAAAGATAAGGTGCCCGTGATCCCTCTCCTGTTTCTCTGTTCAGGAGTTCAGGAGGTAGGTCAAGGAGCCCCCGGGATAGTTTTCTGGCGGAGGAAGAAGAAGCAATGAAAGCAATGGAGGGGAACCGCGCCTGCTGCCTCTGTTTTTATGGGGAAGTGGGGCGGGGGCGCGTTCCGCTCTCCTCATTAAGGGACGTGGGCACGTCCCATCCCACGGCGCCGCAATCGACGCGTGCTGCTGCACGGGAAGGCGGCAGAGGCGGAAGTGGATTCGACGCGCCGTAGGCTTCGCGCGCCCGTGCACTGTCTTGGGCCTGGCCCAACAGCGCTCGGCACCGTGTATGGCCCAGGCCCGGGGGCTCCTGTCGGTGTACTAAGGTAGGGGTACCTCAGTACCCCAACTTGTGCACGGGCAGCCCCAGCTCCCCGCAACCAGATCCATCAAATGCTTGCCGGAGACCATCTCCGCTCCACACCAAGCCGTTCAAGAACAAAGTATATAAGATAGAAACTCAAGACCCCGGCAAGAGGAGCTTGCCGGGAAGGCCATTCCAGGCTCAAGGCTACATTACTCCTGCAGATCCCCGGCGAGAGGAGCTCGTCGGGAGGACCAGAAGATCACATCACAGAAGACACGCCTCGGCGCCCCGCGCGCGCCCCGGCGAGGACCCGGGGGGCGGCAAGTCACAGAGCCCGACAAGCCCCCGGGCCCGGCAAGATCAAGGCCCCGGCAAGGTGCTTGCCGGGGAGAGCTATGCTACGTGCCCGCACTCCAGCTCATTTGCCCACGCGTCGCCTCCGGCCTTCTCCAGAGACGCGTGGCGGGTGGCTGTCTTGCATGAAGAATGCGGTGGCACTCCACGGTGGTGGCCGCCGCCGTGGCTTAAAGAAGACGCAATGGCGGGAGCTTTTGGGCGACGGCGACGGGCATTTAATGCCCTTGTCCCCCTCGACAAAAGTAGGTAGAAAGCATCAGAGCTGCACTGTCCCAAGACTTTGCTCCAACTACCACCTCTTTTACGTTTTTACCCCTCTACCTCACGTTGACACCTGTCGGTGACCCCTTGCCCTATAAAAGGAGGCCCATGCACAACGTAGAGGGGGTTCCGCGACTAGCTACTCTCGCGAGGGTTTCACACACCACTCCACCGTTTTGCTCGCATTCTTGAGCAAGATCAAATACAACACAATGCAGCAGTAGGGTTTTACGCGACCATCGCGGCCCGAAGCTGGGTAAAAATCCCCCGCGTGCATCGCCTCGATCTGCTCTCCGCGCAGCCTCCGCCCCGTACCGAACACACGAAGGGGCCCCGGCCCCATAGGTGCCGCGCCACCCATCGGCCGCGACACTTGGTGAGACCGATTTTGGTAATAAGCTAACCAGAGAGTTGGTCAGGTAAACTCGGTGGGACCGATTCGCTCATTTTGGTGGGACCTAAATGTTACGAAAACGAAATAGGGAGTTTACAATGCAATCTCGGTGGGACCGATCGCTCATCTCGGTGGTACCGAAACGTTATGAAGGGAAACAGAGAGATTACAATCCCATCTCGGTGAGACCGAGATCCCTATCGGTGAGACTAATTTGCCTAGGGTTTGTGGCATTGGCTATGACATCGTGGCACCGGATAGAAAGAATCGGTAGGGCCGTGTTTGACTTTTGGTTTAGGTCATATGTGGATGTGAGAAAGTAGTTGAGGGTTTTGGAGCATATCACTAAGCACTGTGGAGCAAGAAACTCATTAAGCAACACCTCTCCCTCCTTGATAGTATTGGCTTTTCCTATAGACTCAATGTGATCTTGGATCACTAAAATATAAAATGTAGAGTCTTGAGCTTTTGAGCTTGAGCCAATCCTTTTATCCTTAGTATTTTGAGGGTCCACTTTTCTCATCCATGCCATGCCATTCATTGAGCTTTTCCTGAAATATTTATCTTGGAATAATGTTAGCTCAATGAGCTATATGTTGTTAGGAATTACCAAAACCACCTAGGGATAGTTGCACTTTCAATCTCCCCCTTTTTGGTAATTGATGACAACATATAGATCAAAGCTTCGACAAATGATAATAAGAGTGGAAAACATTGTCGCTTTGAGACGTATGTGATAAGCAAGAGCTCCCCCTAAATTTGTGCATAGTTTAAGATTTGCTTTGGACTGCAAATGCACAAAGAGTTAGGCTTATGGGTTACTCTTCCATGTCACATACATCTTGGTGGAGCGCTCAAAATGATAATGATTGAATACATGCACTCATCACCAAGCAAAGTGAATGATCATATAGAGATAAAAAGGGTAATGTCATCCAACAAGCATAAATGTAGCATATGATCAAACACATGATCATCCAAGTATCACACAGACATAAAGTATCTCAAACAAGCAAATAAAGTTCAACCACCAAAGCAAGAGAGAATAAAAGCAACACTCTATCTCGAAGCCTATGATCTATACATTTTTCTCCCCCTTTGGCAACAAGTTACCAAAAAGTTCATAGAAAATGCATAGCAATAAATCGTCGCTCAGGCTTGATCTTCAGGTGGGGGTGTAGTGATGGCTCCTTGGACGAAGACTTCAGTATATGTGGATGGAGCTGGAGGTGTAGGTGCTAGAGCTGGTTGCACTGGAGCTGTAGGAGCTGTAGCTAGTGCAGATGAAGTGGCTCTGGTGTCTGTCACTGGCACTGCAGCTGATC
Source organism: Aegilops speltoides (assembly GCA_021437245.1). Taxonomy (NCBI): domain Eukaryota; kingdom Viridiplantae; phylum Streptophyta; class Magnoliopsida; order Poales; family Poaceae; genus Aegilops; species Aegilops speltoides. The sequence goes on from CM038143.1 coordinate 390,214,123, forward strand.
TCTGAGCTCTAGGCACTCTGGCAAATGCATCAGTGGTTGTCTTGCCCTTCCTCTCCTGCATATCATCCTGAAGCTGCTCAACAACAGACTGGATCTCAGTTACCTTCACATCCAAGTCGTAGAACTTCTGCTCCATGATCCTCTCCAGGCTCTCCTGGTTTTGAGTCAAGGTGGCCAGCCCCTTCTCAATCCTCAGAGTGGATGCAATCAAGTAGCCTAGCTGATCTTGTTTGCTCTGTAAAAAGTACTGAGATGCCTCTTCCATTGTGGCATCTTGGTAGCCTTCTCTGTCCTTGCCTTCTCCTTCTTTGCTTGAGCATGCACAGAAGATGGTTCATCTTCATCCATAACCACTTGGTTGTCCTCAAAGTCTGTATAGATAGGCATGTGATCCTTGTACAACAAGTATGTGCCAGTTCCCATCTTGGAGTTGATCAGCTCCTGGATCTGTGGGGCATACCCACAACTTCTCTTATGGTCAGCTGATGTCCTCTTGATAGTCTCAACTATTAGGCTCATGACCTTGAACTTCTGTGGCACATCAAATAAGTGTAGCAAGTTTATTGCATGGCCTCTGATCATGTTGTGGTCACCTGACTTGGGCAAGAGAGTATGCCTAAGGATCCAGTTGATGGTTGGCAGTCCTGACAGAAGGTAATGTACTGATCCAAACTTATATGTCTCAACTGCAGCATCTGGGATCTCCTTGGACATATGTGTCATAGTGTTGTGATCCATCTTCTTTTTGGCATAGACATCCAAGTCATCTTCTTTCTCCTTAGGTGCATTGATCAGATTTGCCCATTCTTCAATTCTTGATTGGTATCTAGTACCTTCAGACATCCATACTATCCTGCCATCTGGATAGGAGTGTGATGTGGAGTAGAATTGCATTATGAGCTCATCATTCCACTTTGTGAGCTTCTGCCCAACAAAGTCTGCAACTCCACAAGCACTAAAACTTTCATACACACCAGGATAGTGTTCTTCATTCTCCTTCATGTAGGTCCAGTCCACCCACCTCATGTCACACACTATTGGCTTCTTGTCCAACAACACTGTCTCATAGAAATCCTGTTGTTCCTTTGTATGGAACCTGTAGTCAACAGCAGTCCTTCTCCTGATTGCATAAGGATCAGACAACCTCCACTATCTGAGGCCTGCATCCTTTCTCAGCTTCATATTCTCAGTCACAGGATGAGCATCATTATGATCTGGAATTTTTGGCTTCAATTTTCTCAAGACATGCTCTTCATCTTCTTCCTCTTCAAGAATAGTTTAGAACCTTTGGGGCCTTGTTCTTCTCAGCAGCAGATATGTTTCTGGTATTCCTCTTTGGTGCAATCTTGGGCTTGGAGGCAGCTTTGGGTGCTTCTTTGGGCTTTGATGATGCAGCCCCTGACCTAATAGCATCACCCATAAGCTTCTGAGCCTTGGGTGCTGGTGCAGCAACCTCTTCTTCTTCTTCCTCTTCCATCATGGAAGGCTTTCCAACAACTCTGGCCATGGTCTTCTTGACCCTTTCCTTCCTATTCTTCCCTTCTTCAGCAGCCTCTTTGGGTTGAGATTCCAAAGGTACTTGAGTAGAGGCTCTGGCTTTAGACATGGGAGTTCTCTTTGCAGGTACTTTGGTCTTCATACCAGGCTTAATGGCAGCAGTTGTGCCATACTCCTTTTTGAGCACTTTCTTCTTGGAAGTGGCCTCATCCTCAACTGCCACATAGTCTTCATCCTCAGATTTTGTGGTTTTCTTCTTTCTGGCCCTGGTGGCAGCTTTGGGTAAGTTGCTTCGGGTGCTCCTGCTACCCTCGTCAGAGGTGCTAGAGGGACTAGTTCCCTCACTCATTTCAATTTGCTCCTCTTCCCTGTTTTGGCTGTCACTTTGATCAGACATGTTGCAAACACTGACTGCAGACCCTGTGAATAGATATAGATGAGATGGAGTGGATGAGCATCACAAAATATAGAGGTTTTTGCAAAAGAATGAGTCAAAAACTTAGTTTTAGTTTTCCACAGAAAGCATTTTGGATCAACCGATTTGCAAACTCGGTGATACCGAAGCAGCTTTTGGAACCTAAACTAGTGAACTTGGTCAGACCGAGTCACAGTTCGGTGGCACCGAGACTGCTAGGGTTTCACAAAGTCCTGAACTCGGTCACACCGATTTGCAATTCTAGGTCAGACCAAGAATCACTTGTGCAATGGCCTTAGCCGAATCGGTGGAACCGAGTTCTACAACTCGGTGGGTCCGAGATGGTTTCGGCGGAAACCTAACCCTAAATTTTCAATTCACCTCTAATCTATGGAGTGTTTTGACTAGATAGAATAGATTCAATCATGGCAAGATTCATGACGAACACAATGTGCTAGGAATCGGACGGGGATAGCACAGTGATCGAGTCCATACCCTAGTTCGGCGATGAACTCGCTACGGCGGCAACGGCAAGGATGATTTCCATTGACGGCAGCGGAGACCAGCGACTGGAGGCGGCTGGCGACGAGGAGGACGATACGAACACCCTGGAGGCAGAGCAAGCTACGCGCGGGCGAAAGAGTTCGGAGAAAGTTTCCAATTTTTTGCCCGTGGGTATATATAGCCCGACCCTGTCGGTGTGACCGAGTGGAAAAACTTGGTGGCACCGAGATACATAACTGTTGACAGTTACAGCAAGTGTGACCGAAAAGTTCAAATCGGTTGCACCGAGATTGAAAACCTAGATCGACTTAGTGATCTCGGTATGACCGAAATGGAAGAATCGGTCAGACGGAAACGCACAAAGAAGTTTTGGAAGTTTAAGTCTATGACGAATCGGGGACTCTGAGTGCTCCTCACACAGAATGGTTCGAATCTGACTTGATCAAATTTTGTGATGTAGCATGAATAGTGTTTGAGACAAGAAAAGCATAGATAGCTAGAGAAGGTTCTTAGGCATTCTTGTCCATCCACTTGGCAAAAGAAAAAGAAACCAATCAATCAAAACAACAAGTGGATGTCCTCGAATAAGTGAAATATGCAACCAACATGCTCACACAATAAAATGGCAAATGAAATATGTGGCAAAGCATGCACAACCAATCCTAGCATCTATCAAACAATTGGCGATGACTAGGTCATCTATATATGAGTATATTGACTTAGGAGTCAAATGAGAACATTTGATCATAGGTCATACTCATCGTTTAAGCTCAAGTGGGGTTACCACTTTTACATAATGCATTGATGTGTTCACACCATGAGAGTTTCTTTGACTCAATTCTTAGAGTTAAGCTCCCCCTAGATGTGAGATCCCCCTTAGAGGGATGAACTAACCTTGGGTTTTGTCGATGATGACTTCATGTAGGTGTTGAAGATGTGGATGCTCAATGTTGATGAAGATCATTTGGAGCAATCCTTTGGAGTGAGTTGCACTTTCAATACCTACACGGGTTAGTCCCACAAGGAACAAACAAGGATATCCATAGACATAGAGTGATGCACACACAAGATGATGTCTATGAAAGCATTAGGTTACCTTGTCCCTTATCTTGCCAACAAGAGGGTTTGTGACTCCTTGAACCAGTGCAAGATGTGAAAGTTGATTGCACTTGTTGTTGCCAAAATGATATGAGTGAAATATGTTGGCGGAGTCACCCTCAAGAACTCTCTAGTTCTTCTTCTTCAGGATCCACATCATCTTGATGGGAATCCTTGGAGTTGTAGTCGTACTTGATGAAGTAGAACTTGACGTAGTCTTGGGAACCCACTTGACCAAGGCCTTAGGAGCTTCTTCAAATGCATCAATCTACTCTTGAAGCTTGTCCTTGCCTTTTTGCTTATGGTCTTGTGGTGGAAGATCATCTTGAGCTTGTGTCCCCTTGAAGGAAGTAGGATCATACTTCTCTTGTTGAGGAACAAACTTCGTCTTGGGGTATTGATCTTCTTCCCACTCAACTCCATTGGCATTGAACTTTCGTTCAAAACCAACACCTTGGTTCTTCTGGTGCTTTCCTTGCTTGCGTACAATTTCCTCAAATTGCTTATTCCCAGCAAGGCTCTTGTAAACACCTTTCTCTATAATTCCCTTCAATAAGCTATTTTCTTGCTCAAGTGTAACTTGGCTAAGAGAATCATTAGTGGAATTAAGAGAACTACTAGAAGCAACAACATTGGATTTAGCATGATTATTGTTACTACTAGAGGAAGAATCCTTCTTGTTCTTGTTAATGGACTTGACTTGAGGCATTTAACTAGATAAGAGTAAACGCTTGGCAATGTAAGAAGAACTTTTCGTATGGAGATCATCATTGATTGCCTTTAAGAACTCATGCTCTTGCTCAAGGTTGAGCTTTTCAAAGCGTAACTTCTCATGAGTCCTTAAAAGTTCTCGATGATCTTCTAAGATAGTTTCATGAGCTAACTTAAGAGTGTTTAGTTCTTTAGTTAGAATCTCAATATTCTCCTTATCATTGTCATTCGTTTTATCTTGATTAGCATGATTAATTGACGTTTCATCATAGTATTCATCACTAGAGTTGTCAACAAGTAAATCATCATCACCTAACAAGTCATCTTCATCACTATTGAAATCAACATACTCGGGATGTGTTACCTTTGGGCCTTTAGCCATGAAGCATCTTCCAAGTCCTTCATTTGGTGAATCAAATATGTCGTAGGAGTTGGTTAACACAAGTGCTAGACCGGCAACACCTTCATCTTGAGTATATTCGGAGTCGGAGTGATAGCTTCTCTCGGAGTGATTGTCGGAGTCGGAGCCGGATACCCATTCACCAACATGAGCTTGATGTCTTCGTTTTGTGTAGCTCCTTGATGACTTGTCCTTCCTTTCCGAATCCTTGCTTCTCCGGGATGTTCTTCGTTCATAACAATCATCTGTACTCCTCCTCTCTCTTGGTGGTGATTCTCCTCTTCTACTTCTCCTCTTGGGTGATTCTTCTCTTCTTTTGTGGGGTGCCGTACACTCATTGGAATAGTGTCCGGGTCTCCCACAATTGTAGCAATTGCGCTCTCGACTAGAAGATCTTTTGTCATTGTAGGACCTTGACTTGGAGCTTCTCCCTTTGCTTCTATTCTTGTAGAACTTGTTGAAGTTCTTCACCATTAAGCTCAATTCTTCATTGAAGGTTTGTTTCTCACTTGATGATGTAGGGGCTTCACATGAGGCTTTGTAAGCACCACTTGACTTGTTGTGAAGTTCCTCCTTATCCTTGAGTGACATCTCATGAGCAAAAACTCTTCCAATGACTTCCGTTGGCTTGAGATCTTTGTAATTGGGCATCATTTGGATTAATGTGCACATGGTATCATATTTTCCGTCCAAAGCTCTTAGGATCTTCTTGATGATGAATTTGTCGGTCATCTCTTCACTTCCTAAACTGGCAATCTCATTTGTGATAAGAGCAAGCCTAGAGTACATTTCAGCGACACCTTCACCATCCTTCATTTTGAACTTGTCAAGTTGGCTTTGGAGCACATCCAACTTGGATTCCTTGACGGAGTCGGTACCTTCATGCATATCAATCAAAGTATCCCAAATTTCCTTTGCATTCTCAAGACGGCTGATTTTGTTGAATTCTTCGGGGCACAATCCGTTGAAGAGGATATCACAAGCTTGAGCGTTGTATTGCAGCATCTTCAACTCTTCCGCGCTAGCTTCACGGTTCGGTTCTCTCCCATCAAAGAATTCACCTTGCAAGCCAATACACACAATAGCCCAAACGGCGGGATTATGTCCAAGAATAGGCATTTTCATCGTATGCTTCCAACTAGCAAAATTAGTACCATCAAAGTAAGGACCTCTACGGTGATAATTTCCCTCGCTAGACGCCATACTCTCCTAGGTTGTGAAACCAAGGCTATGACCACCAAAAGCTATGGAAATCAAAGCTCTGATACCACTTGTAGGATCAAAAGTATGTCTAGAGGGGGGTGATTAGACTACTTGACCAAATAAAAACTTATCCTTTTCCCAATTTTAGTCTTTGGCAGATTTTAGCTATCTTAGCAGAAGTCAAGCAATCTTAACACAATTCAAGCAAGCATGCAAAGAGTACATGAGCAGCGGAAAGTAAAGCATGCAACTTGCAAGAATGTAAAGGGAAGGGTTTGGAGAATTCAAACGCAATTGGAGACACGGATGTTTTTGTCGTGGTTCCGATAGGTGGTGCTATCGTACATCCACGTTGATGGAGACTTCAACCCATGAAGGGTAACGGTTGCGCGAGTCCACGGAGGGCTCCACCCATGAAGGGTCCACGAAGAAGCAACCTTGTCTATCCCACCATGGCTATCGCCCACGAAGGACTTGCCTCACTAGCGGTAGATCTTCATGAAGTAGGCGATCTCCTTGCCCTTACAAACTCCTTGGTTCAACTCCACAATCTTGTCGGAGGCTCCCAAGTGACACCTAGCCAATCTAGGAGACACCACTCTCCAAGAAGTAACAAATGGTGTGTTGATGATGAACTCCTTGCTCTTGTGCTTCAAATGATAGTCTCCCCAACACTCAACTCTCTCTCACAGGATTTGGATTTGGTGGAAAGAAGATTTGAGTGGAAAGCAACTTGGGGAAGGCTAGAGATCAAGATTCATATGGTAGGAATGGAATATCTTGGCCTCAACACATGAGTAGGTGATTCTCTCAGAAACAGCAAGTTGGAAGTGTAGGTTTGTTCTGATGGCTCTCTCCGCGAATGAAGAGGAGGTGGAGGGGTATATATAGCCTCCACACAAAATCTAACCGTTACACACAACTTGCCAAACTCGGTGGGACCGAATTGATAAACACGGTCGGACCGATTCAGCAAATCTAGTGACCGTTAGGATTTTTGGTGGGACCGACATGCAACTCGGTAGAACCGATATGGTTAGGGTTTAGGGCTTAACGTAATCTCGGTGAGACCGATTACACAAACTCGGTGAGACCGATTTTGGTAATAAGCTAACCAGAGAGTTGGTCAGGTAAACTCGGTGGGACCGATTCGCTCATTTTGGTGGGACGAAATGTTACGAAAAGGAAACAGGGAGTTTACATTGCAATCTCAGTGGGACCGATCGCTCATCTCGGTGGTACCGAAACGTTACGTAGGGAAATAGAGAGATTATAATCCCATCTCGGCGAGACCGAGATCCCTATCGGTGAGACCGATTTGCCTAGGGTTTGTGGCAGTGGCTATGACATCTGAACTCGGTGGCGCCGGATAGAAAGAATCGGTAGGGCCGAGTTTGACTTTTGGTTTAGGTCATATGTGGATGTGAGAAAGTAGTTGAGGGTTTTGGAGCATATCACTAAGCACTGTGGAGCAAGAAACTCATTAAGCAACACCTCATCCCTCCTTGATAGTATTGGCTTTTCCTATAGACTCAATGTGATCTTGGATCACTAAAATATAAAATGTAGAGTCTTGAGCTTTTGAGCTTGAGCCAATCCTTTTATCCTTAGTATTTTGAGGAGTCCACTTTTCTCATCCATGCCATGCCATTCATTGAGATTTTCCTGAAATATTTATCTTGGAATAATGTTAGCTCAATGAGCTATATGTTGTTAGGAATTGCCAAAACCACCTAGGGGTAGTTGCACTTTCAAGACGCTTGCCAATCTGCGCAAGTTCTAAATCCGGCTAAATCTAAAGAAGTGTGTGTTTGGTGTGCTAGTTGGCCAGCTCCTTAGTTTCCTTGTTTCAGAGCGAGGGATCGAGGCCAACCCCGAGAAGATCAAGGCCATCAAGCGCATGCGCCAGCCGGCTCACCTGCAGGATGTCTAGAAGTTTACCGACTGCCTGGCTTCCCTCAGCCGGTTCGTCAGCCGGCTAGGGGAGAGGGCCTTGCCCCTGTACCAGCTGATGGAGGAGACGGATAAGTTTTCCTGGACGCCGCAGGCGGACAAGGCCTTCCAAGACCTTAAGCCATGCTCTCCACCACACCCATCCTGCCCGCGCTGGCTGCCAAGGAGCCCATGATGATGTACATCGCAGCCACCACCCGCATGGTCAGTGTGGCACTTCTGGTAGAGCGCCCTGAGGAGGGCAAGGTGCAATCGGTCCAACGACCGGTGTACTACCTGAGCGAGGTGCTCTCCCTCTCCAAGTAGAACTACCCACACTACTAGAAGATATGCTATGGCGTGTACCTGACGGCTAAGAAGCTGAAACAATACTTTCAGGAGCACCCCGTCACAGTAGTGATCACTGCCCCCCTCTCAGAGATCATAGGGAGCCGGGACACCACCTGTCGGGTGATACGTCTCCAACGTATCTATAATTTATGAAGTATTCATGCCATGTTTACAACAATTCTATATGGTTTTGGTATGATTTGAATGGAATTAACCTAGACTTACACTCTTTTCGGCAGAACTACCGTGGTGCTGTTCTTTGTGCAGAAATAAAAGTTCTCGGAATGGGCTGAAACTTTTTGATGATTTTTTTGGCATAAAAGAAACCACCGAAGCTTCGTGGGAGGGATAGAAGAGATAGGAGGTGCACACGAGGCACCAGGGCATGCCCAGGGGGGTGATGGTGTCGTGGTGCCTCATGGGCCCATCTTAACCCATCTTGATGTGAGACAGATGCCAAAAAATCCTATAAATAGAGAAACCCCCAAAAATAACCCTAGAACTTCGACTCTGCCGCCGCAAGCCTCTATACCTACACGATCTCATCTACATCCCTTTTTCGGCACCCTGTCGGAGGGGGAAATCATCACCAGAGGCCATCTTCATCATCCCGGTGGCCAAAAGGAATCCATGACATTACAACCTAGGAAGTTTTACTCCTGAAAGGGTGTCTAGCACATGTTTGAACCGAGCTGATAATCTAATGTAGAAATTTCTAAGGAGTAAATTTGGTAAGCACTTGGCCGTAGCATCATCATTTGAATTCATATCCTAACCCCAATCATCTTTTAAACTCTCTCTTCCCACCCTTTCTTTAAAACTAAGAATTTTTATCTCACGTGTGAGAATCTTTCCCAAGATTTTAATTACAACTACTAAGCAAGAAAGTAACTAAGGGATGAAACTATAAATCTTTTTGGAGTTTTTGATAACTCTGCAAATTAAATACACTGACAAGAATAAGAAACTACAACTAGACAAGATATAAAATAAGGAAGATAATAAAAGTGAAGCAAAACATATTGCAGTCAAAGCTCCTGAGCGTAGGAGTTTATAGTATCCAACAACCTTTCTCTTAGTGAGAAACCAAGGTATCAATCCATGGAGGCACTAGTATTCCTGCATTGGTACTCAAGGATAGCACGGAGTTGTTTTCGTACCACCGTCACATTGAGTATGATTAATATTATAGCTAGTTGATGGCTATATGAAACTGTTATGTCATTTATAGCCATCATTTATAGTCACTCATATAGGAATGTGGGCTCTAAGGTTGACTATTACATTAGTATTTTTTTTCTACTTCTCTCTTTCTCTTTCTTCACATTTATTGCATTTGCCTAGGAGTACGTATATAGCTAGGCTCTTACTCCCCTTACCTCATCTCTCTCCTCTTCACATTTATTGTATTTGCCTAGAAGTACTTATATAGCTAGGCTCTTACTCCCGTTACCTTATCTCTCTCCTCGACATAGGCAAAAAAGTCATGTAAGCATACTTATAGCCCACTATTGTACTTCCTCTTAGACTACCTAGAGTGGGAGTAACATATATGACACGGGCTACCCATAGCGGAGAGTAACTTAGACTAGTAACATGCATGTTACTAGTCTATGGTACTACCTCTATAGTGAGGAGTAACATATGTGTAGTGTCATGCAACACTTTATTTATTAGGTTGTAGACTCATCTTGTCTTGGTGACTACCCACAGTGGGGAGTAACTTAGACTAGTAACATGCATATGTTACTAGTCCATGTTAACTACCTCTATAGTGGGGAGTAACATATGTGTGGTGCCATGCAACTCTTCATTTATTAGGTTGTAGACTCATCTTGTCTTGGTATGTGTGATGTTACTCATAGTATGAGTAACTAGTTATGTTACTACATGCCTCTCTTTCATCATTAATTACTTGTCATGCCATCTATTTTGTCTAGATAAGTGTGATGTCACCATCTATGTTACTCCCACTATGGGTAGTCCTAGTTATGTTACTCAATTTTTCTCTCTCCTCATTAATTAGCTGCCACATCATCTTTTTTTTGCTTAGGTGTCATCTATGTTACTCCCAGTATGAGTAGTCTAAGCAAAAAAGATGATGTAACAGCTAATTAATGAAAGAGACAAATTGAGTAACATAACTAGTTACTCACACTATGAGTAACATCATACATACCAAAATAAAATGAGTCTACAACCTAATGAATGAAGTGTTGCATGACACCACACATATGTTGCTCCCCATTATAGTAAAGGTAGGAGTAACATAAGGTCCAACTCATCAAATTTGCTTATGTGGCAATCATTCAATGAAGAGAGAGATGATTTGAGTAACATGACTAGTTACTCATAATAGGAGTAACATCATGTTGGGGAACATAATAATTTCAAAAAAATTCCTACGCACACGCAAGATCATGGTGATGATATAGCAACGAGGGGAGAGTGGTGTCTACGTACCCTCGTAGACCGAAGCGGAAGCGTTGACGCAACATAGAGGAAGTAGTCGTACGTCCTCCCGGTCTGACCGATCCAAGCACCGTTACTCCGGCACCCCCGAGTTCTTGACACGCGACAGCTCGATGGCGCACCGCGATCTCGATCCAGCAGAGGCGCCGAGGGGAGTTCCGTCAAGACGATGGCGTGGTGGCGATCTTGATGTTCTCTGTCGCAGGCTTCGCCTAAGCACCGCTACAATATGACCGAGGTGGAATATCGTGGAGGGGCACCGCACACGGCTAAGGGCGATCAATGATCAACTTGTGTGTTCTAGGGTGCCCCCTACCCCGTATATAAAGGGGGAGGGAGGAGGTGGCCGCCCAAGGGGGGCGCCATGAGGAGGGGGAAACCTACTCCAAGTAGGTTTCCTCTCTTCCTATCTTATTTGGAGGGAAGGAAAGAGTACTAGTATTAGGAAGTAGTACTAGTAGTAGTAATAGGAAGAGGGGGAAGGAGAAAGGAAAGGGGGGGCCGGCCCCCCTCCCCAATTCGGATTGGGCTTGGGGGGGCGCGCCCCCTCCCTTGCTCCTACATGGGGGGGTTCCGGTAACCTCCCGGAGCTCCAAACTTCTCCGGAACCTTTCCGGTGTCCAAATATATCCGTCCAATATATCAATCTTTATGTCTCGACCATTTCGAGACTCCTCGTCATGTCCGTGATCATATCCGGGACTCCGAACAAACTTCGGTACATCAAAATACATAAACTCATAATATAATTGTCATCGAAACCTTAAGCATGCGGACCCTACGGTTCGAGAACGATGTAGACATGATCGAGACACGTCTCGGTCAATAACCAATAGCGGGACCGGATGCCCATATTGGTTCCTACATATTCTACGAAGATCTTTATCGGTCAAACCGCATAACAACATACGTTGTTCCCTTTGTCATCGGTATGTTACTTGTCCGAGATTCGATCGTCGGTATCCAATACCTAGTTCAATCTCGTTACCGACAAGTCTCTTTACTCGATTCGTAATACTTCATCTCATAACTAACTCATTAGTTATATGCTTGCAAGGCTTAGGTGATGAGCATTACCGAGAGGGCCCAGAGATACCTCTCCGACAATCGGAGTGACAAAACCTAATCTCGAATTATGCTAACTCAACATGTACCTTCGGAGACACTGTAGTACTCCTTTATAATCACCCGATTACGTTGTGGACGTTTGGTAGTACCCAAAGTGTTCCTCCGTAAACGGAGTTACACAATTCTCATAGTTCTTGAAACATGTATAAGTCATGAAGGAAGCAATAGCAGAATACTAAGCGATCAAGTGCTAAGCTAACGGATGGGTCATGTCAATCACCTCATTCTCCTAATGATGTGATCCCATTAATCAACTGACAACACATGTCTATGGTTAGGAAACATAACCATCTTTGATTAATGAGCTAGTCAAGTAGAGGCATACTAGTGACTATATGTTTGTCTATGTATTCACACATGTATCATGTTTAGGTTAATACAATTCTAGCATGAATAATAAACATTTATCATGATATGAGGAAATAAATAATAACTTTATTATTGCCTCTAGGGCATATTTCCTTCAGTCTCCCACTTGCACTAGAGTCAATAATCTAGATTACACAGTAATGATTCTAACACCCATGGAATCTTGGTGCTGATCATGTTTTGCTCGTGAGAGAGGCTTAGTCAATGGGTCCGCAACATTCAGATCCGTATGTATCTTGCAAATCTCTATGTGTCCCACTTGGACTTGGTCCCGAATGGAATTGAAGCGTCTCTTGATGTGCTTGGTCCTCTTGTGAAATCTGGATTCCTTTGCCAAGGCAATTGCACCAGTATTGTCACAGAAGATCTTCATTGGTCCCGATGCACTAGGTATGACACCTAGATCGGAAATGAACTCCTTCATCCAGACTCCTTCATTTCTTTGCTTGAAGCAGCTATGTACTCCGCTTCACATGTAGATCCCGCTACGACGCTTTGTTTAGAACTGCACCAACTTACAGCTCCACCGTTTAATATAAACACGTATCCGGTCTGCGATTTAGAATCGTCCGGATCAGTGTCAAAGCTTGCATCGACGTAACCATTTACGACTAGCTCTTTGTCACCTCCATATCGAGAAACATATCCTTAGTCCTTTTCGGGTATTTCAGATGTTCTTGACGCTGTCCGATGATCCACTCTGGATTACTTTGGTACCTACCGCCAAGCTTATTGCTAAGCATCGTCGGTCTGGTACACAGCATTGCATACATGATAGAGCCTATGGCTGAAGCATAGGAACATCTTTCATTTCTCTCTATCTTCTGCTTTGTGGTCGGGCATTGAGTTTGACTCAACTTCACACCTTGTAGCACAGGCAAGAATCCTTTCTTTGCTCGATCCATTTTGAACTTTTTCAAAATTTTGTCAAGGTATGTGCTTTGTGAAAGTCCTATTAAGCGTCTTGATCTATCTCTATAGATCTTGATGCCCAATATGTAAGCAGCTTCACCGAGGTCTTTCATTGAAAAACTTTTATTCAAGTATCCCTTTATGCTATCCAGAAATTCTATATCATTTCCAATTAATAATATGTCATCAACATATAAAACTAGAAATGCTATAGAGCTCCCACTCACTTTCTTGTAAATCTGAGGCTTCTCCAAAAGTGCATATAAAACCATATCTTTGATCACTTTGTCAAAGCGTTTATTCCAACTCCGAGATGCTTGCACCAGTCCATAAATGGAGCGTTGGAGCTTCCACACTTTGTCGGCACCTTTTGGATCAACAAAACCTTCAGGCTGCATCATATACAACTCTTCTTCTAGAAATCCATTCAAGAATGCAGTCTTGACATCCATTTGCCAAATTTCATAATCATGAAATGCAGCAATAGCCAACATGATTCGGACAGACTTAAGCATCGCCACTGGTGAGAAAGTCTCATCGTAGTCAACCCCTTGAACTTGTCGAAAACCTTTTGCAACAAGTCGAGCTTTGTAGACGATAACATTATCATCAGCGTCGGTCTTCTTCTTAAAGATCCATTTATTCTCAATGGCTTGCCTATCATCGGCAAGTCAACCAAAGTCCATACTTTGTTATCATACATGGATCCTATCTCGATTTCATGGCCTCTAGCCATTTTGCGAATCTGGGCTCATCATCGCTTCCTCATAGTTCGTAGGTTCATCATGGTCAAGTAACATGACTTCCGAATAGGATTTCCGTACCACTCCGGTGCGGATCTTACTCTGGTAGACCTACGAGGTTCAGTAGAAACTTGATCTGAAGTTTCATGATCAATATCATTAGCTTCCTCACTAATTGGTGTAGTTGTCACAGGAACCAGTTCTTGTGATGAGCTACTTTCCAATAAGGGAGTAGATACAGTTATCTCATCAAGTTCTACTTTCCTCCTACTCACTTCTTTCGAGAGAAACTCCTTCTCTAGAAAGGACCCGAATTTAGCAACGAAAATCTTGCCTTCGGATCTGTGATAGAAGGTGTACCCAATAGTCTCCTTTGGGTATCCTATGAAGACACATTTCTCCGATTTGGGTTCGAGCTTATCTGGTTTTGAGAAACGACAACTTTGGTTTCTTGCCAAACCACAGTTCATAAGGCGTCGTCTCAACGGATTTTGATGGTGCCCTATTTAACGTGAATGCGGCCGTCTCTAAAGCATAACCCCAAAACGATAGCGGTAAATCAGTAAGAGACATCATAGATCGCACCATATCAAGTAAAGTACGATTACGACGTTCGGACACACCATTTCGTTCTGGTGTTCCAGGTGGCGTGAGTTGCGAAACTATTCCACATTGTTTCAAATGTAAACCAAACTCGTAACTCAAATATTCTCCTCCGCGATCAGATCGTAGAAACTTTATTTTCTTGTTACGATGATTTTCTACTTCACTCTGAAATTATTTGAACTTTTCAAATGTTTCAGACTTGTGCTTCATCAAGTAGATATACCCATATCTGCTCAAATCATCTGTGAAGGTGAGAAAATAACGATATCCTCCACGAGCCTCAACATTCATCGGGCCACATACATCTGTATGTATGATTTCCAACAAATCCGTTGCTCTCTCCATATATCCGGAGAAGCGGTGTTTTGGTCATCTTGCCCATGAGGCACGGTTCATAAGTACCAAGTGATTCATAATCAAGTGATTCCGAAGTCCATCGTATGGAGTTTCTTCATGCGTTTTACATCGATATGACCTAAACGGCAAGTGCCACAAATATGTTGCACTATCATTATCAACTCTGCATCTTTTGGCTTCAACATTATGAATATGTGTATCACTACTATCGAGATTCAATAAAAATAGACCACTCTTCAAGGGTGCATGACCATAAAAGATATTACTCATATAAATAGAACAACCATTATTCTCTGATTTAAATGAATAACCGTCTCGCATCAAACAAGATCCAGATATAATGTTCATGCTCAACGCAGGCACCAAATAACAATTATTCAGGTCTAAAACTAATCCCGATGGTAGATGTAGAGGTAGCGTGCCGACCGCGATCACATCGACTTTGGAACCATTTCCCACGCGCATCGTCAAATCCGTAGTCCCTGATTCGAGTTGCAAATGTTAGCAACAGAACCAGTATCAAATACCCAGGTGCTACTGCGAGCATTAGTAAGGTACACATCAATAACATGTATATCACATATACCTTTGTTCACTTTGCCATCCTTCTTATCCGCCAAATACTTGGGGCAGTTCCGCTTCAATGTGTCGATCGCTTGCGGTAGAAGCACTCGATTTGGGCTTAGGTCCAGACTTGGGTTTCTTCTCTTGAGCAGCAACTTGTTTGCCGTTCTTTTGAAGTTCCCTTCTTCTTCCCTTTGCCCTTTTCTTGAAACCAGTGGTCTTGTTGACCATCAACACTTGATGCTCCTTCTTGATTTCTACCTCGCAGCTTTTAGCATCGCGAAGAGCTCGTGAATAGTCTTGTTCATCCCTTGCATATTATAGTTCATCACAAAGCTCTTGTAGCTTGGTGGCGATGATTGGAGAATTTCATCAATGACGCTATCATCCGGAAGATTAACTCCCGGTTGAATCAAGTGATTATTATACCCGGACATTTTGAGTATATGCTCACTTGTGAACTGTTCTCCTCCATCTTGCAGCTGTAGAACTTATTGGAGACTTCATATCTCTCAATCCGGGCATTTGCTTGAAATATTAACTTCAACTCTGGAACATCTCATATGCTCCATGACGTTCAAAACGTCGTTCAAGACCGGTTCTAAGCCGTAAAGCATGGCACATCGAACTATAGAGTAGTCATCGACTTTGCTCGCCAGACGTTCTTAACGTCGTCGGTTACATCGCAGAAGCAGTTCGCACCCAGCGCTGCTTCGGGGCGTAACTCTTCTTTGCAGCAATGAGGATAATCCTCGAGTTACGGACCCGATCCGTGTAATTGCTACCATCATCTTTCAACTTTGCTTTCTCAAGGAACGCATTAAAATTCAACGGAACAACAAAGACGAGCCATCTATCTACAAACAAACATAGACAAGCAAAATACTATCGGTACTAAGTTCATGATAAATTTAAGTTCAATTAATCATATTACTAAAGAACTCCCACTTAGGCAGACATCTCCTAGTCATCTAAGTGATTACGTGATCCAAATCAACTAAACCATGTCCGATCATCACGTGAGATGGAGTAGTTTCAATGGTGAACATCTCTATGTTGATCATATCTACTATATGATTCATGCTCGACCTTTTGGTCTCCGTGTTCCGAGGCCATATCTGTATATGCTAGGCTCGTCAAGTATAACCTGAGTATTCCGCGTGTGCAACTGTTTTGCACCCGTTGTATTTGAACGTAGAGCCTATCACACCCGATCATCACGTGGTGTCTCAAAGACGAAGAACTTTTGCAACGGTGCATACTCGGGAGAACACTTCTTGATAATTAGTGAGAGATCATCTTAAAATGCTACCGTCAATCAAAGCAAGATAAGATGCATAAAGGATAAACATCACATGCAATCAATATAAGTGATATGATATGGCCATCATCATCTTGTGCTTGTGATCTCCATCTTGGCAAGCACCGTCATGATCACCATCGTCACCGGCGCGACACCTTGATCTCCATCGTAGCATCGTTGTCGTTCGCCATCTATTGCTTCTACGACTATCGCTACCGCTTAGTGATAAAGTAAAGCAATTATGTATGCTTATGTTTCATACAATAAAGCGACAACCATATGGCTCCTGCCGATTGCCGATAACCGGTTACAAAACATGATCATCTCATACAATAAAATATAGCATCACGTCTTGGCCATATCACATCACAACATGCCTGCAAAAACAAGTTAGGCGTCCTCTACTTTGTTGTTGCAAATTTTACGTGGCTGCTACGGGCTTAAGCAAGAACCAATCTCACCTACGCATCAAAACCACAACGATAGTTTGTCAAGTTGATGCTGTTTTAACCTTCGCAAGGACCGGGCGTAGCCACACTCGGTTCAACTAAAGTTGGAGAAACAGACACCGCTAGTCACTGTGTGCAAAGCACGGCGGTAAAACCAGTCTCGCGTAAGCGTCGCGTAATGTCGGTCCGGCCGCTTCATCCAACAATACCGCTGAACCAAAGTATGACATGCTTTGGTAAGCAAGATGACTTATATCGCCCACAACTCACTTGTGTTCTACTCGTGCAAATAACATCAAACCATAAAACCTAGGCTCGGATGCCTTTGTTGGGGAACGTAGTAATTTCAAAAAATTCCTACGCACACGCAAGATCATGGTGATGATATAGCAACGAGGGGAGAGTGTTGTCTACGTACCCTCGTAGACCGAAGCTTAAGCGTTGACGCAACATAGAGGAAGTAGTCGACGTCCTCCCGGTCCGACCGATCCAAGCACCGTTACTCGGCACCCCGAGTTCTTGACATGCGACAGCTCGATGACGCACCCTCGATCTCCGATCCAGCAGAGGCGCCGAGGGGAGTTCCACAAGACGACGGCGTGGTGACGATCTTGATGTTCTCTGTCGCAGGCTTTGCCTAAGCACCGCTACAATATGACCGAGGTGGAATATCGTGGAGGGGGCACCGACACGGCTAAGGAACGATCAATGATCAACTTGTGTGTTCTAGGGTGCCCCTACCCCGTATATAAAGGGGAGGGAGGAGGTGGCTGCCCAAGGGGGCGCCATGAGGAGGGGGAAACCTACTCCAAGTAGGTTTCCCTCTCTTTTCCTTATCTTATTTGGAGGGGGAAGGAAAGAGTACTAGTATGGGGAAGGAAAGAGTACTAGTGTTAGGAAGTAGTACTAGTAGTAGTAATACGAAGAGGGGGAAGGAGAAAGGAAAGGGGGGGCCGCCCCCTCCCCAGTCGGATTGGGCTTGGGGGCGCGCCTCCCTTGCTCCTTCTCCCTTCCTCCTACATGGGCCAAATAAGGCCCATATACCTCCCGGGGGGTTCCGGTAACCTCCCGGAGCTCCAAACTTCTCCGGAACCTTTCGGTGTCCAAATATATCCGTCCAATATATCAATCTTTATGTCTTGACCATTTCGAGACTCCTCGTCATGTCCGTGATCATATCCGGACTCGAACAAACTTCGTACATCAAAATACATAAACTCATAATATAATTGTCATCGAAACCTTAAGCGTGCGGACCCTACGGTTCAAGAACGATGTAGACATGATCGAGACACGTCTCGTCAATAACCAATAGCGGGACACGGATGCCCATATTGGTTCCTACATATTCTCTGAAGATCTTTATCGGTTAAACCGCATAACAACATACGTTGTTCCCTTTGTCATCGGTATGTTACTTGTCCGAGATTCGATCGTCAGTATCCAATACCTAGTTCAATCTCGTTACCGACAAGTCTCTTTACTCGTTCTGTAATAATTTATCTCATAACTAACTCATTAGTTATATGCTTGCAAGGCTTAGGTGATGAGCATTACCGAGAGGGCCCAGAGATACCTCTCCGACAATCGGAGTGACAAAACCTAATCTCGAATTATGCTAACTCAACATGTACCTTCGGAGACACTGTAGTACTCCTTTATAATCACCCGATTACGTTGTGACGTTTGGTAGTACCAAAGTGTTCCTCCGAAGAACAGGAGTTACACAATTCTCATAGTTCTTGAAACATGTATAAGTCATGAAGGAAGCAATAGCAGAATACTAAGCGATCAAGTGCTAAGCTAACGGATGGGTCATGTCAATCACCTCATTCTCCTAATGATGTGATCCCATTAATCAAATGACAACACATGTCTATGGTTAGGAAACATAACCATCTTTGATTAATGAGCTAGTCAAGTAGAGGCATACTAGTGACTATATGTTTGTCTATGTATTCACACATGTATCATGTTTCCGGTTAATACAATTCTAGCATGAATAATAAACATTTATCATGATATGAGGAAATAAATAATAACTTTATTATTGCCTCTAGGGCATATTTCCTTCACATCACACATACCAAGATAAGATGAGTCTACAAGCTAATAAATGAAGTGTTGCATGACACCGCGCTTATTTTACTCCCCACTATAGAGGTACTCCCTCCGGTCCTTTTTACTTCGCGTATGAGATTTGTGTCAAGTCAAACTTTGCAAAGTTTGAACAAATTTATATTAAAAAAATATCAACATCTACAATACCAAATATACATACTATGAAACTACATTTCACAATGAATCGAACAATATTGATTTGGCATCGTGAATGTTGATACTTTCTTCCATAAGTTTGGTCAAAGTAGAGATACTTTGACTTCGGATAAAACTTATATGCAGACTAAAAAGAACCGGAGGGAGTAATAACATAGAGTAGTAACATATGCATGTTACTACTCTAAGTTACTCCCCACTGGACTAGTGAAAGGCAGACCCTCTCGTCCCCCGCGTCACCTCCCGAGCGAGGCGACCGAGGCTCCTTCCTTCCTCCCTCCAGCGCTCCCCCCTCTCCCTACCATTCTCCCGCCGTCGCCAGCGAGCGCCGCCGGGCCTTGCCCGCGTGGTGCTGGCGGCGACGGGTCTGTCCTTTCGCGCTTGGATCCCCCTTCTCAGGCGGTGGCGGCTGGCGGCGGTGCCTTTCGGCCGGCGGCGGTGTCGCGTGCCATGGTGGCTCTCGACGCGGCGACACGGTCATTGGTCGTGGGGCGGCGCGGTGGCGCTGGGAGCTAGCGGCGCCCACCCGGCCCAGATATGGGCCCGTTTGGGCCCCGTCTGGGTCGGGGCCGGCCGATGGCTCGGCGCTCGGCGGCGGCGCTCCCTGATGGTGGGCGAGGCGGCAGCAGTCTGCAGGCGGTGATCACCTCGTCGGTCAGCGAGTTGCAACGTGGTGACAGGGACTGTCCGGGCCCAAGTGGGCCCGGCCAGGCCGTCGGGGCCTGGCAAGTCCTCGTCGTCGCGTCTGATCGGCTCCGCACATGCGGTGGAGGTTGTCCCTTCCCTCCGGTCGAGTGGTGGTCGCTCCCGTGGCCGTTGTCTCCTTTCCCTCTCCAGACCTCCTGTTGGCCGCTCCAGAGAGACGGCGAGGATGGTTCGGTAACCCTGGGGGCACAGGCTGGTGGGCGGCTGAGTGGGTGGTGCACTACGAAGTGCCTGGTGTGGTGGTGGTGGTTGTGGATCGGAAGAAATCCCTGGCGGCTTGCGGCGCGACGCTGATGACGCTGTGGCGCCACGGACCTTCTGAAGGCGTCGGGTATATCCTTCCCGCTACCCCGCTGCGTCTGGGGAAAACCCTAGGACTTGTTCGGACAACAACGACAGCGTCGTCGCATTCCTTCTTGAAGGTGTTGCTTGGTGCGCGACGCTTCGGAATGCTGGGACGCAGTGGCACTTCTCGAGTAGGTGCAGTTGTTGCCTGTCTTCTTCTCTTCGTCGGTCTGCCGATGTCGGCATATGTTTCTCTTTTTTTTAGCCTTGTTTGTGCTGCGGTACGAGCAAGTTGGATGTATCGGATGGTTGCTTTATAATATAAAGTGGGGAAAAGTCTTTATCGTCAGTTACTCCCCACTGTGAGTAGTCTTTACAGTAAGTTACTAGTGCGCAGTTTGAGCTATCTGCCCGTCAACGAGACCCGCATTGAATATGTGGCGGAGGTGTCGATGGACCCTTTTGAATGATCATCAATAATTTATTGGAAAAGGGTAGCTGCTAGAGTACTTTTTTGGTCAAACTCTATGAAAGAAAAATTATTGGGGGAGAGAAGAACTGCTGGAGATACTCTTGTTACTATTCTCATCAAAAGAATAACATCAGTTTCTCTCACAAAAGACGCAAGAGACTATTACAGGATGCAGTGAGCAAATCAATTTCTAAATTTCTAGAAGCTAAGTTCCATACGACCAAAATTCAGCCCAATTTTTTGAGGAAAACATTCTACTCAGTCTATCAAAATTGTAGAAAAGAATCAGTCTGCCATGTATCTTTTTGCTAACACTTCCGTCTTGTATTAGTTCCGGATCTCGCAAAACTCCCTGCAATCTTCTGCACTCCACACGGAATTGTCGACATCTGAGAGCAATGTGCGAACAGAGAACAGTTAGCTAACACGTCAATACAAGAAAAAGTAGCTTGGAAGCTGCAAATAAATACTCCCTCCGCCCCAAAGTAAGTGTCACTATAGTATGCATAGGCTGAACTTTGATAGATGAAAGATGCTACAATATGCTACTATTAATACATAGATGAAAGATGTAACATGGAAACTTTGTACTTTTAACATAGGCTGAACTGAGAAAATAACCCTCTCTTACATGCGTCGTATCTGTGAAGGTCCCAAAGGTGCTTCAAAGAACACTAATCTTTTTATATATGCTTATAACAAGATGTAGTCATTACCAAGAACTACACCCAAAACTGATCCGTATATGGGGTACAAACAAGTTCAACATGTAACAGGCTAAAATGATTACTGAGAAGGGAGCCATACCTGATTTGAAGTGGAAACAAAACACATCGATTTTTTCAGAGTAGCTTGGATTGAAGAATTTCAGATCTAGAAAATTGAAAAGCGACACCTAGCATATTAGATGATTGAGATCTATAATAGGGAAGCAAAAGAAAATTATTGGGGAGCAAAGAGTTCTTACAATATTGGTAAAAATGATTACCTGTAACACTGAAGGAGCACTGTTGCTGCCTTCCAAATGCTCAGACAAAAATAGGAGTGACACATTTCAGTATCTTTCAAATGAGAGATCCATCGTAATTCTCTTTGGGTAATGATGGTATAGGTCAATATTTGACTCTGGTGGAATATTTCTCAGTTGCCAGAAGAAACTACTTCAGCAAAAGAAACGCCCGATGGCCTGAAGATGTCATTCTCTCTGACTACTCTGTTGAAGTCAAGCTTGAAGGAACGTGAACTATATGTCTTGTTAAGCAAACTTATCGGGATCCTCAGAGTTTGCTTTCGCCTGCCTTTCCCCTTTACAAATATCCTAAAGCTACCCTCATCTTCATTCTTCATGCTGCCTCCCAGCTTCGTTCCACCAATATCAAATATGCTATCTCCTGGCTTGTCAGGATTAAGTGCAGCATTAACAGCATCCTTTAACTCTTTGTCATGTTCCTCTCCAAAAAAACTGTTGCTGATCAAATTACCACTGCATACCTCCACAGGGACCTCCATTTCCTCCCTTACTGCAACCATATTGCTGTCCAGCGAAGGTCCTATACTAACAACAGCTGCATCAGATAGAACATGTGTATCTGCTAAAGACTGAGAAATAGTGTCAGCAACATGTGGGCTGGGGGTGTAAGCGACTGGATGATTGTTTGACCATGCTGGTCCAGGCACAAACTCAGATGCAGCTGGGCTCATGTAAGGTTGCCATCCATAATGGCTAGGGCGAAAAATAGTGGTGTTCATGGGAAATGTGCTGCTTGGAACCATCTGCGGTTGACTATATGGTGGATAAAGAAATGGCACATGATGCAAGAGATTAGGAGACCGAGGAGCAGGAGGGTACAAATGATGTGGGGATGTGCACAGCGGAGGACCGTTTGGCACCATATTTGAATGTCCAGGATGCATGGAAACATTCATAGGCCAAGGGCCGACACCTGGAACAGCACCTGGTGGTGGGAGACCGACACTTACAGCAAGTGGGCTAAGGATAGCTGGAGGAGACGGATTGAATGGAGGTGCAGCAGCAGATAGCTTCTTATTAGACATCTCTCTTATATCAATATTACTTAGAAGCAAGTCAGGCTTTGACTTCTCACTTTCAACACCTCCAACGCCTCCCTGCATACTTGTATGCGCTGAAACTGTAACAGGTTCACTATTAGTAGGTAGAGATTCTTCTAGAAATTGTATGCCAGACTTTCCACTATTTTCAGCTTCTGTGGGTACTGTTGAATCTGAGAACTCAGTGGCTGCACCAAAATTGTCACTACTTGTTGGTTCTTGATCTTTGTTATTACTGAGTAAGGTCGTGTCTGTCTTAATATCTGCAGGGCCACCGCCAGAAGGTTTCTCAGTATTTGATGTTAATTTATCTGGTAAACTATCTTTTCCCGTGTCGTCAATCTCATGTTCCCTATGTGACTCTTCTCTTTGTTCTGAATGCTGCATTTCTGTTGGCACAATGTTTACCTCTTTGGAATTATTGGTACTTGAGGACCCGGACCTCTGGTCCACTTGAACTGTATCTACCAAGGAATCCTTCATTTCTTGTGCGATAATTTGACCAAGTGATGGTTGCAGTACATCATCTTTAGGTTTTTGTATTTTAGTCTTGGCTATTGTACCTGGACGTGCCAATGCAACATCTTTGTATGATGGTGGGTTTCCGGTATTTTCAACCCAAGGTCCATGTGGCTCACTTCCTTTCAGATCTGCCGAACGATTGTGCACATGTGAATAAGCTATTTGGGATTCTTCTTTACCACCCATCTGCTCTGTGAGCCTAGAAGTATCTTGCACTTCTGAGGATGCTGTCCCTGGCTTAATCCGGTAGGTCATAGCCTTGTATATCTTACGACCAAACCTGGAACTTGATGTCTGGACTTTCATATGCTGCTGAGGATCTGCGTATGCTGCAGGTACAATAGTTTTCTTCTTTAAGAAGTAATAACGGTTATTTGAATTGGAATTCCTTGGCTTATATTGGGAAGCATCTGTTGGAGCATGATTCTCAGGGTCATACGTCCTTCTGATGGCAGGACGGTAATGCTTTATCTGTTTTCCTAAAACTGCAGCTGTTTTAGGTCTTTGAACAGGCTGCCAACCATCATCCTGTTCTTCATCAAAAACTTCCTCAGGTGAACTGATGTTCACCTCAGCTCTCTCTACCAGTTGTTCGCAAGGTGGTGAAGCCTCCACGGATAAAGGACTCTCTTTAACCTCGGTTTCAGGAATATCCATGATCTTAGCACTATCATCTTGCAAAGGCCCCTTAATTCGTTTTTCCTCGTCTGTGATTGCAATAGCAGAATCTCTTGGAGATATATCAGGACTTTCTATGTTTAAATTCTCACTCGAATGTGATAAAACCTGACAGGACAAGTATACAATGAATAAGTTCTGCCATGTACAGTAATGCTAAAATACTAAATGTCAAGTTACTCGAGTGATAACATGAATGCTTTCATGGAAGAAAAATGTAGTGTAACTTTTAGCATTGTGGAAAAAGGAAACCAGGTTCATTGAGTTCCAGATATACAGGAAGGGCCGGAATTGTGTAGTTTGAACACTGCCTGAATTGGTAGAACTGAAACTACATAGCCAGAGTAACCATCGAAATTACCTGACCAGATTATCTAACATCCACACTTACATGGTAGCGATATCAAATACTACTTGATTGGATAGGGTAGTATTAGCCATAGATATTCCAGTGAGCTGCTATCATGATAAGAGCTCCCCAGGAATAGAAATCAGAGAGAATTCCTTATTTAACACTGTGCTAAATATTTTTGCCCTATTTGACATTAAAAAACAATTTCTTCCCTACGTGACAGTCTAAATTTTATGCCTTTTATAACACTTTCCTTCATTTTAAGCCTTAACGGTGTTAAATGACACATGAAAAGACCCTTTTGCCCCTCATGTGGTATATGACCAAAAATTTAATAAATGCTAATGATGAAAGAATACTTGTCCAGCCGGCTTGGTTTTTTGTATGCGGGTATGTAGCTGAGTAGCTGCATGCAAATCGCTGGCTGCATGTGTGTATGTGGCCGGTTTGGTTGCTAGGTGCGTAGCCAAGTTCCAAATTTTTTGAGCCAGTCGCCGGCTGGATGGATGGATCAAGATGGAACTGAGAGAATCAGCTGGTTAGTGCGTGCTGGCACGCATGCACATGAGTTGTTAATTGCGGCCATTCGTACGTGGTTTGTGTGGCCGTTGAGCCAGTGCTATCAAGTGTTTGGCGTGGTCGTGCTTAGTAGCCGACGGGGATGGATGCATGGATCAGGGAGCAGGCGACTTGCGCCAGATGGCCGGCTCATATTACACCAAGGGTAAAAATGTCTTTTTATGTGTCATTTAACAACATGAGATGGAAAAACAGCCGAAAGTGTCATAAAGGGCACAAAATTTAGACTCGATGTTATATAGGGAAGAAAAAGTTTTCCAGTATCAAATAAGGAAACAAATTTAAGATAGTGTTAAATAAGGAATTCTTTCTAGAAATCATATTGGTAACACTACAGAATAAATGAGAGCCACCGGCACAGGTTCAATCCACGTAAGATATAAAATATTATTGCATGTTTTTTTTTGACGGAGCAATGGCGGGCTTACGCCGGCCTGAACCATTTTCATTATCATAAGTAAGACTGAGATACAACACAACGGCTACACAACTGCAGCACCCAACACACACAAGAAGGACCGAGGTACAACAGAGGAGAACCAGAAAATGAGCTACGACAAGCAGCCAAAACCAAAGAACTTAGCACCCATCACCACTAGGCAGACCAAGAAGAGCGGAAACTAGCATTGTTGGATCAGTCGAAAGGAGAATCAACACCGAGAAGACGAAGAGAAGAAGTCGCCTGCTACCCTGCGATCACTCAGCACCTTGAAGAACTAGGAGAGTCGCAACCACCGTCGAAGGGCTTCCCAATGCCTAGCCACGACGCCACGGAGAGAGCCACAGACCGTGACGAAGGGCAACGTTCCACCGAGACAGCCCCGCACCTCCTCTGGGCCACACCACGGCCACCATCACAAATAGAGGGAACCAAAGCACTATGCGAGGCAACCAAACCTCATGCGTCGTCGAAGGGCACCAAAATCCGAGACCTCACCGCCGCCACAAGCCCCCAAGAGAGGGATCAACCAATAGCACCAGGATGACCAAGGCAAAGAACGCCGCCACAATTCACTTCCACAACCACCACCAAACAATCCATCAGCCCAACCACACACCAACAGACCAACCGCACTCGAGCCGAGACGACAAACAAACCATAGCAGCTCAATGGCTCCAAAGACAACGCCGCCAAGGGGGTAACGATGTCAAAGACCTCGTCGATGTCCGATCCACGGATGGATCTAGGCTTTCACCCGGAGCACATTAGAGGACATAGTGCAGGAGCTTGACAATGACGCCTCCAAGGAGGAAAACGGCGCCGGAAGGCGTCGCCATCATCGATGCCGGCAAGGCCGGCACAAGGCTTTCGCCTCAAGCATCGCAGACCAGACCTCACCGCATACGTTGGTCGCTGTGTCCAGCAAGCATAGGAGCGCGAGACCTCCCATCACCCAGCAACTCCACGGCGAGCGTCCTCACCGCAGACTGCGGGATGCACCTCCATTGACACAGCTGCTCACCTCGAGCACCAGCGCCGACAGGAGGGGAGATCAAGCCTGGCCGCCACAACTCCTCCACCACCAGCTTCCACCCCCAGATCCACCTCCGCAGCCTAACTCGCCGGACTGGGAACCAGCCCACACGAACCAGAGCCAACGAGCCGAGCGCCTCCGACGCTCACCTTGGACAGCACCACTGGAGAACGCCAGCCCGGAACCGCACCCTGCAGCTGGAGAGAGCCCCAGGTGTCGCCCCCACCTGAGCGCATAGGGAGCAGGCCAGCCAGATCTGGTTCTCCCAGCCACCCATACGCGCCCGCCGCTGCACGCCCTCCACCACGAGACGCACCAAGATGTCGGAGACGTGCAGGACGCCGCCGCCAGGATGGGAAGACTGTGCCCCGCCCCCACGGGTGGCCAATCCGCCTGGGCCGCGGCGCAATCGGGCGTAGAATGAACGCCCCGCCGCCACCTTCACTGGGCACGCACGGGCTTCGCCGGCACCCCCTCCGGCGGCGGCGATGCGGGGGAAGGAGGAGCGGTAGGGCCTGCCGGCGGCGCGAGGGGGGGGGGATGAACATTGTCTAGGCAGGCATTCTATCAAGCAGCAATATTATTGCATGTTATCTACTTAGTCATTATGTAAACCGAAATATACTATTTTGCTGCCTGTCAGCAATATTAACAAGAAAGAAATAACTTTGTTGTGAACAATTGTAAGTCTCCCTTTTTCTCTTTGAGAAACTGACCAATTGCACTATGAGTTAAATATTCATTTAATACTATTACACTATGGTAACCATCTCGCAGCTCTTATTTCTCTCTGCCTTAGTTAAACTTGTTCCTTCATGAGAACATAATTATTATCTTGAAAACAATTTTACCGAAGTAAAAATTAGCAACTAACCTTTATGCTTGAGTACCTCCTCTTGCCTGATTCAGAATCTCTTCCTCTGTTTTCTTTGTTGGGATTGATGTAATCAAGAAGATCAGATACACTGCAAGGGCAAACAAATACAGTTACTATAGCATCTGTATAGTCCAAAACAGTGTACACTATCCAAATATCTATGATAACTGATACCAGACTATGTGCTGTGCACTAGCTAGCACAACACAATAGAAGTTTCTCTAGGATTAATTTTGCTTTCATTGGCAGAACTAAATCGCACCTTAGGTGTCCTTTACTAGCTATTGATGCATCGGGTTTTCGAGTTCCATTGCGGGCAGCTTCTTGTTGCTCAATTACTTTTGATTCAAAGTATTCAAGCCAGGCTGCAGCATCCTGTAACGTGGAAGGCAACAATATTAAGATTGTCCTTGCAAATAATTGAAAAGGGAATGGTTCTCTTCATATAGCTAAGGTAATAGTTCAAGTGGGAAAAGAATCGAGGTACTTCTGTTACTAACTAGATGCCGTTTGGGCATTGACTGGCTCTCGAATGCACAATTAGTATTACAGAAGTACTTTGATGGAAAATCTACTAATATTATTTTCATATTTAAAATTAAATACATTAGTTTATATAAGTGCTCAAAGTTAATTCTTTTATACTAAATGTATTCTAAAATGACATCCATTGGTAAGAGAGGGAGTAGGTTTTCAGCATTGCAATAATATCATTTAGTATAATCTCATGCGTTTTCTCGAAAATAATATCATTTAGTAGAAGTAAACCTGAGTCCGAAGATCATCTGGTCCAAGCTTTGCACGAAGAATTTGCAAGGTTGTCTGCTCATGCTGAACACTCAACGAATAAGCTTCCATCAATGAGAGAGCAATGGCGATAGCATGGTAGCTTGCAGCAGTCTACACAAAACAGAAGAATATGTCACTTGAATCTAACAGTTAATCATGGAAAATGATAAAAAAAAAACACTTATTTCTGGGTGTGAAATGCATCGAGGCACTTTTGTGTTTTCTTGAGTTGTGGAACATGCGAGCGACTACTACTCCCATGCTCCCGTCATTGTCGGACGATGAGCCAGCACGGACACCCTCTGTCACTTCCTCGACTTAGTCCTCCGCACGCAACTTGGCGGGGCATCCAACACCGTTTACCCTGCCGCCGCGCTGGTCGCCAGGGGTGGGGCTGTGCATCCTGAGCCACTTGCCAACAGCCGAGACCACCCCCTCCTCAACCAGTGCAGCAGTCGCCACCCCCGTCGCCGCACTAAGTGGCTAGGGACGCGGGTGGTGCTGCTAAGCTTCATGCACTAGCCAATGCAACCAAAAGTCTGAACTGATGAAAAGGGCTAGGCAATCCACATATACACTTCAACAGGTGCGACCGGTGCTGGCCACCCGCAGGGCCAGAGAGGTCTTCCCCCGGCAGCCTCCACAGTGAACCGGAGCATGAAGAGGACGCAGCTTCCATGACGTGAGGTGGCGCTATCCTCTCAACCGACCATGTCGCTAGCGCTGGCACCTCCGGTAGTCTGGCTCCATCCAGCTCTTTGAGCTCGGACTGGGTGGTAGCGGTGCCCGTGCCGTCTCTTCGGGCCACTCACATGCTCATCTTGCCTGTGGCTGTAGCGGCTAACCCCATTGTTGCAGGCGGCAAGTGGGCCGACCCATGCCCACTCTTATTGGTCCGGAAAGGCACATCCTCGGCTATTGTCGGTACAGCTCGCCTGCTTGACATGATCAAGGCCAAAGCCAAGCAATGGGTGCCGACGGGTGCGAGGGGTCTGGCGGCTTTGCTCCAAGTGTTGGCCATGTATAGCGATTAGAGGGATCGTGCTGTAAGTAAAGGGTGTTGCCCTTCTTAGGGCTTCTACAAACTCTTCTTTCTACCAATCCACTAAGACACAAAGCTTTTACCGAAAAAGGGTTTCCCCCCGCTTTGTATTCCAAAGCAACCAACACCATACACATAGCATTGCTAGGGCGAGCAGCACATCAAACCCAAAAGAAAAAAAAAGAAACAAATGCCAACAACAGCAGCTCCACAAAGCGCGGATGACCCGCCACCATTGCGCCCTCCGGAAACAAACCACCACAGCCCGAGGCTCCGATCCACCGCGTACCAAGCAGCACCTCCAAGAAGGGATGCGACGTCGACGACGTGCCCGGACGTGTCCTAGGGTTTCCCCCGGCACGCGGAGGGAAGTGGGGGATGGCTACCACCGACACCCTCCAGGAAGGAATGGTGGCACCCACCGGTGTCACCGCATCGGAGCCGGACGGACCGTTACTGAGTGCTCTAGGCCAACATATCGAAGGGTCCCTATCCAAACCTATTTGGGAGAAGACGCAGTCAACCAATAGATGTGTAATAGTTTCCTCCACCTTATCATAGAGAGGACATTTTGTGGGGTGAGGTAGGCCTCGGCATAACCAACCAAATGCTTCTCATAGTGATCATGATGTAGTTCCTTGGTTATGCAAGTATCCAGCTAACTTGAAGCTCCATGCATGTACCTGATACGTCTCAAATGTATCTATTTTCCCGAGCACTTTTGGTATGATTTTGTCCTCTTAACTTCCCGACAGTTCTTTATGCACTTTTGCTATGATTGTGTTACATCTATTACATATTTGATTTCATCCATGCAACATCCATTATTCACTCTCATGCCTATGCTTTTCATGCTTGTTGATCTCTTTATGTTACTCTTGTTCTTGGCGACTGCCGGGAATTGTTGCTTTTGTTACTATTTCCACAGCCACAACTACAATCACTACATCGCTTTTGCTACTAATAGATTATGTCGAGCAAGTATTCTTTTTCAAGTGTGGTTGAATTGACAACTCAACTGCTAAGGCTTATAAGTATTCTTTGGCTCCCCTTGTGTCAAATCAATAAACTTGGGCTGCAATACTTTCCTCAAAGATTGTTACGATCCCCTACACTTGTGGGTCATTAATACCACACCCAATGTTGCTCATCATGATTGTACAATTTTTTTGAGATTAGAACCACGGATGTGCACACCACAATGAATGCACATACAGTGTGGCAACATGAGGGGACAACCTTGTAAGCTCATATCTAGAATTGTGGAGGCCAGGAAAAATCTCCGACTGCAAAGAGCATGAGGAAGTGCTTTCCCAAAAGGCGGATTTATGTGAGGGCCAAGACAAGCAAGAAAGACTTGAAATCTAATGCGTGGAATCATACTCCCATTGACAAATTTTTCGTCGTGTCCTAATAGCGGTACTAGAATGAGTACATGGATTTGTAGTCGCGGGAACGTCACGTCAAGCTACTGGTGCATCTAGAACAAAGAATGGACACACGATATAGCGAGGTTCAAGCCCCCAAGGTGGGTCAAAGCGCAACTTCCTACCTTGCTATTTTTCTTATATGCGGGGATAATACAAGGGATCGATTACAATGTCAGGAGAGGGGAGGGTGGGGGGAGGGTGGGGGGCGGGGGGGAGCCCGGACTGGTATTGATATCAAAACATTCAGCCTTTCCTATGTATTCTATAGGGATTCCTTATATGTCGCATGGTAAGTTTCCTCCTTGGTCGATGATGCCTCTCTTGGGCTCTGTGGCCCATACCCTGGCCCAGAGGGTTCCAATGATGCAATCTTGACAGCGCCTAGCCTTGCATAATTTGACTTATCATCGACATATGTCTGTTGGAACTAACACAATTCGTTCCTGATTGTTCTAACAATAGCTTGTTAAGTCATTGAAGTCATCCACTTAAGATTTTTTGATGTGTTGTCAAGTCAACAAGTATGATTTGTAAAGTGGCACGAAATGAACATCATTCACATTTAATAATTATTCTAACTAAGTGTACATTTCACCCAAAAATAACAAAAGCATGCCATTTGCCATAAGGGTTTTTTAAAATGTTGAGAAAGACAATTACCTGGATATGATCAGGCCCAAGTAATCTCTGGTTGCATTTTAAAGCTTTGTGCAAGTACCTAAGAGCTACATGCACATTCCCCAAGCCTTCCTCCATCATGGCTACATTAATATATGTCGCAGCTGTGTTTGGATGAGATGGCCCGCATGTAAGATGTAGAAGATATAATGCACGCTTGACGTACCTAATTTGCACCAAAGGTTAATTTTTTGTAGACACTGTAGCAATGAATCTAAATCATTAGGGTCATATACTGCAAGGAGTATCAAGAGGATAGCAGGTATAGCACATTGTTTATTCAAACCTTAGATTTTTTCCCATATTGCAATAGCTTTGATATCTATGAAATAACCTTCAAGACAAGCTCATACACAGGTAAATAAACAGTTATTGAATCTTCAGTCTTTAAAGACATATGACCTTAAGGGAATTATGGTCCATCCTCGATAAGAGTTTTACATGACATCAATAAATAATTTAATAATTTGAGGCTAGAAGCAAATACCATACCATTTTTACCCTCTGCAACCTCGGCCAAGAATAAAAAGGATAATACATATGCTTGTGGTTTAGCTACAATATCAGGGAAACATATCACTACCTAAGGATTCACCTAGCATTTATGAGTTTATAAGCGTCAGCATTAGGTTTGATGGTTATATGTTGATGGCATTCATGCAAGCGTCTAGTTATATTATTTCAACTGTTGTAATTAACAATAATGGAGTGAGAGCTGAGAGATAGCATCTCAGACACGAAACCACACTACAAAGAAATTGGAGACTCAAGAAGACTAAGCAGCTAGTTCCTACTCACTTTTAGCATTATTATCATAAGACAAGATTAGTTTTTTAATCCAAACAATAAAGCATAGAGAGAGAGAACCAAATATGCACATTTGACATAATAAGTTTGCGAAAAAAACAGCTATAACCTGAGAAGATGGTAAATATATTCTTGGCAGCAATAGCAAGACTATTTAATATGGCAAAATTCATCAGCATGACATAGCACTTTGCTAGATGAAATACCCTAAGGGAGGTCTCCTACTCTTTTGGATATATGTAACTTTTCTTCAACTTACACCTGGAATGACTATTTTCTCAGCCCTTGTGAAACTGTAGATTTGCTGCATGAATAAAAAAAGAGTATTTCATAAACTGAACTTACTTCAGAGCCAGTTCTGTATGCTGTAAACGATAGTAGAAAACAGCAAGGTCTCCGTAACTCTTCATCGTATCAGGATGATCAAGCCCAAGTTCCCTCTCATTGATATCTAGGGCCTTTTGCTGATATATTGTAGCCTGCAATTTTCAACTTCACTAGTTATTAATATGCAGAAAAACTTAAGATCTGCTGATGTTAACGTAACTCCTCCTAAAACTGGAAGAAAATCACACTTTTATCAGAATTTGTAGTTTTGTACTATATTCTTCCCTATATGTTCCTTGGGTGTTATAGTTAGTGTAATCCAAAATTTTAACACCTTTAAGTATCCTTCACTCGGCGTAACTGAAAACTTGCTTAGCAGAGAATGCTAAAAGTACATATTATTTCTGAGTTTACACAAATACCTACATGAAGAAAGTGCAACGGCACGTCTTTCTATCTCTGACGTTCAACAATTCCTCACTTAACTAACAGTGCTATCACTTCAATTGTCTTCAAAATATGCATAGCAATTATTACAAACTATCTGCTGTGCACCTGAATAACCATTTACCTGATTAAAATCACCAGTATGGTACAAAACAACAGCTAGAAGGCTATAAGCTCCAGCCGTCATTCGATGATAGGGACCACACACCATTATGAGCTTGGCAAGAGCCTACATTCATAGATAAAATAATTTATGAGTTCCCAAGATATGACAGATAAGGAATTGCAAAAAAGAAATGCACAAGATTTTACAAGGTACCTTGGTTCCATAATTAACAGCATCTTCAAGTTTACCCTTGTCAAGAGCCATTTTGGAGGATTCTAGAAGTTGCCTTCCATCTGCAGATGAGCATGCAACTTGCTGCATTTTTTAAAAAACACGTCAGTTGTGTTTATGTGCCACTCATTTATCTAACAAGTTCTCAAAACACTGATAGCCATATGTGATGATCAAGCCATGATAGCACAATGTGATTTTTGTACAGTATGATAAAAACAATTGAACTGAGGAAAATACTTTTACCTTATGTACGGGGACAAGGCTAATAATGTCCTGTTTGTAAAACGGGAAAGCAGAATCCATGACGAAATCTCGGGGTGCCAATTCAATGCCCACCTAAAAGCAACCTTTAAGCTCAATAAAATGCACCGAGTGTGGGAAATGTTAAAAAGATTCAAACATGTTTACCTTATGGCATAGTCCTCTCAGTATAGCGTATTTCCTCACATCAACATAATGTTGCTCTGTGAGGTCATACTGGTATCGCTTTTTCAAGAAAGCAACAAGCCATCTCCACACTAGGGGATGCACAGCAGGAGAACTTCCAGAAAATTCAGATTCGGGAACACCAAGAAGTAAGTTCAGCACTGCAGGTATTGTTAATGCTAATTGTCGCATGTCTGAAGTAGCTGCAATCACAGATCGGACAATGTGCTTGAATGCTCTCACTATCATTTCATGCACACAAAGGGACTGTACGTGTGAGAGCTTCTCTGAAAGTTTGACCTACATAGGGATTTCTTAGATTAGCACACATCAAGCACTAAAAAAGAAATGACATTTCATCATGTTCAAATGAAAAATTGTTGCAAACTTACAACTCGACCTAGGGAGCGCATCTGTAGGCCCCTCGTATGCATGAAATCTGTCAAGGTCCTACCATCAACAGGTGAAAGTTCCAATGAACCAAAATCGGCAACCTAAATAATTTCTTGGTTAGTTACTCATGACTAAAAAGGATAAGCATGTGGGAACTTATTCATGTCCCATATGATGCGTACCAGCTTAGGAAGCGCAACTTCATCATAGAACTTCAGAGCCATCTCAATCAACTCAGATGGTGACTGTGGAGCACAAGAGATTAGTGTATGAACTTTATGCATGATTAGTAGCTACAAATGGCCACTTGGTAAGCAAGGGTGCTAAAACAATATGTAGTCTGTTTCATACAATTGATTTTATTATTTTGTAGAATTCAGAAGTGGATCTGACAAAATCAAGAAAGGTGAAAAGCCTTGCATATTTGATGTTGTTTGAAGTACCACGCGCTGATGTAAAAAACACTCGTCCACAGGCACTAGCACCGGTGAAATTTTAATTTAGAAGAACAAGCATTAGCACCCTGCTTAAGCGAGGCCTCGAGCAGGTGTAGGATGGGAAAGTCAACCCTAGCCAGCTGCACTACAATTTATCAACCCCTAGTGCACCTGAGGTAGGCTCCACAACTTTGAGGTTCTGAGTCAGGTAAGAACACATTTCATGAACCCCTCCACAGCATACCTTGATATCCACAATATTGGCAAACACAGTATCACATGAAATTTAATACTGACAGTTATATATGAATTGTATTATGATTGCCAAAGATTAATAATCACAAGGAAACTCTATTTTAAATAGGACATTTATTTATAAAACTAAATGCTGAAATGAGGAGGGTATGAGTTGGATATGCAAGACAGCAAAGGGCAGATGCGAAATCATCACTTGCTATGAAAATTAATGCATTTCTACCTTCTGGTGGAGTCCTGTTTCCGAATCTTTCAACCTTGTAAAGGCGGAATCCAGTAATACATCCTTCAGTAAGATTTCACTCTCGGAGGTGATGC
Organism: Aegilops speltoides; assembly: GCA_021437245.1. NCBI lineage: Eukaryota > Viridiplantae > Streptophyta > Magnoliopsida > Poales > Poaceae > Aegilops > Aegilops speltoides. The sequence continues at coordinate 390,249,118 of CM038143.1, forward strand.
AGTCTCCTTGAGGCGATTCAACAGATGATGGGTTGACTTTCTGGTTTTCCCCGGAGCTTGTTGCATCAGTCAAACTTTTGTTCCCTGATGAGGATCCCTTGCCAGAAGCATCAACCGCATTCTTCGGGTGCTTAAGAGCTTTGAGAGGCTTCCCAAGCCCTTCAATCTTTGTCTCTTTCACAGCTTTGTCCACCATTTTCTTCTTTTCCTTCCCATCACCTTGTTTTTTGTCTTTGTCAGATTTTTTCAGGTCTTGCAAGTGCTGAACCCAACACGCACCAAGTTCCCATCTCATAAATGATTGTTTATCAGTCTCTTCCTCAAGATTTTGAAGACTTTCCTTCAACAAGTTCTCAGCATAAGTTTGAGCTGCAGTTAGTTCTTCCTGCCTATGACTTTGTGTTGGTAACTTTTTTTCTCCAGTTGCATTGGCTTCATTTATGAGCATCCTCAAACTAAAAACAATAAATATATATAATAAAGAAAGAATGGGATAAGCAGCATAAACTTCGTGGATAACTAGAAAAACAAAACAAAGCATTGCTACCAACCTGTTAATGTTCAATGCATGGGCACCCCCTTCAGGTTGATCCATGATATCAGCAGGCTTAATAGAAGAAGCCACAATAGTTTTCTCGTAATTGTTAACCTTTGCTACAGCAACATACCCACAGTATCTAATATTCACGATGCCCAAACTGTCAACATCCTGCAAATTAGAGACAAAATTAGGAAAAGCCTCTCTTTTACCTGAATATGAGAAAGATAACCTTAATTTTGAACTTATACATGTGCAGCAGTGTTTTCATCGGCAGTTATTCCTTTCAAAAGGTTTCTCTCTCCAAGATGCTTGGAGTCCATTCCTGTGGCTCGGCTTCCATCTATCTTAGTGTCCAGCTTGCAGCTTGCATCTGAAGAATCTCTTGTGACAGTGATGCTAAAATTTCCCACCGTCTCAGAATGCAAGACCTCATCTATCTTGATTGCTGTTGACACATCTGTACTCTCCATTACATGCCGGATGGCTGCAATAGTTCTAAACATGGCAACATCTACGAATAGACTGTGCAGTAGGAATGCTCTCCTGTCACGAATTTCCCTCTCCTCAGCAGTTTTGCAAGGCATGGATGTGAGATACATGAACTCATCTGCCCATGGCAACATGTCACTTTTGCCATTCCTTCCCCAACCACCTCCATTGCCTCCCCAAGTTTCATCCTCAGCAGGAAGGGGGGGAAATGTTGATGGTGACTGGGCAGCAATCGGAGGAACAAGCCACGTATTTGCACGATAACCATAAGGAAAATTTCCGAACTGCAACATACAAGCAGTTATAATTAGGTAATGATGCAGCATTAGATAGGAAAACTGTTGTCTGATGGCGGATGAAATACAAAAACATGATTCATATGAACCTGCAAGTAAATATGTAATAATCAAGCGCAACATACTAGAGGAGCCCCAAATGGAAGAAACTGAATATGAACAACAGCATAACTGTAGAAGGTAGATATTCCTAGAAGACAACCCAAATTGTTGTTTGATATTTAAAGTGCATTAAAATATATTCAACTCCTTTTCAGATCAATCATTATGCCCAAGCACACAATAATCCAAATGCAAAGTCACGGTCTTGTGAAAAGTTTCCATTGAAATTTAGAAAAAGATAGGTACAATGAAACACCCAAAATAGGGTAACAACGCACCTTGTTCCGTTCCAAAAATGCCTTCATAAGATCCTCGTATGCCTAACATATATGCAAGCACCATAAAGGATTAAATTCATATAACAAAGTCATAGAAAAGAATTAGAGATACAGAAAATGAGACTGCACAGTGGCATACAGAAATAGTTAAATAGTGCTATAAAATTGTAGGTAATTAAGAACCTCAAGTAGTTTCTAGAATGGGAATTTGACACTGCCAATGTACAGTATTGGCAAATGCCACTTTCCAAACCGACAACAATGCCCTGGCATGCTCAACTATCAATTTTAGTACGTAGTTTAAATCTGAATAAGTGAAAAATCTGATAGGCAGATTGTTATTTTTGGCAGTAGAAACTTGAAAGTGTAGGGCTCGCTGCTGCTGCCAAAATAGACTTTACCAATTCAAACCTTCTTGCGGCTGAGGTAAGTTAGGAATTTTATCCTGATTATTACATATCTTCTCTCAATTTCATCGTCTCAATTACTACTGCACAAAAAGCGTACACACTACACCACAAATGTTCACACACATATATACATTAAAAATAGATTCAAAATTCTGCTGTTATTAACTACATTTCATCTTTAAAGTGTATATAAGTTCATTTGTCCAGAAGAGGCTACAGATTTAAGTGGGATATCTAATAGCAAGGTAAAATACAATACAGGATGCAAGATTATTAGATAACAATTTAGATTACCCTAATATAAATTTACAAACAGAATGTGAGATAAACGAACATTATTGAATGCTCTGCTGAGATGCCTCAATAGGTCGACAAGATTGTGGCACAAAACACGCTGTTTCCCAAAACTAAAGAACCCCTTTCTCCGAGCTTCAACAATGAAAAATTTCCCATTACAAAGCTTTGCCTGAAAGCCAGCCAACAATTCTCCAATTAGGGCACATGTGATGTCATTAGCAGGCATCTTAGCGCAAAAATGCTGTCAAAGATATAACTATTACCCATGATTACCTCAAGGAAGAAGAGATGGTCATCAGACGGTTGCTCCTCCTGTCGAGGTTGAGTCACTCTCTTTATAACTGATTGAAAGAGTTAAAATAACTCAGCAAATGGAAGAATTTGCCTCGCTAGAGAAATGTTCAGCTCAACAAAGTTCAAGCTGGTATCTCCCACATAGCATTCAAAATAATGAGGAAAGTGTTAAATTACATGAACTACCATCTCAAGGACAAACAATGGTGAAGCAGACAGCAAGGATATATGGACAAATAGATCAAGGCAGAGGTTCCAAATCTAATGCTGGCAGTACTACGGCACCTTAATGTTCTTTTGTTGCAAATAAGTTTAGGAAAACAATTAGTATCTGGCGGACCATTCTAATCTCGCGTCAGCCGCATCGTGTGCTCACCCGCCACGTACCCATGGGCCCCATGCACCACTCATGTGGTCCCTCAGCCTTATCTCTGCACGAGTTTGCAGACACTAATTCCTCTTCCGTGAGGACCGCTACCGCATCATCCTGTCCCCCCCCCTCTCTCTCTCACATATTCCCCAGCGCATCAACCTCCGTTGCTGCAACCCCCGACCACCGCACTGCCAGGCTGCACCATCACTGCTGCAAACCCCACAGATAACCGCGTGCCCATACTGCTACCGCTGTTGTCGCTACTGTAAGGTGGTTCTAGACGGTGACCACAAGGTGCGATGCCGACCACCGGGTACTGCAACGGCGGCAACCACTGCTGCGAACAGCGGCGGCCGCTGCTACGAGCGCGCAGACATGGTGCTGCTATGGTTACGGCTCCTGCTGCGAGCCAGGGCCGCACAAATGCATCGGCAACGACTGGTGCTGTGAGTGGCGACAGCCTCTGCTACGAGCACGCGGATGTGGTGCTATGACGGCAACATCACTACTACGAGTCGGACGGCCTATGCTGCGATGGCGATGGCAACCGCTGCGAGCCAGACACCTGATGCTGCGACCGGTGACGCCTGCCGCTACGAGCGCTGGCAAGGGCTGCTGCGAGGACGGCAGGGCTGCTGGGAGCGAGCCAGCCCGCGCTGCTGCTGCCTGTGCTGCATACGGGGAGTGCGACTCTGCGAGCCGTCAACGACGAGGCTCTTGCGGGCGCGGGTGGGATATTGCGAGCGAGGCGAGTGGGAGTAGGCTCTGTGCGCCCATGTAAGCATGAGATGTGCGCGCCGTCTCTTCCCTGTGTGCTCCTGTGAGCGAGGGATGCGAACGCTGTTCTCCTCCTATGCGCTGTGTTGGGCGAGGTCCAACGGCCACGGTGAAAAGCAATCTATAGCTCGGGAAGGGGCCAGTCCGGGGCTGGGATCGGTCTGCCGGCACGTAGCATTGGGCATAAGTTTACAGTTCGAGTCAGAAGTCATGAAACGGGAGCGTGAAATAGATAGATCAGTTACACGGCTTTGGAAAGGCTGTGAGAGAGGTTTTACTTACAGTGGAGGGGCGGTGAGAGGTTAGCGAGGGAGAAGAACTCATAGAACGCTCCGAGGCGGGGGCATGCACCGCTCATCTCTGCCTCCAGCTCTGCTGAGACAGCGTCCTCCTTGGCCGACGCTGCATCGGCATCCTTCGCAGCTGACTCCTTGGGCAGAGGCGGCGGTGAGCCCATGCGGCGCCCACCCGAGGAGGCAGCTGCTGCAGGCTTGGAGCTGGAGTTGGAGGGCTCCTTGGTGGCATCGGCATCCTTGGGGGATGGAGGAGGCGGCGGCGGCGGCGGAGAGCCGAAGGAGGCGGTGCATGCAACGATGTCCAGCAACCGCCGTACGTGCACCAATGCGCTATCCTCGTCGTACTCCCCTGCATTGTGAAATTTTGGAGTTTGAGATGTACGGTTACGGATGGTTTATCCCTAGACACTATAGAAGAGAATTTAATAGTAATAATAGGATATATGGAAATCAAAGACAAAATTATGCAAATGAAGGTGCAGTCAGGTGTATAGCTGTGCAAAGGTACAATTTACAGAACACACGTCTAGAAACAATGGGTTTAACCAATCTAAGGGTATCTCTAATCCAACCGCAAAAGTCAACTTAAAAAAACGCTCTTAAAATCTAACTACCAAAATATCATGCATTTTTGGATGCTGCATTCTAATCAAACTCCAATAATAAAATGCATTAAAATTGAAGTTGTATAACATATATTTAGCCATCATGTATGTTACAAACATCTAGTGTTTGCTGACTCTCACAGCAAATATTATGGCAAACAACCCTAACAATAATAAATTTACTCTCGCGCGTGGCGGGTATTGGGGAGGGCATCGTGTGGCAGCGGTGGAAACCAAAATGTTAGAAGGGGAGGGTTGTTTTTTGTGTCAGCTAAAAACCTTCTGGGAGTTATGCATGTTTTGGGAATGGATTAGATGAACCTATGTAAAAAAAAGGGTTTGGGTGATTAGAAATTTATTTGGGTCGATTAAAGATGCCTTGAGAAAATAAATCCTCATTTTGCAGATACAGGATGTACCTTCTACCAGGGTGAGAGTATATGGCTTCAGTGTAACAACATCAGCACCATCCTTCAAGTGACCATCACGAGTCTACCGACAAATGAAATCATATAACAGGATTGAATTAAAATGATGTTCACTGCGGTAATATAGTATGAAGAGAAAAAAGAAAACGTTATAAATACCTCATGCGAGAGAGAGTAGTTTGTGATTGCACATGTGGCAGTGTTGACGCAGAGCAGCCTCCTCACATCGATGATCCTGTCCGTGGAAATCCCCTGCGCCAAGCAAAGAAGGAATACTTGTTGCTGAAATCACGCATCAAGGAAAACAAACGGTGCAGAAAGAACTGTGGCAGCAAGAAGCTAAACCTTGAGAATGACATCGGACTGATCTGGGAGGTTGATGGTGATGTCAATGGCCACAGGGAGCACTGGTAATTCATCGAAGAAATTCGCAAATGATCAGCTCAAGAGAGCAACTATCTTCTCCAACTATTGCAAGCAAAAGCCAATCAAGGTGTCATGTCAACAATACCTTTCTCATCTTTCTTCTTCTTCTCGCCCTTGGGCTTGCCACGCTTGCTCTTGGGCGCCATACACGCGCCAAACGGCGAGCAAGCTCAGCAGAAGATTCCCACCTAGATCATACGGTCAAAAAGAAAATTAAACATCAGTTGGATTCACAACCGCTACCTAAACATGTGGCAGACGTTAGAAGGAACAGAATAGAAGAGAGTGATGGTGGTTGCAGGGGTAGGGCTATAAAACTGAAGTTAGGACAAAACAGGGAGCTATCATTGACATGTGTATATACACACTACTTAGACGTGAAAAAGACATAGTTACACCCCACAACACAGGATTGACCAGAAGAAGATGCACCAATGGTGAGAATGAAGTGCAAGCAACAATGGTTGCGTTAACACCATAACATCAATTCAAGTCGACATTTTTTTTACCTCCTCTGATTCCAAGTGAGATAATTGTGTGTAATGATATAGATGGTATAACTGACTGAAATCCAAAAAGTAAATCATCAAGCGGCCAGCTACGAAGGGATAAGTATAAGGTATATTAGCAGAACCAATGGACTAAGTTACATCTAATCCATTTTAAAGAAGAAAAATCACTTCGACATAAAATCTGCGCAAATGATGGATAGAAAGAAGATGACTACAGAAGGGTGAACAAGGCAGTAGGGGACTGAAATTCAAACCATGCCTGCAACGAGGGACATGGGAACAGACTCAAGAAATCAAGAGGCTAATTACGATAAAGGGTTTCCCCCCGCTTTATATTATAAAGCAAACACCCGATACATCCAGCTCGCTGGGGCCGCAGCACAGATACAAGAGGCCAATTTACCATGACACAGGCAGAATTGCTAAAACTTCTGGATTCCACGTAACTAGTTCACAATAAGATAAAGATGTTTTGGGAATTGGAATTTGAGAGAGCTTAACTGCGAAGCAGTGTTCGTTGTTCCATGCCCACACTGCACATCGAGGGAGGCACGAACAATGTTATGCACATGAACATATCAAAACACAGAAGCCACCAGGGATATCGATTAAGTGCACGCTAAAACAAAAATTGCCAAGAAAAGGCCACACAGCTGTGAATTCACACACACGCGCGCGCGTGAAGATATATGAAACCAAATAATAAATAGCAGGTCCAAGAATTTACTGATGGCCTGGCGCTCAGCTGCTCTTGACAGTACACCGGCAAGGATGTACCGATGGCCCGAGGAAGCAAAATGGAAGGTCAATTTCCCAAGCAATCAGCTAAGGTAAGGAGAGAGGCAGCTGGGATGAGGTAGGTGCACTGTCTACAAGCTAAGCATTACTGGGATGGAGGTGCAGGAGCAGAAGGGGTAGCAGTAGTGAGCAGAGGAGCCTAAGAGAGGGAGGGAAAGATAGATAACGAAAGGGGTTGGAGGCGGGGTTGATAAGGGTGGAACGGTGGAGATTTAAGATAGGGTCCTCATTGGCCCGGTCCGGTTCTTTAAAAAAAGGAAAATGCCGGTCCGGTTCTCTGGAAAATCGTCGTACAGTTTTTTGTTCGGGGCCTAGGCAATCGCCACCGGTTTCATCAGAGTTCATGTTCCGTGGTTCAGGACGTGGAGGATCAGGCGTACAATGGCATAGAATAACACATCGCGTTCAGGAGGGTCGGAGCTTCTTTCTGGAAAATTTCTTCGGCGGCGGCCCAAATTCGCGGGAGAGGATGCCGGAGGATGGGATGGAGTTCCCCACCCGAAGGAGAACCCAACCATATTCGTGCTCTCTCCACCGTCCGCAACCAGGCCGTGGCCGCACTGTCCGGCGAGCTCGTCTGCCGCATGACAAGGACAAGCTCGGCCTCGCTCCTCTTCGTGCTCTGCCGCTAGCTCCTCTCCTGCCTCGAGCTCGCCCCCAAGCTCCTCTGGCCTCCTCCTATGCCCGTGCCCCCGTTCCGCGCCGCCACGGCTCGCCATCTCCAACCCCAAGCGATGCAGAGAAACGGGATCGAGAGAGGAGACCAGAGGTAAATGAGAGGGGAGAAGGAAGGGCACCACCTCGACGCCGTGCACGAGCTTTTCCTCGCGCCACCAGCCAGCCATCACCCTCCTGCCGAGGACGAGGTCGAGGCCGACCGCATCCTCGACCCCGCCATGGCCACCAGCGAGGCGGCGGCCTGCGCATCCCGCGCGTGGGGCGTGGACAGCTCCTGGGCCTCGTCGACTTCCCGCCGTTTCCCCGACTCCTCCTTCCCGCCGGTCCCCCGACTCCCCCGCCTCCTCGCCGCTGCTGTTTTTTTTTTCCTTTTCTTTTTCAGGCGATGCGCTGAGGAAGACGACGGTGGATTTGGTTAGAAAAGGAGGTAATAGCACCATGGGTCCTAAAACTTGTCCGGAATGTGATGATTTGATCCTAAAATCTTGCAAAAGGCAACTACTCCTAAAACTTGTCACAGATGTGCACATTTGGGATCCGACTTGCCTGCTTCCTCCTCATGCTCCCATCCGTGCTCCCACTTCATCCTACGGCTGTCTTTTACCCTTTTTACTTTCTAATCTAATCATCTTCCCCTGATTTTAAGGAGGTGGGGCCGGGTCTTATTTTGTTCCAATCAAATCAAGCCACGTACGCGGGAGCACGGATGGGCACACGGACGGGGAGCAGGCAAGTCTCGTCCGCACATTTGGTCCTGTGCCAAACACGAGCAGCCAAGTGGAGCCAGCTGGACCGAGTCAGTCAGCGCCGCACTTTTTGCATTTACCCCCCTCCTGTCACACACCACGTCGTGCATCGGGCAACACTCTCCTCCCCTTTCCACGCCACCAGGCCGCGGGGGGGCTGCCAGGAGCTACAGTCCCTGGACGCGCGCGGAGGCCCGATGTGCCTACCTCATGTCGCACACCCCTTGCGCGTCGGTCGGGTACGTCGACTACTTCCACCTCTTCTATTGCGGCTTCGTTGTGGCCCCGACGGCCGGGTACGCGGCGTTCCTGCTCTGGTTGGTCATGCTCTTCTACCTGCTCGGTGGCATCGTGTCCGAGTACTTATGCGCGCGCTTCGAGGTTTCTACGTCGCAAGGCCGCTTCATTGCCGCCAAAGATCACGCCTCTCGCTTCGGAATGACGCTACCGACGCTTCGCCCGGCGTCGTGTCGTTCATCTGCCGGCGACAATGGGACGGCAGTACACGGCTCAATCGCATGCTTTCGGCGCGCGCTCAGATATCCATTATCGTCGCCGGCGTCGTCGCGCTCGCCACCGCAGGGCGCGGCGACGGGGGAGGGGTCGTGGTGGAGATGTGTGGGTTCGTGCGCGACCTCTGCTCCCTCTTCTTCGCGCTCTGTCGTCCTACTCCTCCAAGATCGCGCTAGGCTTCACGACAACAGCATGCATGCATTACCTCGTGTCCGCGCTCCGCATGCCGCTATACCTCCCACGCCACCTCACCGTCCAGCATCTCGGACATCGCCACGCACCGCTGGTATCGGCCCTGCGGCGTGGCCTCTATCGCGCTGGCACCCGTGCTCCTCGCCACGACATGGACCTCGCACAGCCCGATGGAATCATCCTCACGCCACCACAACAGCGACGGCCACGCGATCCTCCTCGTCGGCGCTGTCCTCGACCTCCTCCTCGCGGCCACAACGGGCGTCGCGTCTCCTCCCCGCGGACGCCGACATCGCGTGCCATGGCTGGCGGCGGGGTTCCTGATGAGCATACTCTGGGTGTACACCCTAGCGCGTGAGCTGGTGGCACTCCAGGTGGCCATCAGCAGTGGCGGAGCTAGGGGTTTTCCCTGGACTTCCATGGAATACCAAAGAATTATTGATTCATTGATATACTACTGCTAGCTTGCTGCATATTTGTATATTGCTACTGTATTGCACAAATGGATACCGAGGAATACCGAACAAGAAATTCCTGGCTCCGCCACTGGCCATCTGGTACATGGTGGGCGTGAAGGCCAGCGTGCTGGTGTTGGGGAACGTTGCAGAAAATTAAAATTTTTCCTACGGTTTCACCAAGATCCATCTATGAGTTCATCTAAGCAACGAGTCTAGGGAGAGAGTTTGCATCTACATACCACTTGTAGATCGCGTGCGGAAGCTTGCAAGGTGATGATGTAGTCGTACTCGACGTGATTCGAATCACCGATGACCAAGTGTTGAACGGACAAGACCTTCGCGCTCAACACACGTGACGATGCGGGTGGACGTCTCCTCCGTCTTGATCCAGCAAGGAGGAAGGAGAGGTTGAGGAAGACAGCTCCACCGGCAAAGACGACGGCGTGGTGATGGTGGAGAAGCAAGACTCGGCTGTGGCTTCACGAGCACTTACGGAGGAGGAGAGGTGTTGGGAGGGAGGGCTGCGCCTTGGAGATGGGCATGCACAGCCCCCCCCCCCTTTATATAGGCCCCTGGGCGCTGCCCTCGAGATCCAATCTCCAGGGGGCGGCCAAGGGGTGGAGTGCCCCTGCCAGTGGGCGCCCCACCCCTAGGGTTTCAACCCTAGGCGCACGGGTGGGCCTAGGGGCGCACCAGCCCACTATGGGCTGGCTCCTCCCACTTCAGCCCATGGGGCCCTCCGGATGGGTGGCCCCACCGGTGGACCCGGGACCCTTCCGGTGGTCCCAGACATTACCGGAGACCTCAAACTTTCCGATGGCGAAATACCACTTCCTATATATTATTCTTTACCTCCGACCATTCCAAACTCCTCGTGACGTCCGGATCTCATCTGGGACTCAACAACATTCGTAGTCACATACTAGTCTTCCTACTAACCCTAGCGCCACCGAACCTTATGTGTAGACCCTACGGGTTCGGAGACACGCAGACATGACCGAGATGACTCTCGGGCAATAACCAACAGCGGGTCCGGATACCCATGTTGGCTCCCACATGCTCCTCGATGATTTCATCGGTTGAACCACGATGTCGAGGATTCGATCAAACCCGTATGCAATTCCTCTGTCAATCGATGACGTTACTTGCGAGACTCGATCGTCGGTATCCCAATACCTTGTTCGGCCTCGCACGGCAAGTCACTTTACTCGCATCAGTAATGCATGATCCCGTACAACACATTGGTCACCTTGAGCTCATTATGATGATGCATTACCGAGTGGGCCCAGAGATACCTCTCCGTCATACGGAGTGACAAATCCGATCTCGATCCGTGTCAACCCAACAGATACTTTCGGAGATACCGTAATGCACCTTTATAGTCACCCGATTACGTTGTGACGTTTGATACACCCAAGGCATTCCTACGGTAACCGGAGTTACACGATCTCATGGTCGAAGGAAGAGATACTTGACATTGGCAAAGCTCTAGCAAACGAACTACACGATCTTTTATGCTATGCTTAGGATTGGGTCTTGTCCATCACATCATTCTCCTAATGATGTGATCCCGTTATCAATGACATCCAATGTCCATAGTTAGGAAACCATGACTATCTGTTGATCACAACGAGCTAGTCAACTAGAGGCTCACTAGGGACATATTGTGGTCTAAGTGTTCACACGTGTATTACGATTTCCGGATAATACAGTTATAGCATGAACATAAGACAATTATCATGAACATTGAAATATAATAATACTTTTATTATTGCCTCTAGGGCATATTTCCAACAGTCTCCCACTTGCACTAGAGTCACCAATCTAGTTACATTGTGATGAATCGCACACTCATAGAGTTCTGGTGTTGATCATGTTTTGCACGCGAGAGAGGTTTAGTCAATGGATCTGCGACATTCAGATCCGTGTGTACTTTGCAAATCTCTATGTCTCCATCTTGAACATTTTCACGGATGGAATTGAAACGACGCTTGATGTGCCTGGTCTTCTTGTGAAACCTCGGCTCCTTGGCAAGGGCAATAGCTCCGGTGTTGTCACGAAGAGTTTGATCGGCCCCGACGCATTGGATATGACTCCTAGGTCGGTGATGAACTCCTTCACCCAAATCGCTTCATGCGCTGCCTCCGAGGCTGCCATGTACTCCGCTTCACACGTAGATCCCGCCACGACGCTCGCTTGCAAATGCACCACTTACTACTCCACCATTCAACATATACACGTATCCGGTTTGTGACTTGAGTCATCCATATCTCGAGTCGGCTAAGCGTCGACGTAACCCTTTATGACGAGCTCTTCGTCTCCTCCATAAACGAAACATGTCCTTTGTCCTTTTCGGTACTTCAGATATTCTTGACCGCTGTCCGGTGTTCCTTGCCGGGATTACTTTGGTATCTTGCAACCAAACTTACGGCAAGGTTTACATCGGTCTAGTACACAAAGATGGCATACATAATAGATCCTATGGTGAAGCATAGGGATGACACTCATCTCTTCTTTATCTTTTGTCGTGGTCGGTGATCGAGCCGAGCTCAATCTCACACCTTGTAACATAGGCAAGAACCCTTCTTGGACTGATCCATTTTGAACCTCTTCAAAATCTTATCAAGGTATGTGCTTTGTGAAAGACCTATGAGGCGCCTCGATCTATCTCTATAGATTTTGATGCCTAATATATAAGCAGCTTCTCCAAGGTCCTTCATTGAAAAACACTTGTTCAAGTAGGCCTTAATGTGTCGTAAGTTTTGTATCATTTCCCATCAAGAGTATGTCATCTACATATAATAGGAGAAATGCTACTGAGCTCCCACTCACTTTCTTGTAAACGCAGCTTCTCCATAAGTCTCAAGATAACCCAAACGCTTTGATCATCTCATCAAAGCGAATGTTCCAACTCCGAGATGCTTGCACCAGTCCATAAATGGATCGCTGGAGCTTGCATACTTTGTTAGCGTTTTGAGGATCGACAAAACCTTCCGGCTGCATCATATACAGCTCTTCCTTAAGATGCCCGTTAAGGAATGCCGTTTTGACGTTCATCTGCCATATCTCATAATCATAGTATGCGGCAATTGCTAACATGATTCGGACGGACTTTAGCTTCGCTACGGGAGAGAATGTCTCATCGTAGTCAATCCCTTGAACTTGTCGATAACCCTTAGCGACAAGTCGAGCTTTATAGATGGTAACATTACCATCCGCGTCCGTCTTCTTCTTAAAAATCCATTTGTTTTCTATCGCTCACCGATCATCGGGCAAGTCTGTCAAAGTCCATACTTTGTTTTCATACATGGATTCTATCTCGGATTTCATGGCTTCAAGCCATTTGTTGGAATCTGGGCCCGCCATCGCTTCTTCATAGTTCGAAGGTTCATTGTTGTCTAACAACATGATTTCCGTGATGGGGTTGCCGTACCACTCAGTGCGGAACGTGTCCTCGTGGACCTTCGAAGTTCAAGAGTAACTTGATCCAAGTACCTTGATCATCATCATTGTTTTCCTCTTCATTGGTGTGGGCATCACAGAACGGTTTCTGCGCCGCACCACTTTCCCGCTCGAGAGGTAGTACTTCATCGAGTTCTACTTTCCTCCCACTTACTTCTTTCGAGAGAAACTCTTTTTCCAGAAAGCATCCGTTCTTGGCAACAAAGATCTTGCCTTCGGATCTCAAGTAGAAGGTATACCCGACAGTTTCCTTAGGGTATCCTATGAATTCGCATTTTTCCGACTTGGGTTCGAGCTTTTCAGGTTGAAGTTTCTTGACATAAGCATCGCATCCCCAAACTTTTAGAAACAACAACTTAAGTTTCTTCCCAAACCATAATTCATATGGTGTCGTCTCAACGGATTTAGACGGTGCCCTATTTAAAGTGAATGTAGCTGTCTCTAGAGCGTATCCCCAAAATGATAGCGGTAAATCGGTAAGAGACATCATAGACCGCACCATATCCAATAGAGTGCGATTACGACGTTCGGACACACCGTTTCGCTGAGGTGTTCCAGGCGGCGTGAGTTGTGAAACGATTCCACATTTCCTTAAGTGTGTACCAAATTCGTGACTTAAGTATTCTCCTCCACGATCTGATCGTAAGAACTTTATCTTTCGGTCATGTTGATTCTCTACCTCACTCTGAAATTCCTTGAACTTTTCAAAGGTCTCAGACTTGTGTTTCATTAAATAGACATACCCATATCTACTCAAGTCATCAGCGAGAGTGAGAACATAACGATATCCTCCGCGAGCCTCAACGCTCATTGGACCGCACACATCGGTATGTATGATTTCCAACAAGTTGGTTGCTCGCTCCATTGTTCCGGAGAACGGAGTCTTGGTCATTTTGCCCAAGAGGCATGGTTCGCATGTGTCAAACGATTCATAATCAAGAGACTCTAAAAGTCCATCAGCATGGAGCTTCTTCATGCGCTTGACACCAATGTGACCAAGGCGGCGATGCCACAAGTATGTGGGACTATCGTTATCAACTTTACATCTTTTGGCATCCACACTATGAACATGTGTAATATTACGCCGAGATTCATTAAGAATAAACCATTGACCATCTGAGCATGACCATAAAACATATCTCTCATATAAATCGAACAACCATTATTCTCAGACTTAAATGAGTAGCCATCTCAGATAAACGAGATCCAGATGCAATGTTCATGCTCAAACATGGCACTAAATAACAATTATTAAGGTTCAAAACTAATCCCGTAGGTAAATGTAGAGGCAGCGTGTCGACGGCGATCACATCGACTCGAACCATTCCCGACGCGCGCCGTCACCTCGTCGCCCGCCGGTCTCCGTTTATTCCGCAGCTCTGCTGTGAGTTACAAATATGAGCAACGGCACGGTATCAAATACCCGGGAGTTACTACGAGTACTTGTAAGGTACACATCAATTACATGTATATCAAATATACCTTTGGTGTTGCGGCCTTCTTATCCGCTAAGTATTTGGGGCGATTCCGCTTCCAAAGTGACCCTTCTCCTTGCAATAAAAGCACTCGGTCTCGTGCTTGGGTCCATTCTTTGACTTCTTCCGGCAATTGGCTTACCGGCAGCGGCAACATCTTTGCCATCCTTCTTGAAGTTCTTCTTCCCTTGCCCTTCTTGAACTTAGTGGTCTTATTGACCATCAACACTTGATGTTCTTTCTTGATTTCAGCCTCTCACGACTTGAGATTGAGTACACTTCAGAATGGTCTTCACCATCCCCCGCATGTTGTAGTTCATCACAAAGCTCTTGTATCTGGTGGAAGCGATCGAGGATTCATCAATGACCGCCTCATTTGGGAGGTTAATGTTCATTTGGGTCATACGGTTGTGCAACCTAGACATCTTCAGGATGTGCTCCTTGTGTAACTGTTTTCCTCCATCTTACAATCTGTAGAACTTGTCGGAGACATCATATCTCTCGACCGGGCATGAGCTTGGAAAACTAGTTTCAGCTCTTGAACATCTCATATGCTCCGTGGTGCTCAAAACGCTTTTGGAGCCCGGTTCTAAGTCAGAAGCATGCCGCATCGAACGAGGGAGTAATCATCAGAACGAGTCTGCCAAACGTTCAAATCGTCTTGCAGTGCTAGGAGAACGGGTGGGTCACCTAACGGTGCTTCTAGGACATATTGTTTCTTGGCAGCTATGAGGATGATCCTCGGTTAGGACCCGATCCGTATAGTTGCTTGCCATCATCTTTCACTTGGTTTTCTAGGAACGCGTTGAAGTTCATGTTGACATTAGTGTTGGCCATTGATCTACAAGACATATTTGCAAAGGTTTTAGACTAAGTTCATGATAATAAAGTTCTAATCAAAATTATGAACTCCCACTTAGATTAGACATCCCTCTAGTCATCTAAGTGTTACACGATCCGAGTCGACTAGCCCGTGTCCGATCATCACGTGAGACAGACTAGTCATCATCGGTGAACATCTTCATGTTGATCGTATCTTCCATACGACTCGTGTTCGACCTTTCGGTCTCCGTGTTCCGAGGCCATGTTTGTACATGCTAGGCTCGTCAAGTTAACCCTAAGTGTTTTATTTGTGTAAAACTGTCTTACACCCGTTGTATGTGAACGTAAGAATCCATCACACCCGATCATCACGTGGTGCTTAGAAGCGACGAACCGTAGCAACGGTGCACGCTTAGGGAGAACACTTCTTGAAATTTTGTAAGGGATCATCTTATTTACTACCGTCGTCCTAAGTAAACAAGATGCATAAACATAATAAACATCACATGCAATTATATATAGTTGTGACATGATATGGCCAATATCATAAAGCTCCATTGATCTCCACCTTCGGGGCTCCATGATCATCTTTTCACCGGCTTGACACCATGATCTCCATCATCATGATCTCCATCATTGTGTCTTCATGAAGTTGTCACGCCAACGACTACTTCTACTTGTGTCTTCTACGTTATCTTACCTACGAATCACCACAACGTGATTTTGTCAACTTCTATTTACCCTTCATAAGGGCCCTGTTCATCGAATCCGCTCCAACTAAAGTGGGAGAGACAGACACCCGCCAGCCACCTTATGCAACTAGTGCATGTTAATCGGTGGAACCGGTCTCACGTAAGCGTACGTGTAAGGTTGGTCCGGGCCGCTTCATCCCACAATACCGTTGAGCAAGAAAAGACTAGTAGAGGCAAGTAAGATGACAAGATCCACGCCCACAACAAATTGTGTTCTACTCGTGCATTAGAGAACTACGATAGACCTAGCTCATGATGCCCTTTGTTGGGGAACGTTGCGAGAAAATTAAAATTTTCCTACGGTTTCACCAAGATCCATCTATGAGTTCATCTAAGCAACGAGTCTAGGAGAGAGTTTGCATCTACATACCACTTGTAGATCGCGTGCGGAAGCTTGCAAGGTGATGATGTAGTCGTACTCGACGTGATTCGAATCACCGATGACCAAGTCTTGAACGGACAGCACCTCGCGCTCAACACACGTGCAAGACGGGTGACGTCTCCTCCGCCTTGATCCAGCAAGGAGGAAGGAGAGGTTGAGGAAGACAGCTCCACCCGCAGAAGACGACGGCGTGGTGATGGTGGAGAAGCAAGATCTCGGCGAGGCTTCACGAGCACTTACGGAGGAGGAGAGGTGTTGGGGAGGGGAGGGGCTGGGCCTTGGAGATGGGTACAACAGCCCCCCTCCCCCCTTTATATAGCCCCCCTGGGGGGGCACCGCCCCTGGATATCCAATCTCCAAGGGGGGGCGGCGGCCAAGGGGGTGGAGTGCCCCAAGCCAGTGGGCGCCCCACCCCTAGGGTTTCAACCCTAGGCGTGGGGGTGGGCCTAGGGGCGCACCAGCCCACTATGGGCTGGCTCCTCCCACTTCAGCCCATGGGGCCCTCCGGGATGGGTGGCCCCACCGGTGGACCCAGGACCCTTCCGTGGTCCCAGACATTACCGGAGACCTCAAACTTTCCCGATGGCGAAATACCACTTCCTATATATTATTCTTTACCTCCGGACCATTCCAAACTCCTCGTGACGTCAGGGATCTCATCCGGACTCGAACAACATTCGTAGTCACATACTAGTCTTCCTACTAACCCTAGCGCCACCGAACCTTAGTGTGTAGACCCTACGGGTTCGGAGACACGCAGACATGACCGAGATGACTCTCGGGCAATAACCAACAGCGGGTCTGGATACCCATGTTGGCTCCTACATGCTCCTCGATGATTTCATCGGTTGAACCACGATGTCGAGGATTCGATCAAACCTGTATGCAATTCCTTTGTCAATCGGTACATTACTTGCGAGACTCGATCGTCGGTATCCCAATACCTTGTTCGGTCTCGCACGGCAAGTCACTTTACTCGCATCAGTAATGCATGATCCCGTGGCCAACACCTTGGTCACCTTGAGCTCATTATGATGATGCATTATCGAGTGGGCCCAGAGATACCTCTCCGTCATACGGAGTGACAAATCCGCCTCGATCTTTGTCAACCCAATGATACTTTCGGAGATACCTGTAATGCACCTTTATAGTCACCCAGTTACGTTGTGACGTTTGATACACCCAAGGCATTCCTACGGTAACCGGGAGTTACACGATCTCATGGTTGAAGGAAGAGATACTTGACATTGGCAAAGCTCTAGCAAACGAACTACACGATCTTTTATGCTATGCTTAGGATTGGGTCTTGTCCATCACATCATTCTCCTAATGATGTGATCCCGTTATCAACGACATCCAATGTCCATAGTCAGGAAACCATGACTATCTGTTGATCACAACGAGCTAGTCAACTAGAGGCTCACTAGGGACATATTGTGGTCTAAGGGTTTACACGTGTATTACGATTTCCGGATAATACAGTTATAGCATGAACAAAAGACAATTATCATGAACATTGAAATATAATAATACTTTTATTATTGCCTCTAGGGCATATTTCCAACAGCTGGGCGTGACGGTGCTGGCGTGGGGGGACTCGATGGGCGACCTAGTCTCCAACATGGCGATGGCGACGCACGGGGACCCGACGCATGCAGACGGCCGTGTTAGCCTGCTACGCCGGGCCGCTGTTCCACGCGGTGGTGGGGCTGGATGTAACGCCCTCGATGCGGCTATATCTCCCACGTGTCGAAGCACGACTTAGAGGCATAACCGCATTGAAAGCAATGTCGCAAGTGAGGTAATCTTCACACAACCCATGTAATAAATGAGGGGAAAGAGATACATAGTTGGCTTACACTCGCCACTTCACACAATTACATGAATAAAGCATTACATCATACAGATACAAGCAAGGTCCGACTACGGAACCAAAATAAAAGAAGAACCCCAAAAGCGACAAAGGACCCTGATCGACCCCAACTGGGCTCCACTACTGATCAACTAGAACGAAACAACACAAAGGGTAAGATCTTCATCGAGCTCCTCCTTGAGCTTGGTCGCGTCACCTGCTCGGTAACATAGGCACCTGCAAACTGGTTTTTGGAAGTATCTGGTGAGCCACGGGGACTCAGCAATCTCGCACCCGCGAGATCAAGACTATTTAAGCTTATGGGTAAGGTAAAGGCATGAGGTGGAGCTGCAGCAAGCGACTAGCATATATGGTGGCTAACATACGCAAATGAGAGCGAGAAGAGAAGGCAAAGCACGGTCGATAAAAGTATGATCAAGAAGTGATCCTATAGCAACCCACGTCAAGCATAACTCCAACACAGTGTTCACTTCCGGACTCCACGGAAAGAGACCATCACGGTAACACACGCGTTGATGTATTTTAATTAAGGTCAACTTCGGTCTTCTACAACCGAACGTTAACAAATTCCCATCGCCACATAACCGCGGGCACGGCTTTGAAAGATCAAATCCTGCAGGGTGTCCCAACTTAGCCCATGACAAGCTCTCACGGTCAATCGGAGGAATAGACCTCCACCCAAGACACTCCGATCGACTCGGTATCCCGGTACAACAAGACATTTCGACAGGTAAAACTAAACCAGAACACCGCCTAATGTGCCGACAAATCCCGATAGGAGCTGCACATATCTCTTTCTCGTGGCACACTCAGATGAGTCTAGCTACGAGTAAAACCAACCCTCAAGTTTCCCGAGGTGGCCCCAGGTATCTCGGTTCGGACCAACACTCGGAGGAGCACCGCCCGGGGGTTTAAAATAAAGATGACCCTTGAGTCTGCAGAACCCAAGGGAAAGAAAAGGGCTAGGTGAGGCAAATGGTAAAACCAATGTTGGGCATTCTTTGGAGAAGCTTTACTTAAGGCGAATCTGTCAAGGGGTTCCCATTATAGCCCAACCGTAAGGGACGCAAAATCCGGGAACATAACACCGATATGACGGAAACTAGGGCGGCAAGAGTGGAACAAAACACTGCATAAGGCCGAGCCTTCCACCCTTTACCAAGTATATAGATGCATTAATTAAATAAGATATATTGTGATATCCCAACAAGTAAACATGTTCCAGCCAGGAACAACATCTCCATGTTCCAACAAGGAACAAACTTCAATCTTCACCTGCAACTAACAACGCTATAAGAGGGGCTGAGCAAAGCGGTAACATAGCCAATCAACGGTTTGCTAGGAATGGTGTCAAAGGTTAGGGGTTCATGGCAATTTGGGAGGCTGACAAGCAAATGGTAGGCATCGTGGCATTGGCATAGCAAAAGAGCGAGCAAACTAGCATAGCAAAGATAGTAGTGATTTCGAGGGTATGATCATCTTGCCTGAAATCCCGCAAAGAAGAACGATTCCATGAAGAAGACAAACGGACGAAGTCGAACGGATCCTCACAACTCCGGAACGAAACCGAAGTTAACGAGAGAAAGCACCCGGAAAGAAACAAACAACATGGTAAACAACCATCACATAAGCATAGCATGATGCACAAACAAGTATGATGCATGTCCGGTTTAATGAGGATGACATGGCAAAGGACAAACAAACAACACTACAAATTAAGTGGAGCTCAATATGCAACTAGTTGCATATTGACAAAACACCACATCCATTATTTAGTTCTCTCTCGGTTATGAACAAAACAAGATTAAATGTTGGTTAACATGGCAAGAGGGTGAAGCACAACAAAACTACCTAGCTAGGCAAGTTTAAATGAGGCCGGAAACAACGAACAACAAATCCGGAAAAATCCCCATGTGCATATTTTTAGATTCGGTACTGTTCTGCCCTAAACACAATTTTAGAGTTGTTAAACATGCAAGATGAGTGCACCATGTTAAACTAGGCAAAATTCTACCCCATTTACATATAAAGTTTGTTAAATTCGGAGTTACGGTTAAATAGTTATGAAATAAATCATTTTAACATGGCAATTTAGCAAATTAACACAAACAGCATTTTAAACATTTTAAACATGGATGAAAATGACATATTATGAAACTAGATGAAAAACTAAGCATTTTTCATATATAAATTGTTTTAATCCGATGCACCGTTGTGGAGTTATTAAATGCATGAATATGAGGGTCTAATCTGTAAAACTGCAGACTCTGGATAATTAGCAAAATTCCCAGGACAGGAAAAAAAAACATGTTGGGCCAAACTGACTGGCCCGATAGCAGTATGGGCGCTGGAGGCTCACCTAGCTGGGCTCGGCCCAGGTCGGTGGGGAGGAGGCCTAGGGGCCTGTTGGGCGGCTTTGCTGTGTGGCGCGTGCCGGGTGGAGGAGGCCCACGGAGGGTCAACGACGCCGTCGGGACAGGGCTCCTCCCGATCCGTCGAGACGGCGAGTCGTCTTGAGGCGGAGGCGCGGGCGATGCGGGCGATGAATGGCGGCGACGGGGCGAGGACCCCATCCCTCACGGATCCCGCGACGACGGGGCCGGGTGGCGAAGGGAGGCGGCGGACGCTGGCGGAGCTCGGCTCCCATGGCGGAGGAGGAGCGCGGGCTGGAGATTTGGGGCGAGGAGATGCGGTGCAGCTGGGTCGGTCGGCGAAGGGGACTAGCCACGGCGGGGAACTTGATCCAAGCAACTGGCGGAGGCACGGCGGAGCGGGTCCGGCGAAGGGCGGCAAGGCACCGCGGCGCGACGACAATGACTCTGGATCGGGAGCTCCTCTCCGATCTGGAGCTGGGCGCAGGGAGGCGCGTCCGGTCCGATGGGCTCGGCGGGCTGGCCGGGCTGGGCGGGCGGCGGAGGAGGCGGGCGGACGCGTGGCGATCTGTGGGTGGAGGAAAACGGCGGCTTCGGCGGCGCTGGTGGCGGCGCGGCCACTGGGACGGCGCCAAGTGGCGGCGGATGGCTGGCCGGGCGCGGAAACGGAGGGAGGTTGGTGGCGCGGGGCTCGGGGAGGGGTTTGGCTGTTGCCAAAATGGAAGGAGGCTTCCATTTATAGGTAGGGCTAGGGTTTGAGGATTAGGAGAGGGTTTTGCTCCGTTTGGCCGTTCGATCGCCATCGGATGGCTCCGGAGCGAGAGGGTCTAGGTGAGTGGATAGTGGGCTGGGAAGAGTAGTTGGGCTGAGAGGAGAGAAGAGAAAAGCAGCCCGCGGCTGTTTCCGGATACCGAACGTCCGACGCAGTACCGCAACGATATCGCTAAGTTTAACGCTTGGGCTATCAAATGGACTCGAATGCGATTTAAACTTGGCAGGCGGCCTGTCTACACTATAATAAGACCGCACGACAAGTTGCATCCCATTACGAGAACATTTTTTATGCCACTTATAAAATAATATTTGGAGGTGCAGCGCGCGTGCGAGTGTGAAAGGGCTCGGAGCAGACAACGGAGAGAAGCGGCGGAACCGAACGGATGCAAGTTTTATGAAAACAAAGCCGATGCAATGCGCATGATGCTATGAGATGAGATGCATGACATGAACAAAATGCAAAACGAAAGACAAAAACCCAACCACGGAGAAAATAATAAATCACATCGCCGGAAAATGGCAAGAGTCGGAGTTACGAATATGGAAAGTTGTATCCGGGGCGTTACACTGGAGCTATTGCTGACGCTAGCAGCGGGTGCGCAGTACCCGGCGCCATTCACGCTCCCAGTGGATGCGGCGGTGTACGAGACGGTCGACCAGGGACATGCGGCTCGACCGGGTGTACGGGGTGGGCCTCATCGTCATCTACCTCACTTTCTTCGGCTTTTGAGTCCTCGACAGCCGCGACCTCTGGTTCGGGTAGCGACGTCAACAAACAGAGGAAGCTGCTCTACTCCCGTCAATGGCAGCCACTGTGTGCTGATGTATGTAGATGGAGGGTGATAGTTGATAAATCAGATGCTTGTAGAGTCGTAGTAGCACTAGCTGGTACTATAGGATTAGCATGTAGGTGATTACCGATGGATTAGCTAGTGGTGTAATTGTTGATTGTGTTGGTTGGCATCAAGATGATTTCCCCGCGGGTTGAAATTGATAAACAACAGGGGGCTAAATGCAAAAAGTGTGGTGCTTACCGGATCAGTCCAGTTGGCTCCACTTGGCTACTCGTGATTGTCCCAGGACCAAATATGCACATATGTGACAAGTTTTTGGACCAAATAGTTGTCTTTTACAAGTTTTAGGACCAAATCATCACATCCTGGACAAGTTCTAGGACCTTTGGTGCTATTACCTCTTAGAACAACCCATTCTCCCACCCACTTCTACCGGACCACACAAGGCTGCTTCATGGTCATGGGCTTTCAGCCCGACCAGCTGTCATGACCTTGAGAGGAGATCAGAGAAACTTCCCTCACGCTAGGGTTTACTTCTCCCTGGGGCGATCTGCCGCCGTCGAGTTTGCTACTTGTGAGCTGCGTTGGAATTTCCTCGAAGAGAAGAGGATGAAGCAATACAATAGAGATAAGTATTTCCCTCAGTCAGAAACTAAGGTTATCGATTCAGTAGAAGAACCACACAGAACCTGATTAGCAGCACCTGCACACACAAAAGCAAATACTTGCACCCAACGCAAACAAGGGGTTGTCAATCCCCTCGGCGGTTATTTGCAAGGATCAAATATCGTAGTGGTAGGAAAATAAAAAAATTGCAAAATAAAATAGAAATAAATGAAAGTGCGTCAATGTATTTTTGGATTTTATATATGATAAAAGTAGACCCGGGGGCCATAATTTTCACTAGAGGCTTCTCTCTCGAGTGCATAAAGTACGGTGGGTGAACAAATTACTGTTGGACAATTGATAGAAAAGCGCATAGTTATGACGATATTCAAGGCGATGATCATGTATATAGGCATCACGTCCGAGACAAGTAGACCGACTCTTGCCTGCACTACTACTATTACTCAACCCATTGACCGCTATACAACATGCATCTAGTGTATTAAGTTAATGAAAACAGAGTAACGCCTTAAGCAAGATGATGTCGACAAAGTAAACCCAATCAATATGAATAAACACCATCTTTTTATCCTTAATGGCAATAATACAAATACGTGTCATGTCCTTTTATCTCACTAGGATTGAGCACCGCATGATTGAACCCATCACAAAGCACCTCTTCCATTGCAAGAAAAATCAATCTATTTGGCCAAACTAAACGGATAGATCAGATAGAACTCCAAGAACATCGAGGGTAACATTGTATATTAGTATTCATAGAAGACTCAATTAATGTTCATGAATAATCTACTCATAAACTCAAAATTCATCGGATCCCAACAAACACACCGCAAAAGAAGATTACATCGTAGAACTCCAAGAACATCGAGGAGAACATTGTATTGAAGATCAAAGAGAGAGAAAAGGCCATCTAGGTACTAGCTATGGACCAGTAGGTCTGTGGTAAACTACTCACGCATCATCGGAAGGGCAACAAGGATGATGTAGAAGCCCTTCGTGATCAATTCTCAGGTCCTAGGTATGTACAAGCCTGGGGCCTAATCCGTCGATAGTATACACAAAATCCCTTGGTATTCACGTAGTGTACTTTGTACACACCATACTCACAAATATACATGACCGGGAGTACATTATTTCCTGGATTGCAAGGGCCCGAACTAAGGTAAACCTCATGTAGTTGGAGTAAAATATGTTGCGTTGGGATTTCCTCGAAGAGGAGAGGATGATGCAGTACGATATAGATAAGTATCTCCCTCGGTTAAGAACCAAGGTTAACAATCCAGTAGGAGAACCACGCAATACCTCGTTAATAGCACCTACACACAAAATAACAAATACTTGCACCCAGCGCAAACAAGGGGTTGTCAATCCCTTTGCGGTTAATTGCAAGGATCAAATCTCGTAGTGATACATAGATAAACAAAAACACACAAAAAAGTAAATAAATTGCAGCAAAGTTTTTTTGAATTTTAATATATGATAAAGATAGACCCGGGGGTCATAGTTTTCACTAGAGGCTTCTCCCTTGAACATAGCATACGGTGGGTAAACAAATTACTGTTGGGCAATTGATAGAAAAGCACATAGTTATGATGATATCCAAGGTAATGATCATGTATATAGGCGTCTCTGAGACAAGTTGACCGACTCCTACCTGTATCTACTACTATTACTCCACACATCAACCGCTATCCAGCATGCATCTAGAGTATTAAGTTCATAAAGAACGGAGTAACACCTTAAGCAAGATGACATGATGTAGGCAAAGTAAACCCAATTAATATGAATAAACCCCATCTTTTTATTCTGAATGGCAACTATACAAGTACGTGTCATGTCCCTTTCTATCATTGGGATTGAGCAACGCAAGATCGAACCCATCACAAAGCACCTCTCCCATTGCAAGATAATCAATCTAGTTGGCCAAACCAAACGGATAGATTGGAGAGAAATACAAAGCGATAACAATCACGCATAAAAGAGTTCAGAGAAGACTAAAATAATATTCATGGATAATCTGATCATAAACCCACAATTCATCAGATACCAACAAACACACCGCAAAATGGATTACATCAGATAGATCTCCAAGAACATCGAGGAGAACTTTGTGAAGATCAAAGAGAGAGAAGAAGCCATCTAGCTACTAGCTATGGACCCATCTGTGGTAAGCTACTCACACATCATCGGAAAGGCATCGATGTTGATGTAGAGGCCCTCCGTGATCGATTCCCCCTCCGGCAGAGTACCAAAAAAGGTCTCCAGATGGGATCTTCGAAGAACAGAAACTTGCAGCGGCAGAAAATGTATTTTGGGTGGCTCTCTGATGTATTGAGAATATTGGGAATTTATAGGGCTGGAATTTGGTCAAGAGGATCCACAAGGGGCCCACAAGCCTGGGGCCCCCTGGGGCATGCCTGGCAGGCTTGTCGCTTCCTCATAACACTTCAGGTCTTCTCCCGAAGCTTCTAGGGTCCCTTATGGTTCAGAAAACATCGTCAAAAAGTCTCGAAGCGTTTAGACTCTGTTTGGTATTGATTTTCTTAAAAGCCAAAAACAAGCAAAGAACAACAACTGGCACTTGGCACTATGTTAATAGGTTAGTCCCAAAAAATTATATATAATTGCATAATAAACATCCAAAGTTGTTACTATAATAGCATGGAACGATCAAAAATTATAGATACGTTGGAGACGTATCAGGGCCTAGGGTGAATCTATGTGTAAAAGACTGATGTACATATTGATTTAAAATATAAATTTTATCCAAACATCTAGATGGGATTATGATATTTGCAGTCTGTGTAAGGAACGATCATTGGTCTATAAAACATCCATATTCTATCAAATTTGAGCGTGTGTATGTTATTATTCGACATAATTGATCCATAGAGTCAGAATTTTGAAGTCCAGACAATGCATGGCTTTAGCAATTCACATATAAATGTGAGTATAGTTTATGTTGTATGTTTAAAGAACATTATACATACAAAACATACATAGTGAACATTCTAAATAGCTAGCTAGGAACTAGCATACATTTTAATTCAACTTAAGGAGGTTTCAAATATTTGAATTCAACATGAAGTCCATTCAATTATTTGAATTCGAGATAATGGCATTTGTAAATCATACCTGAATTAAGGGGCATGTCGGGTGGTAGGTGCGACATATGCCAACGGGTGGCTTATCATTGTGGGAGCCAATAAGACATTGCCGGTGCCTGGAAATGGGATAAGGCGAAGACATGCACGCCGGCGGATCTTACCCAGGTTCGGGGCTCTCCGTGGAGATAACACCCCTAGTCCTGCTCTGCGGGGTCTCCGCATGATCACTAGATCAACAAGTAGCTACAAGAGGCTCCTTGAGCTATTTGGCGAGAGGAGGAAGAAGGGGCAAGTCTAGCTCTCTTCTCCTCTCAAACTTGTGTCTAAAACTATCAAAGTCCAACCCTTTGCATGGGTGCCCTGGGGTTTATAGGCCTACCTCTGTGGGTACAATGGTGATCCGCTTGGCGCGGGCCCAGCCGTCCGCGTCACGTTGCTGCTTCTCCGCCGACTGCTGTCGTCGGCCGACTGGTGGGTCCCGCCGGCTGCCGGCCTCCTGGCAGACAGGTAGGTCCCATCGCTTGGGGGTCTTGTCGGGGGCTGGTTACTGTCGCCTCACCCTTGATGATGAGGGCTTTGTCGAGGTAAGCATGGCTACAGTGCCGCCGCCTTGCGGGCGCTCACTGTAGCCTTACCTTGTCTTGTCTCCTTAATGGTGCACATTCTTTGAGGGAGGGAGCGAGCCGGCTGGGGAGAGCCGGCTACGCCCCTGGCCGACTAGGGGAAGCGTGGCCGCCTGTCTCTTTGACCGAAGGGGCCCGCCGCCTACGGGCCGTACTGACAGCCCGTCGTGGGTGATGTCATGGTCAGCATGGCAACAGTGCCATGCCGGACGGGTCGTGGCTCTCCCGTACGGCGTACTATAGCCATGCGTACTCGGGGATTCGGGGGCGGCAGGTTTCACTGTTACCACGCCCCGTCCCATCTCCATTACATGGGTGCAAACTTTGAGGGCACAATCTTGGCCGCCTATCAGGGGGCGGCTTTCTTGGAGTCAGTGACGTCGTGGCCGGCTTCTTGGAGTCGGCCCTCCCGTAGTTTTCTCTATGAGGATTCTGGGGCCGGGCCGCCTTCCGATAGTCGGCTGATAGGGTAGCCGGCCGGGGGAAGGCGGCCCTGTGTCCTGGGTGCTTGAAGGCTTTGATCGGCCTATTATTTTTTGAAGAGCTAGGGGAGCCGGCTAGGGCACCCGTGGTCATTTACTCCGACAGTAGTCCCCGAAGCTGGTTGTGCTTCGTGGCTGAGAAGGGAACTAGAAGCTCAATCAGCTTCCTATCCGGAAGAGCCGGCATCTAGGAGACGGCTTCGCTTATGCGTGCCTTCACGGCGAAGTCTCTTTGAAATCCAAAGGCGGGAACCAGCTGGCGCGCTAGCCAGGCTGTGGGCTGGCCGCCCGCCGCCTACACGCCACGCGGCACCCTTCGGCTGGAAGGGCCTGCCAGCCCGCACGTGTGACGGGACGTCGCTGCAGGCCGGGGCCTGCCACTACCACGCCTCGGCCCAAGCGCGGATCCTTTGTGGCCCGAACTGGCTGCTCGCCTTCCAGCGGCGGTTTCTGCACGCCGTTAAGGCACGATAATCGCGGGACATGGGGGAGTGGGCGCAGTTAATCCCACGTCCCCCCACGCCTCGCCTCCTCGGCTTCGCGGTGCAAGGCTATAAGTAGGGGGAGGAAGGGGAGCGGCAGACGCACGCACGCTCGCCCTCGCTCCACCGCTCTCTTCTTCTTCTTTCTCTCCGTCGCCGCAACAGCTCTTCGCCGCGCCACTGCTCCGCCATTCTTCTTGGCGTGCCGCAACCTTGCCGCCGCTGAATCGAGCGCTCTCCACCGCCGCGCTTTCCCTGTCGCCTTTCCGTCCTCATGGCTCCAACGTCGAGCAACTGGGACGGCTCCAACGTCCATGAGGACCACATCAACTTCCTCCGCAAGACGCGGCGGCTGCCGGGCAAGGACTACATGCGGGTTTGGCTCGCGCCGGAGAGGGAGATCTCGCCGGTGCCGGAGGAGGGAGAGCGGGTAATCTTCCGCTCGCACTGCCTGCGTGGCGTTGGCCTTCCCGCGAGCGGCTTCTTCCGCTCGTTTCTCGAGTTCTACCATCTCCAGCCGCACCACCTCACTCCAAACACGGTGGTGCTGCTGTCGGCCTTTGTCACCCTGTGCGAAGGCTTCCTCGGTGTCCTCCCCACCCTCGAACTGTGGGGGGAGTTCTTCCAGTCCAAACTCGGCGCCGTCGTCGCGGGCGTGCCGGCTCCATGCGGCGCCTTCATTGTCATGCGGAGATCGACGGCCGACAACCCGTTCCCGGCCATCGCGCTGATCCAGTCGGTGAAGCTCTGGCAAAAGTCCTACTTCTACGTGAAGAACGTCGCCCCGCAGGGCGACTACGTCAACTTGCCGGCTTACATAGCCGGCCCGCCGGCTGGGAGGCAGCCCTCATGGCCCTACCGGGCCAGGTCGCTGACGCCGGCTGGGGCCGGCGACATCGCCCGGCTCTGGGTCAGGATCCAGTCGGAGGGGCTGACCGGGCCCAACCTGATTGCCACCTTCGTGGAGCGCCGGGTGCTCCCGCTCCAAGGCCGCCTGTCGGTGTCAAAACCGGCGGATCTCGGGTAGGGGGTCCCGAACTGTGCGTCTAGGCGGATGGTAACAGGAAACGAGGGACACGATGTTTTTACCTGTGTTCGCCCTCTCGATGGAGGTAAAACCCACGTCCTACTTGATTAATATTGATGATATGGGTAGTACAAGAGTGGATCTACCACGAGATCAAGGAGGCTAAACCCTAGAAACTAGCCTATGGTATGATTGTTGTAATGTATGTTGTGTCCTACGGACTAAAGCCCTCCGGTTTATATAGACACCGGAGGAGGCTAGGGTTACACAGAGTCGGTTACAATGGTAGGAGATCTACATATCCATATTGCCAAGCTTGCCTTCCACGCCAAGGAAAGTCCCATCCGGACACGGACGGAGTCTTCAATCTTGTATCTTCGTAGTCTTGGAGTCCGTGGACGATGATAGTCCCACTGTCCGGACACCCCTAGTCCAGACTCCTCAAGAGTCCTTGAACCAGGCTTCAATGACGATAAGTCCGCGCAAGATAATGTTCGGCATTGCAAAGCGGGTTCCTCCCTTAAATAATCCAGAGAAGATCATGAACACCAGATAGTGTCCGCTCGCAAAATAAATTCCACATTCCACCGTAGAGAGAATAAATTATACACCAGTTCAATCACGACGATTATGTGGCATGACATCACACCGCTACCAAGCTTTTACTTGAATCGTTTTTACAATACCACCTCAAAGACGCTTAGCTAAGGTTTCTTGGCACGCCTTGTCGCAGTAGATCGTGTTCCCCTTATTCCGGATTCTCATCAATACGGACGTGGGTAACCCAACCGCGCCATTGATGGTGGCGCTTGGGAGATAAGCGAGTTTTACCAGGCGGTGGGGACGATAGTTTTCCTCCGCCTATATATAAGGGATAAGGATTCACCTTCTCACCCACGCCTTCTTCCTCCTTTGCTTATCCATCTCCGCACAAGACTCAAGCTCCAACACCCAAGTTCGCAGATCTCGCCTCGACCTCCTCCAAATATGTCCGGAGCGGGAGGCAAATGGTTGGCCTCCACCGTTAAGGAGGAGCATCATCAGCTGCTTGCAGCACGGATACCTTTCCGCGATATCGGCAGATCGGCTATCCGATGAGGGGCAGCTTCCCTACCCCTGGGCCTCATGAGAGGGTCGTCTTCCTTCCCCACTTCCTCCGCGGACTGGGCTTTCCACTCCACCCATTCGTCCGGGGGATCATGTTTTACTACGGCCTGGATTTCCATGATCTGACGCCGAACTTCATCCTCAACATCTCGGCGTTTATCGTCGTGTGCGAGGCCTTCCTCTGCATCCAGCCCCACTTCGGCCTGTGGCTCAAGACCTTCAACGTCAAGCCGAAGGTTGTGAAAGGCACGCAGGCGGAATGCGGAGGCGCCATGTTGGGCAAGTTGCCCAACGTCCTTTGGCTCGAAGGGGCCTTCGTGAACTCCGTCAAGGTGGCAATCGGGTGGTTCTACATCACCGAGCCGCGCGAAGCCCACATGGGCAGCGCCCCGAGTTTAGATCTGGCGCCCCACACGCCTTACCTCTTGGAAAGAGAAGGGCTTGCGGTGGGGCAATCTGAAGGAGGCGACGGACTCGAGCCCGCATCCGAAGCTGGTGAGCAATAAGCTCGGGCTCGTCGACGCGGTCCAAGTCATGCTCATCCGCGGATTCTCCCATTCCAAGAACGGGCATTCAATCTGGGAGTTCAATCAGGAACAGCACCGGCGCTGGCGGGCTCTTCGATCGACATCTGAAGGTGCACGGAGGGTGCTGTTCAAGGGCGCCAAAGCCCCAAGGCCCATGACGGAAGATCGCGGATTTCGCTCGCGAGATCCGGCTGACGAGGTAAGTGATTCAACCCCATTACAGGACACTTGTGGTAATTAAGTTGATTCTCAGAGGGTTTCCTTCTTTCCTTTGACAGGAATGGATGGAGAAGGCCAAGCAGCTCATCAGCCTGGCTCCCATGCCAGAAGACCCAGAGAACGCCCGTTTAGCAGGGCTGGTGGTTCCGGCACCGCACGTGGTGCCGGAGAAGAAGGCCAAGAAGGTGGCCGCGGGGACTCGAAAGAGTTCCCGCAATCAGGCATCTGACGACGACGCGGACTCCTCCCCCGAAGACGACGAGGAGGAGGAGGACTCTCTCCTAGAGGAGGGAGAGAAGAAGAGGAAGGCTTCCCTAATAGGGGAGGCCGAAGGGTCCAAGAGGGGGAGGACTATCCCCCCGGACAGTTTCGCCAACACCATCATTGGCAAGGATGAATGGTCTCCAAGGGCCAGGCGTCCGGCAAGATCGTAAGTATCCGGATCCTTGATATGTAATTTCTTTCGTGTCGCGTAGTTTCTAATGTCGCGTTCTGTCCGTAGTCCAGCCGATGATGATCTCCCCACTTCATCAAGCGGGTCATTGGCCCCATCGGATGTGGATTCACTTCCGACTGCCACTACCCCCCGCGCCGGCGAAGACACCGAGGTGGGATCCCAGAGAGGGACCCATCAGGAGGAGGCTCCGGAGGCGCCGTCAGGCTGCCTCCCGGACTTTGTGCCGGACTCTACCTCGGAACCCGCAGTGGTTCCAGAGTCCGGCGGGCGGCCCCTTCGGAGGAAGGGCAAGACCGTGACACCGGCGATCTCCATCCAATCGGAGGCACTGGATAACTTGTTGGAGGCGCTTAAAGGCGCTTCCATCGAGGAAGAACACCGCACTATCATGAGTGCGGTGATTCAGAAGGTTCAGCTTGCCAAGAGCGGGCTGACCGAGGCCTACAGCAGCCTTTTGACAGGGTTTGAGGTAAGAAGTTAAAATTATGTAATGTAATACCGCATAGACAAGTAGTTCTCGATGCTCGGTTCGGTGTTCGGAAAGAAAAGCCGGACCGAGGATCTAACAAGATATACGCAGGTGCTTAAAATATGTCAATATGGGTTTGCAGAGCGCTTGCCGACCTCTGCCACACTATCGGCGGAGGTCGAAGTTGAAGAAGGATCTCGAGCGGTCCGAGCAAGAGCTCGGCCATGCCAAGAAGCAGCTCGAGGACAAAGAAGGTGAGTCACACCGCTTTGAATAGTTACCTTACAGAAAAGGATTTTGGTTGCAATAAAATTAACAAGGATAATTTGGATATTTTAGGGCCATGAGCGAGGTGGCAGCCACTGAAGGAGGCCGTGTCCCGTCGAACACAAAGATCTTGACATGAGCGGGAAGAGCGAGAGAAGCAGGAGGCACGGGTGGCGGATGTACGGCAAGAGCTCCGTGCTCTCATGGAGAATCATGAGAGTTTGGAGCGTGACTCCAAGACTCGAGAGTCCGAGCTTGCCTCGTCTCGAAAGTGCCAAGTCCGCCAAGGCCGTGGCGTAAGGCCCTTCAGAGGTTGAAGATGTGAAGAAGATAGCGGCGGTAAGGCATTTTCATGCAAAACAAGCATGTTAATGTAAACTACCTTACACTTACCCGCGTTCGAGCTCTCGAGGCGTTGCAGATCTGCGCCGTAGTGGGTCGATGCCGCCGCATTCTATCGTGGCGTGGAGGGAGCTCGACAGAGAAGGTCTTCGGTCTCAATATGTCGAGGCGGACATCCGTGCCCAAGCGACCGGTGAAGTAGCTGGTCGAACTCCACAAGGTACCGAGGAGGCCATGAAGGCCCTCATAGTCCGGCTATGGCTCGACAGGCCATGCTCGGGAGCTACCGGCTCTCGCGGCGGCTGGTGGATGCGTGCCTCGGGTGGAGGTCATCAGCGCCCGCGTGTATTGAAGGTGCCGTCGGGCCTTGCCCGCATTAAAGGTGCATTGGGGCAGGTTGGATGCGAGAAGCTTCTCACGGACCCACCGCCACCGGGCAAGGAGTATTGCACGCCCGAGATGTATTATAAAACTGTCCTGAAGGGAGCCCGCGATATTGCGGATGAGTGCCCCGAAATGTAATCTTTGAGTAAACTCGTTATGTATTATCCTGTGTGCTGAAACTTTGTTCATGTGCGTTAAGCAACGCTTGTTTAATTTAAAATATTACCTTCTGTGCGGCCGTTTATAAAATCTAAGAGATGGCAAGTCGTTGGCTTCAGCCCCCAAGCCACGAAAGTCTTTGGGGTGTTCGGGATAAACTTGAGCACTCTTGTTCCCATTTTTGGGTCCATCTAGGAGGCGCCAACACAACGTAACAAGGCAACCGGACTTATAATGCTTGAACACTCTCACTTAGCCATAGAATTCTATAATTTTAAATTTAGTGAAGCCTCGGTATTCGAAGACCGAATCCGGGGCGCTATCCACGCCTTCGTCGGACATTGTCCGGAACTTCGCTCAAAGCGGCGTGAGTCTTTAAGGACCCGAAAAAAACCTCTCTAGTCAATTTTAGCTTTCTCCACTGAGGCGCTCGCCCGGCTCAACCGGGGCGCAATCGCAGTGGTTCTCCTAGTGCCACCTTAGCCGACAGAACGGAACGTAAGGCACCAAAACGTGGGAGCCGGCAAACCCAACTATTGACCCAAGACATGATTCGGAGCCGATTCATATAATGCTATAAGTTCGGGGTGCCGCACTTATGAAAGTGTTCGGACTTTATCACACCATAATTTGGGGAACAGAAGCCCCTGGCGTATTTGGCCGTACCAAAATATACGGGTGCAAGATGTCATGTAATGAACATATATATAAAAAGGTGATGTAATTGTAGTCGAAAAGTGCTGCATTATTTATTAAAAGAAGTCTCGCTATAAGTGCGGATGATACAAATAGTCTTGGTAAGCAAGGGATTTGGACTATAAACATGTCCCCTTCAGGGTGAGCTGCGGACTTGGTGTATATAATCGAATTTAATGCTCATAATTGAGACCACCTGAGTGTTGTCAGCAGCCTTCTTTCGTCCGTATTGTTGCATCATGAGTTCGGAGTTCGTCACGGACAGGCCTCACGTTAATGAGTCTCCGTGTACACAAAGAAGGAAATAAAAAATAAAAATAAAAAGGGGGCACACTTGCGAGCCCCGGTGTGGTCGAACCGCACTGGGTCCGTTCGATCGTGCCTTCCCCCGTGCCCATGGTATCTCCAAAGCGTAATGATGTACGCAGTGTTATTCTTGCAATCATGCGCTGGCGAGGGTTGGGGTCGCATTACTACGCATGCTCGATCGCGCCAGTGGTCTTGGTTGGCATTGCTCGCTGCGTTTTGTCAGTATCCGCCTTTAACGCCCGGACTCGAGAATTGCCTTAAAGACTGCTATGTACTTCGCCGCGAGCATTGCCAGATGTTCCTCCGCTCGAGGGAGCGCCTGTATTCCCATTGACCGTGATGACTCCATGAGGGCCTGGCATCTTGAGCTTTAGGTATGCATAATGCGCACCGCGCTGAATTTTGCAAACGCGGTTCGTCCGAAAGGGCGTGATAGCCGCCGCTAAACGGGACTATGTCAAGATTAACTCCTCGCCCGAAATTATCAGGGATCCAAGACCACTTCGGTGTTATCGAGCCTGTGCGGTTGGCTTCCACACTGGTATGACACCTTTAAAGGTCATCTTTGTAGCTTTAATCCTTGAGGGTCTATGCCCATTTTGGCGACCGTATCCTAATAAAGCAGGTTCAGCTCGCCGCCGAGATCCATCGACTCTCGTGAGGTGAAATCCATCGGCGATTGGGTCTAAAACCATGCGGCGAATCCGCCATGGCGTATGCTGGTCGGATGGTCTCTTCGATCGAAAGTGATCGGACAAGAGGACCGTGGATTGAACTTTGGGGCGACTGGCTCCATCGCATAGATGTCCCTTAGTGCGCGTTTCCTTTCCCTCTTGGGTATATGGGTCGCGTAAATCATATTCACCATCCGCACTTGTGGGGGAAAACCCTTCTGTCCTCTATTGTTTGGCGGTCGGGTCTCTTCCTCGTCGTCGCTGTTTAGCCCCTTGTCGTTGTTTTCGGCAATTAACTTGTCTGCCTGCTTGAACACCCAACAATCTCTATTAGTGTAATTAGCTGGTTTTTAGGGGGTGCCATGTATCTGGCATAAGTGGTCGAGTATTCGGTCCAAATTGGACGGACCGAGTGGTTCTTTTGAACAGCTTCTTCCACGACCGGTTTAGAGCCTCGAATCCAGCCGTTGATCGCCGATCCTCCTTATCGCCGCCAGCACGCGGCGTTTGTTTTTGTTTCGACGTGACTGCCGTTGTTGTCCTTAGTATCCGGACTGCCAGAATTTTTACGGAGATTGTTGTCGCGAGCTAGCCACTGTCCTCTCCCGCAAAAGCGGATCATTAATGATGTGAGGGCTGCCATGGATTTCGGATTTTCCCGCCTGTGTGCCGGGCTAGCCATTCGTCCCGGATGTTATGTTTGAAGGCTGCAAGGGCCTCGTGATCCGGACAATCGACGATTTGGTTTTTTCTTTGTCAAGAATCGTGTCCGTAATTGTCCGGCCGATTAAATCTGGCTGCTGAATAATGTGGCTTAGGTCATCGGCGTTCGTGGTCGCACGACGCGTGCTCTGGAAGTTATCAAGGAATGCGGCTTCCGTGTCTTCCCAACACCCAATTGACTCTGCGGGCAGGCTGTTGAGCCAATGCCGAGCTGGTCCTTTAAGCTTGAGTGGGAGGTACTTGATGGCATGGAGATCGTCGCCGCGGGCCATATGGATGTGGTGTCACGCCCTAGCTAGTTCATGCATTAGAGTGTTGCATCATGTCTATTTCATTTAACAGAAACTTGAAATGGGGAATGACAGAACCCCCAGCCCCTCTAAAACCAACTAGGGTTTACTAAAAATATTTTCAATGAGCCTGAAATGCCCTTCTAAAATGTCCATCATTTTTGTCTTGGTTTAGAACCTCTGCCAAAAGTGATGCACAATTTCCTAGGTCATCCTAAGGTCTTTGAATTAAATCATAAGTATTTGAATTTGGGCATTTAAAATTTATAAAATATTTCAAATGCTCAAATATTCCCAAACTAAAATGTTCCATGTTGGAAGTATTCCAACTAAGGACCAGGTGCAGTTTGGTGAATTTTGGAGTTGCCTAAGTATTTTTAGAAATTCAACAAACCTACGTAACAAAAAAATAGAAAAAACAGAAAATAAAAAGGGAAAAAAACTTACTGGCGCCACCCGAGGCCTACCAGCCAGCCCACTGGCCGCCCAGCCCTGCCACCGCTTCCAATGAGCTGCTTGGCTTGCAGGCGGGCAGCCTAAGGTGCTCGACGGCGGCACCATGGCGTGCCATGCAGCTGCACGCCGCCTGCTTCCTCCTCTCGCCGCTTAGCCTGGTGCGACGAGCCCACGTCGTTCTCCGAACCCCCTGGACATCTCTATTCGCCCCCAGCTCCTCTCCCTCGCGCCCCCACGCCATGGCCGACACCACCGTCGCCGCACCGCCACCGTAGTCGTGCTCCCCGTTGTCCCCACGCCGCGCCACCCTATCCAGAAGCTCCGCCGTCCTCTACTCCTTCGAGCTAGCCGAGCCCCCAAGCGCCAAGGCGTGCCCGGCCGCCAGACCAACCTCGCCTCAACCGCCATCGCCGGAGATCCCTTCGTTGCCGCCGCCAAGCATCAGCTCATCCCGATCAGCGCCGTCTGCTCCCTCAAGACCGCATGAGCTGGGCTAACCTCTCCCCCCTTTCTTTCTTGCTCTCGTGCACCACATCGAGCACACGAAGATCACCCGCACGCACCACCGCGGACCTCGTCGCCGACGTGCTCCCGGCCATCCTCCGGCCACCTCACCCTGTCCATCGCACTCACCACGTTGCGTTGAGTCCAACCATGCACTCCCCGCACCTCACCGCACACCCTGGCCTCGAGTCCATCTCCAACCGAACTCCGGCGGCCGCCAAAGTCGCTGCCGGCGCCAACTCCGGCCACCCCGAGCCCAACCACCACCACCAATAGCGCGGCTCGACCTCAAGAATATCGTAGATGCCTTCCGCCGTCCATTTGGTCGCCGAATGCCAATAAACACTTTCGCTGGCGTCGGCTCGCGGCGACTAGACGCCAGCGTGTTTGACTCGACTTTGACCATGGGTGGGCCTAAAGTTGACCCCACAGGTCTATGACATGTGGGCCCCCCCTGCTAACTAAACCAGTTTAGTTTAAACTTAATTTAGTTAGTTTAATTACCTACTGACATGCGGGACCCACTGGTCAGTTTGACCTGGACCAGCCCGTTGACCATTGACGTCATCCTGACGTAATGCTGACGCAGTAATTTAATTACTGGAATTACTTTTACACAGGAAATTCCAGAAAATGCTTCAAACTTCTAAAATTCATATAAAATCAACCGTAGCTCCAAATCAAACAAATTATATATGAAAAATGATCAGAAAAATCCAATCTTTCCATCTGTACTGGTTTCATGCATGTTTAAACAAACTAACCTGCTGTTTATCACAGAACAAGATAAAGCACTAAAAATGGCAACTTATGAGTTTGAACTTTGAATCATTGGTTCAAATTAGTTCAAACCCATCTGTTCTTAGTTGCATTAGTCCAACACACTCATTTTGCCATGTCTCATGCATGCATCATATTGTTGCATACTGTTTGGTAATGTTTGTGTATCGGTGCTCTCTGCATGCGTGTTACGCCCAGGAGAACCGTGATAACCCCAACGAAGAGCAATACCGAAGTGCACCCGTCCAGGCAAGCAACAAACCATTTGATCATATCGATAAAATCCCATGTTCTTGCTCCTGCTCTCTTTTATCTGCATTAAGACAACGCGATTCAAACTGATGTGTCTTTGCGGTAGTTGAACCCATTTCCTCTGCATGACTGCCATTGCCACAAGAACTAGATGAAACCCACTAGCATGTGTAGGAGTTGATTGAGCCATATGATTGTGATGTTCCTACCTTGCTATGCCCTGCTATGCTTAGAGTCGTGTCGTCCGGGTTCATCTGGGTGATGTGCTAGAGTGAAATGATTGTGTCAAGATGAGAGTAAGGTGTTGAACACGATTTGGTAAAGGTATCGATGAGAGGCCATGTAGGAGTACATGGTGGGTTGTTTCATTGAGGCCGTCCTTAAGCAATGGATCTCAGTATGTGTGATTTAAGATTCAGCTACTACCATGCATTGGGCCCGAAACCAATGGACCCTCTCGGCTTCTTATTCACCCTAGTCTTCCGTCCGGGAGTTGCAAGTAGTTTACGGTGTTTGTAGCCCATTGGAGGCGGTGGACGCACGACCGTAGGGGTGGGCTGTGATGCGGTAGGTACGTGGCACGGTGTACCGGATGCCCGTTTGGTGTCTCGGGAACACTGTTCACATCGTTTGGGGCTGTGAGCGAAACTTCGGCCGGATCTCCTCATAGATGGAACCCAAATAGGCGATAAACCTGGACTAGAGGCTTAGGTGTCTAGGTAGGTCGTGGCCAACACCCACATTGGGCTTCCGCTTGAAGGTTGCCGAGTACATGTCGTGTAAACGGCGGTAAGTGGTGAGAGCGTGTATGAAGGAGTACACCCCTGCATGGTTAACATCATCTATTCGAATAGCCGCGTCCACGGTAAAGGACTACTTGGTTGCCTATACAGTTCATAGACAAGTAAATGGAAACTACTAAAAGCCTCAAGATAAGCGTGAGTGCCGAGGATGGCTCTTCCGGTAGGAAGCCGGAGTGCATCCTCCGTAGTGTATTGAAGTGGTGAGTAGTGGACTGAGTCATAAAACTATTTCAAGTTGGTGTCTCGAGGATAGCTTAGCCACGAGTCAAGCTCGTCTTGCTGCAATAACCCCACCAACCCTTCTTGATAATATGCATGTATGTAGGATCCGATGTAAGTCTTCTTTGAGTACCTTTGTACTCATGTTGCTTTAATTTACATTTTTAGAAGATGCCACAATCCCTTCCGATGGGTTCTTCGTGAGCGTTGACATCGATGAGTAGACTAAGGCCGGTGGTGATCCTGAGCAAGTGAAGGACCATGTAGTATAGCTAGGCTTACCCAAGCCTCTTTTATTTTACTAGTTATGCGTACTCGGACAAAACACTTCATTGTTGGCTTGTATGCTTGTATGACTTGAATGTGGGTCGTGTGACCTGTACTTGTGTGTATGATATGTATGGCTCTCTCGAGCCTTTAAATAAAATACTTGTGTCGAGAGTCATGTTGTGATGCCTTGTTGTATTTGCACATATCGAGCATATTGTGTGTATGATTGAAATGCTTGGTATGTGTGGGATCCGACTATCTAGTTGTTTATCTTTAGTAGCCTCTCTTTAGGAAATGTCTCCTAGTGTCTCCACTGAGCCATGGTAGCTTGCTCTGCTTCCGGAACACTTAGGCTGGCGGCATGTGTCCTTCTTCGTTCTGTGTCATCCCTTCGGGAAATGTCACGCATTGAGTCAACGGAGTCCTATTAGCCCTTCTACCGGTGCCATCGAGTCCTGCTAGCCCAAGTGCTACAGCCCGAACTTACTTGCGATGACCGAAACGCTCGATCTTTGGGTCATGGATGCTGTCCTCGTAAGTCTGTGCCACTTTGGGTTTACAACTAGCCATGTCGGGCTCCTTTTCATATGGATGCTAGCGACACTATCATATCGTGTGCCAAAAGGCGCAAACGGTCCCGGGCAAAGGTAAGGCGACACCTGTGGGGATACCGTGCGTGAGGCCGCAAAGTGATATGAGGTGTCATAGGCTAGATCGATGTGACATTGAGTCGGGGTTCTGACAGCGTTGGCATCGAGCCGGATCGCTGTAGGTTCTCCAAGCCAAACCGGTCGATGTTGAGTCTAGAAATGCTTTAGTTATATGTAGGGGAATTGATTGTGGGATGGTACGTAAGGCTCTTTTTACTCCTTTACCTCATGGCATTACGATCCGAGTCGGTCCATTCTTCCACAGGGGTTAAGGATTAGGATCTCTTCTCTCTCGTGGTTCACGTGTTACTAATCGGTAGTACCTTATAGGTTTGATGGTTACAAGCCGGTTCAGATTTTACTATCTGTTATGTTACTAAGTTGGACCCG
Source organism: Aegilops speltoides (assembly GCA_021437245.1). Classification (NCBI taxonomy): domain Eukaryota; kingdom Viridiplantae; phylum Streptophyta; class Magnoliopsida; order Poales; family Poaceae; genus Aegilops; species Aegilops speltoides. The sequence continues at coordinate 390,288,628 of CM038143.1, forward strand.
AACCTTGATATGATATTGTTGAGTGGCTATGCAATTCTTTGTAAAATGTCTCAAATCCTTTTGAGCATTTACACCGTTATCTTGTCCAAATTCATCGAGAAATTCTAATGTCTTGCATTGTGGTTATGCTTCAGATGGCCACTCGTGACCAAAATCAAGTGGTTAAATCGACCAGATGCATTGGTGTGACCGGTCATACGGCTATGTTAGTCGGGTTATGATCGAGGCGGGTTACCGTTGGTATCCCGAATACACAGTTGAAGAGCAGTTCCGAGCTTTTAATCAAAGCCAGTATCTCTACACTGTCAGGATATTTCCCTCTTATCCTGGTTCCACCGAGGCCCTTCACTGTTCCTGTGGGCTTGGTGTTACTATTGATATGGCGGTGCAAGATGCTGCTTATTCTATGATGACCATCATGCGAGTCGGGATGGCCCGCTTGCAACACCGACTTCGGTATATGCCGGGTTCACTCCTGAGCGTTTGGGTATCTCGAGCTATCTATGCCGATTCGGTCGGGAGGACTCACTAACCCGCACTAACGCCGAAGTTGCTCGAGGACAAGGACCGAGAGAGTCGGGCCTTGAGAATGGAGCTTTTCAACGCCGCGTCGATCACCGGGCCACTTTGACTCGTTTTCACCGTTGTGCAAAAGCTGGATATATGGATATGAGAGACACAGTATCTGTTAGATCTCGCTCTGCCAGACATGATGGATTGGCGTGATGTGGGGGGCATCACCCCACCTCGTGGTCCCCGCAGGCCACCGTTTGTTGGTCCAAGACCTCACCCTTGCCCTTATGGTCCACAGGCTCCTCAGGACTGTCTGTTTCCGGACGATCACGTTGAACTTCCAGGTTACGGAGGAGACTTCTATGAGAACTACTATGGAGACGTCTGAGTTAGTAGTAGTCTCACTAGTATTGTAATAGTTGTATTCCCACCGTCCTGCGTGACTTGTGGAATATGACTTAGTGTGTATCAATTCTGGAGGTGTAAGAAAAATAATGTATAGGAGCTTGGAATGCCTCCGATGAGATGTAATCTTCCTTTCATCGTAGTAGTACTTTGTTTGGTCTTGTACTAAACCTTGTATGGTGTGTATGACGATGGAATAAAGAAGCAGTTTCTGTATCTACCATGTCATACGAATGATCATCTTGCATTCCGAGTTATCCATTACATTCTACATTTCTATGTCAGAATCTTATCATCCTGGACTAAACCCTTGTCTTGTTTTCCTAGGATGGTTAACACCCGCAACAACCCTGCTCCGCCAGAGCAGGCCGAAGGCAGCAGAGTTGGAGAGGTGAACCTGCCTCACCCTCCTTCTCTGGCCGAAGTTATGCTGGAGGCCGAGAGAAACAAACGGGAGACCAACCGTTTGTTGGAGCGCATCGAACAGAACACGGCACATCATCAGAGAAATAACTTGGTGTCGCTCAGTGACTTCATCAAGTTACACCCACCTACCTTCCACCACTCCGCCGAGCCTCTCGGCGCTGATGATCTGCCCGGCATTACTCACAAGCTGCATTACTCCTTTGTAGCCGAGGCTGATAAGGTCACCTTTGCTGCATATCATCTTGAAGGCCCCGCCGATCTACGGTGGGAGAACTATATGGCTATCGCCCGATTGGCCATGTCACTACTTGGGCAGAATTCAGCGAGGCTTTCCGTGAACATCACATTCCGGAGGGTCTCATGGATCATAAGCGTGAGGAGTTCTGCAGATTTCACCCAAGGTCGTCTCTGTGGGCGCTTCTGGCAGGGAGTTCGGTAACCTCGCACGCTATGCTGCGAAGAGGTCTCCAGACGCCAAGAAAGCAGCAAGGTTCCGCAAGGGACTTAGCCCGAACTTCGCCGAGATCTCCGTCGCATGAGTGCACCTCTTCCATAAGCTTGTAAACAAAGCCATCGGTCTTTGAAACAGGTCGACCGATTTGAAGCAACACATAAGCATGGTCGTGATATGGGTTCCTCATCCGGTCTTTGGACCACGGAAGCGCGGGTGTGGGTGCCTATCTTGCCGCCACCCAGATTCACACCGAGGCCATCCTATCAGCGCCTCGTCCGATTCAGCGATATGCACCAGCTAAGCCCTATGGTGGGCCAACCAACAATGCTCCTCCACGCACCAGCCCCGTGACGTGCTTCAAGTGTGGGGAATCAGGCCACTACATGCGTGATTGTCCTCAGATCAACCCCAACCAGACTGGAAAGGTTGTTGGCCGTGGCAAGCCAGCAGGAAAGGTGTTCTATGCCAAGCCGGCCACCACTGCACGTGGCCATGTTAATTGTGTCTCAGCTGAGGAGGCCCAAGAGGATCCCAACGTTGTTCTCGGTACGCTTCTTGTTAATTGCCACCCGGCATCTGTTCTTTTCGATACTGGAGCATCTCATTCATTCATATCCACAAGCTACGCTCGTTTGCACAGCACCGCATTCAGTGACATGCCCACCTCCATGTTAATTCAAACCCCGGGATCCAAATGGCAAACCTCTAGAGTAAGCCATGGGAATGAAATTCAGGTCGACAAACTTGTTTTCCTTGCTTCATTGATAGCTCTTAAATCTTCGGACATCAATATCATTTTGGGTATGGACTGGATGTCAGCCCATCATGCCAAAATTGATTGCTTCTCTAGAACTGTTCAACTCACGCACCCTTCGGGAAAGATAGTCAATGTCTTGACCCGAATATCAAGCGACGACTATATTCCCTTAATGCCGTCCATTGCGGACCTCGAAGGCGTCCGGTAGTCCGTGACTTTCCGGATGTCTTTCAGAAGAATTGCCGTGTGTTCCACAGCGAGAGATGTTGAGTTTGTGATAGACCTCATCCCAGGTACTATCCCAATTTCTAGAAGACCCTATAAGATGGCACCCCTAGAACTAGCCGAACTTAAGAAACAACTCGATGAGTCCTTGAAAAGGGTTTCATCCGTCCTAGTTCATCTCCTTGGGCTTGCCCCGTCCTCTTCGTCAAGAAGAAGGATGGTACGGACCGGATGGTTGTAGATTATCGACCCGTCAACTTGGTCACAATTAAGAACAAGTATCCGCTCCCCAGGATCAACGATCTGTATGATCAGCTCGCGGGATCCTCAGTCTTCTCTAAGATGGATTTGAGGTTAGGCTACCATCAAATCAAAATCCGGAACGGGGACATTCCCAAAACGGCCTTTGTTACTCGTTACGGCCAATATGAGTACACCGTCATGTCCTTTGGTTTAGCCAATGCTCCAGCCACTTTCTCCCGGTTAATGAACTCAATTTTCATGGAGTATTTGGATAAGTTCGTCGTGGTTTACCTCGATGACATACTCATCTATTCCAAGAACGAGGAAGAACATGCCGAACATCTAAGGCTAGTGTTGATGAAACTTCGAGAGCATCGCCTTTATGCCAAGTTTTCTAAATGCGAATTTTGGTTGCCGGAAGTGACCTATCTAGGACATGTAATTTCGGTAAAGGTATTCTTTGTCAACCCCGAGTGAGTTCAAGCCGCCCTTAATTGGACTCCACCTGAATCGGTCAAGCAAGTTCGGAGCTTCCTTGGCTTAGCGAGCTATTGTCGCCGCTTTGTCGAGAACTTCTCCAAAGTTGCTAAACCTCTAACCGAACTCCTCAAGAAAGATAAAAAGTTCGAGTGGACTCCACAATGTGAGCACAGTTTCGAGGCGAAAAGACGTTTAACTTCGCTCCCGTCTTTGGTACTACCAGATTTCTCTAAGGACTTTGTTATCTATTCGGCGCCTCGCCACAAGGACTAGGCTGTATTCTCATGCAAGATCGACACGTAATTGCTTATGCTTCACGGCAATTACACCCACATGAGAAAACTACCCTACTCATGATCTAGAGCTTGCGGTGTAGTCTATGCACTCAAAACCGGCGACATTACCTCCTCGGTAATCGTTGCGAAATCTACACCGATCACCAAAGTCTGAAGTATATATTCACCCAACCAGATTTGAATCTCAGGCAAAGACGTTGGGTTGAGTTGATCACAGATTTCGACTTAGGGATAACTTATACCCCAGGAAAAGCCAACGTCATGGCTGATGCGCTAAGTCGTAAATCTTATTGCAACAATCTGATGTTGCAACAAAGTCAACCACTTCTCCACGAGGAATTTCGGAAGCTTAACCTTCACATTGTTCCTCAAGGATTCCTTTCCACCTTGGTGGCGAAACCTACCCTTACGGATCAGATCATCAAAGCCCAGAGGGTAGATCCGGGAATTTCCCGCATCAAAAGAAACTTCAAAAAAGGAGTTGCGGATTGTTTCTCCGTTGATGACGAAGGAGTCGTATACTTTGGAAACCGCCTAGTGGTTCCCAAAGTGCGAAACCTGCGGCGATTGATCCTTAAGGAAGCTCATGAATCTCCTCTCACCATTCATCCCGGTAGCACTAAGATGTATCAGGACCTACGCCAGAGGTTCTGGTGGACTAGGATGAAGAGAGACATTGCTCAATTCGTTGCTAACTGCGACATCTGTCGTCGTGTAAAAGCAGAGCATCAACAACCTGCTGGCACCCTTCAACCCCTAGCTATTCCTGAATGGAAATGGGATAAAATTGGTATGGATTTCATCACCGGTTTTCCCAGGACCAAGAAAGGTCATAATGCTATCTTCGTCGTTATCGACCGTCTCTCCAAAGTAGCTCATTTCTTGCCTGTTCGTGAGAGTATAACAGCTAGTCAGCTAGCAGACTTGTACATCTCCCGAATAGTGTCTCTCCATGGTGTTCCATTGGAAATTAACTCGGATCGAGGAAGTCTCTTCACCTCTCGATTTTGGGAAAGTTTCCAAAACGCTATGGGAACCCATCTTTCCTTTAGCACTGCCTTTCACCCTCAATCAAGTGGTCAAGTAGAACGTGTCAACCAAATCCTAGAAGACATGCTTCGAGCTTCTGTTATCTCATTCGGAATGGATTGGGAGAAATGCCTTCCATTTGCCGAATTTGCTTATAACAACAGCTATCAATCTAGCTTGGGCAAAGCACCTTTTGAAGTTCTCTATGGACGAAGGTGTCGAACGCCTCTTAACGGGTCGAGAAACCGGGAAAGACAATTCTTTGGCCCGGATATGATCCAGGAAGCACAAGAACAAGTTCGCATCGTTCGTGAAAAGTTGAAAACAGCCCAATCTCGTCAAAAGAGTCAATATGACCGAAAACATAAGGCTATGACTTACGAGGTTGACGAGAAGGCTTACCTTGGGTTACTCCTCCAAGGAACCCATCGCTTCGGTATCAAAGGCAAATTGGCTCCTCGCTACATTGGACCCTTTCGCATTCTTGCCAAATGAGGAGAAGTTGCCTACCAATTGGAACTACCTCCGCAACTCTCCAAAGTCCACGATGTCTTCCACGTTTCTCAACTCAGGCGTTGCTTCTCGGATCCTATCCGTGGAGTGGACCACGAAACGCTTGATCTTCAAGATAATCTCACATATCGAGAATACCCCGTTCGTATCCTCGATCAAGTCGAGCGTACCACTCGACGGCATAATATCAAGTTTCTCAAGGTTCAATGGTCGCACCATTCTGAGAAGGAAGCTACTTGGGAAAGGGAGGATCGTCTTCGACTTGAGTATCCCGCCTTCTTTCCGGAGGAACCTAAATCTCGGGACGAGATTCTTTTGAGTGGGGGTGAGTTGTCACACCCTAGCTAGTTCATGCATTAGAGTGTTGCATCATGTCTATTTCATTTTGTAAAACTTGAAATGGGAATGACAGAACCTGACCCCTCTGAAACCAACTAGGGTTTACTAAAAATATTTTCAATGAGCCTAAAATGCCCTTCTAAAATGTCCATCATTTTTGTCTTGGTTTAGAACCTCTGCCAAAAGTGATGCACAATTTCCTAGGTCATCCTAAGGTCTTTGAATTAAATCATAAGTATTTGAATTTGGGCATTTAAAATTTATAAAATATTTCAAATGCTCAAATATTCCCAAACTAAAATGTTCCATGTTGGAAGTATTCCAACTAAGGACCAGGTGCAGTTTGGTGAATTTTGGAGTTGCCTAAGTATTTTTAGAAATTCAACAAACCTATAGAACAAAAATAGAAACAGAAAATAAAAAAAGGGAAAAACTTACCTGGCGCCACCTAGAGGCCCACCAGCCAGCCCACCTGGCCGGCCCAGCCCGGCCACCGCTCCAGCAAGGTGCTTGGCTTGCTGTGCAGAAGCCAAGGTGCTCGGCGGCGGCACCGCAGCAGCGCCACGCAGCTGCACGCCGCCTCGCTTCCTCCTCTCGCCGCCTCGCCGGTGCAGGCCCGAGCTCCACGTCAGGCCCGAACCCCTGGACATCTCCATTCGCCCCAGCTCCTCTCCTCGCCCCCACACCATGGCCGACGCCACCGTCGCCAAGACCGCCACCGTAGTCGTGCTCCCGCCATCCCCACACCCGCCACCTCGTCCGAAGCTCGCCGTCCTCTACTCCTTCGAGCTAGACGAGCCCCAAGAGCTCGCGTGCCCCGAAGCCGCCGCACCAACCTCGCTCGAACCGCCATCGCCGGAGATCCCCTTCGCCGTCGCCGCCGCATCAGCTCATCCCCGACCGCGCCGTCCGTTCCCTCAAGACCGCAGTGAGCTGGGCTAACCTCTCCCCCCTTTCTTTCTTGCTCTCGTTCACCACATCGAGCACACGAAGATCACCCGCACGCACCACCGCGGACCTCGTCGCCGACGTGCTCCCGGCCATCCTCCGGCCACCTCACCCTGTCCATCGCACTCACCACGTTGCGTTGAGTCCAACCATGCACTCCTCGCACCTCACCGCACACCCTAGCCTCGAGTCCGTTTCCAACCGAACTCCGGCAGCCGCCAAAGTCGCCGCCGGCGCCAACTCCGGCCACCCCGAGCCCAACCACCACCACCAATAGCCGCGGCTCGACCTCAGCAACACGTAGATGCCTTCCGCCGTCCATTTGGTGCCGGAATGCCAAAAACACTTTCGCCGCCGTCAGCTCGCCCGGCGACTAGACGCGGCGTGTTTGACTCGACTTTGACCATGGGTGGGCCGAGTTGAATTTCGGTCTATGACATGTGGTTTCTCGCTAACTAAACCAGTTTAGTTTAAACTTAATTTAGTTAGTTTAATTACTCTCGACATGCGGGACCCACTGGTCAGTTTGACTGGACCAGCTCGTTGACCACGACGTCATCTCGACGTAATCTCGATGATAATTTAATTACTGGAATTACTTTTACACAGGAAATTCCAGAAAATGCTTCAAACTTCTAAAATTCATATAAAATCAACCGTAGCTCCAAATCGAACAAATTATATATGAAAAATGATCAGAAAAATCCAATCTTTCCATCTGTACTGGTTTCATGCATGTTTAAACAAACTAACCTGCTGTTTATCACAGAACAAGATAAAGCACTTAAAATGGCAACTTATGAGTTTGAACTTTGAATCATTGGTTCAAATTAGTTCAAACCCATCTGTTCTTAGTTGCATTAGTCCAACACACTCATTTTGCCATGTCTCATGCATGCATCATATTGTTGCATACTGTTTGGTAATGTTTGTGTATCGGTGCTCTCTGCGGCAGGTTCTGCCCCCGAGGAGTACCGTGATAACCCCAACGAAGAGCAATACCGATTACCGACCGACCCGTCGAGCAAGCAACCAACCATTTGATCATATCGATAAAATCCCATGTTCTTGCTCCTGCTCTCTTTTCTGCATTAAGACAACGCGATTCAAACTGCTGTTTGCTGCGGTAGTTGAACCCATTTCCTCTGCATGACCTGTCATTGCCACAGTAACTAGATGAAACCCACTAGCATGTGTAGGAGTTGATTGAGCCATATGATTGTGATGTTCCTACCTTGCTATGCCTGCTATGCTTAGAGTCGTGTCAGGTCTGGTTCATCTGGGTGATGTGCTAGAGTGAAATGATTGTATCAGTATGAGAGTAAGGTGTTGAACACGATTTGGTAAAGGTATCGATGAGAGGCCATGCAGGAGTACATGGTGGGTTGTTTCATTGAGGCCGTCCTTAAGCACTGAGATCTGTATGTGTGATTTAAGATTCAGCTACTACCATGCATTGGGCCCGAAACCAATGGACCCTCTCGACTTCTTATTCACCCTAGTCTTACGTCGGGGAGTTGCAAGTAGTTTCGGTGTTTGTAGCTCATGGAGGCCGTGGACAGCACTGACCGTAGGGGTGGGCTGTGATGCGGTAGGTACGTGGCACGGTGTACCGGATGCCCGTTTGGTGTCTCGGGAACCCTGTTCACATCGTTTGGGGTCTGTGAGCGAAACTTGGCGGATCTCCTCATAGATGGAACCCAAATAGGTGATAAACTGGACTAGAGGCTTAGGTGTTCAGGTAGGTCGTGGCCGACACCCACGTTGGGCTTCCGCTTGAAGGTTGCCGAGTACATGTCGTGTAAGCGGCGGTAAGTGGTGAGCGTGTATGAAGAGTACACCCTGAGGTTAACATCATCTATTCGAATAGCCACGTCCACGGTAAAGGACTACTTGGTTGCCTATACAGTTCATAGACAAGTAAATGGAAACTACTAAAAGCCTCAAGATAAGCGTGAGTGCCGAGGATGGCTCTTAGTAGGAAGGCGGAGGTGGATCTCGGTAGTGTATTGAAGTGGTGAGTAGTGGACTCGAGTGCGCAAAACTATTTCAAGTTGGTGTCTTGTAGGATAGCTTAGCCACGAGTCAAGCTGGCTTGCTGCAACAACCCCACCAACCCTTCTTGATAATATGCATGTATGTAGGATCTGATGTAAGTCTTCTTTGAGTACCTTTGTACTCATGTTGCTTTAATTTACATTTTTAGAAGATGCCACAACCCTTTAAGCGGGTTCTTCGTGAGCGTTGACATCGATGAGTAGACTAAGGCCTGTGTGGTGATCTGAGCAAGTGAAGGACCATGTAGTATAGCTAGGCTTACCCAAGCCTCTTTTATTTTACTAGTTATGCGTACTCGGACAAAACACTTCCATTGTTGGCTTGTATGCTTGTATGACTTGAATGTGGGTCGTGTGACCCGCACTTGTGTGTATGATATGTATGGCTCTCCGAGCCTTTAAATAAAATACTTGTGTCGAGAGTCATGTTGTGATGCCTTGTTGTATTTGCACATATCGAGCATATTGTGTGTATGATTGAAATGCTTGGTATGTGTGGGATCGACTATCTAGTTGTTTATCTTTAGTAGCCTCTCTTCGGAAATGTCTCCTAGTGTCTCCACCGAGCCATGGCAGCTTGCTACCGCTCCGGAACACTTAGGCTGGCCGGCATGTGTCCTTCTTCGTTCTGTGGTACGTTCTTCGGGAAATGTCACGCATTGAGTACCGAGTCTGTTAGCCCGCTACAGCCGGTTTATCGGAGTCTGCTAGCCTAGTGCTACAGCCCGAACTTACTTGCGATGACCGACACGTTCGATCTTTGGGTCATGGATTCTGTCCCTCGTAAGTCTGTGCCACTTTGGGTTTACAACTAGCCATGTCAGCCGGGCTCCTTTTCATATGGATGCTAGCGACACTATCATATATCGTGTGCCAAAAGGCATAAGCGGTCCCGGCAGAGGTAAGGCGACACCTGTGGGGATACCGTGCGTGAGGCTGCAAAGTGATATGAGGTGTTACTGAGCTAGATCGATGTGACATTGAGTCGGGGTCTGACAGCGTTGGCATCGAGCCGGACTGCTCAGAGGTTCTCCAAGCCAAACTGGTCGATGTTGAGTCTAGAAATGCTTTAGTTATATGTAGGGGAATTGATTGTGGGATGGCACATAGGCTCTTTTTACTCCTTTACCTCATGGCATTCTTTGTGGGACGTGTGACGGGACCTCGCTGCAGGCTGGGGCCCGCCACTACCACGCCTCGGCCCAAGCGCGGATCCTTTGTGGCCCAGGAATTGCTTTCGCCTTCGGTGGCGGTTTCATACGCCGTTAAGGCACGATAATCGCGGGAAGTGGGGGAGTGGGCGCAGTTAATCCCACGTCCCCCCACGCCTCGCCTCCTCGGCTTCGCCGTGCAAGGCTATAAGTAGGGGGAGGAAGGGGAGCGGCAGACGCACGCACGCTCTCCCTCGCTCCACCGCTCTCTTCTTCTTCTTTCTCTCCGTCGCCGCAACAGCTCTTCGCTGCGCCACTGCTCCGCCATTCTTCTTGGCGTGTTGCAACCTTGCCGCCCGCTGAATCGGCGCTTCCACCGCCCGCGCTTTCCCGCCTTTCCGTCCTCATGGCTCCAACGTCGAGCAACTGGGACGGCTCCAACGTCCATGAGGACCACATCGACTTCCTCCGCAAGACGCGGCGGCTGCCGGGCAAGGACTACATGCGGGTCCGGCTCGCGCCGGAGAGGGAGATCTCGCCGGTGCTGGAGGAGGGAGAGCGGGTAATCTTCCGCTCGCACTGCCTGCGTGGCGTTGGCCTTCCCGCGAGCGGCTTCTTCCGCTCGTTTCTCGAGTTCTACCATCTCCAGCCGCACCACCTCACTCCAAACACGGTGGTGCTACTGTCGGCCTTTGTCACCCTGTGCGAAGGCTTCCTCGGTGTCCTCCCCACCCTCGAACTGTGGGGGGAGTTCTTCCAGTCCAAACTCGGCGCCGTCGTCGCGGGCGTGCCGGCTCCATGCGGCGCCTTCATTGTCATGCGGAGATCGACGGCCGACAACCCGTTCCCGCCATCGCTACGATCCGGTCGGTGAAGCTCTGGCAAAAGTCCTACTTCTACGTGAAGAACGTCGCCCCGCAGGGCGACTACGTCAACTTGCCGGCTTACATAGCCGGCCCGCCGGCTGGGAGGCAACCCTCATGGCCCTACCGGGCCAGGTCGCTGACGCCGGCTGGGGCCGGCGACATCGCCCGGCTGGGTCCTGATCCAGTCGGAGGGGCTGACCGGGCCCAACCTGATTGCCACCTTCGTGGAGCGCCGGGTGCTCCCTCTCCAAGGCCGCCTGTCGGTGTCAAAACCGGTGGATCTCGGGTAGGGGGTCCCGAACTGTGCGTCTAGGCGGATGGTAACAGGAAACAAGGGACACGATGTTTTTAACCAGGTTCGGGCCCTCTCGATGGAGGTAAAACCCTACGTCCTGCTTGATTAATATTGATGATATGGGTAGTACAAGAGTGGATCTACCACGAGATCAAGGAGGCTAAACCTAGAAGCTAGCCTATGGTATGATTGTTGTAATGTATGTTGTGTCCTACGGACTAAAGCCCTCCGGTTTATATAGACAGGAGGAGGCTAGGGATTACTGAGTCGGTTACAATGGTAGGAGATCTACATATCCGTATTGCCAAGCTTGCCTTCCACGCCAAGGAAAGTCCCATCTAGACACGGGACGGAGTCTTCAATCTTGTATCTTCGTAGTCTTGGAGTCCGGCGGACGATGATAGTCCGGCTGTCCGGACACCCCCTAGTCCAGGACTCCCTCACCGCCCCCATCTGATCTGTCAGATGAGCGGCCGCTTCGATCCAAGCCGGCTAAGCACCAAGGAGATGCCTCACGACGGGGTATATTACATGGTAAACTACATCGCCAACTACAAGCTCACCGAGGAGTGGCGGTACGGCAAGGAGCCGTATTCTCGTGCCGACCCCCCGCCTGTGGTAAGCCTTCCTTCTTTCCTTCCTCTCTTGTTACCGAGTTCTCTCTGGCTGGTTTCCAACCAGCCGGCTTATTTTTTTTCTTTTAATCAGAACCCCCTCCTTCATCCGTCGGTCGGGACCGCAGGGGCGGAACACGAGTTCGCTCCCGACCGTGCGGCGGACGACTTTGACGACCCCGACTTGGGGGCGGCCGCCTTGGACGATGACGCCGTAGGTGGAGGCGGCGAGGTAGGCGGCTCCGGGCTCTTCGCCACTTTCGAGGACTGGCCGGACGATGACGAGGCCGAGCCCATTCCGCGCCGCCAGCCGGCATCCGACCATCAAGGCGCGGGCTCATCTACCAGGCCGGCTGCCCGGGGCGGCGCTCGGAAGCGTCGGGCAGCACCGACTCTCTTCGGCAATCGGCCGAAGAAGCCCAAGGGTACCGTGACGGCAACCAAGCGGGATGAGGTGGCCGCGAAGGCGGCCCGCTTCCGCAAGGTGGTGATGCAGCCGCAGGCAGTTTCGGCGTAAGTGTTAATTTTCGCATGCCTTTCTTTCTTCTCTTCAGTCGGCTTTCTTCTAAGCCCTTTCTTGTCTTACAAAACAGGGCTCCGCTCTCACTTGAGCGGACTACAGCCACCTCCATAGTCGGAGGGGCGGGAGGATCTTCCAGCTCCCGCCGCGTGGACCCCCGTGCCGAGTTCTAGGCGGCGACGGAGCGGAGCGCGCGGGAGGCGCGGGAGGAGCGGGAGGCGGAGGAGCAAAGGGCGGCCGCCGCCAAGGCGGCCCAGGAGACAATGGCGGAGTCGGCAGAGACGCATGCCGACGCGGCGGCCAAGGCTCAGGCAGAGGCTACGGCCGCGGAGAGGGCGGCGGGGGCCCTGCGTAACCAGCCTCCGCAACTCATCATCCCCTTCCGCACCGTGGCCCCCGATATCTTGGTGCCCCTGCCAGAGGAAGCCGGTCACGACCAGCCGGCAATGGAGAGGGAAGGGGCGACAGGCCGTCTCCGGAGGGGAGAGGCCGCCGCCGATTGGCGCCGAGACGGGCAGGCGGCCCACCGAGGCGCCGAGCAGCCACCGAGGCAAGCCGGCGGTGGGGGCGGATCTCATGGTCCTCTCGCCGACTCATCGGCGCGCAGGGAAGGCGACTTCCGAGCCGGAGCCGCACAGGGCCGTGGGCTCCAGCTCGTTGTCCCATGACCTAGAGACGGCCAGCGTCAGCTCGCCGGGATGAACGCCAGGCGGTGGGACGGTCGTACTGAATGTGGCAGCGCAGGATATCCGGAGCCGGCTTCAGTCCCAGGCCGCCGCGCTGAAGCAGCGCACCCAAGAGTTTCTTGCAACGCGGTCGGCCATTCGGATGAGTCTTCATTCTTGATTTCTTCCGTGGAGGCGCGTCAGCGCACCCACTGGGTGTAGTCCCCGAGTTCCGAGTCGGCTGCTGAGCAGGTGGCTTGGAACTTCTCAGAAGACTCTTGATTTTAATGACTTGTTCTTGTTTGCACCTTCGTCCTATTCGCAGGACTATCACAACATCCATGCTGCCACCTTCAACTCCCAGGCCCGGGAGATAAGTCAGAAGACCACCGATCTGACGGAGAGCCGGAGTAAGTGCTTTACTTTTTATCTCATGTGGGGACGCGTCAGTGCATCCACTGGGTGTAGTCCCCGAGATTCGGGCCGACTGCTGAGCAGTCGGGTCGGATTCTTCATGTCTGTAGGGGCCAATGCCGACTTGAGGGAGCAGCTCGGTATAGCTCAGACCGCCCTTCGCGCCAAGGAGACCGAGTGCAGTGCCTTGGCCCAGGAACGTGACCGCCTAGCCAAGAAACTGGCCGACCAGGAGGAGAGCCACAAGGCGGCCCTGAAGACGGCGCAGGACAGCGAGGCCGCCCTCAAAGCCGAGTACGAGACCGAGGTGGCGAGCTGGGCAGAGGTGAGGCAGGCGCTGAGCGAGGGCTACGGCCGGGTTGAAGATTTGATCGATGGTAGGCCGCCTTCTCTTCGTCCCTTTGCTCGCCCCCGTCATCTGGTCTGTCTTCTGACTTGTTCTACTTCTTTCTTCTTTGTGCAGAATACTTTCCCGGCTACTCCGTTGCCGCCAACCAAGCCATCGAAGCTTACCGCGAGGCCCGACGGCAGGCTGGGGCCGAGATCGCACCGGGTGCCAACAGGACGCTTGAAGAGCAGCTTCTGGCGATTCAAGCCCGCCTCCAGCCGGCTTACCGCATGCTCCGCCGTCTTCAGCATGCCGGAGCGCAGGTGCTGGCCGCCCTCTGGAACGGCGAGGCGATTCCCCGCACCCCCAGTCGGACTGCCTACTGGCTGGAGGTAGCAGTCGGCCGCTTCAAGGCCTGGAAGGCTTCTGCAGCTCGGTGCGGGGCTCGGCGGGCGCTAGAGTTCGTCCGGGCTTGGTATCCTGGGTTGAGCTTGGACCAGCTGCGCACCTGGCGGCAGGAGGCTGACGAGGAGCTGGAGGCGGTGCGGCCGGCTATCATCCAGTGCACCTCGACGATTGCCGACTTCACTGACACTAGCACCTTTTCCCCTGAGGTGAATGAAGACGGCGTCGCTCAACCGGAGGAGTGGTTTGGGCTGAACCCAGCAAAAGGAGAAGACTCGGCGGAGGAGATCGACTCCAGAGACGAGGGCGAAGAGGAGGAGGAGGAGGATGGTGAGGATGCCGTGCCGGATGGTGGAGCGACCGGCTAGCCTCAGCTTGATCGTGCCTCTAGCAACGGGCACGTGCGAGCACGCCGCCTGCGGCGGGCGGTGATCAAGCCGAGACTCGCCAGCCGGCCACTCCTCCAGCCGACACTGCCGTCTCCACCAACCTGCCCAACACGCCTGTTGCTCCCTTGGCCTGACTTGCCGTCCTTGCCTTCCTGCTCATTACTCTTTGAACAATTTTTGTTAATTTTGCGCAGTTCCACCCACTGGGGGTGTATTCAAACTTTGTTGAATGCTGGCCTTTCAAAGGCCTTTTGTGTAAATATAATTATGCATGTGCTTGGCTTCTATTCCTACTTGCTTTTCATCTTTTGGTTGTTTTCCTTTGCCGCCCTCCCTTGGTTGCCGCCTTCCTAGCCGGACAGCTGCTCTGCAGTCTGTGGCCGAGTAAGGACTTGGCCGTCTGGGAGGACAAGTACTCGAGCTTTCTTATATTGTAGCAAAGTAAGAAGGGAAGCCGGCCAGCCGGCTGCTCTGATAGCCGGTTGGCGGGGGGAGCCGCTTGTGTTATATAAGTTTGTTAGTCCTTAGCCTTTTTTCGTGTGGGCATCCTTTCCTGCCTTTGACTCTTGTTAGTCGGACAGTCGATTCTTCGAGCTGCGACTTTCAACAAGAGAGGGCTTGGGTGCCGGCACACTACTTGTCTGACTGCAGGTAGAACTTAAATATAACCCAAGGCGGCGAGTCCCCAGGCCGACTGATCGAACCCGGTGTCAGACGAGAAAATGAATGTAATAACATAACTATGGGCATGATACTCATCATTCATAGATAAAAGAGGGTAGTCCCCGAGTACTCCTTGGGGGGCCCGTTGTCTCATACTTAGTACAAAAGGTAGCGTGGTACATACTGCATTTTAACTGTAAAATCTTCGGAGGAGATTGGCGTTCCATGGTCATTCCGACTCCTTGCCGGAATCATCCCTCTTGCGTGCCTTCGGCTTTTGCG
The DNA here is from genome assembly GCA_021437245.1 of Aegilops speltoides. Lineage (NCBI taxonomy): Eukaryota > Viridiplantae > Streptophyta > Magnoliopsida > Poales > Poaceae > Aegilops > Aegilops speltoides. The sequence goes on from CM038143.1 coordinate 390,303,905, forward strand.
CGTCGATCAGGTAGTAGGAGTCGTTGCCTAGAGCTCGGCTGATGACGAAAGGGCCTTCCCAAGGGGCCGAGAGCTTGTGTTGGCCGGCTGTTCGCTGGATCAGCCGAAGCACAAGGTCGCCCTCTTGGAAGGATCTTGGTTTGACCTTCCGGCTGTGGTAACGGCTTAGGCCTTGTTGGTAGATGGTGGACTGGCTGAGGGCTAACAGCCGGCCCTCTTCCAGCAGATCGACGCCGTCTTCTCGCGCTTCCTTGGCCTCCGCCTCCGTGTACATGGTGACCCGAGGTGAGTCAAACTCAATGTCAGTTGGGATGACAGCCTCGACACCATATACGAGGAAGAAAGGGGTGAAGCCGGTTGATTTGTTTGTAGTAGTGCGCAAGCTCCAGAGGACGGCCGACATCTCGTCGAGCCAACAACCGGCTGAACGCTCCAGTGGCACGACCGGTCGAGGCTTGATGTCGGAGAGGATGAGGCCGTTTGCTCGCTCGACTTGGCCGTTTGACTGCGGGTGGGCAACGGACGCTAAGTCCAGTCAGATGCCCTGTGTCGCGCAGAAACGTGCTAGTGCTCCCTTGGCGAAATTCGTGCCGTTGTCGGTGATGATGCTGTGTGGTATGCCATACCGGGTTGTAATATCTGCAATGAATGTTACGGTAGTCGGCCCATTCAGCTTCTTGATCGGCTTCGCTTCAATCCACTTGGTAAATTTGTCCACGGCGACAAGCAGATGTGTCATGCCGCCGCGTGCCGTCTTGAATGGGCCCACCATGTCCAATCCCCAGACGGCAAAGGGCCAAGTGAGGGGAATGGTTTTGAGTGCAGAAGCCGGCAGGTGTTGCTTGGAGCTGAAGACTTGGCACCCTTTGCAGTGTTTGACTAATTCCTTGGCGTCATCCAAAGCAGTCGGCCAGAAGAATCCATGGCGGAAAGCTTTGGCGACGAGTGATCTTGAGGCTGCGTGGTGGCCGCATTCGCCTTGGTGTATATCCTTGAGGATTGCTATGCCCTTCTCTAGCTCGACGCAGCGCTGGAAGACTCCAGTGACACTGCGCCTAACAAGCTCTCGGTTCACTATTGTGTATGCTCTGGCTCGACGTTGGACTTGTCTTGCCGAGATCTCGTCGTCGGCAGCTCTCTATTAACCAGGAAATTGAGGATGGGCTAGGCCCATGATGGAGCTGTGACTTCTTCTGTTGTCAAACGGCCATCACTGCGACTGTGGTGGGAAATTTTGGGTGGTGAAGAGTTGGAGTCGGCCTCCGCCTGTTGTGTCGATGTAGTGTGGGCGGTTGTAGTAGTCCCCGGCCGGTTTTGAAGTCCACGGGCGGGTGCGACTACAAAGAGTCCCCGAGCCGCTGTCAAAGTCCTCGAGCCGCCTGCTTGGCTCCCCAAGCCGGATCTGACTGCGTCGGGGTCAGGCGGCACGAAGATGGAATCGGACTCTGGAGACGGCTTGACAGACGGCTTGAGGAGGCGTTGGAGGGAGATGCCGATTGGTATAGCTTGTCGGGTGGAGCCTATTCGTGCCAGGGCATCTGGTTGCTCGTTGTCGGCCCGTGGCACGTGGAGGAACTCGCATCCTTCAAAATATCTACTGAGTTGCTGAACGAGGAAGCGGTAGCTCGCCATGTTTGCATCCTTGGCGTCCCAGTCGCCGGATGATTGCTGGACTACCAAGTCCGAGTCGCCATAGCACAGAATCCGGCGGATGCTGAGTTCTTTGGCTAGCCGGAGCCCGTGTATGAGCGCCTCGTACTCGGCCACATTGATGGAGGCGGCAAAATGAATTTGCAATGTGTATCTGTGCTTGTCGCCTTTGGGAGAGGTGAGGACGATGCCGGCTCCCAAGCCGGTGTGCATCTTGGATCCTTCGAAGTGCATCCGCCATGAGTGGAGTCGAGCGCAGGCAGCAGGCATTGGGTCTTGGCCCAGTCAACGAGGAAGTCGGCCAATGCCTGGGACTTGATGGCGGTGTGGGGTTGGTAGAAGATCGTGTAGGGAGCTAGCGCAATGGCCCATTTTGCCACCCGGACGGATGCATCCCGGCTGCCTATGATCTCGGCCAGCGGGGCAGTGCATACGAACGTGATGGGGTGTTCTTGAAAATAGGGCTTGAGCTTCTTGGTGGAAAAGTACACACCATAGCACATCTTCTGATAGTGTGGGTAGTTCTGCTTTGAGGTAGACAACACTTCACTCAGATAATACACCGGCCTCTGGACTAACTGAACTCGGCCTTCTTCTGGGCGTTGAACCACGATGATGGTGCTGACCAGCCGGCTAGTGGCAGCAATGTAAAGGAGCATGGGCTCTTTCTCAGTCAGTGCCGCCAAGACAGGCGGCATGGACAACATCTTCTTTAACTCGTGGAAAGCTTGGTCTGCTTGGTCATTCCACTCAAAGTGAGTGGATTTCTTCCTGAGTCGGTAGAGGGGGAGAGCCTTCTCTCCGAGCTGGCTACCGAAGCGGTTGAGGGAGGCCAATCATCCGGTAAATTTCTGGACGTCGCTCAGCTTGGTAGGAATCTCCATTCTCTCTATGGCCTTGATCTTCACTGGGTTGCATTCGATGCCGCGTTCGGAGACCAGGAAGCCTAGGAGCTGGCCGGCTGGTACTCCGAACACGCATTTCTCGGGATTGAGTTTGATCTGAAATCGGCGCAGGTTTTCAAATGTCTCCTTGAGGTCTTCCAGCAAGGTGTCGCGCTTCTCCGTCTTCACCACAATATCGTCTACATAGACGTGGGCATTTCTGCCGAGTTGCTTGAGGAGGCATTTCTGCATGCAATGCTGAAAAGTGGCACCGGCATTTCTATGTCATAGTCGCAATGTAAAGTCTCGAATGGTGTGATGAAGGCGGTCTTAAGTTGATCGGCCGGATCCAACTTTATCCGTGGTAGCCGAGTAAGCATCCAAAAACTTAACACCGTGATCCCGTGTGGAGTCTATCACTTGATCAATCCTTGGTAGAGCAAAAGGATCTTTGGGGCAGGCTTTGTTGAGGCTTGTGTAGTCGATGCACATGCGCCACTGTTTGTTCTTCTTCAACACTAGGACCGGGTTGGCAAGCCACTCTGGAAAGAACACCTCCATAATGAACTCGTATGCCAGAAGCCGGGCTATTTCTTCTCCGACTACTCTTCTCTTCTCTTCTCTTCTGACAGGCGGTGCAAGGGCTGCTTGACCGGCTTGGCATCTGATCGGACATGTAGCTTGTGCTCGGAAAAATCCGTCGGAACACCCGACATGTCTTTGGGAAACCATGCGAAGATGTCCCGATTCTCACGGAGGAAATCGACGAGCTCGCTTTCCTATTTGCTGTCAAGGCCGGTTCCCATGACAGCGTATCTCTCCGGGTGCTCCGGGTCCAGAGGTATCTTCTTCCTTTCTTTGGCCGGCTGGAAAGAACACTGAGCCTCATATTCCTTGGGGTCAGGGGACAGGGCCGGCTGCTTGCCGGCCATGGCCACGACTCGTCCAAAGATCTTCTTCTCTTGACAATCACAAGGGACTCGCCACCGATCGCGGGCAGCCGCACACTCGATGGACTTCTTGTAGTCTCCGGATATGGTGATGACGCCCTTGGAACTCGGCATCTTCATCTTGAGGTAGGCGTAGTGGGGCACAACCATGAACTTGGCCAAAGCAGGTCGGCCAAGTAGTGCGTGGTAAGGGCTCTCCAGATCCACTACCTCAAACCATATTGCTTCTGGCGGAAATGATCTTTGTCTCGAAAGAGAACATCTATCCTGATCTTGCCGATTCGTGCGCAGGATAGGCCGGGTACGATCCCATGGAACACGGTCCGACTAGGCATGAGCTGCTTCGTCTTGATATTCAGCTTCTCCATGGTGTCACGGTACAGGATGTTGATGCTACTCCCGCCATCTATCAGCACGCGGGAGAATCGGGCAGCTCGCCTGTCTGTCGTGAGGGTAGCGTCCAAAACAAATGCATAAGAGCCGGGAGACGGCATCACCTCTGGGTGATCGGCCCGGCTCCAGCTGATAGGCTTCTCCGACCAGTGCATGAACTCGGGGTTGTTGGAGGCGACCGCGTTGACTTCTTGGTGTTGTCGGCGCTGGCATCGCCGGTCTTCAGGCTGGCTTGTAAAGACGACGTAGGCGGCATGCTCATCAGGGAACTCGTCTTGAATTGCTCCGACTGCTGGCCGAGCGGCCGGCTGCTGAGGAGCCGGAGGCGGCTGACCAGCAGGTGGAGGCGGCACCAGCCCTTCGCCCTTGGAGATTCGCGTGAGCCAATGGCATTTCCGAGTAGTGTGGTTGGAGGCCTTCACGCTGCTGTGGAACTTGCTGGGGGCATTAGGAGAAAGCCGGCTGCCAAGCCGGCCTGTCGCCCTTCTGTTTCTTGGGCGCGGGCCGCCCTTCGGGTTGTTTGTCTTCGACTGTGGCCACCTACCGACTGGTGGAAGCCGGCATAGGGGCCTTGCGCTTATTGTCGTTCTGGTACGGGCGTCGGTTAGAGTCTCCAACCGGCGTCTTGGGAGTCAGCGCAAGCACCTTCTCGGAGGCGTACACTCGGAGCTCGGTCTTCATTGAGGAGTTGGCCGTGGCATACTTGTCTGCGATGACTAGCAGCTCGTCGAGGGTAGTCGGCTCGTCACAGAGGAGTCGGTGCTTGAGGAGGGTGCCTTCTCGGCACCCGACCGTGAAGTATTCTATGGCTTGAACCTCTTGCACTCCTTCGCAGGAGTTTCGGAGCTCGGCCCAACGCGTGAGATAGTCGCGGGTTGACTCGTTGGGCCCTTGTACACACAAGGAGAGTTGTCGGGGCTTGGGAGCCCGTTTGTAGGTGCTGATGAAGTTGCGGATGAAGGCTTCTGTGAAGTCAAGCCAGCTGTTGATGATGTGTCACGACCGGGTTTTCCGGGTAATAAATTTCCAGAAAAGACCGTCGTGCTCATCAGCCCCGTGATTATCTTGTTAATGATGAGGCTCCAACTTGATACAAAAATTCCAAGCAACATACAAAATATGCAAAGACAAGACCATTACGGCTGTGAGTACAACAAATGGTTTCTAGTGGTTGATGGCGGAGCGGTTTGTGGATCATCGGTGTCTATGGGACTCCAATTCCCACAGGAACAGCTGACCAGGTTAACTCCTATCTTCACGAGGTTGCTATCTCCATTGCTTAGGTTCCGAGGCTGTCATCGTGTCGCTCCTCTCCGCGCAAGAAAATCTGGCCAAGACAATAGCCAGGGACAAGCCAGTGAGTACTTTGAATGTACTCGCAAACATTATGAACACAGGTATAATATAACCATAATGTGCTGAAAATATTTATGCTCATGACGTCAGTCACAAAAGATAAATAAAACTCTGATGCATGCAAGCAAGTTATTTATAACAATGCAATAACATAGTAGTATTAAAATATATGAAATAAATAACAAGCAATACCACGATCAGGCGCCTTGGCGACACCACATAAAGGGCTTTTATAAGAAATGCCACGATCGAGGCGTCGAGCGACACCACATAAAGGGCTTTAAAAGAAATGCCAAAGGCCCGAGCGACACCACATAAAGGGCTTTAAAAGGAATGCCACGGTCAAAGCGTCGAGCGACACAAAGATAAAGGGCTTTAAAATAAATGCCACGATAAGGGCGAGCGACACCACATAAAGGGCTTTAAAAGAAATGCCACGCTTAGGCGCCCGGCGACACCGCATAAAGGGCTTTAAAATAAATGCTACGATTAGGCGTCGAGCGACACCGCATAAAGGGCTTTAAAATAAACAATCATAGTGAATATCCGGAGGTAGAACCATCCCGTAGATACTCGATAATAACAATAATATCACGGGTTAGTCAACGATAATAATAATCATAATTATCACAAGTCACCGATAGTATTCCAGCTCGGTTTAACAGCTTATCACCTCCAAGACCGACACTAAGACCGACACTTGACCCGCCCCGCATGTAATCCTTAACCATGGACACGGCTATTGAATAGGTTTTAATCTCTGCAGAGGGTGTACTCTTTACCCACGAGTAACGGATTCCTTTAGTCCCGGGACTAATTCCGTACTGGTTTTTAAATGAAAACACACTGACTTGCACACACAGCTTAGCTTACGGTGTCCGAATCACCCACGACACCGTTAAGCAAAACTCTAAGTGGGAGGCTACAACCTCGATTAGCATGGGATCACAAAATTTATACACAAGCAAAATCGGGGAGCTACCCCTCGGCTACAACCGAAACACCCATGCCCCCGACCGGATGGTGGCTTTAATCCATGGCCGTGGTACCCTCATCCCGCCCCTCTGTATGGTGTGTGCTAGAAAGGGGTTGACAAATTATCGAACTGCACCCTACATGGTGGGGGACAAGTGGTAGCACAGAAACAAGTGTGGGGTTGTTGAACAAGACTCGATCTACTAGTCGACTCGGGAGGTTTGTAGTTTCTGCATAACATGTATAACAATATACTTCAACCAATCCAATCAACACTCATTATATCTTACTATGCCATACCGGACATACCCGTCCCGACGGAGACCGGCGACAAGCTCACACCTACCCAAGGCAGAGGCTTTTCCCGGATTCCTTTCCGGCATGCATGCAAGACACATGAGGATGATTATCATCACAAGTGTGTTTATTTCCAACAGCATGGAAATCACTAATATGCCCTCATGCATATGATCATATCACATGAAATGACGAGTCCTTCGAAATGCGGTGGTGTTAAAAATGCATCAACGATCACACCAAAATATTATGCCGGGATTTAGAATGCTTGCCTTCAATGAGTGGTAAGGCAGGGTGCACTTCAAAACTTTTGAAAGTTTCTCCTCTCTTCAAAAATCCTATTTTAGAAATAAATGAATTAACACACAAAGTAAAAACAACACAAAAAGTTGTTCTGAATTTTTTCAAATAAATCTTAAAATAAACTAGATCAAATTTGAGAGAGATAGGAAAAAGAATCATTTCATTTGAAATTGTATTTACAAAGATATAACCAGTCAAAGTTCTGGTCAAATCTGGTTTTTAAATAAAACAGAAAAAGAAAAACGTTTCAGAGGGGAATACGCTTTTGAAGCGGGGAAACGTACTTGGGCTTTTTACGCTTTCACTTATCCAGCGTGGAGCGCGGGGGAGTCACTGACAGTGGGTCCAGGGGGGCCCACTAGTCAGGTTTGACTAGTCGCCTCCTCCCTTCTCTCGTCCCCGAGCCGAGGCGGGAGTCGGCGATCGTCGCCGCGAGCGGCGTTCTTCGCATGGGCATCTGAGCGAGGGATGGATCCGCCACTCCTAGGCAGTCCTCCCGCTGGTCGAGGGTCGCCGGGGTGGAGGGAGTCGCGTGGCGGCGCTCCGTGGCGGAGGAAAGCTTGGTGGGTTTGGGGTTCGGGCTAGGCGATGCTCCGCCGCTGTTTGGGGTCGGGTGGCTCGGCAAGACGATGAGGATCCACGTGGTGGTGATGGAAAGGTGGGGCAGGCCTCGTGGCGCCGGGTGAACTGAACGAGGCGGCGGCGGGCTGACCGGAGAGGTTGAAGACGGCTTGCTCCCTTCAATTGACGGCAACGGGCACTAGGGAGATGGCGTGAGGCTACCGAGTGCTCGGGGAGCTCGGGCTTCTTTATAAAGGCGAAGTCGAGTCGGTTCGGCGGCACGCGGATGAGGGCGTCGGCGATCGTCTTCTGTAGTTGCAGGCAACGTGGCGGTGGTTGGTCGGCTCTGTGAGCTACCGGAAAAGCTCCACCGTGTATGGATGCGAAGCGGTGGGCGGCTGTGGTGGTCGGGCGGCATCGCCCAATGGCGATGGCGGATCTTGCGCGCGCGTGCCGCCAAGTGGCTTCTTGGCTCTGTGGGGGGTGAGGAGGCTGTCGGGGCTTCGCGCGACGTGGCGAGTGGAACAGATCGAGGATGAGCTCGGGAAGCTTATCGAGGACGCTGGCTCGAGCGCGAGCACGCAAAACGCGTGCTCTTCGCTCGCGCCCGCATGCACGACGATCGCCGATTTAAATGCCGGCGACCCAAGTTGCCGGAAAGCTAATGCAAATCCACAGCTGGGTTAGAGATCGTTAGCGTGCTACTTGACAACTTGGTTTGGACAGATGGGAAAGTTCACAACACAAACTTACAATCATGCCAAATCTGTCCATGCCATTGTGGTGTTTGACAAAATGCCAGAGGCATCTAGGCAGGTCTTGGAGTGGTCAAAAATTCCAGATGGTGGTCTCATTAGGTGAATAAAAGGGTGGTGAGGTTAGTTGGCCAAACACAGAAACTTGTTAGTGCAAGTTTTGCAAAAACTCAATTCTGGACAGGAGACAAATGGCATCTCTGCATGGACAAGAATTCTCCCAATGGGTTCATGCTCTTGGACTTAAGGGTTTGGTAAGGTGTACTACAAGTAGGAAAAGGAATCACAGCAAAAGGAGCAAGTTAAAATATAGTTGTAGTACAAAACCTCAAGTTGGACCAGAATGGAAATGAGGATGATTCACTCAAATTTTTCAAAGAACATAGCTGGGTTTTTGCATAAAGCTGAATAATATGCTCCTACTGACATCCCATAATTTTGGTGGAGGCTAGAAAGAATTATTTAAAAGGGTTGTAGTGCAAAGTTGCTCTCTGGGCCAGAGAAGAAAATTGGGTGTAGAGCTCAAAGTATTCAATGAAAGAAATATCTTTTTGCACAAAAGTGATTTAAAAACATCACCTGACATCTCCAAATTTTGGTGGGATTTTTAGATAAATATCAAATGGTTGTAGTTCAAATATGGCCATATAACCTTGAAAAACCATTTTTCAAGAAAATAAAGATCAAGCACATTAATTATGTAATTAGTTCTACTAATAAAAGAAAAGTTTTTCTTGAGAGGTTAAACAAGTCCAATAACATATTTGAAAGGTTTTCTGTATGGGGAAAACTCCATAATAGCAAGGGAGAAAAAAGGTTCAAAAATCAAAAAGGGAGCCCAGAAAATAAAAGTTTTAGTTTCGTGGCAAAATTTTAATTAATAAAACAAGGTCAAAATTTTGGGGTGTCACATGATGTGAGGTTTGAGGCTGTTGAGCCAGGTGCGCGCCGTGCCTTGGAGCATCAGGGGGACATATTTCACGGCAACACGCCTGTTGCCATTAGCTATGCGGACTGCGGTGGAGTAGTCGATCAACCAATCTTCCGGCTTCACGGAGCCGTTGTACTTGGGCGTGTCTCTTGGGAGCGAGAACCCTTTGGGGAAGGGCTCATCGCGGTGCGGGGGCTGAAGCAAGGCGGGCCGACATCATCTTCTTCTTCTAACGCCAGGGATCGCACAAGGCGGTCGATCCGATGGCGGGCATCGTTTTCGCCGACTCCTTCGCGGCGACCTAGTCGGCCGCTGAGAGTCAGATGCGTGACAGGCGGCGGGGTGGGGTATCTCTCCCCACGATGTGGAGGAGGAGGCGGATCGCCTCGTCGCTCCATAGCTCGAGGGTGGCCTTCTGTGTCGCGCTCGATGGTGATTTGAGTCCGACTGCGACTGGTAGCCGGCTCCTTTTCTTGCCTTGTGCGGGCTCCGCCCGCAGTCGGCGTACGTGACGTTGCGCCGTGCTCTCGGCGTGGGGAAGGGCTCTCAGCGCGGACGCCGGCTTCGTGCTGCTTTGCGGCCGTGTCGATCAGCTGCTGGATGCGTCTGGTCATGTAGCGGAGCTCGTCGGCCCCTACTCCGTTCAGCTCGTCTACGACCGACTGGGCGGCACGTAGGTTCTCAAGAGGCGTGGCGTAGACTGGGCGTTCTGCTCCCAGCATGTCGGTGATGGCCGCGCCGCGTTTCTGGACGATGCCGGCCCGGCTTGGCCCGTCGTGAGGTGGCGTGCCAAAGGCGGCGCGGTCAACTTCACGCTGGTGAGCCTCGGTGAGGCGTCTCATGGTGGCTAGCTTCTGGCCCTCCGCAATGAGGGCAAGGCGGCGTGCCTCCAGCGCCTCAGCGTCGGTGTCGGCCGGGATGGGGGCAGACAAATTGTGCAGCGCCGCTTGCAGGGCATCGTGGGTGTTCTCGCCAGAGGCGACTCCGTGGCTGATGACCAACACCTCGGTGACGGTGCTGCCGCCACTATCGGCTTGAGGGAGAGGATCGTCAAAGACCACCACGTTGGTGGGGAAGGCGTCAAACGATGCCGTGTCGGAGTCGACAAGTATCGGGCCGGTGGAGCCAACCGACTCCAAATCCACAGCAGGATCGCTGGAGACGTGGAGTTGGTCGAGGAGGCTGACGAGGAGGCTCTCGAGGCAGCCGGTGCCCGAGTCGGACGCGGGCTCGTCGAAGATGCGAGCCTCGCCAAGAAGATCGGTGAGGCAGCTCGCTGCGCAGGCGTTGTTGAAACCTTGCAGCGCGTCGGGGCAACCGCCATCGGGCGTGCCAGGCTGGCTTCACTTGCGGGGGAGGAAGAGGGTTCCTGTCCAGAACAGGTCTCCGGACGACGCTGCACCTGGCCCCACGATGGGCGCCAAATATCGGGTGGTAGGTGCAACATATGCCAATGGGTGGCTTATCATTGTGGGAGCCAATAAGACATCGCCGATGCTTGGAAACGGGATAAGGCGAAGACATGCACGCCGATGGATCTTACCCAGGTCCGGGGCTCTCCGTGGAGACAACACCCCTAGTCCTGCTCTGCGGGGTCTCCGCATGGTCAGTAGATCAACAAGTAGCTACAAGAGGCTCCTTGAGTTGTTTGGAGAGAGGAGGAAGAAGGGGCAAGGTTAGCTCTCTTCTCCTCTCAAACTTGTGTCTAAAACTATCAAAGTCCAACCCTTTGCATGGGTGCCCTGGGGGGTTTATATAGGCTTACCCCCCAGGGGTACAATGGTAATCTGGCTGGGTGCGGGCCCAGCCGACAGCGTCTATGTTCGCCAGCTTCTCCTCCGACTGCTGGGGCCCGCCGACTAGTGGGTCCCGCCGGCTGCCGGCCTCCTGGCAGACAGGTATGTCACACCGCTTGGGGGTCTTGTCGGGGGCTGGTTACTATCGCCTCACCCTTGATGACAAGGGCTTTGTCGAGGTAAGCATGGCTACAGTGCCGCCGCCTTGCGGGCGCTCACTGTAGCCTTACCTCGTCTTGTCTCCTTAATGGTGCACATTCTTTGAGGGAGGGAGCGAGCCGGCTGGGGAGAGCCGGCTACGCCCTTGGCCGACTAGGGGAAGCGTGGCCGCCTTCGGGTGTCTCTCTGATCGAAGGCGCCCGCCGCATGCGGGCCGTACTGACAGCCCGTCGTGGGTGATGTCATGGTCAGCATGGCAACAATGCCACGCCGGACGGGTCATGGCTCTCCCGTACGGCGTACTGTAGGCATGCATATTCCGGGATTCGGGGGTGGCAGGTTTCACTGTTGCCACGCCCCGTCCCATCTCCATTACATGGGTGCAAACTTTGAGGGCACAATCTTGGCCGCCTGTCGGGGGCCCGCTTTCTTGGAGTCGGTCATGTTGTGGCCGGCTTCTTGGAGTCGGCCCTCCCACGGTTGTCTCTATGAGGATTCTGGGGCCGGGCCGCCTTCCGGTAGTCGGCTGATAGGGTAGCCGACCGGGGGAAGGCGGCCCCTTGTCCTGGGTGCTTGAAGGCTTTGATCGGCCTATTTTTTTTTGAAGAGCCAGGGGGAGCTGGCTAGGCTACCCGTGGTCATTTACTCCGACAGGGCATTAATCTTTGCTCTGCTTTTGTACATAATGGCATATATAGTCGTGTACAAAATATATTCAAAATTACCTCCTCCATTCCAAAATAATCATAGTTATAGGATTTTGAATAGTCAAAATTTCAAAAGGAAGCAGATAATTTGATGAGGTTTTCAAACATACAAGGTCAAATTTAACGAGGCCTATCTAGGTCAATCCTAAAAGTTCAAGAGTACTCTAAATGTGTGAAAGATCATGGATGTCGCCTAGAGGGGGGTGAATAGGCGCTTTAAAATAATTACTGTTTAGGCTTGAACAAATGTGGAATAAAACTAGCGTTTAATTTGTGAAGCACAAAACCTAAAACAACTAGGCTCACCTATGTGCACCAACAACTTACGCTAAGCAAGATAAACAACTAAGTGAGAGCAAGATATATGACATGAAACAATATGGCTATCACAAAGTAAAGTGCACAAGTAAAGGGCTTGGGTAAGAGATAACCGAGACACGCGGAGACGATGATGCATCCCGAAGTTCACACCCATGTGGATGCTAATCTCCGTTTAGAGCAGTGTTGAAGCACAATGCTCCCCAAGAAGCCACTAGGGTCATCGTAATCTCCTCACGCCCTCGCATAATGCAAGATGTCGTGATTCCACAAGGACCCTTGAGGGCGGTCAACGAACCCGTACAAATGGCAACCCTTGGGGGCGGTCACCGAACCCGTACACTTTGGCAACCCTTGGGGGAGGTTCCGGAACCCGTAGAAATTGCTCGGGGCGATCTCCACAACCTAATTGGAGACCCCCAACATTTGTCCCAGAGCTTTCCACCACAATGATTGAGCTCCGCAACACCACCAACCATCTAGGGCACCAAGGCACCAAATGTAAGGGCATATTTCACCCCATGTGGTTTTGGTGATTGATGACAATGCTTTTGCGGACTAATCGTGTGCTTTGAGCATTTCAGATGTTTAGGCAAAAGACGATTCATCGCCCCTTGAAGCCTAGTGAAGACGGCGTTTCTCTATGTTTATTTTTGGTGGATTTGAGTCGTAGGAAAGCCGTAATATTAAGAGGGGGTCCGCATTGGAAAGGTTAGGGTGGAATCATCACGTACACGTATGTTCCTTTGCATCTTAGGAGCACTGACCGTTTATCCGTGTCTTTGCGAAATTAAGGCCTCCTAGTGTTATTGAGCTGTGGCATGCGGTAGTACTGCTCAAGGGAGCAGTAAGACCGCAGAGGTCCATGGTAGTATCGGCCGGTCGTGCGGTAGTACCGCAGGTCCTTGTGGTAGTACCGCTCCACGGGCGCGGTAGTACCGTGGCCTCTGGCCCAGCACAGCAACACGAGCAGAAGTAGGGTCGGATGTAATTTTTTACATCCGCGCCCTACACGGTAGTACCGCTCCCTGTATGTGGTAGTACCATGTCGGATTTTTGCACAGATCGAAACTCAGCGGAAGTAGCCACGGATGTATTTTTCTTCGTCTGTGCCCTCCCAGCCTGGACCAACCCTGCCTTGCGGTAGTACCGCAAGGGCGAGCGGTAGTACCGCTCCGGCAGTTCTACCGCTCCTTGTTTCATCACAACAGGGTTGGTCTGCTCTGCCGGCAAGCGGTAAGTATCTTGATGCCTCGCGGTAGTACCGTGAGCCCCTACATAATCTTGCTTATGCAGTGCGGTAGTACCGCATGTCGCGGGCTGGATAAGTGAATAATGGTTGGATTTGTCCCTTCACTATAAAAGGGGGTATTCTTCTCTTAGTTGCCACCTCTTCTATCTCCAAGCTCCATTGTTGCTCTAAGCTCCATTTTTGCCTGATCTCTCTCCCTAGCCAATCAAACCTGTTGATTCTCTAGGGATTGGTTGAGAAGGCCTCGATCTACACTTCCACCAAGAGAAATTTGATTCCCCCCACTAATCGCTTGCGGATCTTGTTACTCTTGGGTGTTTGAGCACCCTAGACGATAGAGGTCACCGCAGAGCCATAGTCCATTGTGGTGAAGCTTCTGGTGTCGTTGGGAGCCTCCAATTAAGTTGTGGAGTTTGCCCCAACCTTGTTTGTAAAGGTTCGGTTGCCGCCTCCAAGGGCACCAATAGTGGAATCACGACATCTCGCATTGTGTGAGGGTGTGAGAAGAATACGGTGGCCCTAGTGGCTTCTTGGGGAGCATTGTGCCTCCACATCGCTCCAACGGAGACATACTTCCCCTCAAAGGGAAGGAACTTTGTTATCAGAGCCTTTCTCTTTATTAAGGACTTTACCGTCCTAAGAGTATGGTTGACACCATAGACGGTGAGGAGGAGCACCCCGGTGTGAATCCTTCTTCGTCTACGGCCGATGGGGGATTGATACGTCTCCAACGTATCTATAATTTTTGATTGCTCCATGCTACTTTATCTACTGTTTTGGACTATATTAGGCTTTATTTTCCACTTGGGACTAACCTATTAACCGGAGGCCCAGCCCAGAATAGCTGTTTTTTTTTGCCTATTTTAGTGTTTCGAAGAAACGGAATATCAAACGGAGTCCAAGCGGAATGAAACCTTCGGGAACGTGATTTTCTCACCGAACGTGATCCAGGAGACTTGGACCATACTCCAAGAAGTGCCAGAGGCGGTCACGAGGGTGGAGGGCGTGCCCCCTGGGTGCGCTCCCCTGCCTCGTGGCCCCCCTGTTGCTCCACCGACGTACTCCTTCCTCCTATATATACCTACGTATCCCCAAATGATCAGAGGAGGAGCAAAAAACTAATTCCACCGCCGCAACCTTCTGTATCCACGAGATCCCATCTTGGGGCCTGTTCCGGAGCTCCGCCGGAGGGGGCATCCACCATGGAGGGCTTCTACATCAACACCATAGCCCCTCCGATGAAGTGTGAGTAGTTTACTTCAGACCTTCGGGTCCATAGCTAGTAGCTAGATGGCTTCTTCTCTCTTTTTGGATCTCAATACAATGTTCTCCCCCTCTCTCGTGGAGATCTATTCGATGTAATCTTCTTTTTGCGGTGTGTTTGTTGAGACCGATGAATTGTGGATTTATGATCCAGCTTATCTATGGAAAATATTTGAATCTTCTCTGAATTCTTTTATGTATGATTGAGTTATCTTTGCAAGTCTCTTCGAATTATCCTTTTGGTTTGGCTAACTAGATTGGTAGTTCTTGCAATGGGAGAAGTGCTTAGCTTTGGGTTCAATCTTGCGGTGACCTTTCCCAGTGACAGAAGGGGCAACAAGGCACGTATTGTATTGTTGCCATCGAGGATAACAAGATGTTTTTTTATCATATTGCATGAATTTATCCCTCTACATCATGTCATCTTGCTTAAGGCATTACTCTGTTTTTAACTTAATACTCTAGATGCATGCTGATAGCGGTCGATGAGTGGAGTAATAGTAGTACATGCAGAATCGTTTCGATCTACTTGTTTTGGATGTGATGCCTATATACATGATCATTGCCTAGATATGCTCATAACTATGCTCAATTCTGTCATTTGCTCAACAGTAATTTGTTCACCCACCGTAGAAAATCTATGCTGTCACGACCGGTTTTCCAATAAAATACTTATTGAGAAACCGATCTTTTTAGTCCAGTATGAGGAAAATCCTCCTGACTGGTAGACAAAATCTTGATACAATAAGCCAGTAGCATCAAATATATTACAGGGTGGAGCTGGGGTGCTCAACAATTTATTACAAGCACACCAATAATTATACATAATGGCGGATATGACACAATGGTGTGGGGTGGCTTACTACTGACTCGAGATAAAAGTGGTGGTGGAATATCACAATGGAGTGGATAACATGACTCCTAAACTGGCAGCTCATCAAGCGTCGAGGTGAGGCTCGATGAATTTATTTGGGTAGCGGAAGCGGATGTAACACAGTGACCAAATCCAGGGTCGCACGAGACTGACTGGGGCTCCTCTAAGTGTCGGAGTCGCTATCGAACTCTTCATCCATGAGATCGCCTTCGTCAGCATCTGGCCAAATCAACAAGCCAGGTGAGTACTTTGAAAGTACTCGCAGGACAGTTCGGACGTAAGATATAACAAATGCATGCATGAATGCGTCATGAGCAATTAGTAATGCACATTCCAATGATTAACGTGCACGACAATATTAAACAATAAGGAAGTCACGCGGTAGTCCTCCCGAAATCCACAAAATAACTGAAAACCGATCGGGTGTCTGAAGCGACGCCTCGAAGGGTGAACAAATAAATAATCATGCCGCAGTCGGGTGTCTAAGCGACACCACATAAAGGGCTTATATTGAAAAGTAAAGGACATGCGTGCCATAGTCGGACGTCGGAGCGACATCACAGAAAGGGGTTATATCAAAAGTAAATAAAAAGCGTGCCACAGTCGGACGTCTGAGCGACATCGCAGAAAGGGCTTATATCAAAAGTAAATAACGAATATGCCACAGTCGGACGTCTGAGCGACATCGCAGAAAGGGCTTATATCAAAAGTAAATAACAAATATGCCATAGTCGGACGTCTGAGCGACATCGCAGAAAGGGCTTATATCAAAAGTAAATAACAAATATGCCACAGTCGGACGTCTGAGCGACATCGCAGAAAGGGCTTATATCAAAAGGAAATAATAAATATGCCACAGTCGGACGTCTGAGCGACATCGCAGAAAGGGCTTATATCAAAAGTAAATAACAAATATGCCACAGTCGGACGTCTGAGCGACATCGCAGAAAGGGCTTATATTCATTATTAAACTCACAAAATATAAAACATCATGAGAAATATTCAACACATAGCAATAAACGGGTTAGTCCATCCACAGGAATAAACATTTAACCGAACTTAACACTCATGTGGTTCTCCGGAGTTTTTGTCACCGAGACTGACACTTGACGGAATAATATGAACACAGTACTTGGACATGTATAAGATAATTCAAGGATTTTTGACTCTGCAGAGTTTGTACTAAATTTCCCACAGCCAGCGGATTTCCGTAGTCACGAGGACTAGTTCCGTTTACGGTATTTCGGAAGAAACACATCTAACCAGTACACACCCATTCCACCTTACGATGCTAGGAATCACCCAAGACAGCGTTTAAGAAAAACTTTGAGACGGGGAGATCACAATCTCGAATAGCATGGGATCAAATTTATATACGCACGCTCTAAGGGGTGCCCCCCTCTCGGTCCCAACTAGAAACACCCATGCCCCCTGACCGGATGATAGGCTTTAATCCAGGGCCATGGAACCCTCATCCCGGCCTCTCGATTTGGTGTGTACCAGGAAAGTGGTTTGCAACTTACTAAGCCATATCCCTTGCGGAAAACATGTGGTAGTACGGGAAGGGAAAATGGACGGGAACTGCACTGTTTCATCTTGACACTGAAGACAAATAGTCTGGCATAAGACTGGCATGCTACAACACTGCCATCTTACCCATTCTCTTGCCATCACATGGCCATGCAAACTCATATCCAACAACTTATGGATTACCGAAACTTACTTGCCACAACTTTGCATGTAATATGTCATTCATCGAGATGCTCATAAACATGCCATGAACTATTTAATGCAAACATGCCAAAGACACTCATCATATCAAAAGTTCAAACATGCTTGCCTGGTTCGGAGTAGTCGGAGCCTAGCTCGGAGAAGTTTGCGGTGCCATCACCTCCTTCGGTATCTACAGTATACAGAAATATACGCACTATCGTAAATACCGTGAGGTGCACAAAAGTATTCCAAATATTTTTCAAATAAATTCTATAAAAAAACTAGACAAAATTTTGAAGAGGACAGAAAAAGAATCAATCAAAAATCCTTCTCTGTTTAAAAGTTATAAGGGTTTTAATCCAGGGACCTTTCTGTAATGAAACAGAAACTTCCCAGGGGGCTGAACAGAAAAGACCAGAAAACGTTTCAGATTGAAGGCGTATTTGCCCGAATACGTTTTCAGAAAACGGTTCGAAAAAAAAGAATAGAGAGGGTGACAGGCGGGTCCCTCCTCTCAGGTTTGAAAATTCAAACGGGGAGGCACAACTCGTCGGCGCCCGAGAGCTGCGGTGGTCGCCGGCGGCGATCCATGGCGAGGCAGGGGGATCGGGTGGTACCTCCGTGCTCAGTGCGTCCTTCCGCGTCGGTGGGTGGTGGTGGTGGTCGCGGGCGAGCACTACGTCGACGGCGGCCCTTGCTCCGGCGGACGGCGGCTCGGGTGGAGATGGATCTCGCCGGGGAGTGCTGCGGAGACCAAATTGAAGCTGGGGTTAGCTCTCTGGGTGCTCGAGGAGATCGCTGACGAGGTTTGGACGTCAGGGAGGGCCTCACCGGAGTGAATCGAGATGGTGGCCGAGGCGGATCGGGGCGGCCGAAGTTGGGGGAGGAGACCTCCTTGAGGTCCTCCTAGTGGCCTGGCGGGGTGTTAGTGAGGTGCAGAGGTGGTGCGTGCTCGAGGGCGAGCTCGGGGTCCCTTTTTATAGGCGATCCGGGGCGGTGGCCATGAACGGAGTTCTCCGGTGATGGTTCGGCGGCGCAGAGCTTGGTCGGGGAGGTTTAGGGAGTTGGGTGTCAACGTGGAGTTCCACTGGTTCTGTTTAGACACTAAACGAGCTTGGATTTGATGCTTTGGGTGGGTTTCGACGGAACAGGGTGGCGCGGGCCCGTCGGCAGCAGAGGGCACGCCCTGTGCTTGCCGGGCCACGGCGACGGTGCTGCGGGAGTGCGCTGGCATGCATGAGCCACGCGGAGAGCTAGGGAGCGTTGGGCGGCGCTGGATGTCGTAGCGAGCTGGCTCAGGCCCTCGCTGGCCGCCACGGGTGACCCGGCCTCCGCAGAAGCTGCAAACGCTGGCGATGCTTGCCGCCACCGACGCCTGCACCCGTCCAAGGGGGCGTGCGATGCTCTGGCCAGGGAAGAGAGGCCGTGCGCAACGCGCCAGGGCGCACAGTTGATAGGTGACAACTCTCTGACGAAGAAACGACACTGAACTACTCTGAATCTCTGAATGAGCACAGTAACAGTGTCGGCCAAGTGTTCGACGAAATGATTTTGGCATGAGGAGAATTCTCCTTGAGCTGATTTTTGGTGGAGTGGCCTCTCATTGCATCTGGGTGCTGCCTGAATTTTGGTAGAATTTTTGGAGAAGATAAGATATGAATTTCACCATATTTGACAAATCTGGTCCAAACTTGCAGAGGCTGAAACTTGAAAATTTTGAAAAGAGGAGGAGTGGATCTTGATGGTTCTAGGTTGTGGGTGCTAAAGACTAACCAGAGGAGTTGGTTTGAGATCAAAACTCAAAGGGATTAGGTACTTGCTTTGTAAATCACCTAGGCTCAAAATAATGGACAAAACTGTTTTGGGGAAAGAAAGAAATGAAATAAAATCCAAAAATGGATTGGACTAGTTGGAATAGAATGTTTGGATTGTCCCAAAGTGGATGGAGGGGTTTTGGGAAGATTTATCATAAGATGCATGATAAAACCATGAGTGGTTTCAAAATAAGAGAAGTCCCAAAACTCCTAGGGTTTCTTTTTAAAAGAAAATAAATCCCAACAAAAATAAATTTGAGAAGGGGACAAACAAAAGAAAGGTTTTTAATAACCAAACACCAGGGTTGAAGAAGATACCAAAATAAAATCCTTGCCAAAGAGGAAAAAGTTTTGAGAGAGAGGTTTTTGGAAGGATTTAAATGACCTTCTTCAAATCCAGCAAAGGTTTTGTTGAAAACCAAAATGAAAATTTTTGGAGTGTCACAACACCTACCCCCTTAGGAAAAATCTCGTCCCCGAGATTTCAGCCGATCCTTAAATAAGTGTGGGTGCTCTATCCGAAGAAAATCCTCTCTTTCCCAAGTGGCTTCACTCTCGGTGTGATTGCTCCACTGAACTCTGAAAAACTTGATGGTTTTCTGTCGGGTCCTCCTTTCAGACTCCTCCAATATTTTTACTGGATGTTCCCGATAGGTGAGGTCTGGTTGCACGTCGATGTTTTCATGGGATACTTGCTTTTCTGGGTTGCTTACGCACTTCCTCAACTGCGAGACGTGGAACACGTCGTGGATATCGGATAATTCTTTGGGTAAGTCTAGCTGGTAGGCTACCGTGCCTCTTCGTGCCACTATACAGAATAGTCCGATGAATCTTGGTGCTAGCTTTCCCTTGATCTTCAATCGTTGCAGGCCTCTCATAGGAGATACTCGTAGGTACATAAACTCACCGGGTTCGAATCTGACTCTACGGTGTTTCTGATCGTAATAACTCTTCTGTCTGCTTTGAGCTATCTTGAGTCGGTCCCTGATTAACTTGACCTTTTCCTAGGCTTCTTTGAGCATGTATGGGCCGAAGATACGGCTGTCTCCCGTCTCTGACCAATTTAGCGGGGTACGACATCTCCGCCAGTACAAGGCTTCAAATGGTGCCATTTGCAGGCTGGCCTGGTAACTGTTGTTGTATGCGAACTCTGCGTATGGCAAGCTTTCCTCCCAACTGGTTCCATAAGTGAGGACACATGCTCTCAGCATGTCTTCTAGAATTTGGTTTACGGGTTCAGTTTGTCCGTCAGTCTGGGGGTGGTATGCTGTACTGAAAACTAGTTGGGTTCCCAGAGCCTGTTGCAGGTGATCCCAAAATCGGGAGACGAATTGAGTGCCTCTGTCCGATATTATAGTCTTCGGAACTCCATGTAGGCAGATGATACGGGAAAGATAAAGCCTGGCAAGCTTCTGAGTGGTGTGGGTCGTCTTTATGGGGATGAAGTGTGCTACTTTAGTCAGTCTACCTGTGATGACCCATATGGCATCATGTCCGTGCCGTGACCGAGCTAGCCCAATAATAAAATCCATTCCAATTTCATCCCATTTCCACTCGGGTATCTTATTTGGTTGTAATAGTCCGGCCGGTTTCTGGTGGTCGGCCATGATGCGTTGACATGAGTCACAACATGCGATGAACGTGGCTATGTCCCTTTTCATACCGTGCCACCAAAATTTTTCCTGAAGATCCTTGTACATTTTTGTTCCTCCTGGATAGATCGAATACGGAGCGGTGTGGCCTTCAGCTAAAATTTGCTGTTTAAGGTCCTTAATATTTGGTACGCAAAGTCTATCTCCGTACCACAATATTCCCTGCTTATCGATAACAAATTCTGAGGCCTTCCCAAACTCACTTTCCGTTTTATGCCTTCAATGCTGGGGTGTCCATGCTGAGCCTCTTTAACCTTTTCAATCAGGGTAGGCTGTATTTCTAAATTTGACACACTGCCTTTGGTGACTACCATCAAGTTGAGTTTAGCAAACTCCTGCTGAAATTTAGGTCTCAGGTTTGGTAGGCTGTCATTGTTCGGACTGGGGTTCCGACTTAGAGCATCTGCCACTACATTCGCTTTTCTGGATGATAGTGGATTCCAACATCATAATCCTTTACTAATTCCAACCGAAGGTCGTTGCCAGTAAATTGAGCTCTGGATGTGTGAAAATATACTTGAGACTTTTATGGTCCGTGTATATTTCACAACGATTTCAAGTAAAAGTGTCTCCATTCCTTGAGTGCATGAATGATCTTTGCTAATTCCAGGTCATGAGTAGGATAATTTTCCTCATGCTTGCGAAGTTGTGCGAAACATATGCGACTACCTTGCCTTCTTGCATCAATACGCATCCGAGGCCCTTCCAGGATGCGTCACAATACACCTCAAAATTCTTGTGTATGTCTGGCACAATTAATACTTGTGATGTCGTTAATTTCCTTTTTAGTTCTTGGAAACTTTTCTTGCAAGCTTCCATCCATTCAAACTTCTTGTCTTTCTTGAGTAGCTGCGTCATTGGCTTTGTTATAGTGGAAAATCCTTCAATAAATCTTCGGTAGTAACCTGCCATTCCCAGGAAACTTCGTACATCCATTACGCTGGCTGGTGGTTTCCAGCCAAGTACGGCCTTGACCTTTTCCGGGCCTACGGCAATACCTTCTTGGGTCAGTACGTGGCCCAGAAAACCTACTTGTCTTAGCCAAAATTCACACTTGCTGAACTTGGCGTACAATTGATGTTTCCTGAGTTCTCCTAGTACAATTCGGAGATGTTCAACATGCTCTTCTGGTGTCTTGGAGTATATCAGAATATCGTCGATAAATACCACAACAAACTTGTCCATATATTTCATAAATACTTTGTTCATGAGGTGAACAAAATATGGAGGGGCGTTCGTGAGTCCAAATGGCATTACTGTGAACTCATACAGTCCGTATCTGGAGGTGAAGGCTGTCTTGGGGATATCTTCTGTTCGTACTTTTAATTGATGGTATCCCGACCTTAAGTCAATTTTTGAGAATACCTTGGCCTGAGCGAGCTAATCAAATAAATCATTTATCTGTGGCATCGGATATTTGTTCTTGATTGTGACCCTGTTAAGTGCTCGATAGTCTATACACAATCTCAGCGTTCCATCCTTCTTTTTGGCAAATAAAATTGGTGAGCCCCAAGGTGAGGAGCTGGCTCGGATGTATCCTTTGTCCAGTAATTCTTTTATTTGCTTCTTCAATTTTACCAACTCGGATGGTGCCATTCTGTATGGTTTCTTGTATATGGGGGTGGTTCCGGGTGCTAGCTCAATGCTGAATTCTATCTCTCGATCTAGTGGCATGCCTGGTAGTTCTTCGGGAAATACGTCTAGAAATTCACACACTACTAGAACCTTGCTTAATTCAGAAATATCCACTTTGTTCAATCTCGGTTGCCGGGATATTTTTCTCTCTTTGGCTGAAACTTTTATTGTCTTCCTGTGGTGGTGGGTGAGAATTACGGTTCTGTAGAAGCAGTCAGTAAAACCTTTGTTGGTGGTTAACCAATCCATCCCTAAGATGACATCTAGTCCTTTATTTTCCAATACAATAAGGTTGGTGTGAAACTTCAATCCTTCAAACTTAATAATCACACCTTGGCAGTGACTCTGAGTAACTTGCTTAATCCCAGGGGACTTGATGATCATGGATTTTTCCAAGGGAAGCATCGAAAAATTATTTTGCAAAGCAAAGCTTTTTGAAATGAATGAGTGAGAAGCTCCAGAATCAAACAAAACCATGGCAGGTATGGTGTTGACAGGGAACGTACCGAGTACGATATCTGGGGAATTCTGTGCTTCCTCTCTGATCACGTGGTTCAGATGACCTTTCCTGTGGTTGTTATTGGGGTTGAAATTGTTGCGCTTTGGCGCTGAATTATTGCCACCGTTGTTCGGCTTTGGGGTCGAGTTCCTTGGCTTGGGGCACTGCTTGGCATAGTGCCCTTCTTCTCCACAAGCGTAGCAAGTAACGCCTGGGCGATACGTGAACTCCTTGTCCCTTGCATGAAAATTCTTGACTGGGCGTGAGACGTTTGTCGTGGGTTTGTGTGTCCCACCTTTCTGAAAATCTGTCTTGCTTCGGTGGTTGCGAGCAAGATTAGTCTGGTCCCTTTCTCGCTTGCGGAAATCCTCCAAGCTGCGTCTCTCATTTTCCAAGGTAATGGCCTTATCCACCAGCGTTTTAAAATCTGGGAAGGTGTGCAGAACCAGCTGGCACTTAAGCGCGGGCGCCAGACTGTCTAGGATTTTTTCCATCTTCTTGCTTTCAGTCATACGCTCCTCGTCGGCGTAGCGAGACAACAAAGTAAACTGACTGTTGTATTCTGACACCGTCATGGTCCTTTGTTTGAGGTCATCAAATTCTCTCTTCTTGATCTTCATAAGACTTTTAGGAATATGCGCCCCACGAAAACCTTCTTTGAAGTCCTCCCAAGTTATATTATTTTCGTTGGGGTGCATGTGTAGGAAATTTTCCCACCACGATGCAGCGGCTCCAGAGAGATAGTGCGGTGGATATAGTACTTTCTCAAGGTCTGAACACTGTGCAATAATTAATTTTCTTTCCATGTCTCGAAGCCAGTCCTCGGCCTCAAGAGGTTTGTCAGTATGAGAAAATGTTTGGGGACGCCTCTTTTGTAGCTCAGATAACTTGGATTGCTCTGATCATCGCCCACGGTGATTTCCCATATTGATGACTTGGTTCATCATTTCGATGTTATTCTGACTTTGCTCATAAAGACAACACATTTGGGAAAGTGTTGTTTCACCATCTGTTGACTTGGCGCCTCGTGTGAAATTGTTGCTGGGTTGTGTGCCAAAATTTTCCTCTGGCGGAGTTGGCATGGAGCGTGTCCAAGGACGAGACATTTTTCACTCTGGTGATAAATTTTGTGAAACTCATAAGAAAGGGAAATGAGTCGAAAAAATCAATAAATGCACAAAGACGGGAAATTTTTTAAAACTCCAGGATTTTTCAAGATATAACTCGATTGCGCACAGAGAAGGACTACTCATAACATATCTTACAAGCAAGCAGTAATTATACAATACATCACTCAGGATATGCGTACAATATCCTGACATGTTATTTAGGCTAGTGCACTTCTCCCAGTTCCTACATGATGCGCAAGCAAGCTACTTCTCACAACCTATGTACATATAAACATATCGTACAAGTCGGTACATCGTATGGCGGCTAAGCGTACTCAGTCGGAGATGGTAAGGATCTCCTTTGGCCTGCCGAGGGTGAGGCGCAGTGAGGCTGGGGACTCAACCTCCTCCTCGCTAATAGGCTCCAGATGTGAAGTGTTGCGCTGAGCAGATGGAGCGGGCGCCATAGGCGGAGTAACATGAACAGGAGTGGGCGCAATGGGTGGTGCAGAGCGGAGTGGAGTGGGCGCAATGACTTGGTTGAATTCCTCGGTGGTAGGCAGGCGACGAGCAGTGGCGAGAGTGGTAGGTGCATAAGATGCTGAGGACGAGACAAAAGACAGTGGCGAAGCGGTGTGCAGGAGCTCCCTCCTATTGGCGGCACAGCCATGGACTGAGTCCATGCGGGCAGCCACGAAGTCGTCCACCAGGTTGTCGAAGGCTGCCTCCAGTGCCCGGAGGTACTCGATAAGCATTTCAAATGCCTCGTATTGTTCTCCTCTGGGGCAAGAGAACACGTAGTGACAGGTGTATGGCACGTGGCATGGAAGGTAGCGGTAACGACGAGTCTTCATCGCAGGAAGGACATCCCTGAGACGAGCTATCGCCTCACGGGCTGCCATCTGCATAGCGTGCTTCTCCGTAGGCATGGCTCTTCCCAAGTACCGGAAGCGACGTAACTCAACATGTCCTCCCTTGAATTGCACCGCGGCCTGGTGCATGGTCAGACTGTCGTTGACTTTGTGCTGATAGAGCGTGAAGACTGGGCGCATAGATGGCCCCATCGCGACTTGGACGATGAAGGAGAGAAGCTTGACGAACCCATCAGGCTCGTTGGTGAACATCTGTGACTCGCAGTTGTTGTCAGCCATCTACAAAAGTAGGAAGAAATTCTGAGTGGTCAGGTCATAAATTTATGCTGACTGTCAAAAAATGACTACATTTGCAACAATATGAATTAGCTCTATTATGCTAATAACTGATTAGCGATCGCACCTAGTGGCTTCCTACAGTCAGCCTGGCTCTAGTACCAAGCTTGTCACGACCAGTTTTCCAATAAAATACTTATTGAGAAATCGATCTTTTTAGTCCAGTATAAGGAAAATCCTCCCGACTGGTAGACAAAATCTTGATACAATAAGCCAGTAGCATCAAATATATTACAGGGTCGAACTAGGGTGCTCAACAATTTATTACAAGCACGCCAATAATTATACATAATGGCGGATATGACACAATGGTGTGGGGTGGCTTACTACTGACTCGAGATAAAAGTGGTGGTGGAATATCACAATGGAGTGGATAACATGACTCCTAAACGGGCAACTCATCGAGCGTCGAGGTGAGGCTCGATGGATTTATTTGGGTAGCGGACGCGGATGTAACACAGTGACCAAATCCAGGGTCGCACGAGACTGACTGGGACTCCTCTAAGCATCGGACTCGCTATCGAACTCTTCATCCATGAGGTCGCCTTCATCAGCATCTGGCCAAATCAACAAGCCAGGTGAGTACTTTGAAAGTACTCGCAGGACAGTTCGGACGTAAGATATAACAAATGCATGCATGAATGCGTCATGAGCAATTAGTAATGCACATTCAAATGATTAACGTGCACGGCAATATTAAACAATAAGGAAGTCAGGCGGTAGTCCTCCCGAAATCCACAAATAACTAAAAACCGATCGGGTGTCTGAAGCGACGCCTCGAAGGGTGAACAAATAAATAATCATGCCGCAGTCGGGTGTCTAAGCGACACCACATAAAGGGCTTATATTGAAAAGTAAAGGACATGCGTGCCACAGTCGGACGTTGGAGCGACATCACAGAAAGGGCTTATATCAAAAGTAAATAACAAGCGTGCCACAGTCGGACGTCTGAGCAACATGGCAGAAAGGGCTTATATCAAAAGTAAATAACGAATATGCCACAGTCGGACATCTGAGCGACATCGCAGAAAGGGCTTATATCAAAAGTAAATAACAAATATGCCACAGTCGGACGTCTGAGCGACATCGCAGAAAGGGCTTATATCAAAAGTAAATAACAAATATGCCACAGTCGGACGTCTAAGCGACATCGCAGAAAGGGCTTATATCAAAAGGAAATAATAAATATGCCACAGTCGGACGTCTGAGCGACATCGCAGAAAGGGCTTATATCAAAAGTAAATAACAAATATGCCACAGTCGGACGTCTGAGCGACATCGCAGAAAGGGCTTATATTCATTATTAAACTCACAAAATATAAAACATCGTGAGAAATATTCAACACATAGCAATAAACGGGTTAGTCCATCCACAGGAATAAACATTTAACCGGACTTAACACTCATGTGGTTCTCTAGAGTTTTTGTCACCGAGACTGACACTTGACGGAATAAGATGAACACAGTACTTGGACATGGATAAGATAATTCAAGGATTTTTGACTCTGCAGAGTTTGTACTAAATTTCTCACAGCCAGCGGATTTCCGTAGTCACGAGGACTAGTTCCGTTTACGGTATTTCGAAAGAAACACATCTAACCAGTACACACCCATTCCACCTTACGATGCTAGGAATCACCCTAGACAGCGTTTAAGAAAAACTTTGAGACGGGGAGATCATAATCTCGAATAGCATGGGATCAAATTTATATACGCGTGCTCTAAGGGGTGCCCCCCTCTCGGTCCCAACCGGAAACACCCATGCCCCCTGACCGGATGATAGGCTTCAATCCAGGGCCATAGAACCCTCATCCCGGCCTCTCGATTTGGTGTGTACCAGGAAAGTGGTTTGCAACTTACTAAGCCATATCCGTTGCGGAAAACATGTGGTAGTACGGGAAGGGAAAATGGATGGGAACTGGACTGATTCATGTTGACACTGAAGTCAAATAGTCTGGCATAAGACTGGCATGCTACAACACTGCCATCTTACCCATTCTCTTGCCATCACATGGCCATGCAAACTCATATCCAACAACTTATGGATTACCGAAACTTACTTGCCACAACTTTGCATGTAATATGTCATTCATCGAGATGCTCATAAACATGCCATGAACTACTTAATGCAAACATGCCAAAGACACTCATCATATCAAAAGTTCAAACATGCTTGCCTGGTTCGGAGTAGTCGGAGCCTAGCTCGGTGAAGTTTGCGGTGCCGTCACCTCCTTCGGTATCTACGGTATACAGAAATATACGCACTATCGTAAATACCGTGAGGTGCACAAAAGTATTACAAATATTTTTCAAATAAATCTGTTAAAAAACTAGACAAAATTTTGAAGAGGGCAGAAAAAGAATCAATCAAAAATCCTTCTCTGTTTAAAAGTTATAAGGGTTTTAATCCAGGAACGTTTCTATAATGAAACAGAAACTTCCCAGGCGGCTGAACAGAAAAGACCAGAAAACATTTCAGACTGAAGGCGTATTTGCCCGAATACGTTTTTAGAAAACGGTTCGAAAAAAAGAATAGAGAGGCTGGCAGGCAGGTCCCTCCTGTCAGGTTTGAAAATTCAAATGGGGAGGCAGAGCTCGTCGGCGCCCGAGAGCTGCGGTGGTCGCCGGCGGCTATCCATGGCGAGGCAGGGGGATCGGGTGGTGCCTCCGTGCTCAGTGCGTCCTTCCGCGTCGGTGGGTGGTGATGGTGGTCGCCGGCGAGCACTACGTCGACGGCGGCCCTTGCTCTGGCGGACGGCGGCTCGGGTGGAGATGGATCTCGCTGGGGAGTGCTGCGGAGACCAAATTGAAGCTGGGGTTAGCTCTCTGGGTGCTCGAGGAGATCGCTGACGAGGTTTGGGCGTCGGGGAGGGCCTCATCGGAGTGAATCGAGATGGTGGCCGAGGCGGATCGGGACGGTCGGAGTTGGGGGAGGAGACCTCCTCAAGGTCCTCCTAGTGGCCTGGCGGGGTGTTAGTGAGGTGCAGAGGTGGTGCGTGCTCGAGGGCGAGCTCGGGGTCCCTTTTTATAGGCGATCCGGGGCAGTGGCCATGAACGGAGTTCTCAAGTGATGGTTACGGCGGCACAGAGCTTGGTCGGGGAGGTTTAGGGAGTTGGGTGTCAACATGGAGTTCCACTGGTTCCGTTTAGACGCTAAGCGAGCTTGGATTTGATGCTTTGGGTGGGTTTCGACGGAACGGGGTGGCGCGGGCCCGTCGGCGGCAGAGGGCGCGCCCTGTGCTTGCGGGGCCACGGCGATGGTGCTGCGGGAGTGCGCTGGCATGCATGAGCCACGCGGAGAGCTAGGGAGCATTGGGCGGCGCTGGATGTCATAGCGAGCTGGCTCAGGCCCGCGCTGGCCGCCACGGGTGGCTTGGCCTCCGCAGAAGCTGCCAACGCCGGCGATGCTCGCTGCCACCAATGCCTGCACCAGTCCAAGGGGGCGTGCGGTGCTCTGGCCAGGGAGGAGAGGCCGTGCGCAACGCGCCAGGGCGCACAGTTGATAGGTGACAACTCTCTGATGAAGAAACGACACTGAACTACTCTGAATCTCTGAATGTGCACAGTAATAGTGTCGGCCAAGTGTTCGACGAAATGATTTTGGAATGAGGAGAATTCTCCTTGAGCTGATTTTTGGTGGGGTGGCCTCTCATTGCATCTGGGTGCTGCCTGAATTTTGGTAGAATTTTTGGAGAAGAGAAGATATGAATTTCACCATATTTGACAAATCTGGTCCAAACTTGCAGAGGCTGAAACTTGAAAATTTTGAAAAGAGGAGGAGTGGATCTTGATGGTTCTAGGTTGTGGGTGCTAAAGACTAACCAGAGGAGTTGGTTTGAGATCAAAACTCAAAGGGAATTAGGTACTTGCTTTGTAAATCACCTAGGCTCAAAATAATGGACAAAATTGTTTTGGGGAAAGAAATAAATGAAATAAAATCCAAAAATGGATTGGACTAGTTGGAATAGAATGTTTGGATTGTCCCAAAGTGGAAGGAGGGGTTTTGGGAAGATTTATCATAAGATGCATGATAAAACCATGAGTGGTTTCAAAATAAGAGAAGTCCCAAAACTCCTAGGGTTTCTTTTTAAAAGTAAATAAATCCCAACAAAAATAAATTTGAGAAGGGGACAAACAGAAGAAAGGTTTTTAATAACCAAACACCAGGGTTGAAGAAGATACCAAAATAAAATCCTTGCCAAAGAGGAAAAAGTTTTGAGAGAGAGGTTTTTGGAAGGATTTAAATGACCTTCTTCAAATCCAGCAAAGTTTTTGTTGAAAACCAAAATGAAAATTTTTGGAGTGTCACATATGCTCTTGAGAGAAGCCACTAGTGAAACCTATGGCCCCGGGGTCTATTCTCATCATATCAATCTCCATTACTTTATTACTTGCCTTGTTTTTACTTTGCCTTTTACTTTTTACTTTGCATCTCTATATCAAAAAAACCAAAAATATTATTTATCATCTCTATCAGATCTCACTCTCCTAAGTGACCGTGAAGGGATTGACAACCCCTAATCGCGTTGGTTGCGAGGAGCTATCATTTTGTGTAGGTACGAGGGACTTGTGCGTGGTCTCCTACTGGATTGATACCTTGGTTCTCAAAAACTGAGGGAAATACTTACGCTACTTTGCTGCATCATCCTCTCCTCTTCGGGGAAATCCAACGCAGTGCTCAAGAGGTAGCAAGAAGAATTTCTGGTGCCGTTGCCGGGGAAGCTCACGTAAGCAAGTCAACCATACTAAGTACCCATCACAATCCCTATCTCTCGCATTACATTATTTGCCATTTGCCTCTCGTTTTCCTCTCCCCCACTTCACCCTTGCCGTTTTATTCGCCCTCTCTTTCCCAATCTCCTCCTCCTTTCCCGTTTGCTTTTTTCCTCGTCCATTTGTTTGCTCGTGTGTTAGTTTGCTTGCTTGCCGTTATGTCTGAAATTGGGGAAATTATTGCCGATATGGGCGATAATAATATCATGGAAAATTCTGAAGCTCCTGCTGAAGAATCCCCTACCTATCATACAAAAAGATTTCGAATCGGTAGTGGTAATATTATTGGAAAAGGAGTTATTCAAGATTTCTTTACTTGTGCTGGTGCTTTGCCCTCTATGGGCAGTTCTATTCTTCATAGAACCAGTAGTCTTGCTGATGCCATTGCCATGCTTATCGTTGAACTTGAAAGGCAATTTATGCATATGCACCCTTCTATACAAAGGATTTTCCTAGAATTTTCTAATATCGAACACTCCTCTGTTAAGCGTGCCGCTACTATCTTTTTGGCTCATGAATTCAGATTTATAATAAAAGAGGCCAAAGAAATCTTTGTGCATTATAGGGTGGACGCCGGCCGTCCTCCCATAGAATCTATCCTCTTTGATCAAGAAGAAATTATGCGTTTTCAATCTCTTGACTATGTTGCTTTCAATGAAAACCTTAGAAAAAAGGTGCCAACCAACATTTTAATTGATAGAATCTCTGAACTTAATGATGATTTGGCTATTCGAAATAATGAGTTAGGATACTCTCTTGAGTGTAGACTCACAAGGTTCTGACAAAAGAACGCTTATAATGATGAATTGGTTGTGCATTATGAAGGGCCAAAAGAGGAATCTATACCTCCTAAAATTGATCTTGTGGATTTTTGCCCTATTAAATTTAGCCCTTTTGATTACATTTGCTTGCCTCAAAGAAAACTTGCTTCCGAACGTAGAGAATATGAAATGAGTTTCACCGATCTATCTTATTACTACGGCACTACCTAGATCTATCCTTGCTTTTATGCCTAGCTAGGGGCGTTAAACGATAGCGCTTGTTGGGAGGCAACCCAATTTTATTTTTTGTGTTTTTTGTTTTTTCTTCTGTTTAGGAATAAATAATCCATATAGCCTCTGTTTGGATATGGTTTTATGTTTTAATTAGTGTTTGTGCCAAGTAGAACCTATAGGATAACCTACGATGATAGTTGATTTGATTCTGCTGAAAAACAGAAACTTTGCGCGCACGAATATAATTTTGTTAAATCACAGGAACGTTCTTTTGCGTTGATTCTTTTTGATTCTGTTCAATAAACAAATTTTTCAGGACTTCCTATTTTGGTAGAAGTTTTAGAGTTCCAGAAGTTTGCGTTAGTTATAGATTGCTACAGACTGTTCTGTTTTTGACAGATTCTGTTTTACGTGTGTTGTTTTCTTATTTTAATGAATCTATGGCTAATAAAATAGTTTATAATCCATATAGAAGTTGTAATACAGTAGGTTTAACACCAATATAAATAAAGAATGAGTTCATTACAGTACCTTGAAGTAGTCTTTTGTTTTCTTTCTCTAACGGAGCTCACAAGATTTCTATTGAGTTTTGTGCTGTGAAGTTTTCAAGTTTTGGGTGAATTCTTTTGATGGATTATGGAACAAGGAGTGGCAAGAGCCTAAGCTTGGGGATGCCTATGGCACCCCTAAGATAATCCAAGGACACCAAAAAGTCAAAGCTTGGGGATGCCCCGGAAGGCATCCCCTCTTTCGTCCACTTCCACCGGTAATTTACTTGGAGCTATATTTTTATTCACCACATGATATGTATTTTGCTTGGAGCGTCTTGTATTATTTGCGTCTTTGCTTGTTAGTTTACCACAATCATCCTTGCTGTACACATCTTTTGAGAGATCCATACATGAATTGAAATTTGTTAGAATACTCTATGTGCTTCACTTATATCTTTTGAGCTTGATAGTTTTGCTCATAGTGCTTCACTTATATCTTTTGAGCGTGATAATTTTTGCTCTAGTACTTCACTTAGATCTTTTAGAGCACGGTGGTGGATCTGTTTTAAAGAAACTATTGATCTCTCATGCTTCACTTAGATTATTTTGAGAGTCGTTAATAGCATGGTAATTTGCTTAATGTTAATATACTTAGTGTTCAAGATTTGTGAAACTTTCTTTTGAGTGAATTGAATACTAAGATAAGTTTGATTCTTGATAATGGTTTTGAGATATGGAGGTGATAATATCAAAGTCGTGCTAGTTGAATAATTGTGAATTTGAGAAATGCTTGTGTTGAAGTTTGCAAGTCCCATAGCATGCACATATGGTTAAAGTTGTGTAACAAATTTGAAACATGAAGTGTACCTGGCTTGTGCATCCTTATGAGTGGCAGTCGGGGACGAGCGATGGTCTTTTCCTACCAATCTATCCCCCTAGGAGCATGCGCGTAGTACTTGATTTTTGATGACTTCTAAATTTTTGCAATAAGTATATGAGTTCTTTTGACTAATGTTGAGTCCATGGATTATACGCACTCTCACCTTTCTGCCTTTGCTAGCCTCTTCGGTACCGTGAATTGCCCTTTCTCACCTTGAGAGTTGGTGCAAACTTCGCCGGTGCATCCAAACCCCGTGATACGATACGCTATATCACACATAAACCTCCTTATATCTTCCTCAAAACAGCCACCATACCTACCTATCATGGCATTTCCATAGCCATTCCAAGATATATTGCCATGCAACTTCCATCATCTTCATCGTGACATACATTACTTTTGTCATATTGCCATTGCATGATCATGTAGTTGACATCATATTTGTGGCAAAGCCACCATGCATTATTTTTCATACATGTCACTCTTGATTCATTGCACCATCCCGGTACACCGCCGGAGGCATTCATATAGAGTCATATCTTGTTCTAAGTCTCGAGTTGTAATCCTTATGTTGTAATCAATAGAAGTGTGATGATCATCATTATTAGAGCATTGCCCCAAAAAAGAGAAAGTCCAAAAAAAAGAAAGGCCCAAAAAAAGGGCAATGCTACTATCTCTTTTTCCACACTTGTGCTTCAAAGTAGCACCTTGTTCTTCATGTAGTGAGTCTCATATATTGTGCTTCAAAGTAGCACCTTGTTCTTCATGTAGTGAGTCTCATAAGTTGTCTTATACTAGTGGGAAATTTTCATTATAGAACTTGGCTTGTATATTCCTATGATGGGCTTCCTCAAATGCCCTAGGTCTTCATGAGCAAGCGAGTTGGATGCACACCCACTAGTTTTCTTTTGTTGAGCATTCATAGCTCTAGTGCATCCGTTGCATGGCAATCCCTACTCCTCATGTTGACATCAATTGATGGGCATCTCCATAGCCCGTTGATTATCCTCGTCAATGTAAGACTTTCTCCTTTTTGTCTTCTCCACACAATCCCCATCATCATATTCTATTCCACCCATAGTGCTATATCCATGGCTCACGCTCATGTATTGCATGAAGGTTGAAAAAGTTTGAGATTATTTGAGTATGAAACAATTGCGTGGCTTGTCATCGGGGGTATAGAAGTTGGGAACATCTTTGTGTGACGAAAATGAAGCATGGCCTAACTATATGATTTTGTAGGGATGAACTTTCTTTTGCCATGTTATTTTGAGAAGACATGATTGCTTTGATTAGTATGCTTGAAGTATTATTATTTTTATGTCAATATGAACTTTTGTCTTGAATCTTTTGGATCTGAATATTCATATCACAATTAAGAAGATTTACATTGAAATTATGGCAAAGTATCACTCCGCATCAAAAATTCTTTTTTTATCATTTACCTACTAGAGGACGTGCAGAAATTAAGCTTGGGGATGCTTGATATGTCTCCAACATATCTATAATTTTTGATTGCTCCATGCTACTTTAGCTACTGTTTTGGACTATATTGGGCTTTAGCTTTCCACTTTTATATTATTTTTGGGACTAACCTATTAACCGAAGGCCCAGCCCAGAATTGCTGTTTTTTTTTGCCTATTTCAGTGTTTCGAAGAAACGGAATATCAAACGGAGTCCAGACGGAATGAAACCTTCGGGAACGTGATTTTCTCACCGAACGTGATCCAGGAGACTTGGACCCTACTCCAAGAAGTGCCAGAGGCGGTCACGAGGGTGGAGGGAGCCCCCCTGGGCGCTCCCCCCCTGCCTCGTGGCCCCCCGTTGCTCCACCGACGTACTCCTTCCTCCTATATATACCTACGTATCCCCAAATGATCAGAGGAGGAGAAAAAACCTAATTCCACCACCGCAACCTTCTATATCCACGAGATCCCATCTTGGGGCCTGTTCCAGAGCTCCGTCGGAGGAGGCATCCACCATGGAGGGCTTCTACATTAACACCATAGCCCCTTCGATGAAGTGTGAGTAGTTTACTTCAGACCTTCGGGTCTATAGCTAGTAGCTAGATGGCTTCTTCTCTCTTTTTGGATCTCAATACAATGTTCTCCCCCTCTCTTGTGGAGATCTATTCGATGTAATCTTCTTTTTGCGGTGTGTTTGTTGAGACCGATGAATTGTGGGTTTATGATCCAACTTATCTATGGAAAATATTTGAATCTTCTCTGAATTCTTTTATGTATGATTGAATTATCTTTGCAAGTCCCTTCGAATTATCCTTTTGGTTTGGCCAACTAGATTGGTAGTTCTTGCAGTGGGAGAAGTGCTTAGCTTTGTGGTCAATCTTGCGGTGACCTTTCCTAGTGACAGAAGGGGCAACAAGGCACGTATTGTATTGTTGCCATCGAGGATAGCAAGATGGTTTTTTTTTATCATATTGCATGAATTTATCCCTCTACATCATGTCATCTTGCTTAAGGCGTTACTCTGTTTTTAACTTAATACTCTAGATGCATGCTCGATAGCGGTCGATGAGTGGAGTAATAGTAGTAGATGCAGAATCGTTTCGGTCTACTTGTTTTGGACGTGATGCCTATATACATGATCATTGCCTAGATATGCTCATAACTATGCTCAATTCTGTCAATTGCTCAACAGTAATTTGTTCACCCACCGTAGAAAATCTATGCTCTTGAGAGAAGCCACTAGTGAAACCTATGGCCCCCGGGTCTATTCTCATCATATCAATCTCCATTACTTTATTACATGCCTTGTTTTTACTTTGCCTTTTACTTTTTACTTTGCATCTCTATATCAAAAATACCAAAAATATTATTTATCATCTCTACCAGATCTCACTCTCGTAAGTGACCGTGAAGGGATTGACAACCCTTAAACGCGTTGGTTGCGAGGAGCTATCGTTTTGTGTAGGCACGAGGGACTTGTGCGTGGTCTCCTACTGGATTGATACCTTGGTTCTCAAAAACTAAGGGAAATACTTACGCTACTTTGCTACATCATCCTCTCCTCTTCGGGGAAATCCAACGCAGTGCTCAAGAGGTAGCAGGGATCCCCGGTCTCACGCGAGGAATTCAATGTGGCTTTGGACACATTGAAAACCTCCATGACGACCGAGGTCAAAGGCATGTTCAAGGAGTTTCTTGATGGTCTTAAGTTATCCACCGCACCGTTGGAAGTGGTCACTCCCACTAACACGGTGGCGGATGCTAGATAAGGGGGAAGCTTCTTGTGATAAAGTTCCTTTATTTAGTGGTAGAAATGGTAGCGGCATCTTTGCCCATGTTGAACTTCCACCTACTTACGGAGGACCGATTCCCTCCACTCATTTGAATCATGTTGGTCCTCCTCCTAAGATTGTGAAAAATGAGGATTTTGACTCTTGGGTCTACCGCTTTAAATGTTATTTAAATCATGTTAATACTAATCTTTGGAGAATCATTGAGCAAGGTTTCTATCCACATGACTCAAGCAACTTCACCCCTAGAGAAGCCGCGGACCATCAATTGAACGAGAATGCTCTCTTCATCATCCAAGATGCAATTCCATCTGAAGATATTGCACGTCTCCAACCTTTCACCATGGCCAAGGAAGCATGGCACCATGTTGTTTCCATTTACAAGGGAAGCCAAGCATTCAACGCTCCAACTATGAAGTGGTGCAAGATGAAGCCGATGAGTTTGCAATGATTGAAGATGAAGAACCTCGTGAGCTTTACCGGAGATTAACCACTCTTGCAGTCTCACTCCAAGATCATGGGAGCAAGGATACGGATGACAATTGGATCAAGCACAAGTTCCTCAAGGCCATGATGCCTTACAACTAGGCCATGTCCTCCGTCATCCGTCAAAGGCCGGACTTCCACACCTTGTCCTCAAATGAAGTGTTGGATGAGTTTGTGGCGATGAGGATCTTGGACAAGACCGCCGAAAATGTGGTGTTGCCTTCTCAAAGAGCAAAGAAGCCCAACCTTGCCTTGAAGGCCAAGGCTAGTGTGGAAGAAGAGGATGAAGACGAAGATGAGGAGAGCAACCCCGAAGATACAAAATATGATTACCAT
The DNA here is from genome assembly GCA_021437245.1 of Aegilops speltoides. Taxonomy (NCBI): domain Eukaryota; kingdom Viridiplantae; phylum Streptophyta; class Magnoliopsida; order Poales; family Poaceae; genus Aegilops; species Aegilops speltoides. Next base: position 390,340,176 of record CM038143.1, read on the forward strand.
GAGCACATGGCTCTTGCTTCAAGGCAATTTTGGAGCAAGAAGAACTCAGGGCCCAATTTCAACAAGAACAACTCAAGTGGCATCAAGGGCAAGCAACGTGTGAGGACATGTTACAATTGTGGCAATGTGAGCCACTTTGTTGCGGAGCGCCCTTACAAGAAGAGGGAAGACAATGGTGGCAAGCTCATCCGAAAAGACAAAGCCAAGTCCTTCCCCGACAAGAACAACTTCACCAAGAAGACTCCGACCAAAGGGTTGGTGGCACAACAATGAGGATGATGATGAGGATGAAGATGGTGAAGCCATGGCCATGGCCTCCGTTGCCATTGCCACAACTCCACGGGTGTCCCTCTTCGATTCACCCCACGAGAACATCACCGCCAAGTGCCTCATGGACAAAGCCACCAACAAGGCAACCCCCAACATCAAATCTACCACCATTACTACTCCTTCCTTGATGGATTGCATTGATGAAAGTGAGGGGTCTAATTAGGAAGTAAATGAATTTGAGTCTTTTATGAGTAAGCTCAAGGGCAAATCTAAGAAGCACTTCGTTGCTCTCTTGGAACAACTTGGTGAAGCCAATGACATGATCGAGGCTCATAAAGAAACCATCTCTAAGATGGAAGGTCATAGTCGTGACTATGCCGATGAGATATCAGATCTCTCTAATGCGCTTGAGGAACAACGTGTTGATACATCTCCAATGTATCGACTTTTTCTCACGCTTTTCCTCTTGTTTTGGACTCTGATTTGCATGATTTGGATGAAACTAACCCCGGACTAACGCTGTTTTCAGCAGAACTACCATGGTGTTGTTTTTGTGCAGAAATAAAAGTTCTCGGAATGGAACGAAACTTTGCGAGGATTTTTTATATCAGTAATAAGAAATTCTGGAGTCAAGACCTATAGGAGAGGGGCACCTGGGTGGGCACAATCCACCAGGGCGCGCCCCCCTCTCTTGGTGTGCCCAGGTGGGTTATACCCACTGGTGGCCCCGCATACGACCCCCCTGATACTATAAAATCACATTTTCCATAAAAAATCAGGGAGAAAGAATTATCGTGATCCACGAGACGGAGCCGCCGTCAAGCCCAGTCACTACAAAAAAAAGACACATCCGTGACATTTTGGGCCGAACGAAAAAAATTTATGTCATACTTATGACACTTCTATGATGATAATTGTGACAAAACCCGGTATCATCATAGATGTGGTGTGGTGGGCTCCTACTTCTATGACAAAAAATCATGACAGAAAATGGGCTTTTCGTCCGGGGCAGGCCGGAGACGCAGCTGCATAACATTCTTTGGGCCGTCCATGACGGAAAAAACCATGGTAGAAGCGATGGCGAGGATGTTGGAAATATGCCCTAGAGGCAATAATAAAAGTATTATTATATTTCATTGTTCAAGATAATTGTCTTTTATTCATGCTATAACTGTATTATCCGGAAATCGTAATACATGTGTGAATACATAGACCACAATATGTCCCTAGTGAGCCTCTAGTTGACTAGCTCACAGATCAACAGATAATCATGGTTTCCTGGCTATGGACATTGGATGTCGTTGATAACGGGATCACATCATTAGGAGAATGATGTGATGGACAAGACCCAATCCTAAGCATAGCAGAAAGATCGTGTAGTTCGTTTGCTAGCGCTTTTTCAATGTCAAGTATCTCTTCCTTTGACCATGAGATCGTGTAACTCCCGGATATCGTAGGAGTGCTTTGGGTGTATCAAACGTCACAACGTAACTGGGTGACTATAAAGGTGCACTACAGGTATCTCCGAAAGTGTCTGTTGGGTTGACACGGATCGAGACTGGGATTTGTCACTCCGTATGACGGAGATGAAGGAAATATGCCCTAGAGGCAATAATAAAGTTATTATTTATTTCCTCATATCATGATAAATGTTTATTATTCATGCTAGAATTGTATTAACCGGAAACATGATACATGTGTGAATACATAGACAAACATATAGTCACTAGTATGCCTCTACTTGACTAGCTCATTAATCAAAGATGGTTATGTTTCCTAACCATAGACATGTGTTGTCATTTGATTAATGGGATCACATCATTAGGGGAATGAGGTGATTGACATGACCTATCCGTTAGCTTAGCACTTGATCGCTTAGTATTCTCGCTATTGCTTCCTTCATGACTTATACATGTTCCAAGAACTATGAGAATTGTGTAACTCCTGTTTACGGAGGAACACTTTGGTACTACCAAACGTCACAACGAATCGGGTGATTATAAAGGAGTACTACAGGTGTCTCGAAGGTACATGTTGAGTTAGCATAATTCGAGATTAGGTTTTGTCACTCCGATTGTCGGAGAGGTATCTGGGCCCTCTCGGTAATGCTCATCACCTAAGCCTTGCAAGCATGTAACTAATGAGTTAGTTATGAGATGAAGTATTACGAAGCGAGTAAAGAGACTTGTCGGTAACGAGATTGAACTAGGTATTGGATACCGACGATCGAATCTCGGACAAGTAACATACCGATGACAAAGGAACAACGTATGTTGTTATGCGGTTTGACCGATAAAGATCTTCGAGAATATGTAGGAACCAATATGGGCATCCAGGTCCCGCTATTGGTTATTGACCGAGACGTGTCTCGTCATGTCTACATCGTTCTCGAACCGTAGGGTCCGCACGCTTAAGGTTTCGATGACAATTATATTATGAGTTTATGTATTTTGATGTACGAAGTTTGTTCGAGTCCGGATATGATCACGGACATGACGAGGAGTCTCGAAATGGTCGAGACATAAAGTTTGATATATTGGACGGATATATTTGGACACCGGAAAGGTTCCGGAGAAGTTTGGAGCTCCGGAGGTTACCGAACCCCCGGAGGTATATGGGCCTTATTGGGCCCATGTAGGAGGAAGAGAGAAGGAGCAAGGGAGGGGCGCCCCAAGCCCAATCCGATTGGGGAGGGGGCGGCCCCCTTCCTTTCTCCTTCCCTCTCTTCCTTCCTACTACTAATACTACTTCCTAATACTAGTACTCCTTCCTTCCCTCCAAATAAGATAAGGAAGAGAGGGAAACCTACTTGGAGTAGGTTTCCCCTCCCTATGGCGCCCCTTGGGCGGCCACCTCCTCCCTCCCTCCTTTATATACGGGGTGGGGGCACCCTAGAACACACAAGTTGATCATTGATCGTTCCTTAGCCGTGTGCGGTGCCCCCTCCACGATATTACACCTCGGTCATATTGTAGCGGTGCTTAGGCGAAGCCTCGCGATAGGAGAACATCAAGATCGCCACCACGCTGTCATGCCGTGGAACTCCCCTTGGCGCCTCTGCTGGATCGGAGATCGAGGGTGCGCCATCGAGCTGACGCGTGTCAAGAACTCGGAGGTGCCGAGTAACGGTGCTTGGATCGGTCGGACCGGAGGACGACGACTACTTCCTCTATGTTGCATCAACGCTTCGCTTGGTCTCACGAGGGTACGAGACAACACTCTCCCCTCGTTGCTATATCATCACCATGATCTTGCGTGTGCGTAGGAAATTTTTGAAATTACTACGTTCCCCAACAAATGGCATCCGAGCCTAGGTTTTATGGTTTGATGTTATTTGCACGAGTAGAACACAAGTGAGTTGTGGGCGATATAAGTCATACCGCTTACCAAAGATGTCATACTTTGGTTCAGCGGTATTGTTGGATGAAGCGGCCGGACCGACATTACGCCAGACGCTTACGCGAGACCGGTTTTACTGCCGTCTTTGCACACAGGTGACTAGCGGGTGTCTGTTTCTCCAACTTTAGTTGAACCAAGTGTGGCTACGCCCGGTTCTTGCGAATGTTAAAACAGCATCAACTTGACAAACTATCATTGTGGTTTTGATGCGTAGGTGAGATTGGTTCTTGCTTAAGCCCGTAGCAGCCACGTAAAATTTGCAACAACAAAGTAGAGGATGTCTAACTTGTTTTTGCAGGGCATGTTGTGATGTGATATGGCCAAGACATGTTGCTATATTTTATTGTATGAGATGATCATGTTTTGTAACCGGTTATCGGCAATCGGCAGGAGCAATATGGTTGTCGCTTATTGTATGAAATGCAACGCATCGTAATTGCTTTACTTTATCACTAAGCGGTAGCGATAGTCGAGAAGCAATAGATGGTGTAACGACAACGATGCTATGATGGAGATCAAGGTGTCGCTACCGGTGACGATGGTGATCACGACGGTGCTTCAAGATGGAGATCACAAGCACAAGATGATGATGGCCATATCATATCACTTATATTGATTGCATGTGATGTTTATCCTTTATGCATCTTATCTTGCTTTGATTGACGGTAGCATTTTAAGATGATCTCTCACTAATTATCAAGAAGTGTTCTCCCGAGTATGCACCATTGCGAAAGTTCTTCGCCGAGACACCACGTGATGATCGGGTGTGATAGGCTCTACGCTCAAATACAACGGTGCAAAACAGTTGCACACGCGAATACTCAAAGTTATACTTGACGAGACTAGCATATACAGATATGGCCTCGGAACACGGATACCAAAAGGTCGAGCGTGAATCATATAGTAGATATGATCAACATAGAGATGTTCACCTTGAAACTACTCCATCTCACGTGATGATCAGACATGGTTTAGTTGATTTGGATCACGTAATCACTTAGATGACTAGGGAGATGTCTTTCTAAGTGGGAGTTCTTTAGTAATATGATTAATTGAACTTAAATTTATCATGAACTTAGTAACTGATAGTATTTTGCTTGTCTATGTTTGTTTGTAGATAGATGGCTCGTGCTGTTGTTCCGTTGAATTTTAATGCGTTCCTTGAGAAAGCAAAGTTGAAAGATGATGGTAGCAATTACACGGATCGGGTCCGTAACTCGAGGATTATCCTCATTGCTGCAAAGAAGAGTTACGCCCCGAAGCACCGCTGGGTGCGAACCGCCGCTTGATGCAACCGACGACGTTAAGAACGTATGGCGAGCAAAGTCGATGACTACTCTATAGTTCAATGTGCCATGCTTTACGGCTTAGAACCGGTCTTGAACGACGTTTGAACGTCATGGAGCATATGAGATGTTCCAGAGTTGAAGTTAATATTTCAAGCAAATGCCCGGATTGAGAGATATGAAGTCTCCTATAAGTTCTATACTGCAAGATGGAGGAGAATAGATTCTGTCGGTGAGCATATACTCAAAATGTCCGGGTATAATAATCACTTGATTCAACCGGGAGTTAATCTTCCGGATGATAGCGCCATTGATGAATTCTCCAATCATCGCCACCAAGCTACAATAGCTTTGTGATGAACTATAATATGCAAGGGATGAACAAGACTATTCCCGAGCTCTTCGCGATCTTTGAAAGCAGCGGAGGTAGAAATCAAAAGGAGCATCAAGTGTTGATGGTCAACAAGACCACTGGTTTCAAGAAAAGGGCAAAGGGAAGAAGAGGGAACTTCAAAAGAACGGCAAACAAGTTGCTGCTCAAGAGAAGAAACCCAAGTCCGGACCTAAGCAAATCGAGTGCTTCTACCGCAAGCGATCGACATCGGAAGCGGAACTACCCCAAGTATTTGGCGGATAAGAAGGATGGCAAAGTGAACAAAGGTATATGTGATATACATGTTATTGATGTGTACCTTACTAATGCTCGTAGTAGCACTGGTATTTGATATCGGTTCTGCTGCTAACATTTGCAACTCAAACAGGACTACGGATTGCGAAGATTAGCTAAAGACGAGGTGACGCGCGCTGGGAAATGGTTCCAAAGTCGATGTGATCGCGGTCGGCACGCTACCTCTACATCTACCATCGGGATTAGTTTTAGACCTGAATAATTGTTATTTGGTGCCTGCGTTGAGCATGAACATTATATCTGGATCTTGTTTAATGCGAGACGGTTATTCATTTAAATCAGAGAATAATGGTTGTTCTATTTATATGAGTAGTATCTTTTATGGTCATGCACCCTTGAACAGTGGTCTATTTTTATTGAATCTCGATAGTAGTGATACACATATTCATAATGTTGAAGCCAAAAGATGCAGAGTTGATAATGATAGTGCAACATATTTGTGGCACTGCCGTTTAGGTCATATTGGTGTAAAACGCATGAAGAAACTCCATACTGATGGACTTTTGGAATCACTTGATTATGAATCACTTGGTACTTGCGAACCGTGCCTCATGGGCAAGATGACCAAAACACCGTTCTCCGGATCTATGGAGAGAGCAACAGATTTGTTGGAAATCATACATATAGATGTATGTGGCCCAATGAATGTTGAGGCTCGTGGCGGATATCGTTATTTTCTCACCTTCACAGATGATTTAAGCAGATATGGGTATATCTACTTAATGAAGCATAAGTCTGAAACATTTGAAAAGTTCAAAGAATTTCAGAGTGAAGTAGAAAATCATCATAACAAGAAAATAAAGTTTCTGCGATCTGATCGTGGAGGAGAATATTTGAGTTACGAGTTTGGTTTACATTTGAAACAATGTGGAATAGTTTCGCAACTCATGCCACCTGGAACACCACAACGAAATGGTGTGTCCGAACGTCGTAATCGTACTTTACTAGATATGGTGCGATCTATGATGTCTCTTACCGATTTACCGCTATCGTTTTGGGGTTATGCTTTAGAGACGGCCGCATTCACGTTAAATAGGGCACCATCAAAATCCGTTGAGACGACGCCTTATGAACTATGGTTTGGCAAGAAACCAAAGTTGTCGTTTCTCAAAGTTTGGGGCTGCGATGCTTATGTGAAGAAACTTCAACCGATAAGCTTGAACCCAAATCGAGAAATGTGTCTTCATAGGATACCCAAAGGAGACTATTGGGTACACCTTCTATCACAGATCTGAAGGCAAGATTTTCGTTGCTAAATTCGGATCCTTTCTAGAGAAGGAGTTTCTCTCGAAAGAAGTGAGTGGGAGGAAAGTAGAACTTGATGAGATAATCAGATCTACTCCCTTATTGAAAGTAATTCATCACAAGAACCGGTTCTGTGACAACTACACCAATTAGTGAGGAAGCTAATGATATTGATCATGAAACTTCAAATCAAGTTTCTCATTGAACCTCGAGGTCTACTAGAGTAAGATCCGCACTGAGTGGTACGTAAATCCTATTCGGAAGTCATGTTACTTGACCATGATGAACCTACGAACTATGAGGAAGCGATGATGAGCCCAGATTCCGCAAAATGGCTAGAGGCCATGAAATCGAGATAGGATCCATGTATGAAAACAAAGTATGGACTTTGGTTGACTTGTTCGATGATCGGCAAGCCATTGAGAATAAATGGATCTTTAAGAAGAAGACCGACGCTAATGGTAATGTTTCGTCTACAAAGCTCGACTTGTTGCAAAAGGTTTTCGACATGTTCAAGGGGTTGACTACGATGAGACTTTCTCACCCATAGCGATGCTTAAGTCTGTCGAATCATGTTGGCTATTGCTGCATTTCATGATTATGAAATTTGGCAAATGGATGTCAAGACTGCATTCTTGAATGGATTTCTAGAAGAAGAGTTGTATATGATGCAGCCTGAAGGTTTTGTTGATCCAAAAGGTCTTGACAAAGTGTGCAAGCTCCAACGCTCCATTTATGGACTGGTGCAAGCATCTCGGAGTTGGAATAAACGCTTTGACAAAGTGTGATCAAAGATATGGTTTTATATGGACTTTTGGAGAAGCCTCAGATTTACAAGAAAGTGAGTGGGAGCTCAGTAGCATTTCTAGTTTTATATGTTGATGACATATTATTAATTGGAAATGATATAGAATTTCGGGATAGCATAAAGGGATACTTGAATAAAAGTTTTTCAATGAAAGACCTCGGTGAAGCTGCTTACATATTGGGCATCAAGATCTATAGAGATAGATCAAGACGCTTAATAGGACTTTCACAAAGCACATACCTTGACAAAATTTTGAAAAATTTCAAAATGGATCAGACAAAGAAAGGATTCTTGCATGTGCTACAAGGTGTGAAGTTGAGTCAAACTCAATGCCCGACCACAGCAGAAGATAGAGAGAAAATGAAAGATGTTCCCTATGCTTCAGCCATAGGCTCTATCATGTATGCAATGCTGTGTACCAGACTGACGATGCTTAGCAATAAGCTTGGCGGTAGGTACCAAAGTAATCCAGAGTGGATCATGGACAGCGGTCAAGAAAATCTGAAATACCGAAAAGGACTAAGGATATGTTTCTCGATATGGAGGTGACAAAGAGCTAGTCGTAAATGGTTATGTCGATGCAAGCTTTGACATCGATCCGGACGATTCTAAATCGCAAACCGGATACATGTTTATATTAAACGGTGGAGCTGTAAGTTGGTGCAGTTCTAAACAAAGCGTCAGGCGGGATCTACATGTGAAGCGGAGTACATAGCTGCTTCAAGCGACAAATGAAGGAGTCGGATGAAGGAGTTCATTTCCGATCTAGGTGTCATACCTAGTGCATCGGGACCAATGAAGATCTTCTGTGACAATACTGGTGCAATTGCCTTGGCAAAGGAATCCAGATTTCACAAGAGGACCAAGCACATCAAGAGATGCTTCAATTCCATTCGGGACCAAGTCCAAGTGGGAGACATAGAGATTTGCAAGATACATACGGATCTGAATGTTGCAGACCCGTTGACTAAGCCTCTCTCACGAGCAAAACATGATCAGCACCAAGACTCCATGGGTGTTAGAATCATTACTATGTAATCTAGATTATTGACTCTAGTGCAAGTGGGAGACTGAAGGAAATATGCCCTAGAGGCAATAATAAAGTTATTATTTATTTCCTCATATCATGATAAATGTTTATTATTCATGCTAGAATTGTATTAACCGGAAACATGATACATGTGTGAATACATAGACAAACATATAGTCACTAGTATGCGTCTACTTGACTAGCTCATTAATCAAAGATGGTTATGTTTCCTAACCATAGACATGTGTTGTCATTTGATTAATGGGATCACATCATTAGGAGAATGAGGTGATTGACATGACCCATCCCGTTAGCTTAGCACTTGATCGTTTAGTATTCTCGCTATTGCTTCCTTCATGACTTATACATGTTCCAAGAATTATGAGAATTGTGTAACTCCTGCTTATCGGAGGAACACTTTGGGTACTACCAAACGTCACAACGAATCGGGTGATTATAAAGGAGTACTACAGGTGTCTCCGAAGGTACATGTTGAGTTAGCATAATTCGAGATTAGGTTTTGTCACTCCGATTGTCGGAGAGGTATCTCTGGGCCCTCTCGGTAATGCTCATCACCTAAGCCTTGCAAGCATGTAACTAATGAGTTAGTTATGAGATGAAGTATTACAGAACGAGTAAAGAGACTTGTCGGTAACGAGATTGAACTAGGTATTGGATACCGACGATCGAATCTCGGACAAGTAACATACGGATGACAAAGGAACAACGATGTTGTTATGCGGTTTGACCAATAAAGATCTTCGTAGAATATGTAGGAACCAATATGGGCATCCAGGTCCCGCTTATTGGTTATTGACCGAGACGTGTCTCGATCATGTCTACATCGTTCTCGAACCGTAGGGTCCGCACGCTTAAGGTTTCGATGACAATTATATTATGAGTTTATGTATTTTGATGTACGAAGTTTGTTCGAGTCCGGATATGATCACGGACATGACGAGGAGTCTCAAATGGTCGAGACATAAAGTTTGATATATTGGACGGATATATTTGGACACCGGAAAGGTTAGGAGAAGTTTGGAGCTCCGGAGGTTATCGGAACCCCGGAGGTATATGGGCCTTATTGGGCCCATGTAGGAGGAAGAGAGAAGGAGCAAGGGAGGGCACGCCCCAAGCCCAATCCGAATTGGGGAGGGGGCCGCCCCTTTCCTTCTCCTTCCCTCTCTTCCTTCCTACTACTAGTACTACTTCCTAATACTAGTACTCCTTCCTTCCCTCCAAATAAGATAAGGAAGAGAGGGAAACCTACTTGGAGTAGGTTTCCCGTCCCTATGGCCCCTTGGGCCGCCACCTTTTCCCTCCCTCCTTTATATACGGGGTAGGGGCACCCTAGAACACACAAGTTGATCATTGATCGTTCCTTAGCCGTGTGCGGTGCCCCCTCCACGATATTACACCTCGGTCATATTGTAGCGGTGCTTAGGCGAAGCCTCGCGACAGAGAACATCAAGATCGTCACCACGCCGTCGTGTTAACGGAACTCCCCTCGGCGCCTCGCTGGATCGGAGATCGAGGGTGCGTCATCGAGCTGTACGCGTGTCAAGAACACGGAGGTGCCGAGTAACGGTGCTTGGATCGGTCGGACCGGAGGACGACGACTACTTCCTCTATGTTGCGTCAACGCTTCCGCTTCGGTCTACGAGGGTACGTAGACAACACTCTCCCCTCGTTGCTATATCATCACCATGATCTTGCGTGTGCGTAGGAATTTTTTTGAAATTACTACGTTCCCCAACAGGAGAGGTATCTCGGGGCCCACTCGGTAATGCATCATCATAATGAGCTCAAAGTGACCAAGTGGTTGGTCACGGGATCATGCATTACGGTACGAGTAAAGTGACTTGCCGGTAACGAGACTGAACAAGGTATTGGTATACCGACGATCGAGTCTCGGGCAAGTAACATACCGATTGACAACGGGAATTGTATACGGGGTTTGATCGAATCCTCGACATCGTGGTTCAACCGATGAAATCATCGAGGAGCATGTGGGAGACAACATGGGTATCCAGATCCCGCTGTTGGTTATTGCCCGAGAGTCATCTCGGTCATGTCTGCGTGTCTCCCGAACCCGTAGGGTCTACACACTTAAGGTTCGGTGATGCTAGGGTTGTATGAATATGAGTATGCAGCATACCTAATGTTGCTCGGAGTCTCGGATGAGATCCCGGACGTCACGAGGAGTTTCGGAATGGTCCGGAGGTAAAGAATAATATATAGGAAGTGGTATTTCGGCCATCGGGAAAGTTTCGGGGTCTCCCAGAATGTCTGGGACCACCGGAAGGGTCCTGGGGGTCCACCGGGTGGGGCCACCCATCCCGGAGGGCCCCACGGGCTGAAGTGGGAGGGGAGCCAGCCCATAGTGGGCTGGTGCACCCCCTAGGCCCACCCCCTGCGCCTAGGGTTGAAACCCTAGGGTGGGGCGCACCACATGCCTTGGGGCTCCTCCCCCCTTGCCGCCGCCCCTTGGGAGATTCAATCTCCCGGGGCCGGGCGCCTGGGGCCTATATAAAGGAGGGCAGGGGAGGCAGCCATACCCTTGTGCTTGGTGCCTCCTCCCCGCTACACCTCGTCCTCCTCCCGTAGTCGCTGGCGAAGCCCCCGCTGAGTTCTCACTGATCCACCACCACGCCGTCGTCCGCTTTGGATCATCATCAACCTCTCCTTCCCCCTTGCTGTATCAAGAAGGAGGAGACATCTCCCGTCCCATACGTGTGTTGAACGCGGAGGTGCTGTCCGTTCAGCACTTGGACATCGGTGATCTGAATCACGTCAAGTACGACTCCATCATCACCATCCCCTTGAAAGCTTCCGCATGCGATCTACAAGTGGTATGTAGATGCAAACTCACCCTTGACTCGTTGCTTAGATGAACTCATAGATGGATCTTGGTGAAACCGAGGAAATTTTTAATTTTCTGCAACGTTCCCCAACAGTGGCATCATGAGCTAGGTCTATGCGTAGTTCTCTAATGCACGAGTAGAACACAATTTTGATGTGGGCGTGGATCTTGTCAACTTGATTTCTACTACTAGTCTTTTCTTGCTTCAGCGGTATTGTGGGATGAAACGGCCTGAACCAACCTTACACGTACGCTTACGTGAGACCGGTTCCACCGATTGACATACACTAGTTGCAAAAGGTGGCTGGCGGGTGTCTGTCTCTCCCACTTTAGTTGAAGCGGATTCGATGAAAAGGGTCCTTATGAAGGGTAAATAGAAGTTGACAAAATCACGTTGTGGTTATTCATAGGTAAGAAAACGTTCTTGCTAGAACCCAATTGCAGCCACGTAAAAGATGCAACAACAATTAGAGGACGTCTAACTTGTTTTTGCAGCGATTGTTCATGTGATGTGATATGGCCAGAAGTTGTGATGAATGATGAATTGTGATGTATGAGATCATGTTCTTGTAATAAGATTCACGACTTGCATGTCGATAAGTATGACAACCGGCAGGAGCCATAGGAGTTGTCTTTATTTTTTTTGACCTGCATGTCACTGAAGAATGCAATGTAAACTACTTTACTTTATTGCTAAACGTGCTAGCCATGGAAGTAGAAGTAGTCATTGGCGTGACAACTTCATGAAGACACGATGATGGAGATCATGGTGTCATGCCGGTGACAAGATGATCATGGAGCCCCGAAGATGGAGATCAATGGAGCTATATGATATTGGCCATATCATGTCACTACTATATAATTGCATGTGATGTTTATTATGTTTATGCATCTTGTTTACTTAGAACGCCGGTAGTAAATAAGATGATCCCTTACAACAATTTCAAGAAGTGTTCTCCCCTAACTGTGCACCATTGCTACAGTTAAATCGCTTCAAGCACCACATGATGATGGGTGTGATAGATCCTTACGTTCACATACAACGGGTGTAAGACAGTTTTACACAGCAAAACACTTAGGGTTAAGTTGACGAGCCTAGCATGTACAGACATGGCCTCCGAACACGGAGACCGAAAGGTCGAACACGAGTCGTATGGAAGATACGATCAACATGAAGATGTTCACCGACGATGACTAGTCCGTCTCACGTGATGATGGACACGGCCTAGTCGACTCGGATCGTGTAACACTTAGATGACTAAAGGGATGTCTAATCTGAGTGGGAGTTCATAATTTGATTTGATGAACTTAATTATCATGAACTTAGTCTAAAACCTTTGCAAATATGTCTTGTAGATCAAATGGCCAACGCTCATGTCAACATGAACTTCAACACGTTCCTAGAGAAAACCAAGCTGAAAGATGATGGCAGCAACTATACGGATCGGGTCCTAACCCGAGGATCATCCTCATAGCTGCCAGAAGCAATATGTCCTAGAAGGACCGCTAGGTGACGCTCCGTCCTGAAGAACCAAGACATTATGAACGCTTGGCAAACTCGTGCCGATGATTACTCCCTGTTCAAGGCGGCATGCTTTACTGACTTAGAACCGGGCTCCAAAAGCGTTTTGAGCATCACGGAGCATATGAGATGTTCAAGAGCTGAAACTAGTTTTCCAAGCTCATGCCCGGTCGAGAGATATGATGTCTCCGACTTGTTCTATAGTTGTAAGATGGAGGAAAACAGTTACATCAATGAGAACATACTCAAGATGTCCGGGTTACAACCGTATGACCCGGTGAACATTAACCTCCCTGATGAGGCGGTCATTGACAGAATCCTCCGCCGCTCCACCAAGCTACAAGAGCTTTGTGATGAACTACAACATGCGGGGATGGTGAAGACCGTTCTCAAGTGTTCTCACGTCAAGTCAGCAGAGGCTGAAATCAAGAAAGAACATCAAGTGTTGATGGTCAATAGACCACTAAGTTCAAGAAGGGCAAGGGCAAGAAGAACTTCAAGAAGGATGGCAAGGATGTTGCGCGCCCGTAAGCCGCCATCGGGAAGAAGTCAAAGAATGGACCCAAGCCCGAGACCGAGTGCTTTTATTGCAAGGAAGGGTCATCGAAGTGGAACTGCCCCAAATACTTAGCGGATAAGAAGGCCGCAACACCAAATGTATATTTGATATACATGTAATTGATGTGTACCTTACCAAGACTCGTAGTAACTCCCGGTATTTGATACGGTGCCGTTGCTCATATTTGTAACTCACATCGAGCTGCGGAATAAACGGAGACTAGCGGCGACGAGGTGACGATGCGCGTCGGAATGGTTCCGAGTCGATGTGATCGCCGTCGGCACGCTGCCTCTACATTTACTGCGGGATTAGTTTTGAACCTTAATAATTGTTATTTAGTGCCAAGTTTGAGCATGAACATTGTATCGTGATCTCGCTTAATACGAGATGGCTACTCATTTAAATCCGAGAATAATGGTTGTTCTATTTATATGAGAGATATGTTTTATGGTCATGCTCCGATGGTCAATGGTTTATTCTTAATGAATCTCGAGCGTAATACTACACATATTCATAGTGTGGATGCCAAAAGATGTAAAGTTGATAACGATAGTCCCACATACTTGTGGCACTGTCGCCTTGGTCACATTGGTGTCAAGCACATGATGAAGCTCCATGCTGATGGACTTTTAGAGTCTCTTGATTATGAATTGTTTGACACATGCGAACCATGCCTCATGGGCAAAATGACCAAGACTCCGTTCTCCGGAACAATGGAGCGAGCAACCAACTTGTTGGAAATCATACATACCGATGTGTGCGGTCCAATGAGCGTTGAGGCTCACGGAGGATATCGTTATGTTCTCACTCTCACTGATGACTTAAGTAGATATGGGTATGTCTACTTAATGAAACACAAGTCTGAGACCTTCGAAAAGTTCAAGGAATTTCAGAATGAGGTAGAGAATCAACGTGACCGAAAGATAAAGTTCCTACGATCAGATCGTGGAGGAGAATACTTAAGTCACGAATTTGGTACACACTTAAGGAAATGTGGAATCGTTTCACAACTCACACCGCCTGGAACACCTCAGTGTAACGGTGTGTCCGAACGTCGTAATCGCACCCCATTGGATATGGTGCGGTCTATGATGTCTCTTACAGATTTACCGCTATCATTTTGGGGATACGCTCTAGAGACAGCTACATTCACTTTAAATAGGGCACCGTCTAAATCCGTTGAGACGACACCGTATGAATTATGGTTTGGGAAGAAACCTAAGCTGTCGTTTCTAAAAGTTTGGGGATGCGATGCTTATGTCAAGAAACTTCAACCTGAAAAGCTCGAACCCAAGTCGGAAAGATGCGTCTTCATAGGATACCCTAAGGAAACTGTCGGGTATACCTTCTACTTAAGATCCGAGGGCAAGATCTTTGTTGCCAAGAACAGATGCTTTCTGGAAAAAGAGTTTCTCTCGAAAGAAGTAAGTGGGAGGAAAGTAGAACTCGATGAAGTACTACCTCTCGAACGGGAAAGTGGTGCAGCTCAGGAAAATGTTCCTGTGATGCCCACACCAACTAAAGAGGAAAACAATGATGATGATCAAGGTACTTCAGATCAAGTTGCTATTGAACTTCGTAGGTCCACAAGGACACGTTCCGCACCAGAGTGGTACGGCAACCCTGTCCTGGAAATCATGTTGTTAGACAACGGTGAACCTTCGAACTATGAAGAAGCAATGACGGGCCCAGATTCCAACAAATGGCTTGAAGCCATGAAATCCGAGATAGAATCCATGTATGAAAACAAAGTATGGACTTTGACAGACTTGCCCGATGATCGGCGAGCGATAGAAAACAAATGGATTTTTAAGAAGAAGACGGACGCGGATGGTAATGTTACCATCTATAAAGCTCGACTTGTCGCTAAGGGTTATCGACAAGTTCAAGGGATTGACTACGACGAGACATTCTCTCCCGTAGCGAAGCTGAAGTCCGTCCGAATCATGTTAGCAATTGCCGCATACTATGATTATGAGATATGGCGATGGACGCCAAAACGGCATACCTTAACGGACATCTTAAGGAAGAGCTGATATGATGCAGCGGAAGGTTTTGTCGATCCTAAGAACACTAACAAAGTATGCAAGCTCTAGCGATCCATTTATGGACTGGTGCAAGCGTCTCGAGTTGGAACATTTGCTTTGATGAGATGATCAAAGCGTTTAGTTTATGCGAGACTTATGGAGAAGCTGCGTTTACAAGAAAGTGAGTGGGAGCTCAGAGCATTTCTCATATTATATGTAGATGACATACTCTTGATGGGAAATGATATAGAACTTCTGGACAGCATTAAGGCCTACTTGAATAAGTGTTTTTCAATGAAGGACCTTGGAGAAGCTGCTTATATATTAGGCATCAAGATCTATAGATATAGATTGAGACGCCTCATAGGTCTTTCACAAAGCACATACCTTGATAAGATTTTGAAAAGGTTCAAAATGGATCAGTCCAAGAAGGGGTTCTTGCCTATGTTACAAGGTGTGAGATTGAGCTCGGCTCAGTCCCCGACCACGGCAAAAGATAAAGAAGAGATGAGTGTCATCCCCTATGCTTCAGCCATAGGATCTATTATGTATGCCATGCTGTGTACCAAGCCTGATGTAAACCTTGCCGTAAGTTTGGTAGCAAGATACCAAAGTAATCCCGCAAGGAACACCGGACAGCAGATAAAGAATATCTGAAGTACCGAAAAGGACAAAGGACATGTTTTCGTTTATGGAGGAGACGAAGAGCTCATCGTAAGGGTTACGCCGACGCTAGCTTCGACTCAGATCTGGATGACTCTAAGTCACAAACCGGATACGTGTATATGTTGAATGGTGGAGCAAGAAGATGGTAGTGCCGCAAGCGAAGCGTCGTGGAGGGATCTACATGTGAAGCGAGTACATGGCAGCCTCGGAGGCGGCGCGATGAAGCGATTTGGGTGAAGGAGTTCATCACCGACCTAGGAGTCATACCCAATGCGTCGGGCCGATCAAACTCTTCTGTGACAACATTGGAGCTATTGCCCTTGCCAAGGAGCCCAGGTTTCACAAGAAGACCAGGCACATCAAACGTTGTTTCAACTCCATCCGTGAAAATGTTCAAGATGGAGACATAGATATTTGCAAAGTACATACGGATCTGAATGTCGCAGATCCGCTGACTAAACTCTCTCATGAGGAAAACATGATCAACACCGTAACTCTATGGGTGTTCGATTCATCACAATGTAACTAGATTGGTGACTCTAGTGCAAGTGGGAGACTGTTGGAAATATGCCCTAGAGGCAATAATAAAAGTATTATTTTATTTCATTGTTCATGATAATTGTCTTTATTCATGCTATAATCTGTATTATCCGGAAATCGTAATACACATGTGAATACATAGACCACAATATGTCCCTAGTGAGCCTCTAATTGACTAGCTCACAGATCAACAGATAGTCATGGTTTCTCGCTATGGACATTGGATGTTGTTGATAACGGATCACATCATTAGGAGAATGATGTGATGGACAAGACCCAATCCTAAGCATAGCACAAAGATCGTAGTTCGTTTGCTAGAGCTTTTCCAATGTCAAGTATCTCTTCC
Organism: Aegilops speltoides; assembly: GCA_021437245.1. Lineage (NCBI taxonomy): Eukaryota > Viridiplantae > Streptophyta > Magnoliopsida > Poales > Poaceae > Aegilops > Aegilops speltoides. The sequence goes on from CM038143.1 coordinate 390,357,425, forward strand.
TTTGACCATGAGATCGTAACTCCGGATACCGTAGGAGTGCTTTGGTGAATCAAACGTCACAACGTGAATCGGGTGACTATAAAGGTGCACTACAGGTATCTCCGAAAGTGTCTTGGGTTGACACGGATCGAGCGGGATTTGTCACTCCGTATGACGGAGAGGTATCTCGGGGCCCACTCGTAATGCGTCATCATAATGAGCTCAAAGTGACAAAGTGGTTGGTCACGGATCATGCATTACTGGCACGAGTAAAGTGACTTGCCGTAACGAGACTGAACAAGGTATTGGGATATCGACGATCGAGTCTCGGGCAAGTAACGTACCGATTGACAAAGGGAATTGTATACGGGGTTTGATCGAATCCTCGACATTGTGGTTCAACCGATGAAATCATCGAGGAGCATGTGGGAGACAACATGGGTATCCAGATCCCGCTGTTGGTTATTGCCCGAGAGTCGTCTCGGTCATGTCTGCGTGTCTCCCGAACCCGTAGGGTCTACACACTTAAGGTTTGGTGACGCTAGGGTTGTATGAATATGAGTATGCAGCATACCGAATGTTGTTCGGAGTCCCGGATGAGATCCCAAACATCACGAGGAGTTTCGAATTGGTCCGGAGGTAAAGAATAATATATAGGAAGTGGTATTTCGGCCATCGGGAAAGTTTCGGGGTCTCCCAGTAATGTACCGGGACCACCGGAAGGGTCCCGGGGGTCCACCGGGTGGGGCCACCCATCCCGGAGGGCCCCACGAGTTGAAGTGGGAGGAGAGCCAGCCCATAGTGGGCTGGTGCGCCCCCCTAGGCCCACCCCCTGCGCCTAGGGTTGAAACCCTAGGGTGGGCGCACCACATGCCTTGGGGGCACTCTCCCCCTTGGCCGCCGCCCCTTGGGAGATTCAATCTCCCGGGGCGCGCCCCCTAGGGGCCTATATAAAGGAGGGCGGGGGAGGCAGCACAATCTCGAATAGCATGGGATCAAATTTATATACGACGCCGGGTGCCCCTCTGTCCCAACTAGAAACACCCATGCCCCTCGACCGGATGATAGGCTTTAATCCAGGCCATGGAACCCTCATCCCGCCTCTCGATTTGGTGTACCAGAAAGTGGTTTGCAACTTACTAAGCCATATTCCCTATGAAAACATGTGGTAGTAACGGAAGGGAAAATGGACGGAACTCGCACTGTTCATCTTGACATCAAGACAAATAGTCCGGCATAAGATCATGCTACAACACTGCCATCTTACCCATTCTCTTGCCATCACATGGCCATGCAAACTCATATCCAACAACTTATGGATTACCGAAACTTACTTGCCACAACTTTGCATGTAATATGTCATTCATCGAGATGCTCATAAACATGCATGAACTATTTAATGCAAACATGCCAAAGACACTCATCATATCAAAAGTTCAAACATGCTTGCCTGGTTCGAGTAGTCGGAGCCTAGCTCGAGAAGTTTATGGGTGCATCACCTTCGGTATCTAAGATATAAATATACGACTATCGTAAATACCGAGGTGCACAAAAGTATTCCAAATATTTTTCAAATAAATTTATAAAAAACTAGACAAAATTTTGAAGAGGACAGAAAAGAATCAATCAAAATCCTTCTCTGTGTTATAAGGGTTTTAATCCAGGACCTTCGTAATGAAACAAACTTCCTGTGGGCTGAACAGAAAAGACCGAAAACGCCGATTGAAGGCGATTTGCCCGAATACGCTTTCAGAAAACGGTTCGAAAAAGAATAGAGAGGGTGACAGCGGTCCTCCTCTCGTGTTTGAAAATTCAAACGGGAGGCACAACTCGCCGGCTACCGAGAGCTATGAGTCACGGCTGGCGCATCCATGGCGAGGGGGATCGGGTGGTACCTCCGCGTTCGCCCTTCCGCGTGGGTGGTGGTGGTGGTCGGCGAGCACTACGCCGACGGCGGCCCTTGCTCCATGGACGGGCGGCTCGGTGGAGATGGATCTCACGGAGGCCGCGAGACCAAATTGAAGCCGGGTTAGCTCCGGGTGCTCGAGGAGATCGCCGACGGTTTGGACGCTGTGGAGGGCCTCACCGAGTGAATCGAGATGGTGGCCGAGGCGGATCGGGCGGCCGGTTGGGGAGGAGACCCTTGAGGTCCTCCTAGTGGCCCGCGGGTGTTAGTGTGAGGTGGTGCGTGCTCGAGGGCGAGCTCGGGGTCCCTTTTATAGGCGATCCGGCGGTGGCCATGAACGGAGTTCTCCGGTGATGGTTCGCGGCGCAGAGCTTGGTCGGGAGGTTTAGGAGTTGGGTGTCAACGGAGTTCCACCGTTCTGTTTAGACACTAAACGAGCTTGATTTGATGCTTTGGGTGGGTTTCGATTAATGGTGGCGCGGGCCCGTCGGCAGAGAGGGCACGCTCGTGCTTGCCGGGCCACGACGTAAGGTGGGAGTGCGCTGGCATGCATGAGCCACGCGGAGAGCTAGGGCTGGGCGGCGCGCTGGATGTCGAAAAGCTGGCTCAGTTCGGCTGCCGCCACGGTGACCCCTTCGCAGAAGCGCGAACGCTGGCGATGCTTGCCACACCGACGCCGCACCCGCCCAAGGGGCGGCGATGCTCCGCCAGGAAGAGAGGTCAGGCGTGAACGCGCCAGTGCTTACAGTTGATAGGTGACAACTCGACGAAGAAACGACATCGAACTACTCAATCTCTAATGAGCACAGAATAAGGTTTCCAAGTGTTCGATTTAAATGATTTTGGCATGAGGAGAATTCTCCTTGAGCTGATTTTTGGTGGAGTGGCCTCTCATTGCATCTGGGTGCTGCCTGAATTTTGTAGAATTTTGGAGAAGATAAGATATGAATTTCACCATATTTGACAAATCTGGTCCAAACTTGCAGAGGCTAAACTTGAAAATTTTGAAAAGAGGAGGAGTGGATCTTGATGGTTCTAGGTGTGGGTGCTAAAGACTAACCAGAGGAGTTGGTTTGAGATCAAAACTCAAAGGGATTAGGTACTTGCTTTGTAAATCACCTAGGCTCAAAATAATGGACAAACTGTTTTGGGGAAAGAAAGAAATGAAATAAAATCCAAAATGGATTGGACTAGTTGAATAGAATGTTTGGATTGTCCCAAAGTGGATGGAGGGGTTTTGGGAAGATTTATCATAAGATGCATGATAAAACCATGAGTGGTTTCAAAATAAGAGAAGTCCCAAAACTCCTAGGGTTTCTTTTTAAAAGAAAATAAATCCCAACAAAAATAAATTTGAGAAGGGGACAAACAAAAGAAAGGTTTTTAATAACCAAACACCAGGGTTGAAGAAGATACCAAAATAAAATCCTTGCCAAAGAGGAAAAGTTTTGAGAGAGGTTTTGGAAGGATTTAAATGACCTTCTTCAAATCCAAAGGTTTTGTTGAAACCAAAATGAAAATTTTGGAGTGTCACAACACCTACCCTTAGGAAAAATCTCTCCCCGAGATTTCAGCCGATCCTTAAATAAGTGTGGGTGCTCTATCCAAGAAAATCCTCTCTTTCCCAAGTGGCTTCACTCGTGTGATTGCTCCATCGAACTCTAAAAACTTGATGGTTTTCGTCGGTCCTCCTTCGCATCCTCCAATATTTTTACCGGATGTTCCCGATAGGTGAGGTCTGGTTGCACGCCGATGTTTTCATGGGATACTTGCTTTTCCGTTGCTTACGCCTCAACCGCGAGACGGGAACACGCCGGATATCGGATAATCCTTGGGTAAGTCTAGCTGGTAGGCTACCGCCTCTTCGTACACTATACGAATAGTCCGGCGAATCTTGGTGCTAGCTTTCCTTGATCTTCAATCGCGTGTGCCTCTCATAGGAGATACTCAGAGGTACATAAACTCACCGGTTCGAATCTGACTTCACGGTGTTTCGATCGTAATAACTCTTCCGTCTTTTGAGCTATCTTGAGTCGGTCCCTGATTAACTTGACCTTTCCTAGGCTTCTTTGAGCATGTATGGGCCAAGATACGGCTGTCTCCGCCTCTCGACCAATTTAGCGGGTACGACATCTCCGCCAAGACAAGGCTTCAAATGGTGCCATTTGTGCTGGCTCGGTAACTGTTGTTGTATGCGAACTCACAGATGGCAAGCTTTCCTCCCAACCGTTCCATATGAGGACACATGCTCAATGTCTTCTAGAATTTGGTTTACGGGTTCGCTTGTCCGCTGGCCTGGGGTGGCGTTGTATGAAAACTAGTTGGGTTCCCAGAGCTCTGCAGTGTGATCCCAAAATCGGAGACGAATTGAGTGCCTCCGTCCGATATTATAGTCTTCGAACTCCATGTAGGCGTATGATACGGAAAGATAAAGCCCGCAAGCTTGAGTGGTGTGGGTCGCCTTTATGGGGATGAAGTGTGCTACTTTAGTCGTCACCACCGTGATGACCCATATGGCATCATGTCCGTCCGTGACCGAAGCTAGCCCAATAATAAAATCCATTCCATTTCATCCCATTTCCACTGTATCTTATTTGGTTGTAATAGTCCTGCGGTTTCGTGGTCGGCCATGATGCGCTGACATGAGTCACAACATGATGAACGTGGCTATGTCCCTTTCATACCGCGCCACCAAAATTTTTCCCGAAGATCCTTGTACATTTTTGTTCCTCCCGATAGATCGAATACGAGCGTGTGGCCTTCACTAAAATTTGCTGTTTAAGGTCCTTAATATTTGGTACGCAAAGTCTATCTCCGCATCACAATATTCCCCGCTATCGATAACAAATTCGAGGCCTTCCCAAACTCACTTTCCGCTTTATGCCTTCAATGTCAGTGTCCATGCCGAGCCTCTTTAACCTTTTCAATCAGGGTAGGCTGTATTTCTAAATTTGACACACCGCTGGTGACTACCATCGTTGAGTTTAGCAAACTCGCTGAAATTTAGGTCTCAGTTGGTAGGTAGGTCATTGTTCGGATCGTTCCGACTTAGAGCATCCGCCACTACATTCGCTTCCCGGATGATAGTGGATTCCAACATCATAATCCTTTACTAATTCCAAACTGTCGCTGGCTGTGAATTGAGCTCGGATGTGTGAAAATATACTTGAGACTTTATGGTCCGTGTATATTTCACAACGATTTAAGTAAAAAGTGTCTCCATTCCTTGAGTGCATGAATGATCGCCTAATTCCAGTGTCATGAGTAGGATAACCTTGCTCATGGGTTCGGAAACATATGCACTACCTTGCCTTCTTGCATCAATACGCATCCGAGGCCCTTCCAGATGCGCCACAATACACCTCAAAATTTTGTGTATGTCCGCACAATTAATACTTGTGATGTCGTAATTTCCTTTTTAGTTCTTGGAAACTTTTTTGCAAGCTTCCATCCATTCAAACTTCTTGTCTTTCTTGAGTAGCTGCGCCATTGGCTTTGTTATAGTGGAAAATCCTTCAATAAATCTTCGTAGTAACTCCATTCCTGTGAAACTGTGACATCCATTACGCCTGGCTGGTGGTTTCCAGCCAAGCACGGCCTTGACCTTTTCCTGCCTACGGCAATACCTTCTGGGTCAAGACGCGGCCCGTAAAACCTACTTGTCTTAGCCAAAATTCACACTTGCTGAACTTGATGCACAATTGATGTTTCGAAGTTCTCCTAGTACAATTCGGAGATGTTCAACATGCTCTTCGTGTCTTGGAGTATATCGTAATATCGCCGATAAATACCACAACAAACTTGTCCATATATTTCATAAATACTTTGTTCATGAGGTGAACAAAATATGGAGGGGCGCTCGAGAGTCCAAATGGCATTACTGTGAACTCATACAACCAGATCCGGAGGTGAAGGCTGTCTTGGGGATATCTTCGCTCAGTATTTTTAATTGATGGTATCCCACCTTAAGTCAATTTTTGAGAATACCTTGGCCCGAGCGAGCTAATCAAATAAATCATTTATCTGTGGCATCGGATATTTGTTCTTGATTGTGACCTCTAAGTGCTCGATAGTCTATACACAATCTTTGCTCCATCCTTCTTTTTGGCAAATAAAATTGGTGAGCCCTAAGGTGAGGAGCTGGCGGATGTATCCTTTGTCCAAGAATTTTTTATTTGCTTCTTCAATTTTACCAACTCGGATGGTGCCATTCCGTATGGTTTCTTGTATATGGGGGTTCCGTGCTAGCTCAATGCTGAATTCTATCTCTCGATCTAGTGGCATGCCCGGTAGTTCTTCGAAATACGCCTAGAAATTCACACACTACTAGAACCTTGCTTAATCAGAAATATCCACTTTGTTCAATCTCTCGCCGGATATTTTTCTCTTTTGAAACTTTATTGTCTTCCGTGGTGGTGGGTGAGAATTACGGTTCAGAAGCAGCAAGAAACCTTTGTTGGTGGTTAACCAATCCATCCCTAAGATGACATCTAGTCCTTTATTTTCCAATACAATAAGGTTGGTGGAAACTTCAATCCTTCAAACTTAATAATCACACCTTGGCGTGACTCGAGTAACTTGCTTAATCCTGTGGACTTGATGATCATGGATTTTTCCAAGGGAAGCATCGAAAATTATTTTGCAAAGCAAAGCTTTTTGAATGAATGAGAGAAGCTCCTAATCAAACAAAACCATGGCAGGTATGGTGTTGACAGGAACGCATCGGCAATGATATCCGGGAATTTGTGCTTCCTCTCCGATCATGGTTCATGACCTTTCCCGTGGTTGTTATTGGGGTTGAAATTGTTGCGCTTACGCTGAATTATTGCCACCGTTGTTCGGCTTTGGGGTCGAAGTTCTTGGCTTGGGCACTGCTTGGCATAGTGCCCTTCTTCTCCACAAGCGTAGCAAGTACCGGGCGATACGTGAACTCCTTGTCCCTTGCATGAAAATTTCGATCGGGCGTGAGACGTTTGTCGGGTTGTGTGTCCCACCTTTTCGAAAATCTGTCTTGCTTCGTGGTTGCAGCAAGATTAGTCTGGTCCCTTTCGCTATGGAAATCCTCCAAGCCGCGCTCTCATTTTCCAAGGTAATGGCCTTATCCACCAGCCGCTTTTAAAATCTGGGAAGGTGCGTAACCAGTGGCACTAAGCGCCGGGCCAGATCGGTCTAGGATTTTTTCCATCTTCTTGCTTTCATCATACGCCTCCTGTCAGAAGCGAGACAACAAAGTAAACTGATCGTTGTATTCTACACCGCCATGGTCTTGTTTGAGGTCATCAAATTCTCTCTTCTTGATCTTCATAAGACTTTTAGGAATATGCGCCACCTAAAACCTTCTTTGAAGTCCTCCCAAGTTATATTATTTTGGGGTGCATGTGTAGGAAATTTTCCCACCACGATGCGCGCTCCAGAGATAGTGCGGTGGATATAGTACTTTCTCAAGGTCTGAACACTGTGCAATAATTAATTTTCTTTCCATGTCTCAAGCCGTCCTCGGCCTCAAGAGGTTTGTCAAGATGAGAAAATGTTTGGGGACGCCTCTTTGTAGCTCGATAACTTGGATTGTACGACATCGCCCACGGTGATTTTCATATTGATGACTTGGTTCATCATTTCTGATGTTGTCTGACTTTGCTCATAAAGACAACACATTTGGGAAAGTGTTGTTTCACCGCCCCGCTGACTTGATCGCCTCGTGTGAAATTGTTGCTGGGTTGTGTGCCAAAATTTTCCTCCGCGGAGTTGGCATGGAGCGGTCCAAGGATCGACATTTTCACTCGTGATAAATTTTGTGAAACTCATAAGAAAGGGAAATGAGTCGAAAAAATCAATAAATGCACAAAGACGGAAATTTTTAAACTCCAGGATTTTTCAAGATATAACTCGATTAAGCATGAGAAGGACTACTCATAACATATCTTACAAGCAAGAAGAATTATAATACATCACTCAGATATGCGCATAATATCCGACATGTTATTTAGGCTAGTGCACTTCTCCCGCCTTACATGATGCTAGCAAGCTACTTCTCACAACCTATGTACATATAAACATATCGCACAAGTCGGTACATCGTATGGCGGTTAAGCGCATCACGGAGATGGTAAGGATCCTTTGGCTCTGCCGAGGTGAGGCGAAGAGGTGGGACTCAACCTCCTCCTCGCTAATAGGCTCCATGAAGTGTTGGCCGAGCAGATGGAGCGGGCGCCATAGGCGGAGTAACATGAACAGGAGGGCGAATGGGTGCAGAGCGGAGGAGGGCGAATGACTTGGTTGAATTCCTCGGTGGTAGGCGTGCGACAGCAAGGGCGAGAGTGGTAGGTGCATAAGATGCCGAGGACGAGACAAAGACAAGATGGAAGCGGTGTGCAGGAGCTCCCTCCTATTGGGCACAGCCATGGATCGAGTCCATGCGGCAGCCACGGTCGCCCACCAAGTTGTCAAGGCTGCCTCAAAGTGTCCGGAGGTACTCGATAAGCATTTCAAATGCCTCGGATTGTTCTCCTCCTGGGCAAGAGAACACGAGTGACAAATGGCACGTGGCATGGAAGGTAGCGGTAACGACGAGTCTTCATCGCAGAAGGACATCCTCGACGAGCTATCGCCTACGGGCTGCCATCTGCATAGCGCTTCTCCGTAGGCATGGCTCTTCCTAAGTACCGAAGCGACGAACTCAACATGTTCTCCTTGAATTGCACCGCTGCCCGGTGCATGGTCGACTGCGCTGACTTTGTGCCGATAGAGCGTGAAGATCGGGCGATAGATGGCCCCATCGCGACTTGGACGATGAAGGAGAGAAGCTTGATAACCCATCAAGCTCAAGTAGAACATCTGACTCGCAGCTTGTTGTCACCATCTACAAAAGTAGGAAGAAATTTGAGTGGTCAGGTCATAAATTTATGCCGACCGCAAAAATGACTACATTTGCAACAATATGAATTAGCTCTATTATGCTAATAACGATTAGCGATCGCACCTAGTGGCTTCCTACAACAACTTGCTCTAGTACCAAGCTTGTCACGACCAGTTTTCCAATAAAATACTTATTGAGAAATCGATCTTTTAGTCCAAGATAAGGAAAATCCGATCGGTAGACAAAATCTTGATACAATAAGCCAGAGCATCAAATATATTAGTGGTCGAACTAGGTGCTCAACAATTTATTACAAGCACGCCAATAATTATACATAATGGCGATATGACACAATGTGTGGGTGGCTTACTACGACTCGAGATAAAAGTGGTGGTGGAATATCACAATGGAGTGGATAACATGACTCCTAAACGGGCAACTCATCGAAGCCGAGGTGAGGCTCGATGGATTTATTTGGGTAAGGACGCGATGTAACACTGATGACCAAATCCAGGTCGGACGAGATCGACCGACTCTCTAAGCATCGGACTCGCTATCGAACTCTTCATCCATGAGGTCGCTTCATCAAAGATCCGCCAAATCAATAAGCTGTGAGTACTTTGAAAGTACTCGCAGGATGTTCGGACGAAGATATAACAAATGCATGCATGAATGCGCTATGAGCAATTAGTAATGCACATTCAAATGATTAATGCACGCAATATTAAACAATAAGGAAGTCAGCGTAGTCCTCCGAAATCCACAAATAACTAAAACCGATCGGTGTCCTCAAGCGTCAAGGGTGAACAAATAAATAATCATGTCACATTGGTGTCTAAGCGACACCACATAAAGGGCTTATATTGAAAAGTAAAGGACATGCGTACAAATGGACGTTGAGCGACATCACGTAAAGGGCTTATATCAAAAGTAACAAAGCGTCATACCGGACGCCCGAGCAACATGGCGTAAAGGGCTTATATCAAAAGTAAATAACGAATATGCCACGCCGACATCCGAGCGACATCGCAGAAAGGGCTTATATCAAAAGTAAATAACAAATATGCCATACGGACGTCTCGAGCGACATCGCAGAAAGGGCTTATATCAAAAGTAAATAACAATATGCCACGCCGGACGCCTGCGACATCTAAAGGGCTTATATCAAAAGGAAATAATAAATATGCCACGCCGGACGTCCGAGCGACATCGCAGAAAGGGCTTATATCAAAAGTAAATAACAATATACATACGGACGCCCGAGCGACATCGCAGAAAGGGCTTATATTCATTATTAAACTCACAAAATATAAAACATCGTGAGAAATATTCAACACATAGCAATAAACGGGTTAGTCCATCCACGTGAATAAACATTTAACCGACTTAACACTCATGTGGTTCTAGTTTTTGTCACCGAGACCGACACTTGACGGAATAAGATGACTTGGACATGGATAAGATAATTCAAGGATTTTTGACTCGCAGAGTTTGTACTAAATTTCACACCAGCGGATTTCGTAGTCACGAGGACTAGTTCCGCACGGTATTTCAAAGAAACACATCTAACCAAGACACACCCATTCCACCCACGATGGGAATCACCCTAGACAGCCGCTTAAGAAAAACTTTGAGACGGGAGATCATAATCTCGAATAGCATGGGATCAAATTTATATACGCTGTCTAAGGGTGCCCCTCTCGGTCCCAACCGAAACACCCATGCCCCGACCGATGATAGGCTTCAATCCAGGGCCATAGAACCCTCATCCCCTCTCGATTTGGTGTGTACCAGGAAAGTGGTTTGCAACTTACTAAGCCATATCCGCTATGGAAAACATGTGGGTACGAAGGAAAATGGATGGAATCGGATGATTCATGTTGACAAGTCAAATAGTCCGCATAAGACTGGCATGCTACAACACTGCCATCTTACCCATTCTCTTGCCATCACATGGCCATGCAAACTCATATCCAACAACTTATGGATTACCAAACTTACTTGCCACAACTTTGCATGTAATATGTCATTCATCGAGATGCTCATAAACATGCCATGAACTACTTAATGCAAACATGCCAAAGACACTCATCATATCAAAAGTTCAAACATGCTTGCTCGGTCGGAGTAGTCGGAGCCAGCTCGTGAAGTTTATGTGTCACCTCCTTCCGTATCTACGGATACGAAATATACGACTATCGAATACCGTGAGGTGCAAAAGTATTACAAATATTTTTCAAATAAATCTGTTAAAAAACTAGACAAAATTTTGAAGAGGGCAGAAAAGAATCAATCAAAAATCTTCTGTTTAAAAGTTATAGGGTTTTAATCCAGGAACGTTTCTATAATGAAAATGTAAACTTCCCAAAGGCGGAATGTAAAAGACCGTAAAACATTTCAGATCAAGGCGATTTCCTCGAATACGCTTTTTAGAAAACGGTTCAAAAAGAATAGAGAGGCTGGCAGTGGTCCTCTCTGCCAGTTTGAAAATTATGGGGAGGCAGAGCTTGCCGGGCGCCGAGAGTCGTGGTCGCGGCTATCCATGGCGGTGGGATCGGTGGTGCCTCCGTGCTCGCGCGCCCTTCCGCTCTGGGTGGTGATGGTGGTCGCCAAGCAGCACTCACGCCGACGGCGGCCCTTGCTCAAGCGACGGCGCTCGGGTGGAGATGGATCTCACTGGGAGGCCGCGGAGACCAAATTGAAGCCTAGCTCTCGGGTGCTCGAGGAGATCACGAGGTTTGGGCGCCGGGAGGGCCTCATCGAGTGAATCGAGATGGTGGCCGAGGCGGATCGACGGTCGGAGTTGGGGAGGAGACCTCAAGGTCCTCCTAGTGGCTCAAGGGGTGTTAGTGAGGTGCGAGGTGGTGCGTGCTCGAGGGCGAGCTCGGGTCCCTTTTTATAGGCGATCCGGGCAAGGGGCCATGAACGGAGTTCTCAAGTGATGGTTACGGCGCACGAGCTTGGTCGGGAGGTTTAGGAGTTGTGTCAACATGGAGTTCCACTGTTCCGCGACGCTAAGCGAGCTTGGATTTGATGCTTTGGGTGGGTTTCGACGAACGGGTGGCGCGGGCCTGCCGGCGGCAGAGGGCGCTACTCGTGTTTATGGGCCACGGCGATGGTGTCAAGGGAGTGGCTGCATGCATGAGCCACGCGGAGAGCTAGGGAGCATTGGGCCATGATGTCATAGCGCCGAGCCAGTTCGGCCGCCGCCACGGTGGCTTGGCCTCCGCAGGCCGCCACGCGCGATGCTCGCTGCCACCAATGCTGCAGACCAGTCCAAGGGGCGGCGGTGCGCCGCTGGAGGAGAGGTCAGGCGTGAACGCCTGCAAGCGCCAGTTGATAGGTGACAACTCTGATGAAGAAACGACATCGAACTACTCAATCTCAATGTGCACAAGAATAGTGTCGGCCAAGTGTTCACGAAATGATTTTGGAATGAGGAGAATTCTCCTTGAGCTGATTTTTGTGGGGTGGCCTCTCAGCATCCGGGTGCTGCCTGAATTTTGGTAGAATTTTTGAAGAGAAGATATGAATTTCACCATATTTGACAAATCTGGTCCAAACTTGCAGAGGTGAAACTTGAAAATTTTGAAAAGAGGAGGAGTGGATCTTGATGGTTCTAGGTTGTGGGTGCTAAAGACTAACCAGAGGAGTTGGTTTGAGATCAAAACTCAAAGGGAATTAGGTACTTGCTTTGTAAATCACCTAGGCTCAAAATAATGGACAAAATTGTTTTGGGGAAAGAAATAAATGAAATAAAATCCAAAATGGATTGGACTAGTTGAATAGAATGTTTGGATTGTCCCAAAGTGGAAGGAGGGGTTTTGAAGATTTATCATAAGATGCATGATAAAACCATGAGTGGTTTCAAATAAGAGAAGTCCCAAAACTCCTAGGGTTTCTTTTTAAAAGTAAATCCCAACAAAATAAATTTGAGAAGGGACAAACAAGAAAGGTTTTAATAACCAAACACCAGGGTTGAAGAAGATACCAAAATAAAATCCTGCCAAAGAGGAAAAAGTTTTGAGAGAGAGGTTTTGGAAGGATTTAAATGACCTTCTTCAAATCCAGCAAAGTTTTTGTGAAACCAAAATGAAAATTTTGGAGTGTCACATATGCTCTTGAGAGAAGCCACTAGTGAAACCTATGGCCCCGGGTCTATTCTCATCATATCAATCTCCATTACTTTATTACTTGCCTTGTTTTTTACTTTGCCTTTTACTTTTTACTTTGCATCTCTATATCAAAAAACCAAAAATATTATTTATCATCTCTATCGATCTCACTCTCCTAAGTGACCGTGAAGGATTGACAACCCCTAATCGCTGGTTGGAGGAGCTATCATTTTGTGTAGGTACGAGGACTTGTGCGTGGTCTCCCACGGATTGATACCTTGGTTCTCAAAACCAGGGAAATACTTACGCTACTTTGCGCATCATCCTCCTCGGGGAAATCCAACGAAGTGCTCAAGAGGTAGCAAGAAGAATCTGGTGCCGTCTGCCGGGAAGCTCACGAAGCAAGTCAACCATACTAAGTACCCATCACAATCCCTATCTCTCGATTACATTATTTGCCATTTGCCTCTCGTTTTCCTCTCCCCACTTCACCTTGCCGCTTTATTCGCCTCTTTCCCAATCTCCTCCTCCTTTCCCGTTTGCTTTTTCCTCGCCCATTTGTTTGCTCGTGTTAGTTTGCTTGCTTGCCGTTATGTCTGAAATTGGGGAAATTATTGCCGATATGGGCGATAATAATATCATGGAAAATTCTAAGCTCCTCGTGAAGAATCCCTACCTATCATACAAAAAGATTTCTAATCAGTGGTAATATTATTGGAAAAGGAGTTATTCAAGATTTCTTTATTGGCTGGTGCTTTGCCCTCTATGGGCAGTTCTATTCTTCATAGAACCAGTAGTCTTGCTGATGCCATTGCCATGCTTATCGCTGAACTTGAAAGGCAATTTATGCATATGCACCCTTCTATACAAAGGATTTTCCTAGAATTTTCTATCGAACACTCTCTGTTAAGCGTGCCGCTACTATCTTTTGGCTCATGAATTCAGATTTATAATAAAAGAGGCCAAAGAAATCTTTAGCATTATAGGTGGACGCCGTCATCCTCCCATAGAATCTATCCTCTTGATCAAGAAGAAATTATGCTTTCAATCTTCGACTATGTTTTTCAATGAAAACCTTAGAAAAAGGTGCCAACCAACATTTTAATTGATAGAATCTCTGAACTTAATGATGATTTGGCTATTCGAAATAATGAGTTAGGATACTCTTGAGTGTAGACTCACAAGGTTCGGCTAAAAGAACGCTTATAATGATGAATTGGTTGTGCATTATGAAGGGCCAAAAGAGGAATCTATACCTCCTAAAATTGATCTTGTGGATTTTTGCCCTATTAAATTTAGCCCTTTTGATTACATTTGCTTGCCTCAAAGAAAACTTGCTTCCTAACGTAGAGAATATGAAATGAGTTTCACCGATCTATCTTATTACTACGGCACTACCTAGATCTATCCTTGCTTTTATGCCTAGCTAGGGCGTAAACGATAGCGCTTGTTGGGAGGCAACCCATTTTATTTTTTGTGTTTTTGTTTTTCTTCTGTTTAGGAATAAATAATCCATATAGCCTCTGTTTGGATATGGTTTATGTTTTAATTAGTGTTTGTGCCAAGTAGAACCTATAGGATAACCTACGATGATAGTTGATTTGATTCTGCTGAAAAACAGAAACTTATGCTACATTTAATATAATTTTGTTAAATCACAGGAACGTTCTTTTGCGTTGATTCTTTTGATTCTGTTCAATAAACAAATTTTTCAGGACTTCCTATTTTGGTAGAAGTTTTAGAGTTCCAGAAGTTTATGTTAGTTATAGATTGCTACAGACTGTTCTTTTTTGACAGATTCTGTTTTACGTGTTGTTTTCTTATTTTAATGAATCTATGGCTAATAAAATAGTTTATAATCCATATAGAAGTTGTAATACAGTAGGTTTAACACCAATATAAATAAAGAATGAGTTCATTACAGTACCTTGAAGTAGTCTTTTGTTTTCTTTCTAACGGAGCTCACAAGATTTCTATTGAGTTTTGTGCTGTGAAGTTTTCAAGTTTTGGGTGAATTCTTTTGATGGATTATGGAACAAGGAGTGGCAAGAGCCTAAGCTTGGGGATGCCTATGGCACCCCTAAGATAATCCAAGGACACCAAAAGTCAAAGCTTTGGGATGCCCCTGAAGGCATCCCCTTCGCCCACTTCCACCGTAATTTACTTGGAGCTATATTTTATTCACCACATGATATGTATTTTGCTTGGAGCGCCTTGTATTATTTGCCTTTGCTTGTTAGTTTACCACAATCATCCTTGCTGTACACATCTTTTGAGAGATCCATACATGAATTGAAATTTGTTAGAATACTCTATGTGCTTCACTTATATCTTTTGAGCTTGATAGTTTTGCTCATAGTGCTTCACTTATATCTTTTGAGCGTGATAATTTTTGCTCTAGTACTTCACTTAGATCTTTTAGAGCACGGTGGTGGATCTGTTTTAAAGAAACTATTGATCTCTCATGCTTCACTTAGATTATTTTGAGAGTCGTTAATAGCATGGTAATTTGCTTAATGTTAATATACTTAGTGTTCAAGATTTGTGAAACTTTCTTTTGAGTGAATTGAATACTAAGATAAGTTTGATTCTTGATAATGGTTTTGAGATATGGAGGTGATAATATCAAAGTCGTGCTAGTTGAATAATTGTGAATTTGAGAAATGCTTGTGTTGAAGTTTGCAAGTCCCATAGCATGCACATATGGTTAAAGTTGTGTAACAAATTTGAAACATGAAGTGTACCGCTTGTGCATCCTTATGAGTGGCAATGGGACGAGCGATGGTCTTTTCCTACCAATCTATCCCCTAGGAGCATGCGCGTAGTACTTGATTTTGATGACTTCTAAATTTTTGCAATAAGTATATGAGTTCTTTTGACTAATGTTGAGTCCATGGATTATACGCACTCTCACCTTTCTCGCCTTTGCTAGCCTCTTCGGCACTGAATGTTGCCCTTTCTCACCTTGAGAGTTGGTGCAAACTTCACGGCATCCAAACCCGTGATACGATACGCTATATCACACATAAACCTCCTTATATCTTCCTCAAAACAGCCACCATACCTACCTATCATGGCATTTCCATAGCCATTCCAAGATATATTGCCATGCAACTTCCATCATCTTCATCGTGACATACATTACTTTTGTCATATTGCCATTGCATGATCATGTAGTTGACATCATATTTGTGGCAAAGCCACCATGCATTATTTTTCATACATGTCACTCTTGATTCATTGCACCATCCCTACACATCGGAGGCATTCATATAGAGTCATATCTTGTTCTAAGTCTCGAGTTGTAATCCTTATGTTGTAATCAATAGAAGTGTGATGATCATCATTATTAGAGCATTGCCCCAAAAAAGAGAAAGTCCAAAAAAGAAAGGCCCAAAAAGGGCAATGCTACTATCTCTTTTTCCACACTTGTGCTTCAAAGTAGCACCTTGTTCTTCATGTAGTGAGTCTCATATATTGTGCTTCAAAGTAGCACCTTGTTCTTCATGTAGTGAGTCTCATAAGTTGTCTTATACTAGTGGGAAATTTTCATTATAGAACTTGGCTTGTATATTCCTATGATGGGCTTCCTCAAATGCCCTAGGTCTTCATGAGCAAGCGAGTTGGATGCACACCCACTAGTTTTCTTTTGTTGAGCATTCATAGCTCTAGTGCATCCTGCATGGCAGCGACACCACATAAAGGGCTTATATTGAAAAGTAAAGGACATGCGTTATAGTCGGACGCCGGAGCGACATCACGTAAAGGGTTATATCAAAAGTAAATAAAAAGCGTACATGGACGCCTGAGCGACATCGCAGTAAAGGGCTTATATCAAAAGTAAATAACTATGCTACGCGAATACAGCAAAGGGCTTATATCAAAAGTAAATAACAATATGCTATAGTCGGACGTCCGAGCGACATCGCGTAAAGGGCTTATATCAAGTAAATAACAAATATGCTACGTCGGACGTCCGAGCGACATCGGAAGGGCTTATATCAAAAGGAAATAATAATATACGCTTGACGTCTGAGCGACATCGCAGAAAGGGCTTATATCAAAGTAAATAACAATATGCTACATCGGACGCCCCGAGCGACATCGCAGTAAAGGGCTTATATTCATTATTAAACTCACAAAATATAAAACATCATGAGAAATATTCAACACATAGCAATAAACGGGTTAGTCCATCCACAGAATAAACATTTAACCGAACTTAACACTCATGTGGTTCTCCGGAGTTTTTGTCACCGAGACTGACACTTGACGGAATAATATGAACACAGTACTTGGACATGTATAAGATAATTCAAGGATTTTTGACTAGAGTTTGTACTAAATTTCCCAGCAATGGATTCGAGTCACGAGGACTAGTTCCACATGATTTGGAAGAAACACATCTAACCAAGACACACCCATTCCACCTTACGATGCTAGGAATCACCCAAGACGCTTAAGAAAACTTTGAGACGGGAGATCACAATCTCGAATAGCATGGGATCAAATTTATATACGACGCCGGGTGCCCCTCTGTCCCAACTAGAAACACCCATGCCCCTCGACCGGATGATAGGCTTTAATCCAGGCCATGGAACCCTCATCCCGCCTCTCGATTTGGTGTACCAGAAAGTGGTTTGCAACTTACTAAGCCATATTCCCTATGAAAACATGTGGTAGTAACGGAAGGGAAAATGGACGGAACTCGCACTGTTCATCTTGACATCAAGACAAATAGTCCGGCATAAGATCATGCTACAACACTGCCATCTTACCCATTCTCTTGCCATCACATGGCCATGCAAACTCATATCCAACAACTTATGGATTACCGAAACTTACTTGCCACAACTTTGCATGTAATATGTCATTCATCGAGATGCTCATAAACATGCATGAACTATTTAATGCAAACATGCCAAAGACACTCATCATATCAAAAGTTCAAACATGCTTGCCTGGTTCGAGTAGTCGGAGCCTAGCTCGAGAAGTTTATGGGTGCATCACCTTCGGTATCTAAGATATAAATATACGACTATCGTAAATACCGAGGTGCACAAAAGTATTCCAAATATTTTTCAAATAAATTTATAAAAAACTAGACAAAATTTTGAAGAGGACAGAAAAGAATCAATCAAAATCCTTCTCTGTGTTATAAGGGTTTTAATCCAGGACCTTCGTAATGAAACAAACTTCCTGTGGGCTGAACAGAAAAGACCGAAAACGCCGATTGAAGGCGATTTGCCCGAATACGCTTTCAGAAAACGGTTCGAAAAAGAATAGAGAGGGTGACAGCGGTCCTCCTCTCGTGTTTGAAAATTCAAACGGGAGGCACAACTCGCCGGCTACCGAGAGCTATGAGTCACGGCTGGCGCATCCATGGCGAGGGGGATCGGGTGGTACCTCCGCGTTCGCCCTTCCGCGTGGGTGGTGGTGGTGGTCGGCGAGCACTACGCCGACGGCGGCCCTTGCTCCATGGACGGGCGGCTCGGTGGAGATGGATCTCACGGAGGCCGCGAGACCAAATTGAAGCCGGGTTAGCTCCGGGTGCTCGAGGAGATCGCCGACGGTTTGGACGCTGTGGAGGGCCTCACCGAGTGAATCGAGATGGTGGCCGAGGCGGATCGGGCGGCCGGTTGGGGAGGAGACCCTTGAGGTCCTCCTAGTGGCCCGCGGGTGTTAGTGTGAGGTGGTGCGTGCTCGAGGGCGAGCTCGGGGTCCCTTTTATAGGCGATCCGGCGGTGGCCATGAACGGAGTTCTCCGGTGATGGTTCGCGGCGCAGAGCTTGGTCGGGAGGTTTAGGAGTTGGGTGTCAACGGAGTTCCACCGTTCTGTTTAGACACTAAACGAGCTTGATTTGATGCTTTGGGTGGGTTTCGATTAATGGTGGCGCGGGCCCGTCGGCAGAGAGGGCACGCTCGTGCTTGCCGGGCCACGACGTAAGGTGGGAGTGCGCTGGCATGCATGAGCCACGCGGAGAGCTAGGGCTGGGCGGCGCGCTGGATGTCGAAAAGCTGGCTCAGTTCGGCTGCCGCCACGGTGACCCCTTCGCAGAAGCGCGAACGCTGGCGATGCTTGCCACACCGACGCCGCACCCGCCCAAGGGGCGGCGATGCTCCGCCAGGAAGAGAGGTCAGGCGTGAACGCGCCAGTGCTTACAGTTGATAGGTGACAACTCGACGAAGAAACGACATCGAACTACTCAATCTCTAATGAGCACAGAATAAGGTTTCCAAGTGTTCGATTTAAATGATTTTGGCATGAGGAGAATTCTCCTTGAGCTGATTTTTGGTGGAGTGGCCTCTCATTGCATCTGGGTGCTGCCTGAATTTTGTAGAATTTTGGAGAAGATAAGATATGAATTTCACCATATTTGACAAATCTGGTCCAAACTTGCAGAGGCTAAACTTGAAAATTTTGAAAAGAGGAGGAGTGGATCTTGATGGTTCTAGGTGTGGGTGCTAAAGACTAACCAGAGGAGTTGGTTTGAGATCAAAACTCAAAGGGATTAGGTACTTGCTTTGTAAATCACCTAGGCTCAAAATAATGGACAAACTGTTTTGGGGAAAGAAAGAAATGAAATAAAATCCAAAATGGATTGGACTAGTTGAATAGAATGTTTGGATTGTCCCAAAGTGGATGGAGGGGTTTTGGGAAGATTTATCATAAGATGCATGATAAAACCATGAGTGGTTTCAAAATAAGAGAAGTCCCAAAACTCCTAGGGTTTCTTTTTAAAAGAAAATAAATCCCAACAAAAATAAATTTGAGAAGGGGACAAACAAAAGAAAGGTTTTTAATAACCAAACACCAGGGTTGAAGAAGATACCAAAATAAAATCCTTGCCAAAGAGGAAAAGTTTTGAGAGAGGTTTTGGAAGGATTTAAATGACCTTCTTCAAATCCAAAGGTTTTGTTGAAACCAAAATGAAAATTTTGGAGTGTCACAACACCTACCCTTAGGAAAAATCTCTCCCCGAGATTTCAGCCGATCCTTAAATAAGTGTGGGTGCTCTATCCAAGAAAATCCTCTCTTTCCCAAGTGGCTTCACTCGTGTGATTGCTCCATCGAACTCTAAAAACTTGATGGTTTTCGTCGGTCCTCCTTCGCATCCTCCAATATTTTTACCGGATGTTCCCGATAGGTGAGGTCTGGTTGCACGCCGATGTTTTCATGGGATACTTGCTTTTCCGTTGCTTACGCCTCAACCGCGAGACGGGAACACGCCGGATATCGGATAATCCTTGGGTAAGTCTAGCTGGTAGGCTACCGCCTCTTCGTACACTATACGAATAGTCCGGCGAATCTTGGTGCTAGCTTTCCTTGATCTTCAATCGCGTGTGCCTCTCATAGGAGATACTCAGAGGTACATAAACTCACCGGGTTCGAATCTGACTCTACGGTGTTTCTGATCGTAATAACTCTTCTGTCTGCTTTGAGCTATCTTGAGTCGGTCCCTGATTAACTTGACCTTTTCCTAGGCTTCTTTGAGCATGTATGGGCCGAAGATACGGCTGTCTCCCGCCTCTCGACCAATTTAGCGGGTACGACATCTCCGCCAAGACAAGGCTTCAAATGGTGCCATTTGTGCTGGCTCGGTAACTGTTGTTGTATGCGAACTCACAGATGGCAAGCTTTCCTCCCAACCGTTCCATATGAGGACACATGCTCAATGTCTTCTAGAATTTGGTTTACGGGTTCGCTTGTCCGCTGGCCTGGGGTGGCGTTGTATGAAAACTAGTTGGGTTCCCAGAGCTCTGCAGTGTGATCCCAAAATCGGAGACGAATTGAGTGCCTCCGTCCGATATTATAGTCTTCGAACTCCATGTAGGCGTATGATACGGAAAGATAAAGCCCGCAAGCTTGAGTGGTGTGGGTCGCCTTTATGGGGATGAAGTGTGCTACTTTAGTCGTCACCACCGTGATGACCCATATGGCATCATGTCCGTCCGTGACCGAAGCTAGCCCAATAATAAAATCCATTCCATTTCATCCCATTTCCACTGTATCTTATTTGGTTGTAATAGTCCTGCGGTTTCGTGGTCGGCCATGATGCGCTGACATGAGTCACAACATGATGAACGTGGCTATGTCCCTTTCATACCGCGCCACCAAAATTTTTCCCGAAGATCCTTGTACATTTTTGTTCCTCCCGATAGATCGAATACGAGCGTGTGGCCTTCACTAAAATTTGCTGTTTAAGGTCCTTAATATTTGGTACGCAAAGTCTATCTCCGCATCACAATATTCCCCGCTATCGATAACAAATTCGAGGCCTTCCCAAACTCACTTTCCGCTTTATGCCTTCAATGTCAGTGTCCATGCCGAGCCTCTTTAACCTTTTCAATCAGGGTAGGCTGTATTTCTAAATTTGACACACCGCTGGTGACTACCATCGTTGAGTTTAGCAAACTCGCTGAAATTTAGGTCTCAGTTGGTAGGTAGGTCATTGTTCGGATCGTTCCGACTTAGAGCATCCGCCACTACATTCGCTTCCCGGATGATAGTGGATTCCAACATCATAATCCTTTACTAATTCCAAACTGTCGCTGGCTGTGAATTGAGCTCGGATGTGTGAAAATATACTTGAGACTTTATGGTCCGTGTATATTTCACAACGATTTAAGTAAAAAGTGTCTCCATTCCTTGAGTGCATGAATGATCGCCTAATTCCAGTGTCATGAGTAGGATAACCTTGCTCATGGGTTCGGAAACATATGCACTACCTTGCCTTCTTGCATCAATACGCATCCGAGGCCCTTCCAGATGCGCCACAATACACCTCAAAATTTTGTGTATGTCCGCACAATTAATACTTGTGATGTCGTAATTTCCTTTTTAGTTCTTGGAAACTTTTTTGCAAGCTTCCATCCATTCAAACTTCTTGTCTTTCTTGAGTAGCTGCGCCATTGGCTTTGTTATAGTGGAAAATCCTTCAATAAATCTTCGTAGTAACTCCATTCCTGTGAAACTGTGACATCCATTACGCCTGGCTGGTGGTTTCCAGCCAAGCACGGCCTTGACCTTTTCCTGCCTACGGCAATACCTTCTGGGTCAAGACGCGGCCCGTAAAACCTACTTGTCTTAGCCAAAATTCACACTTGCTGAACTTGATGCACAATTGATGTTTCGAAGTTCTCCTAGTACAATTCGGAGATGTTCAACATGCTCTTCGTGTCTTGGAGTATATCGTAATATCGCCGATAAATACCACAACAAACTTGTCCATATATTTCATAAATACTTTGTTCATGAGGTGAACAAAATATGGAGGGGCGCTCGAGAGTCCAAATGGCATTACTGTGAACTCATACAACCAGATCCGGAGGTGAAGGCTGTCTTGGGGATATCTTCGCTCAGTATTTTTAATTGATGGTATCCCACCTTAAGTCAATTTTTGAGAATACCTTGGCCCGAGCGAGCTAATCAAATAAATCATTTATCTGTGGCATCGGATATTTGTTCTTGATTGTGACCTCTAAGTGCTCGATAGTCTATACACAATCTTTGCTCCATCCTTCTTTTTGGCAAATAAAATTGGTGAGCCCTAAGGTGAGGAGCTGGCGGATGTATCCTTTGTCCAAGAATTTTTTATTTGCTTCTTCAATTTTACCAACTCGGATGGTGCCATTCCGTATGGTTTCTTGTATATGGGGGTTCCGTGCTAGCTCAATGCTGAATTCTATCTCTCGATCTAGTGGCATGCCCGGTAGTTCTTCGAAATACGCCTAGAAATTCACACACTACTAGAACCTTGCTTAATCAGAAATATCCACTTTGTTCAATCTCTCGCCGGATATTTTTCTCTTTTGAAACTTTATTGTCTTCCGTGGTGGTGGGTGAGAATTACGGTTCAGAAGCAGCAAGAAACCTTTGTTGGTGGTTAACCAATCCATCCCTAAGATGACATCTAGTCCTTTATTTTCCAATACAATAAGGTTGGTGGAAACTTCAATCCTTCAAACTTAATAATCACACCTTGGCGTGACTCGAGTAACTTGCTTAATCCTGTGGACTTGATGATCATGGATTTTTCCAAGGGAAGCATCGAAAATTATTTTGCAAAGCAAAGCTTTTTGAATGAATGAGAGAAGCTCCTAATCAAACAAAACCATGGCAGGTATGGTGTTGACAGGAACGCATCGGCAATGATATCCGGGAATTTGTGCTTCCTCTCCGATCATGGTTCATGACCTTTCCCGTGGTTGTTATTGGGGTTGAAATTGTTGCGCTTACGCTGAATTATTGCCACCGTTGTTCGGCTTTGGGGTCGAAGTTCTTGGCTTGGGCACTGCTTGGCATAGTGCCCTTCTTCTCCACAAGCGTAGCAAGTACCGGGCGATACGTGAACTCCTTGTCCCTTGCATGAAAATTTCGATCGGGCGTGAGACGTTTGTCGGGTTGTGTGTCCCACCTTTTCGAAAATCTGTCTTGCTTCGTGGTTGCAGCAAGATTAGTCTGGTCCCTTTCGCTATGGAAATCCTCCAAGCCGCGCTCTCATTTTCCAAGGTAATGGCCTTATCCACCAGCCGCTTTTAAAATCTGGGAAGGTGCGTAACCAGTGGCACTAAGCGCCGGGCCAGATCGGTCTAGGATTTTTTCCATCTTCTTGCTTTCATCATACGCCTCCTGTCAGAAGCGAGACAACAAAGTAAACTGATCGTTGTATTCTACACCGCCATGGTCTTGTTTGAGGTCATCAAATTCTCTCTTCTTGATCTTCATAAGACTTTTAGGAATATGCGCCACCTAAAACCTTCTTTGAAGTCCTCCCAAGTTATATTATTTTGGGGTGCATGTGTAGGAAATTTTCCCACCACGATGCGCGCTCCAGAGATAGTGCGGTGGATATAGTACTTTCTCAAGGTCTGAACACTGTGCAATAATTAATTTTCTTTCCATGTCTCAAGCCGTCCTCGGCCTCAAGAGGTTTGTCAAGATGAGAAAATGTTTGGGGACGCCTCTTTGTAGCTCGATAACTTGGATTGTACGACATCGCCCACGGTGATTTTCATATTGATGACTTGGTTCATCATTTCTGATGTTGTCTGACTTTGCTCATAAAGACAACACATTTGGGAAAGTGTTGTTTCACCGCCCCGCTGACTTGATCGCCTCGTGTGAAATTGTTGCTGGGTTGTGTGCCAAAATTTTCCTCCGCGGAGTTGGCATGGAGCGGTCCAAGGATCGACATTTTCACTCGTGATAAATTTTGTGAAACTCATAAGAAAGGGAAATGAGTCGAAAAAATCAATAAATGCACAAAGACGGAAATTTTTAAACTCCAGGATTTTTCAAGATATAACTCGATTAAGCATGAGAAGGACTACTCATAACATATCTTACAAGCAAGAAGAATTATAATACATCACTCAGATATGCGCATAATATCCGACATGTTATTTAGGCTAGTGCACTTCTCCCGCCTTACATGATGCTAGCAAGCTACTTCTCACAACCTATGTACATATAAACATATCGCACAAGTCGGTACATCGTATGGCGGTTAAGCGCATCACGGAGATGGTAAGGATCCTTTGGCTCTGCCGAGGTGAGGCGAAGAGGTGGGACTCAACCTCCTCCTCGCTAATAGGCTCCATGAAGTGTTGGCCGAGCAGATGGAGCGGGCGCCATAGGCGGAGTAACATGAACAGGAGGGCGAATGGGTGCAGAGCGGAGGAGGGCGAATGACTTGGTTGAATTCCTCGGTGGTAGGCGTGCGACAGCAAGGGCGAGAGTGGTAGGTGCATAAGATGCCGAGGACGAGACAAAGACAAGATGGAAGCGGTGTGCAGGAGCTCCCTCCTATTGGGCACAGCCATGGATCGAGTCCATGCGGCAGCCACGGTCGCCCACCAAGTTGTCAAGGCTGCCTCAAAGTGTCCGGAGGTACTCGATAAGCATTTCAAATGCCTCGGATTGTTCTCCTCCTGGGCAAGAGAACACGAGTGACAAATGGCACGTGGCATGGAAGGTAGCGGTAACGACGAGTCTTCATCGCAGAAGGACATCCTCGACGAGCTATCGCCTACGGGCTGCCATCTGCATAGCGCTTCTCCGTAGGCATGGCTCTTCCTAAGTACCGAAGCGACGAACTCAACATGTTCTCCTTGAATTGCACCGCTGCCCGGTGCATGGTCGACTGCGCTGACTTTGTGCCGATAGAGCGTGAAGATCGGGCGATAGATGGCCCCATCGCGACTTGGACGATGAAGGAGAGAAGCTTGATAACCCATCAAGCTCAAGTAGAACATCTGACTCGCAGCTTGTTGTCACCATCTACAAAAGTAGGAAGAAATTTGAGTGGTCAGGTCATAAATTTATGCCGACCGCAAAAATGACTACATTTGCAACAATATGAATTAGCTCTATTATGCTAATAACGATTAGCGATCGCACCTAGTGGCTTCCTACAACAACTTGCTCTAGTACCAAGCTTGTCACGACCAGTTTTCCAATAAAATACTTATTGAGAAATCGATCTTTTAGTCCAAGATAAGGAAAATCCGATCGGTAGACAAAATCTTGATACAATAAGCCAGAGCATCAAATATATTAGTGGTCGAACTAGGTGCTCAACAATTTATTACAAGCACGCCAATAATTATACATAATGGCGATATGACACAATGTGTGGGTGGCTTACTACGACTCGAGATAAAAGTGGTGGTGGAATATCACAATGGAGTGGATAACATGACTCCTAAACGGGCAACTCATCGAAGCCGAGGTGAGGCTCGATGGATTTATTTGGGTAAGGACGCGATGTAACACTGATGACCAAATCCAGGTCGGACGAGATCGACCGACTCTCTAAGCATCGGACTCGCTATCGAACTCTTCATCCATGAGGTCGCTTCATCAAAGATCCGCCAAATCAATAAGCTGTGAGTACTTTGAAAGTACTCGCAGGATGTTCGGACGAAGATATAACAAATGCATGCATGAATGCGCTATGAGCAATTAGTAATGCACATTCAAATGATTAATGCACGCAATATTAAACAATAAGGAAGTCAGCGTAGTCCTCCGAAATCCACAAATAACTAAAACCGATCGGTGTCCTCAAGCGTCAAGGGTGAACAAATAAATAATCATGTCACATTGGTGTCTAAGCGACACCACATAAAGGGCTTATATTGAAAAGTAAAGGACATGCGTACAAATGGACGTTGAGCGACATCACGTAAAGGGCTTATATCAAAAGTAACAAAGCGTCATACCGGACGCCCGAGCAACATGGCGTAAAGGGCTTATATCAAAAGTAAATAACGAATATGCCACGCCGACATCCGAGCGACATCGCAGAAAGGGCTTATATCAAAAGTAAATAACAAATATGCCATACGGACGTCTCGAGCGACATCGCAGAAAGGGCTTATATCAAAAGTAAATAACAATATGCCACGCCGGACGCCTGCGACATCTAAAGGGCTTATATCAAAAGGAAATAATAAATATGCCACGCCGGACGTCCGAGCGACATCGCAGAAAGGGCTTATATCAAAAGTAAATAACAATATACATACGGACGCCCGAGCGACATCGCAGAAAGGGCTTATATTCATTATTAAACTCACAAAATATAAAACATCGTGAGAAATATTCAACACATAGCAATAAACGGGTTAGTCCATCCACGTGAATAAACATTTAACCGACTTAACACTCATGTGGTTCTAGTTTTTGTCACCGAGACCGACACTTGACGGAATAAGATGACTTGGACATGGATAAGATAATTCAAGGATTTTTGACTCGCAGAGTTTGTACTAAATTTCACACCAGCGGATTTCGTAGTCACGAGGACTAGTTCCGCACGGTATTTCAAAGAAACACATCTAACCAAGACACACCCATTCCACCCACGATGGGAATCACCCTAGACAGCCGCTTAAGAAAAACTTTGAGACGGGAGATCATAATCTCGAATAGCATGGGATCAAATTTATATACGCTGTCTAAGGGTGCCCCTCTCGGTCCCAACCGAAACACCCATGCCCCGACCGATGATAGGCTTCAATCCAGGGCCATAGAACCCTCATCCCCTCTCGATTTGGTGTGTACCAGGAAAGTGGTTTGCAACTTACTAAGCCATATCCGCTATGGAAAACATGTGGGTACGAAGGAAAATGGATGGAATCGGATGATTCATGTTGACAAGTCAAATAGTCCGCATAAGACTGGCATGCTACAACACTGCCATCTTACCCATTCTCTTGCCATCACATGGCCATGCAAACTCATATCCAACAACTTATGGATTACCAAACTTACTTGCCACAACTTTGCATGTAATATGTCATTCATCGAGATGCTCATAAACATGCCATGAACTACTTAATGCAAACATGCCAAAGACACTCATCATATCAAAAGTTCAAACATGCTTGCTCGGTCGGAGTAGTCGGAGCCAGCTCGTGAAGTTTATGTGTCACCTCCTTCCGTATCTACGGATACGAAATATACGACTATCGAATACCGTGAGGTGCAAAAGTATTACAAATATTTTTCAAATAAATCTGTTAAAAAACTAGACAAAATTTTGAAGAGGGCAGAAAAGAATCAATCAAAAATCTTCTGTTTAAAAGTTATAGGGTTTTAATCCAGGAACGTTTCTATAATGAAAATGTAAACTTCCCAAAGGCGGAATGTAAAAGACCGTAAAACATTTCAGATCAAGGCGATTTCCTCGAATACGCTTTTTAGAAAACGGTTCAAAAAGAATAGAGAGGCTGGCAGTGGTCCTCTCTGCCAGTTTGAAAATTATGGGGAGGCAGAGCTTGCCGGGCGCCGAGAGTCGTGGTCGCGGCTATCCATGGCGGTGGGATCGGTGGTGCCTCCGTGCTCGCGCGCCCTTCCGCTCTGGGTGGTGATGGTGGTCGCCAAGCAGCACTCACGCCGACGGCGGCCCTTGCTCAAGCGACGGCGCTCGGGTGGAGATGGATCTCACTGGGAGGCCGCGGAGACCAAATTGAAGCCTAGCTCTCGGGTGCTCGAGGAGATCACGAGGTTTGGGCGCCGGGAGGGCCTCATCGAGTGAATCGAGATGGTGGCCGAGGCGGATCGACGGTCGGAGTTGGGGAGGAGACCTCAAGGTCCTCCTAGTGGCTCAAGGGGTGTTAGTGAGGTGCGAGGTGGTGCGTGCTCGAGGGCGAGCTCGGGTCCCTTTTTATAGGCGATCCGGGCAAGGGGCCATGAACGGAGTTCTCAAGTGATGGTTACGGCGCACGAGCTTGGTCGGGAGGTTTAGGAGTTGTGTCAACATGGAGTTCCACTGTTCCGCGACGCTAAGCGAGCTTGGATTTGATGCTTTGGGTGGGTTTCGACGAACGGGTGGCGCGGGCCTGCCGGCGGCAGAGGGCGCTACTCGTGTTTATGGGCCACGGCGATGGTGTCAAGGGAGTGGCTGCATGCATGAGCCACGCGGAGAGCTAGGGAGCATTGGGCCATGATGTCATAGCGCCGAGCCAGTTCGGCCGCCGCCACGGTGGCTTGGCCTCCGCAGGCCGCCACGCGCGATGCTCGCTGCCACCAATGCTGCAGACCAGTCCAAGGGGCGGCGGTGCGCCGCTGGAGGAGAGGTCAGGCGTGAACGCCTGCAAGCGCCAGTTGATAGGTGACAACTCTGATGAAGAAACGACATCGAACTACTCAATCTCAATGTGCACAAGAATAGTGTCGGCCAAGTGTTCACGAAATGATTTTGGAATGAGGAGAATTCTCCTTGAGCTGATTTTTGTGGGGTGGCCTCTCAGCATCCGGGTGCTGCCTGAATTTTGGTAGAATTTTTGAAGAGAAGATATGAATTTCACCATATTTGACAAATCTGGTCCAAACTTGCAGAGGTGAAACTTGAAAATTTTGAAAAGAGGAGGAGTGGATCTTGATGGTTCTAGGTTGTGGGTGCTAAAGACTAACCAGAGGAGTTGGTTTGAGATCAAAACTCAAAGGGAATTAGGTACTTGCTTTGTAAATCACCTAGGCTCAAAATAATGGACAAAATTGTTTTGGGGAAAGAAATAAATGAAATAAAATCCAAAATGGATTGGACTAGTTGAATAGAATGTTTGGATTGTCCCAAAGTGGAAGGAGGGGTTTTGAAGATTTATCATAAGATGCATGATAAAACCATGAGTGGTTTCAAATAAGAGAAGTCCCAAAACTCCTAGGGTTTCTTTTTAAAAGTAAATCCCAACAAAATAAATTTGAGAAGGGACAAACAAGAAAGGTTTTAATAACCAAACACCAGGGTTGAAGAAGATACCAAAATAAAATCCTGCCAAAGAGGAAAAAGTTTTGAGAGAGAGGTTTTGGAAGGATTTAAATGACCTTCTTCAAATCCAGCAAAGTTTTTGTGAAACCAAAATGAAAATTTTGGAGTGTCACATATGCTCTTGAGAGAAGCCACTAGTGAAACCTATGGCCCCGGGTCTATTCTCATCATATCAATCTCCATTACTTTATTACTTGCCTTGTTTTTTACTTTGCCTTTTACTTTTTACTTTGCATCTCTATATCAAAAAACCAAAAATATTATTTATCATCTCTATCGATCTCACTCTCCTAAGTGACCGTGAAGGATTGACAACCCCTAATCGCTGGTTGGAGGAGCTATCATTTTGTGTAGGTACGAGGACTTGTGCGTGGTCTCCCACGGATTGATACCTTGGTTCTCAAAACCAGGGAAATACTTACGCTACTTTGCGCATCATCCTCCTCGGGGAAATCCAACGAAGTGCTCAAGAGGTAGCAAGAAGAATCTGGTGCCGTCTGCCGGGAAGCTCACGAAGCAAGTCAACCATACTAAGTACCCATCACAATCCCTATCTCTCGATTACATTATTTGCCATTTGCCTCTCGTTTTCCTCTCCCCACTTCACCTTGCCGCTTTATTCGCCTCTTTCCCAATCTCCTCCTCCTTTCCCGTTTGCTTTTTCCTCGCCCATTTGTTTGCTCGTGTTAGTTTGCTTGCTTGCCGTTATGTCTGAAATTGGGGAAATTATTGCCGATATGGGCGATAATAATATCATGGAAAATTCTAAGCTCCTCGTGAAGAATCCCTACCTATCATACAAAAAGATTTCTAATCAGTGGTAATATTATTGGAAAAGGAGTTATTCAAGATTTCTTTATTGGCTGGTGCTTTGCCCTCTATGGGCAGTTCTATTCTTCATAGAACCAGTAGTCTTGCTGATGCCATTGCCATGCTTATCGCTGAACTTGAAAGGCAATTTATGCATATGCACCCTTCTATACAAAGGATTTTCCTAGAATTTTCTATCGAACACTCTCTGTTAAGCGTGCCGCTACTATCTTTTGGCTCATGAATTCAGATTTATAATAAAAGAGGCCAAAGAAATCTTTAGCATTATAGGTGGACGCCGTCATCCTCCCATAGAATCTATCCTCTTGATCAAGAAGAAATTATGCTTTCAATCTTCGACTATGTTTTTCAATGAAAACCTTAGAAAAAGGTGCCAACCAACATTTTAATTGATAGAATCTCTGAACTTAATGATGATTTGGCTATTCGAAATAATGAGTTAGGATACTCTTGAGTGTAGACTCACAAGGTTCGGCTAAAAGAACGCTTATAATGATGAATTGGTTGTGCATTATGAAGGGCCAAAAGAGGAATCTATACCTCCTAAAATTGATCTTGTGGATTTTTGCCCTATTAAATTTAGCCCTTTTGATTACATTTGCTTGCCTCAAAGAAAACTTGCTTCCTAACGTAGAGAATATGAAATGAGTTTCACCGATCTATCTTATTACTACGGCACTACCTAGATCTATCCTTGCTTTTATGCCTAGCTAGGGCGTAAACGATAGCGCTTGTTGGGAGGCAACCCATTTTATTTTTTGTGTTTTTGTTTTTCTTCTGTTTAGGAATAAATAATCCATATAGCCTCTGTTTGGATATGGTTTATGTTTTAATTAGTGTTTGTGCCAAGTAGAACCTATAGGATAACCTACGATGATAGTTGATTTGATTCTGCTGAAAAACAGAAACTTATGCTACATTTAATATAATTTTGTTAAATCACAGGAACGTTCTTTTGCGTTGATTCTTTTGATTCTGTTCAATAAACAAATTTTTCAGGACTTCCTATTTTGGTAGAAGTTTTAGAGTTCCAGAAGTTTATGTTAGTTATAGATTGCTACAGACTGTTCTTTTTTGACAGATTCTGTTTTACGTGTTGTTTTCTTATTTTAATGAATCTATGGCTAATAAAATAGTTTATAATCCATATAGAAGTTGTAATACAGTAGGTTTAACACCAATATAAATAAAGAATGAGTTCATTACAGTACCTTGAAGTAGTCTTTTGTTTTCTTTCTAACGGAGCTCACAAGATTTCTATTGAGTTTTGTGCTGTGAAGTTTTCAAGTTTTGGGTGAATTCTTTTGATGGATTATGGAACAAGGAGTGGCAAGAGTTTAAGCTTGGGGATGCCTATGGCACCCCTAAGATAATCCAAGGACACCAAAAGTCAAAGCTTTGGGATGCCCCTGAAGGCATCCCCTTCGCCCACTTCCACCGTAATTTACTTGGAGCTATATTTTATTCACCACATGATATGTATTTTGCTTGGAGCGCCTTGTATTATTTGCCTTTGCTTGTTAGTTTACCACAATCATCCTTGCTGTACACATCTTTTGAGAGATCCATACATGAATTGAAATTTGTTAGAATACTCTATGTGCTTCACTTATATCTTTTGAGCTTGATAGTTTTGCTCATAGTGCTTCACTTATATCTTTTGAGCGTGATAATTTTTGCTCTAGTACTTCACTTAGATCTTTTAGAGCACGGTGGTGGATCTGTTTTAAAGAAACTATTGATCTCTCATGCTTCACTTAGATTATTTTGAGAGTCGTTAATAGCATGGTAATTTGCTTAATGTTAATATACTTAGTGTTCAAGATTTGTGAAACTTTCTTTTGAGTGAATTGAATACTAAGATAAGTTTGATTCTTGATAATGGTTTTGAGATATGGAGGTGATAATATCAAAGTCGTGCTAGTTGAATAATTGTGAATTTGAGAAATGCTTGTGTTGAAGTTTGCAAGTCCCATAGCATGCACATATGGTTAAAGTTGTGTAACAAATTTGAAACATGAAGTGTACCGCTTGTGCATCCTTATGAGTGGCAATGGGACGAGCGATGGTCTTTTCCTACCAATCTATCCCCTAGGAGCATGCGCGTAGTACTTGATTTTGATGACTTCTAAATTTTTGCAATAAGTATATGAGTTCTTTTGACTAATGTTGAGTCCATGGATTATACGCACTCTCACCTTTCTCGCCTTTGCTAGCCTCTTCGGCACTGAATGTTGCCCTTTCTCACCTTGAGAGTTGGTGCAAACTTCACGGCATCCAAACCCGTGATACGATACGCTATATCACACATAAACCTCCTTATATCTTCCTCAAAACAGCCACCATACCTACCTATCATGGCATTTCCATAGCCATTCCAAGATATATTGCCATGCAACTTCCATCATCTTCATCGTGACATACATTACTTTTGTCATATTGCCATTGCATGATCATGTAGTTGACATCATATTTGTGGCAAAGCCACCATGCATTATTTTTCATACATGTCACTCTTGATTCATTGCACCATCCCTACACATCGGAGGCATTCATATAGAGTCATATCTTGTTCTAAGTCTCGAGTTGTAATCCTTATGTTGTAATCAATAGAAGTGTGATGATCATCATTATTAGAGCATTGCCCCAAAAAAGAGAAAGTCCAAAAAAGAAAGGCCCAAAAAGGGCAATGCTACTATCTCTTTTTCCACACTTGTGCTTCAAAGTAGCACCTTGTTCTTCATGTAGTGAGTCTCATATATTGTGCTTCAAAGTAGCACCTTGTTCTTCATGTAGTGAGTCTCATAAGTTGTCTTATACTAGTGGGAAATTTTCATTATAGAACTTGGCTTGTATATTCCTATGATGGGCTTCCTCAAATGCCCTAGGTCTTCATGAGCAAGCGAGTTGGATGCACACCCACTAGTTTTCTTTTGTTGAGCATTCATAGCTCTAGTGCATCCTAGAGATAGGCAAAAAGTAAATTGCAATGTAGTAAAGAGAGGGGAGAAGAGCAAACGTTTGAGACACGAGATTTTTCTCGTGGTTCCGATAGGTGGGCTATCCCAATCCACGCTGATGGAGACTTCAACCCACGAGGGTAACGGCCAGAGTCCACGAGGGCTCCACCCACAAGGGTCCACGAAGAAGCAACCTTGTCTATGCCATCATGGCTACCCAGGAGGGCTAGCCTACTGGGTAGATCTTCACAGGCGATCTCCTTGCCTTACAAACTTCTTGGTTCAACTCCACATCTGACGGAGGCTCCCAAGCACACCAACTAATCTAGGAGGCACCACCTCCAAAAGGTAATAGATGGTGTTGATGATGATGAACCCTTGCTCTTGTGCTTCAAATGATAATCTCCCCAACACTCAACTCTCCCACCGATTTGGTGTGGGGAAGAAAGGATTGAGTGGAAAGCAACTTGGGAAGGCTAGAGATCAAGTTTCATATGGGAGGAGCAACTTGATCTCAACACAAGGGTAGGTAGTTCTCTTCTAAAAAGGTAGGAGTGGTAGTTCTTTCAATGGCTTCCACATGAAGAGGGGTGGGGGGTATTTATAGCCTCCACATAAAATCCAACTCAACATTTGACCAATCTCCGTAATCGGTTTTGAGACCAAAGTTCAAATCATGGAATTGGGATTTTCGGGACCGAAAATACAAACTCGTGAGTCGATTCTAAAGACTAGGGCTTGCCAATCCGTGGGAGATTTCATCATCTCTGACACCGATTTGATGAGAGTTAGGCTTTTAACACAAATTTCGTGAGACCGAGTTCGAATCGGAAAACCAGATTTCTAGGGTTTGGCTATATGGCTGAGGTGGTTCATCTTGGGACTGAATTTAGGAAATCGGGACCGAGATTACTTATGAGTGTTTATGGAAGTGAGGTTGCCGATAGTTTAGGAGATGTATCACTAAGCACTTTGAGCAACCGATCATTATCATAACCTCATCCCTTTAATAGTATTGGCTTTCCTATGGACTCAATGTGATCTTGGATCACTAAACCAAAATGGAGTCTTGAGCTTTTGCCAATGCCCTTTAGCATTTTGAGGGTCCACTTTCACCTTGCCATACCCATATCAATCAACTTTCCAAATGATTCTCAAGAAACTATTAGTTCAATGATATATATGTTATTAATTACAAACCACCCGGGATTAGGCACTTTCAATCTCCCCCTTTTGGTAATTGATGACAACATATAGATCAAAGTTCCAAAGGATATAATCAATGAATAATATCGCCTTGAGAAGTATGTGATAAGCAAGAGCCCCTAAATTTGTGCATTATTTAAGATTTATGCTTGAATGCAAATGCACAATCGATTAGGATCATGGGTCACTTTCCATGTCACATACATCTTGGTGGAGCAAAAATGATAAGAATGAATAGCATGCACCCAATCACCAAGACATGAGTAAATGATCATACAAGATATGAATAGCATATGATAAGCATTAGCACACATTAAGATATAGTACACCAAGCACTCATTAACATAGTGAAACGAGTATCAAACACACGTAATGTCTCAAAACCAAAAGTATCTCAAAAAGACCCAAATGAACGAAAGAGCAAAAGGAAAGACAAAGGCACTCTCCCAAGTCCTATGATCTATACACTTTCCCCTTTGGCAACAAGTTACCAAAAGTTCAAAAGGATAGAGCTGCCACCGGGGACTCCGGGCCTCGTCGGGTGATGGAGTTGAGATGGCAATCGGCGAAGACTTGAGATGTCCGGAGCCGAGGAGGGTCAAGAGCCGGAGCCGGAGAACTGGAGCCGGGAGGTGCCGAGGTGCCCCTGGGCCCACGAATAGCAAATGACGGGTCCCGGGGAACCGGAGCAAATGCTCATAAGCATCCCGGACTAGGTCATCCCGATCTCACGATGAGCTCTTCCTTCCCCTCTTTGCTTCCTCAATATCCGCCAAGCTTGTGGATGCATTTGCACTTCCATTCACATCCAGATGGATCTTGTTTCAACAATCCTCTGGCTCTCCGAGACGCATAATGCGGCCAAAGGTTGCAATCCTCCGTAGCTTCAAGGAGCTGTTCCAACACTTTTTGGTTTAGTCTTGCCCTTCCTTCCTTTGGTTTTTTGGACTTAATCTTTGCTTGACCTTCAACGTTGATCCTCCTCATCCATCAAACATCATTATCCTCATGCTCAAAGGCAAGGGCAAGTGGTCTATCCAACAAGTATGTCCTGCCAAACTTGGCATTGATAAGCATCCAATATGCGGGCAAACCACCACTTTCTCGTCACCGCATCTCTTGATGGTTTCAACTATCAAGTCCATCACCTTGAAAGGTGCCTTCTCAAGTATATGCAGATGTTGATAGAGTACCTCCATCATGGATGATCTCCATTTGGGCATCAAGGTATGCCCAATAGTGTTTGTGGTAGGTAGACCTCCGAGATAGAATGAGCCAAGCCCATATTCCCAAATCTTTAGCCGAACCTCTTTACATATTCTTCATAGATTCTTTCTTTTGGGAATGCCATAGACATCAACATCATCCTCTCTGACCGAGCATTCAAGTTCTGCCCATTCTTCACAAATGAAGGAATCTTTTCACCATCCATGTGATCTTTCCATCCGATAGAAATGAGTTGGGCATAGAATTGCATAATCATTTCATCATTCCAACTTGTCAACTTTACCAACAAAATCCAACACCACATGCAAGGAAGCTTCATGCACATGTGGAAAGAAGTCTCTGTTTCACCAATGTTTCCAATCAACAACTGTGTCCCCATATGGGCTTTTTGTCCATCAAAGACCCTCATAGAAGTCCCCGCTTCCTGTGGGAATCTTGGATCAAAGAGTTCTTTCCCTCAAAGATATGGATCACTTGTCTCCATAGCCCGAGACCTCTATCCTTCCTTTCCTTCATGTTTTCATTGAGGATGAGCATCTTGAGGGAAGTTTGTTTCAAAAAACGTGCCTCATCATCGACAAAAGGGACATCATCTTTCTTCTTCCGATGGGGATGTTCCCGATGTTTTTGGGTTGGCAAAGGCTTTGGGAGTCCTTGACGAGCAGATGGTTGACTTTGAAGTGGCTCCGCTTTATGGCATCACCCATGAGCTTAGGCTTCGAGGAGGCCGGGTGCCTTCCCATCTTCCTCCCGCATCATCATGCACAACCTCTTCCTCTTGGAAGTTTTCCACTTTGCTCGGCTTCCCTTTCCAAACTTAGCTTCTTAGCAATGGACTTTACTTTCCGGTCCCTTCTTGGTCTTGGGACCTTGAGGCCTTTGGCAACAACTTTTCTTTGGCTTGATGAGACCTCTTCAACAATGAAATCAATCTTCTTCATCGAGTTCCTTCTTTCCGCCCCTGGCCGGAGGCAAACCACTTGGTGTGCTCCTCCACCATCATCCGATGAGCTGGGTTCGTGATAGTGCCCGATCCGAATATCGCAATAGGAGATTCAACCTTTCGCTGTCACCGCATCCTATGGCGACAACCCGGAATAGATAAAGTATAGGCGGAAAGAAGAGTTATCACAAATCCAGGTTTTGCAAAACAAAATGAGTTCAAATTCAGTATTAGGTTTTCACAAGACATTTCTCGACCGAGTTTAAAATTTGGTGAATCCAAGGTTCAAAGAAACACCACTTTCGTGGACCGTGGGTTTCTCCCCAAACACTAGGGTTTCACTAAATCATTTCGTCACACCGAGCACAACTGTTGGACCGAAGGGAAAAGGAATGGCCGAGGCCAAATCGGTCATACCGGAATGTAAAATCGGTCTCACCGAGATGTGTTCCGGGAAACCCAACCCTAAAACTTTTACTCAATTTCGCCAAAGGAACTAATATTTGTTTGGAAGATTTCAAACATGGCAAGATTACAGCAAACCAATCGCATGAATCGAGATGGAGACGAGGGGATCAAACTCACCCTAACTTGGTGGAGTTCCACGGGCAACGGCGCGGAGAATGTCCGCGACGGCGACGGAGACTCGGCGAGGGCGATAAACACGGAGACGATCCGAGACCAAAGGACGGAAAGAAGGGGGGGCAAGGTTAGGAAATCAACCCACGGAGTTATATACCCCTTTTCGCTGGGACCGTTTAAAACCTGGCACCGAGATGGAAAACGCAGGTTAGCACTTCTCACCCAAATCACAACTCGGTTTCACCGAGGTGAAAACCTAGATCATTCAAATGCTTTGGGAGATTTGATTGGTCCGACCAAATCAAATAGAAGGTTTTGGAAGTTTAGCCTTGACGGATCGGTGGTCCGAGTGCTCCTCACCGAGGGTCCAAAATGACTTGTTCAAAGTTTGTGATGTAAGCATGAATGAATTTGAGACAAGAAAGCATAGATAGCTAGAGGAACTTAGATTCTTGTCCATCCATTTGGTCAAAAATCAAAACGACCAAAACAACAAATGGATGTCCTTGAATGGATAAAATCATGCATCCAACATGCTCACACAATAAGATAGCAAATAAATATGTGTCAAACATGCACAACCAAACTCTAGCTACTATCACACAATTTGTCAATGGTCATCTATATATGAGTATATTGATTAGGAGCCAAATGAGAACATTTGATCATAGGTCATACTCATCGCTTAAGCACAAGGGGGTTACCACTTTACATAAAGCATTGATTGTTCACATCATTTGAAGATGCTTTAGCTCAATTTTAGAGCAAAGCTCCCTAGATGTGAGAACCCTTTAAAGGGTCAAACTAACCTTGGGTTGTCGGAAGATTTCATGTAATGTTGAAGATGTGGATGCTCAATGTTGATGAAGATCATCAAGAGGGGAGCAACTTTGATTCGCACTTTAATACCTACATGGGTTAGTCCCACAAGGAACAAAAAGGATATCCATGGACATAAATTGAAGTTCAATAATGATGTCCATGAAAGCAATGATTACCTTGTCCCTTGACTTACCCAAGAGGGTTTAGGACCCATGAACTAGTGCAAGATTGGAAGTTGATTGCCAAGTTTTGCCAAATGAATGTGAGGAAGTATGTTCGGAGTCACCTCAAGAACCTCTAGTTCTTCTTCTTCGATCCACATCATCTTGATGGGAACCTTGGGGTTGTAGTTGAGCTTGACAAGAGAACTTGACGTTCCGGGAACCCACTTGACCATGGCTTTAGGTGCTTCAATAAATGCATCAATCTCCTCTTGAAGGTTGTCCTGCCTTTTAGCTTGTGGTCTTGTGGTGGAAGTCATCTTGAGCTTGTTCCACATTGGAAAAGTAGGTTTACTTCCTTTGAGGAAAAACTTGGAGGATATTGACTTCTTCCCATTCAACACCCTGCTTGAACCCTTTCAAAAACAATTTTGATTCTTCCTGCCTTCCTTGCTTGTAACAATTTTCAAAGTTCTTGCTTCCAAGGCTCTTGTAACACCTTTCTATAATCCCTTTCAATAAAATTTTCTTGCTCAAGTGTAACTTGGTTGAAACATTGTTAGTGGAATCAAGAGAACTACTAGAAGCAACAATATTATTTAGATGGTTATTGTTACTACTAGATGAAGAATTTTTCCATGCTTGTCATGCTTAGTTTTAATAGGTGGCAAGAAATTAGACAAGAGAAGTCGCTTAAGATATGAAGAACTCTTCTTCAAGAATCATTGATAGCTTTAGAAACTCATGTTCTGTCTAGATTGAGCTTCTCAAGGTAGCTTCTCATGAATCTTAGGAGCTCTCTATGATCTTCTTGAGTTGTTTCATGAGCTAACTTAAGAGTGTTTAGTTCTTTAGTTAGAGCTCAATCTCCTTCATAGCATTGTCATTCATTTCTCGACTATAAAGACTACTAGCATGTTCATCATTACTAGGCTCACTAGATTTGTCATTAAAAGCTCATCTTCACCAAGCAAGTCATCCTCATCACTATCAAAGTCAATGAATTTGGTGTGATACCTGGGGCCTTTCGCCATGAAGCATCTTCCAACCCCTCATTTGGTGAATCAAAAAGTCATAGGAGTTGGAGTTGAGGAAAGGAGCAAGACCGCAACACCTTCATCTTGACGATGAGTTGGAGTGATAGCCTTTCGAATGATTGGAGTCGAGCCGGAGACCCATTCACCACATGAGCTTGATGTTTTTCCTTTGTAGCCCTTGATGATTGTCTTTCCTCCCAATCCTTGCTTCTCCGGAGGGTCTTGTTCATAACATCATTCTACTCCCTTCTTCCGAGGTGACTCTTCTTGAGCTTCTTCTTCTTGAGATTCTTTCTTCTTGTGGGGAGCCAAACACTCATTTGAGTAGTGTCCGGTCTTCCACAATTGTAGCAATTTCGATCACACTAGAAGATCTCTTTTCATCATATGATCTAGACTTTGAGCTTCTTTCTTCTTCTCTTGTAGAATTTGTTGAAGTTCTTCACCATTAGGCTTATTCTTCATTGGAAACTAGCTTGTCACTTGAGGTTGTGGGAGCATCACTTGTAGCTTTGTAAGCACCACTTGACTTGTTGTGAAGCTCTTCCTTATTTTAAGTGTCATCTCATGAGCAACAATTCTTCCAATGACTTTTGGCTTGAGATTCGTAGTTTGGCATCATTTGGATCAAAGTGCACATGTCATACTTCCATCCAAAGCTCGAGAATCTTCTTGATGATGAATCGGGTCATTTCTTCGCTCTGCCAACTCTTTGTGTGAGAGAAGCCTAGAGTACATTTCAAATAATTCTTCACCTTCCTTCATCTTGAACTTGTCAAGTGACCTTGAAGAACATCTAGCTTTGATTCCTTCACGACCGTACCTTCTGCATTTCAACCAAAGTATCCCAAATCTTTTGCATTCTCAAGACGGCTGATTTTGTTGAACCCCCGACACAAAGCATTGAAGAGAATGTCCAAGCTTGAGCATTGTTTTGCAACATCCAATTATCCCTAAGCTTCCCATCCAACTTTTCCTTCCTCAAGAATTCACCTTGCAAACCAACACAAATAATGCCCCATGCGGGGTTTGGCCAAGAATATATTTTCATTTTATGCTTCCAACTAGCAAAGTTTGAACCATCAAAGTAAGGACCCAAAAATTACCTCACTAGACGCCATACCTCCTAGGTTGTGAAACCAAGCTTATGGAGTCCAATGCAATGGAACCAATACAATGGAGACCAAAGCTCTACCACTTGTAGGATCGAAGTATGTCTAGAGGGGGGTGATTAGACTACTTGACAATATAAAATTCAGCCTTTTGATAAAGAAAGTTTTTGCAAGTTCACAAATGATCAAGTCAGTATCACCCACACATGCAATTCTAAGATAGGCAGGAAAGTAAATTGCACATGTAGTAAAGAGAGGGAGAAGAGCAAACGATTGGAGACACGGAGATTTTTCTCGGGTCCGATAGGTGGTGCTATCCAATCCACGGATGGAGACTTCAACCCACCTGAGGGTAACGGCGGAGTCCACGAGGGC